>JANBXA010000730.1:87300000-87900000 GCA_030556225.1 Cricetiscus sungorus
CACTCCTTATCTCCCTCCCCTCCTGTACCTGCCTCTAAATAACGATGTCATTTCATTTAATGACTCTTAAGCTTGAGCACACTGTAAGTATCCCCTGGAACTCTTGTTTAAACCTGTTGAAGATGGGTCCAGGAACTGGTGGTTTTAACAATTCCTGGGTGATGCTGATACTGAGGGCCCAGGACCCACACTTTGGGAAGTGCTGGTGCTCTGTGATCCAGGATCTACACTTTAGCTTCATGGCTCAGGGACTGACTTTGTGATCAGAGGAAAGTTAGGTTTCTTTCTGAAGAAGGGGTCCAGGTAAATTAGGATTACCCTGCCAGTGAGTGCATAAAGCATCTATGTCAAGTTGCTGATCTGCAATAAGAAATGAAACCACTGTCACTGCCACTAAATGCCTGATAGAAACAACTGCAAGGAGGGACAAGTGACTCACAGTTGCCCAGATGTCAGCCAGGGCCCTTGGCCCTGCAGATTGTGAGACCATGGTGACATCAGAGATAGGGCATGAGGAGGGACAATTAGCCTCATGCTGGACAAGAAGCAGAGTTAGGAAACTGGGGTGAGGTGTGACCTTTGAAGACACACCTTCACTGACCTACATCCTCCAGTTTAGGTCCCACCTCCTGAAGTCCCCAGAACCTCCAAAAATAGCACTACTAGCTGAAGACCAAGCATCTAGTGCTAACTGTGAAGACATTTCCTATCTACGCCATCATAAACAGCAAATAATCCCACCAGCATGGGGGGTGGGGTGAGGTGGACAGAGTCAGTCTCTGCTCTGTAGAAGACAGAGGAGTTAGGGGGTCAGAGCCAGGGAATAGGCAGGATTTGAGAGTTTGCCAGAACCACACCTACCACAGGGAGGGAGGAGGACACTCCCCATGCTCAGAGAGTAGACACCTCAGGCTTTACCATTGTGAGATGAGGTGTCCCTCTCTGCTCTGAAAACTCCACTCAGAGTGTTGAGAACTGAAATGCTTTTGGTGAGTCATTAAAATGCTACTTTCCACAAAAATGCATAGGTACGCATGTTCATATGCTCACATGCATGTTGAGGCTAGAGGTCAATGGTAATGGTCATCCTCAGCTGCCTTCCTCAGTTTTTGAGTCAGGATTTCACGCTAAACCTACAGCTTGTGATTGATCGGCCAGCCAGCACACTCTAAGCATCCTCCTGTCTCCACCTCCACAGTGCTGGGATTCATAGGCCCACACTGCTGGTATCTTACACTTGAATTCAATTAAAGGTCCCTGCCTTTAATTTCCTTGTACAGATGAGTGTATGAATAGCATTAAAGGGTAGGAACACTTGTCCTTGGAGCTGTCTCTAGGTGACATGGACAAGGTAGGGACCTTAGGGCCCTGAGTGGTAGATTTACACAGGCTTTGACATGGAGTGAGGGCAGTGCAGTTGTATGGTTAGTTAAGACTCACTGTGTCAGCCCAGGCGCTGGCAGCAAAAAGTAGCCATGTTAAGAATTGAACTACAAGGACCAGTGAAAGAAGGCTGAGAGAGCTAAACAAAGACCCTGAGTGAGCCCAGAGACACTCACGGTTGCTACTGCCAGGACCAAGACAATCAAGGGGAAAGAGATGTGACCAGGGTTTCCTTGGAACTGTGTCATGTGATTCAGGCCTCCCCTGCAAGAAGGACATGCAGAGCCACAGTCAGAAAGGATGTCCTAGGCTGCCATTCCTGTGGTGGCTGGAGAGATGTCTCCTAGGCTCTGGGTCCTAGAGCCGCATCTCTCTGCTCTCACACTGCTCAGCCTATCCCTGGTATCTCAGATTGGAGGGTACTGCAGGAAGCCAGGTGACAGGAAGCTCTGGAATATCCGCTGAGAGTCTCAGCATCATTGAGCAGGAGTCCTGTTCTTTCTTTGGTTACCTGCTTCCTGTGCCAGGCTTTATCATCAACCGCATGCACTTAGCTGTCTACAAATTTTGCCTCTTGAGTGAGTGGCAGGAGGGTCAGAGAAAGGAGGGGAGTTGTTTGATGGGAGATGTTATTCTGTATATATGTTTCTCATACTGGTTAATAAAGCACTGTGGCCAATGAGATAGCAAGATAGGCAGGGCTAGGAGACAAGGAGGAAAGAGGAAGTGGTTAGGAAGAGTCAAGATGGAGACCTGAAAGAAAGAAGATGCCGGCTTCGGCTCCCGGATAAGATAACCACGTGGAAATACTTAGATAAGTAGAAATGGGTTAATAATTAAGACAGAGCTTTGAGTTCCAGCAATGGCCCATATATGCTCCTCACCCTTTGGTGCCTATATGCTGTGAAGACAGACATTAATATACAGAGTTTGCCAAAGCATGGATTGTGGTAGAGCCAACATCAGTGTGGACCACAGTAAATGTTCTGCAGTAGTACTTTATCATCAGAACATCTAGTCCACAAATAATGACATGGAAACTTATTATTAACTATGAAAGCTTGGCCTTTAGCTTAGGCTTATCCCTAACTAGTTCTCATAATCTGTCATCTGCCACATGGCTTGGTTACCTCTGCTTTGTACCATATGTCTGACTTCTTCAGAGTCTCACTGGAGTCTCCCCACCTCTCTTCCCAGAGTTCTCTCTCTTTTGGGGAACCCTTCCTACCCTCTCTTGCCTAGGTATTGGCCATTCAGCTTTTTATTACACCAATCACAGTAATACATCTTCACACAGTGTACAGATATCCCACAACAATGTCCCACCAGTGGTAATGTGTTGTAATTTTGATAACCATTTACAATTTTAGTCCAGTTATTTTACTCACTATTCAATCTAGGAAAATTTTCACTTGCTAGGATTTTTGCCTTTCAATCACACAACGGACATTTTAGTTGTTTATTGGTTTTTACCATTTCCATAGGAGGAATGTTTGTTTTAAATTGGTAGCTCAGGGTTAGTCCTGTTCTGTTATTTACCTTTAGAAAGGAGCTGAAGTGACTTGCTTTAACCATTTCTCAGGGCCTGGGGTTTGTATTGGCTTACAGGTTGATAGTTTGTTCATCAGAATAGAGATGTGATGTGTGGTTGGGTGAATACAATCTGTTATGACTGCAATAGTAATTTGAAATTTAAGCAAGAATGTGGATTCTGGTTATAATCATGTAGAAACTTTATAACCTTAGGTAAACTATTTATTATCTCTGTTTTCAATGTGTATCTGTCACCTTCTTGATTCACTAATTAATGATACTGTTTACAAATAGTATACAAGGACCTGGGGAGATGGTTCAGTAGGTACATGTTGTGCATGAGGACTTGAGGTCAAACCCCCAGTACCCATTTTAAAAAGGTGTGTGCGTGCGTGCGTGCGTGCGTGCGTGCCTGTCTGCCTGCCTGCCTGCCTGCCTGCCTGCCTGCCAATGCCCCAGCATTGGAGGCCAGAGACAGGCAATCCCAGGAGCTCACCAGCCAGCCAGGGAGCCTGACTAAAATAGTGAGCTTTTGGTTCAGTGAGAGACCTGTCTCATAAGGCTGAGAGCAATAGAAAAAGAGATCCAGTGTCCTCTTTGGACCAATGCACACACATGCAAATTGTAAAGAAAATGAGTGTTATATTTAAGTTTACCTTGGCTCTAAAGGGCTATAAGCTACCCTAGCTTTGTCATTATAAATGTTCTCAGCTGTTCCTGTATATGGTGTTACCATGTTCTTATGTACCCCACTGTAGATTTTGATTCATGTGGGACCCCAGCATTAGTCTGTCCATAGTGTGAACTATCCATCAGAATCTATTTCTGTGGCTGTATCTGTCTATTGCAGCTTATCAGATGGTTCTAACAAGCACTCAGGATCAAAAATACCGGCATAACATATGGACAAAAGATGAAATTGTGTGCTTGGCTCTTGCTCAGTGTGTGTGTGTGTGTGTGTGTGTGTGTGTGTGCTGTTGCCATTTTGTTGTTTACTGGAGAAAAGCAGAGGAATTCTTTTTTTTTTTTAATCACTACCGTAACAAATTGCCACAAACAAGCAGTGCACATTTATTCTCTTACACTTCTGAATTCAGAAGTCTGAAATGCTCTTACAGGGCCAAAGGCAATCTTTCTGCAGGATCTAGAGGTCCTCTGTCCTTTTCCAGCTTCTAAAAGGGGTCTACAGGCATTGGAGCATTGCCCTGCATTACTCTCACATCAGCTTCAGCTGTTCTATGCCTTCCTAGTTCTTACGTATCCCTATTAGAGAGACACTTGTAATTCTGTCAGAACCATCCAGATTATCCAGGATAATCTTATCTTCAAGATTGAATTCAGCCATACCTGTGAAGTCCGCTTTGCTGTGCAAGAACGGGCAAGAAAACATGAAGATGTAATCATGGGGTCTGAGGGCTTAGACTTAGACATGCTTCTATAGCAGGAAAACAATCTCATTCCCCCAACTGTTCTTCTCCCAGTAGTGCACCTCTGAGTCAGACCCACATCCCCACTTCCTTTCCCTCCAGCATCTGAAGGCAAAAAAGGAACATTCTGCAAAGACTAGAAGTGATAACACCGTGTTCAGAATTTTAATTATATTGATTTTTCCAAAAGGCTACCAGTTTTAAAATTTTCAGATGCCTTAAGAATTTGTTCTAGAAATAAATAAGTAACATTTGAATCTCTTGAGTTCTGGTGCCTGGCTGGTTCTGTTGGATAGGGTGTGTCTCAACTACCAAACCAAAGGTTCTCAACAAGATGTGGGTATGGCTTGTTATTGAACTTACTCTTGCAACAACCATCTACAAAGCACCAACTGTGTGTTAGCATCTGAGGCAGAAGAATGATGAATGGCACAGGCAGGCAGAATTTCAAGGTCCGGGATAGAGAAGTGTCTGCTAGTAGTCAACATATCTGTAGTTCAATGTAACTGTCTTTCTGTGTAAGCCTGCTTTTGCTTGTTAGGATCTGATTTTGTTTTTGTTGTTATTCTTTCTCTTGTTTTAATACTTACATATAAAAAAGGACCTCCTGAAAAGAGAATCTTTGTGACACTAAAATGATTAAAAACTTCCATGAATAGCTAACACATACAATTTTAATAAAGTAGTGGAGAGATATAGGAAGCTGCCTGGAAGGGAAGAGGCTTCAACCATGGCTTCTGACTCTAGCTACTTATTGGAATTGTGGGAAGAAAGGGAGTGTTACCCTTTTTAAAATCCTAGTGCCTGGGACCTACTCTTAGCAATTAAATTTAATTTAATTAAGAAGGGGCTCAGGTATCTGTCAAGGAAGTAATGATGTTGAGTTAGGTTCTATAGAAGCGAAACAATGAAAAGACTTGAGAAAGCACGTCAGAGCTCTGGGAGTCAGTGAAGAGCTGTAAGCTTTTCCATATGCCCAGTTAAAAGTCCTGCCCATCCTGGTTTCGCCCCAGTTTTTCTATCCAGACTGTCTGCTGAAGACTCCCTGACCTTTGAGCAGGACAGAACCAAATTCAAGTCCTACAATTCACTAGCTCCTGCTACTTCATCTGGTCTCCTGCTCAGGGGGGTAGGGGGTGGGGGAGGAAAGATAAGTCTTTTGTTTTGTTTTGTTTTTCGAGACAGGGTTTCTCTGTGGCTTTGGAACCTGTCCTGGAACTAGCTCTGTCAACCAGGCTGGCTTAAAAGTCACAGAGATCCACCTGCCTCTGCCTCCACCTCTGAGTGCTGGGATTAAAGGCATGTGCCACCGATGCCCGGTGAGATAAGTCTTGTTTCAGCTGTTGGTATAAGCTTCTAACCCAGGGTCTCCACTTACTAAGCATGTTATCTTGGAAAGTTACTCAGTCTCTTCCCTGATTCCCTTACTGTTGACAGGAGTGTGTGGACGAAGGTGTTCCAGGCAGAGGGAATGGCATATGCTAAATTATGAGTGAGCATGGGCAGAGTACAACCGGATGCCAGTGGTACAAGGTGGGGGAGGGACAGTCCTGTCTCTGTGGGGTTTTTTCTATATTTATATGTAGATTCTGAGCCTTTCTTGGGGCTGTGGATCAGAAATCTGACTTAGGTTAGAACCTGGAAATGTATTTTATTTTTTAATTTAATTTTTAAAAAAAATTTTGTGTGTGTGTGTGTGTGTGTGTGTGTGTGTGTGTGTGTGTGTGTGTGTAGTGGAAGTTGCTCACAGAAGCCAGAAGAAGATATTTAGACCCCTTGGAGCTGAAGTTATGTCATGTTGTGAACCTCTTGGTGTAAGTGCTGGGAATTGAACTCTTGTCCTCTGAAAGAATGGTAACTGTTGTTAACCTGAGTCATCTCTCCAACCCTGGAATCTGCATTTTAAATGAAACAAACCACTTGAATGTGGGAAGACAGAAGTGATGAACTAGACAAGGATTTAGGCAAGAGTTAGAGCGCCTAAGATCTTCTCATGCAAGAACAGAGCCCCTGTAGGTCAGATTGGGTTTTCAGAAATCTTACTCTCAGCAAGTGTGGGAGATTGTGAAGCTGTGAATCTATTCCAATAGGGAGACCACAGTCCTTAGAGAACACTCCTGATCTAGGAGAGGCAGTAACAGTAGACAGGAGGGCAGAAACAAAATCCATATAAAACAGGTAGAATTGTCATAACTTGGTGATGATGACCTGTTTATGAAGGTAGTCTTAGGGAATAGCAAGGAACTAGACAGAAGTCTGGATTTGGGAGAGTAATTGACACTGTACTGGTTGGTTTTGTGTGTTGGTTTTGACACAAACTGAGAGGAAACTTGACACAAATTAGAGAGGAAGGAACCTCAGTTGAGGAAATACTTCCATGAGATCCAGCTGTAAAGCATCTTCTCAATTAGTGATCAATGGGGAAAAGCCCAGCCCATGCATGGTGGGTGGTGCCATCCCTGGGCCATCGGTCCTAGGTTCTGTAAGAAAGCAGGTTGAACAAGCCACAGGAAGCAAGCCAGTAAGCAGCCCCTTCCACCTGGATCCTGCCCTGTCTGAGTTCCTGTTCTGACTTCCTTCAATGATGAACAACAATGCCGAAGTATAAGCCCATTAAACCCTTTCCTCTCCAACTTACTTTTTGGTCATGGTGTTTCGTCACAGCAATAGAACCCCACCCAAGACACACACAAAAGCTGGAATATGTAGTATTACTTCTTGCAAGGGAGACTTACTGCTTTCCAGATTCCTTAGAGGAAAGCAAGACTCCGGCAAGGATATCTGTACATAATGGGGGCAAACTAGGGTGTCATTGTCTAATACTTGTTAGGGGATGGCATATACAGAAAAAAAGGGATTCAGAGTTTTGATTTTGGACCTAAGTTGCAGTGGAAGAGGTATTGTGTTAAAGCAAAGTACAATATGACCAACACTTTGGTGACAAGTTCTGCATTGACTGTGGAGAAACAAAGTAGTAACTTAAAAGAACACCAGGGCCAACAATCACAGACGGGGGGGGGGGGGCAAAAATTAAAGCCTTCCATTCTTTATGCCAGTGAGGGAATTGACTAGAAGTTTCTAGACAAACTCTACAGTGTCTTTCTCCAGATGATGTCATGGCATTAGAACAAGGACTCAAAGGGCTAGCTACTGAATTAGTCTGTGTTTCCATGACTAACTGACTTTAACTATTGTCTTTGGACTCTTGTTGCCAAAGAGATTGATGTCTACTTCTTCAACCTCAAATCCTTCAAAATTGTTCTTAACAATTCTTCTGCTGTGTGGTTCTATTCCTGGGAAGTTGTGAATAATTGTCTACTCATCCCAGTTAAGGAACAGATGACAGACCAAAGTCCAGCTTGATGATACAGTGAGATTATTGGGGTTACTTGCAGAAATATGAGTGAGAAATTACTCAAAGACAGTTGTATCACCAAACCCACCCTAGCATGGAGGACAGTTCACCCAGGATGGAAACTTGGAGCACACTGCACAAACTGCAGGCAGCTCAACAGTTTGGAGAGTGTCCATCCTTCCCAGGTAGATCAGTTGGTAGGAGCCTCTTTGAAATAGCTCAGCTGGTAGTAGAGTTGAAGCCATTATGAGTTGTTTACTTTCTGAACTTATCAAGCTTACTTGCAGGATAGAATGTTTCACCTCTCCTTAGAACACCCCATGCTTTAACACACTTTTCTTTTAGACTGTCTTGTTTCAACTCCCCTTTTACTTACTGTCTTTATGAACCACCTTCTAAGCTGGAAGGTTTTAGTCTCAGAAGAAACTGCCACCCAGCCTTCTTTCAGCTTGTGTAGGGCAATGGCACCACACATTCCTGCAGTCTCCTATTGACAGTTCATCTCATGCTCTTGAACCCGAACAATGTTAATAATAATATCCTGCAGATCATTATAAAACTTGATTTTATTAGAAGTCATGGTTTTGAATGTAGAATTTCTACAGTTATTTATTCTTTCCTAAATCCTGCCCTCAGATTCTTGTAACAAGGCATTTTCTTTCTTCCTTTCTATTTTTGCTTTCAAACGATCAAGCAGAATACCAACATTGTGAAGTTTCTTCCTGTCTTTATGACCAAGAGTTTTCAAGTCCTCTCTGTTTTAGCTCATGCTCATTCTAACTCAAAATTTCACATTCATCAACTTAGGAACAGCCGATCAAGAACAGAAACTCTGGGAAGGGCTGTGAGAACCAGCCTTGTTAGGCAATTGTAAGTGTTGAACAGGGCTAAGGGACAGCTCAGTGGTACAGTGCTTGATTGACATACAAGGGTCCTCAGCATGGGAGACAAGGAAGAGATAATGATTATAAAGATCAGGAAAGTTGGCTAACATTAGTTATGGTTCAGGTACATCCTCATATCAAGCCTGCTATTGATATTCCCACTCCACAGATGTAGAAATCAGGGCAAAGAGGGTTCAAGGAACTTTTTCAAGATTGAACAGTTAAAGGGATTAGAGGGGATGGGGGGACAGGGAGAGAGCTCATCAGTAAAATGCTTGCCTTGCAAGCATGAGAGCCCGAGTTTTGGTCTCCAGCACCCTCTTGAAAAGGTGAGCATGGAAGTATACACCTATAATTCTGGCACTGGAGGGATAGAGACAAGAATATCCTGGGAGGTTCTGGCCAGGAAGTGAGCACCAAGTTAAGTGAGAGATTTTGTCTTAAAAACTAAGGTGGAGGGCAGTTGAGGAGGAACCTGGTGCCAGTCTTGGGCTTCTACATGTACCACATACAAACATGTAAGCATACACACACACACACACACACACACACACACACACACACACACAGAGAGAGAGAGAGAGAGAGAGAGAGAGAGAGAGAGAGAGAGAGAGAGAGAGAGAGAGAGAGTACAACTCAAGTTTATCTGGTCCCAAGCCTGTTTCCTTGCCCCTCCCCAACTTTCTAGTTTGCATAATGGTAACACAAATGAATAGTAATACAAACAAATCATTAGGATTATATTTTCCCCAAAGAATCAATTTAAAATTTAACAACATCTGACAGCTTTTTGATAAAATTTTGTATGTTATCAACAAGGCTGGTTCTGGAAGCCCTTTCCACAGTTTCTGTTCCTGGTCCACTGTTCACAAGTTGATGAATATGAAATTTTGAGTTAGAGTGAGCATAAGCTAAAACAGAGAGGACTTGAAAACTCTTGGTTATAATGACAGTTAGTAAACTGGAATTTTCCATCTGATGATTTTTAGATTGTGACCTCACATTTGCAAATGACAAAAGTTAGGCAACCACTAGAGAGACTGGGCAAGGCAATTGTTTGACCTACATTCCTTCACTCTGCTATTCTAGAGGTTTTGCTCTTATCTGAGCCACCACCAGCAAATTCCTTCTCCCCAGGCATTCCTTCTTCCTGAGGTAAAAGGGACCAGCACTGAGGAGGGCAGTCAGCTCAGGTATGCAGCTTTAGCTAGCCTTAGGATGAAGAAAGGGGAAGTGCTGCCAAGTAATGGAAAGTAAGCCAAGTTTCAGGCCCAGGAATCTTAGCCCTGTGCAAATGGCTTAACCTTTCCAAGCCTCACTTTCTCATCTGTGAAGTCACAGAGTAGGCGATTGCAGCATCTGTGGCATTGGAACTGGCACAAAATCAAATATGTTTATCCAGTAAGAGTTGCCAAGCTGCTTTCTAGAGGCAAAGGCCTGGGACACACAACGGAGTTCACAGAAAAGCAGGACAGAGTTAATGGGCACCTGACAGACAGCCCAGCAGGGATTGTAAAGAATTTTGCAAAGGCAATGTGAGGTGGTAGATTTGAAAGGCCTCACTGAGACCCAGTGGCTGAGTTAGGAGTTCACCACACAGCTTCTTGGAAGATGGGACGTGTAAGACCCCGCATGGTCCCTCGCACTCCCACTCAGGAAAGGCGCCACCCCCCCCCCAATCACTCACGAGAAGCGGTCTTGATGCAAACGCATAAGGTCCTTTATATTCCAGTATACTGGGGCCGTCAGCCATACACCATACAGGGTAGAGAGCTCAGTGACCTCTAGCACAGAATTGAGACAGCTTTTATAGGGTTACAACAAAGCACGCGCATCGTGAACCAATCACCTCGTAGCATCCAGTGCGGACCAATTACTTTAAAGTATCCAACCCCGCCCTTAGCCCAGGAAGTCTGCTTTCGCACAGGCTTCTGGGTGTTCATTCACTACCGTAAGCATTAAAGTAGATGACCATCATCTTGGGATTTAAGACTCCCAGCTTCCTGGGTTTTCTGGGGAATTAGGCTGAATTTTTTCATCCTAACAGAAGGAGAGCTGGGCACAGAGAAATTAATCCAGAGTTATAGCTGGGGTGGGAGGGGCTGATCGAGGCCAGGTTCTTCTTGCTCTCCTCAGGAATCTTGGACTTTATCCTAAGAATGATAAAGACTAATCGAGGCATTTCAGGAAACAGTAGATTTGGAGTCTGGAACAATAACCCAGGACTGAGATTGGGTTGGGTGGGGAAGCTGCAGCAAAGCCTGAGGTCTAAAAGCTAGAATGTCTAAGTGGAGTCCTGCAGGTGAGGTAAAAGAGGTTTGGGCTTGGAAAGGAGGTTTCCAGGAAGGAAAGTGCTGCTTTCATTCACTGACTTCTTCCTCACATGTAAACGGTGCCTCTGTCATGCCTCACATACTCTTAAGAACAAAACAATGTCAGTGGCATTAAGTCACCATATAATGTGAATATGTGAGTGAAAAACAAATGAACACATATTGCACTGATGTTGTGACCATGCTGATGACCCACCTCTACAGTCTCTACCATAAAATGAGAGATCAAGTGTGGGTAAACCAGTGTGTCACCTCCCCAGAGTCCTGCACAGCCCACTGGTCACAATACCTAATTGATACCATCATCCTGAGCTCCTAGATCTACAGACTTTGATCTGTTCTGAGCTCCCCTCAAATCTGCCCTTTTCTACCAAAAGATCCTGGGAAGGGACTGAGTCAAAGCTGCTCGCAGCAGATTTGCTGTGTCCTTCACAGCTTCAAGGACTGTCCTACTGGGGCTGCAAGGGAATGAAGGAAGACAAACATGGATTCAGAGAAAGCAGGGACTGGGTGGACTGCCCTCTCTGGTGCAGGAGTCAAGCATCCCAGGAGCTTAGTGTCTTCATTATACATACAGTGGAATGGGGAGCCAGGGTTATTATATACAGGTAAACAAGAAGCTGGGGTTACCACATACAGCTGAACACGGAGGCAGGATTAGCTAATCTCAGTAGGAGCAGCCTCTGTAGGGGCCTGTCTTCATGCAGTAAAAATCTGGGGAGAATATATATGGGAGAGCTATGGTGGTCATTTTCTGCATCCACTCAGACCAGAGGAAGGCTTTGCCATCCCTCTGAGCCTAACCCATGGGGCTGAGGCATCGGTCCTTTACGTGGCTGAACCCATGTAAACACTTCAGGACTTCACTTAGGGCATCTTCTGCGTCCCACAGGGGTCATAACTGCAGCCCCCTAGGAAGACAGAATGTTCTTATCAGCTCCTGTTACACAGATGGCATCTTCTAGCAGACCTCAGGTCTAAGAAGCACCGACTTCAGTAGCACTTGCCACTCTGCAGCTATCTGGCAAGGAGTCTCTTACATGTGGTCTTTGCTGAGTGCAGGCCCTGAGGGTCTCAGTGACAGAAGAGGAGTTGAGCCATGACAGATCTTTCCTTCAACTTCTGTAGGCCCTTGACCCACAGTTACAGCCCCTTCTGTATTCTCCCAGGGAAGAATGACGTACAGGCTCAGAGACCTTCTGCTCATAGGCACAGATTCACACCTCCTCAATACAGGCCAAGCACATTTTTGAAAAGGGAAATCCCTCTACATGGAGGATAGGGGGTGTGAGGACTTCTGCCAGCACTGTTCATGCCCAGTGTTCTGGCTGTGTTCAAAATGCAAAGTGTGTGCTTTTTACCTGAAAAATTCCCGCTTTAGAATCTAGGCAATTTCTTCCCCTTTCCTTTCCCAACACTAGAGTTTGTAGTCCTCACCATGTGTGCAGTAAAAATGAATGACTATTCTTCCATTTTTTTCTTGCATTTATGGAAAAGTTATGTATAAAAGTCATGTACACACAGGTGTGCACACACACGGTGGGGGGAGGATTTTCAGCTGAGGGTGATAACAGTTACTCTAAGTAAGATGTTACAAATGTTTCTCTAAGGAGAGGAATTTCAGTCAATTTAAACATTTCTGGAACATATCCAATTATTCATAAGTAAAATAAAAAGGTGCATATATATATATTATATGACTGACATATATTTTTATTATTTGCTTTAAATAATGTGTATTTACTGGGTCTGTATGTGCTGTGTGTGTGACAGCAGCTGCCTATGAAGGCCAGAAGAGGGTCCAGGATCCCTCAAGCTGCCTGCTGTGGGTGGCAGGAACGGGCCTGTTGGAAGAGCTGGAGTGCTCTCAGCCATGGACCTATTTCTTCAGCACCATACTTTTCTTAAGAATTGTCTGATACTTATTTTTTTTTTTTTTTTGCTGGATCAAATGATGAGGGTTATTCAAAGTAAAAAGAAATGGAGTCCAGTATGTTCTTTATATACATTTTTGCCATCTTTTCTGTAATAAGCAACGTTATATTTTTGGTCAATATCTTGTCTTAAGTCTTCTGAGAGAACAGACCTGAGCCTTATAGTTTATATCTTTTGGGGTTCCTTTCCCCTAAAAGAAGTTAACTATTCAATCAGTAATACTTCCATATTTATGTATTTCTTTTAGTCACTGTGTAGTCCTGGCTGGCTTAGAACTCACCTATAGACCAGGATGGCCTCAAATTCACAAAGATCCACCTGCTTCTGCCTCCTGAGTACAGAGATTAAAGCCATGCACTACCACCTACCATGTGTGTCTGACTTGAATTTTTTTTTTTTTATAAACAGTGTCTCTGTGCATTTCCTCATGTTTATTCCCATCCCCCAAAACATCTCTAGAGGAGAGGAGAGAGAGGGAAAAAAACCCTCAGATTTTAATGCAGTAATGAAAATAAAGGGCTTGGCACAGTGCCAAATATCTGATATCACACAACATGTTAACAATTTTTGTGGTTAACAAATTTTGTGGTTAACAATTAGTCATATCATAGCTGTTGTCCCAATTCTGACTGAAGAAATTGAATCTTCAGAAATTAGGATATTAGATTGTAAAACTCATACATAAAAATGCAGTGCTACAGATTTCCAAGTAGTGTCTCACTTGTACCAATTAAAAACCAAAAGAACAAACAAACAAGTATTGTCCCTTGGCTTAGTTAGGGTTTCTGTTGCTGCATTGAAACATCAAGATCCAAAGCAACTTGGGGAGGAGAGGGTTTATTGCTACTGACATGTTCCGATCACTGTCCTTCATGAAGAGAGGGCAGGGCAAGCCCTGGAGGCAGGATCTGATACAGAGGCCATGGAGGAGTGTTGCTTCCCGACTTGCTCCCCATGGCTTGTTCACCCTGGTTTCTTATAAATATAAGCCCTGACCATTAGCCCAGGGGGGCCACCACCCACATGAACTGTCTATCCCTTACCCCTACCTCACTAATTACCAGTGAAGAAAATGTAGCACAGACTTGTCCCCTGGCCAGTCTGCTAGGGGCATTTTCTCGGTTGAGGTGACCTTAAATAACCAACTTGTATCAAGCTGACATAAAGCTAGCCAGTACATTCCTGAAACACCTTTTAAGAACTGGAGACCTATACATATGAGTTCATCTAATCAGTTAATTTCTTTTTTTGCAGGCATGATTTGAACTATCACAGGTGAAGTAGCTGGAAATGAGTCTAAATCACTTAATTGTAGTAGGAATTTAAGACGTGTCCCTGCTGCAGCAAGAGGACATTTTCTTAATTCTACAAAACTACCAGCATGGGAGGCAAAAACAGTGGTCTTGAACAGATCAGTTTTCTCTCTTTTTTAAAAAAAGTCCCAGTTCCTTTCCACATCTAAAAGCAACCTTTCCAGTGTAATGTATGTAGGCGGAATTCATTCTGTAGGCTGTGAGTGGAGTGTTAGAGGTGTGATGGCCCTAACCCCATTTACAAGTGACTCACCATAGTAAAAGCAGCATGGCTCTGCTACCACATATGAGTGATAAACAGTAGATTTGGCAGTCTCAGTTAAGATTATTCCTGTTAGCTGTGAGTGAGTGAGTGAGTGATGCTCCAAACACCAGAGCTTCAATGATGCAGGGTTTCATTTCACAAAGAATACAGAAAAAGTGTGGAGGTCTGCTACCCAAGGCAGTTTTAAGATGACTGAAGTCTCTGCTTTAGAGTTGTAGAGTTAGCAGTAGAGTTAGAGTAGATCCAGTTTTTTTCCGTTGCCCATCCTCAGTTTACTGTTTCTTGCCTCATGGATGCTTAAGCACCTGCTGTTAGGTGATCCCACTCTTAGAACAAAAGGATGCTTTATAGACATTTTGGAAAACTAGTACCTGATAAGTAAAAATATCCCCCAGAAATAGGTAACTTTGCCAGTTTCAAGCTGAATTAAAGTTCAGGTTTTAATCTGAGCAAAGCATTCCCGGGTGGTCTCGGGAAAGGGGAAACCAGGAGGCTGCTCCAGAGGAAAGGAGAGACCTTAAATACCCTCCCACAGAGTAACTGCTGCATGACAGGCTTTCATGGGTGTGTGGGGGGAGCGCCGGCAAGATCTGGAGAGGAGGGGGCGCAAGCGGGGCCTTAATAGTGACTTTGCCAGAGAGAGATGGAAAAGGGGTTAGCCATTCAGCATGGAGACATGACTTCCATTGTCCCAGGATATCCCATTGCCTGCCACCTTGAACAGGAACCCTGGAATGGTTATGTATATATGGAGCCTAGACTTTCCCCACAGGGAACCTAATTTTGAATGAATGAAGTCTTAGAAACCTGTATTTTTATTAAAAAAAAAAAAAAAAGGAAAGAAAAAAATTAATAAAAGGAAAGCAGGGGCTGGGCGATAAATTCCTTGCTTTTCCTTGCTTTGCAGACTTAACTTCTTCTGAGGATGAAATTCATACTTGGTACCCATGTGAAAGTGCCAGACCTGGTGCCATTGGTCTTATGACCGGCAGTGCTGGGTGGTAGAGACAGGAGCATCTTGGGGCTCACTGGCCTAATTGGTGACCTCCAGGCTAGTGAGAATCCTAGCCTCAAAGAAAGGGGATGTTTTGTGAAGGATGCTACCCAAGTTTGTCTTCCGGCCCCCACACAAAGGCACACAGAGCTGCACACATGCACATCAGCAACCAGATATGGCTGCAGCAAAGGAGCCTCCAAGAGGACCATGACTGTAAGAGCTTAGGAGCTCCCTTGAGACTGCTTTATGATTCACCTAAGAGGTTGGATCATTCCTGCTTCACAAGCATTAGCCCCGTGATTACTCTCAGAATCTCATCACTTCCCTAAGATCCCCATCAGAGACACACCCCTTTCGTGAGGGAACTGCATTTTGAAGTTCTTGCAACCCACTTTCATCATTGCATACCTAGGGAATCTTGTCACAGGTGGGGATTAATATAGACAATATGGATGCATGGAGAGCTGAGAGCTGGCTGCTTCTCTGCTTTTGTAGGTCACAGCATGCCTTCCTCCTAAGGAATATGGAGATTAGAATCCTAGCAACTATGGTTTTGAATGTTAAAATCGTTACCTGTGTTGTTACATGTAAACATAGGGGCAACCTGAAGGGTAGGCTTCTTCCATCTCCTGCTTACTGATGGAGATGAACTCAGGCATCTATACCCCTTGTAGATGTAATAAACTGAGGGAGGTCGAGAGGTGGAGTCAGTTTTGCCCATTCTCTGGAGTCATATCTCATCCCTTGGTGTCCTCTGGGGACTCTTACCAGGCTCCCCATGGTTACCAAGATGCACAGGTGCTCATTTCCAAAGTAGTGTTTATATGCAGCCCATTATATACGGCCTCCCAAGTGCCGACTCCATGGTCAGTTGTTTATAAAATCAAATAGATAGCAAACTTGCTGAAAATGATCATAACACTGAGCTCTTTAGAGAATAATCACAAGGTAAAGTCTGTACATGTTCAGTGCAGGCCCAACTTTACGTTAATCCATTTGTTTCTGTCTGTGTCTGTGCCACAGCACACATGGGGGTCAGAGAACAAATGTAGGAGTGTATTTTCTCCGCTTATGAAGTGGGTCCCGGGGATTGATCTTAGGATATCAGGCTTGGCAGCAAGCACCTACAGTCAGTCCCGTGAACCATCTCAGCAGCCCTAAATGGTTTTTGTTTGTTTGTTTTTAAGATATTTGTGTGTGTGAATGTTTTGATTTCATTTTGTATGTGCACCTGATTGCCTGGTGTTAGAACTGGCATTAGGGATAGGTGTATAGTTTTGGGGAACCAAACCCAGTGCTCTTCACCATGGAAGCTACTCTCTAGCCCTCTTAGAAATGTTTATCTGCTGTTGCTCCACAGCACAGACTGTGTTAGTGCTCCCTTCACTCCCTTCCTGACCCTCTAGTGAGTTCCAAATAAAACCTTCTTTGTACATGGAGGAAATGCCCAGGCCTTTGAGCTCCCAGGACCTGGAAACCCTTAGGGCTGAGTAGGGGATGGACATTAGCTGGCAACTGGAGTGGAGGTCTGTCTCCTCTACACTCTGCTTTTCCAAGGCCATGGGATTAACAGCCTTCCATCCTTGTGAAACAATATAATATAATTATTACCAGTACATTTCCAAAAAAGTACCTTCTAATGCCAAGTGCATGGGAAGGAAAAGGAAGCCATAATGAAAATGGGCTTCACAACCACTGGGAAGAAAGGAGAGAGGCTGTGAGTATAAAATGTCATCTCCCCAGTCTAGAGCTCAGGGCACATGGCCTCTTAGTCATCATGCAGAGCTTTGGTGTCACAGCACAGGTAGGCTGTCATGAAACCTACAAAGTTTTAGCTTGCGGGTCACTCAAATATTCAGGTTTGAAATGTTTTGTCCCATCAGTGTGTTATGTGACATGCCACTAAATGAAAATATGAGAAAAACTTAATTCAGCCTGGCTTCACAGTGATGGGGTCTGGCTTCTAAGCAGCTAGAAAGTTCTTTAGAAAACAATTCTGGATATGTGGCTGAAGCTCATGGAAAGAATGATCCTATACAGAGCTCTGGGTTCCATTTCCTGATCAAGCAGGAGACAGACAGACAGACAGACAGACACACACACACACACACACACACACACACACACACACACACACACACACAGGCACACACACACACAGGCACATGAACTCGCACATACACATGCTCTAGGTTCCATTTCCAGCACAGGTGGGACTCTCACTCTCTCTCTCTCTCTCTCTCTCTCTCTCTCTCTCTCTCTCTCTCTCTCTCTCTCTCTCTCTCTCTCTCACACACACACACACACACACACACACACACACACACACAGATGATTTAGAATGTTTCACTCTGTAGGCTTTTACCCAGAACTTGCTTGTTGTTTTTATTAAAGTCTGCTGTGTTTCTTGCAGTCAGCTTCATTTTGTGGCTGACTGTCATTGCCACACCTGGTTGTTGCCAGACAAATAGGACTTCAGGGATTTTGAATTTCTTATCCCAATTAAAAGAAAAGAGGGGTAGGGGGAGAGGCTTCTGGGAACTCTGTCAGAAGAGCCAGGTGTCCTTAGCAAATGTCTCCTTTGCGTCTCCATTTAATCTTTTAATACATTTTAATTATTTAATCTCTCTCTCTCTCTCTCTCTCTCTCTCTCTCTCTCTCTCTCTCTCTCTCTCTCTCTCTCTCTCTCTCTCTCTCTCTCTCTCTACACACACACACACACACACACGAATGCAGGTGTTTATGTGGTCCAGAAGAAGGTGTTAGACTCCTGGATGTTGGTAGGTGCTTGTGAGTAATGGGAACTGAACACCCACCCCTCCCTTATAAGAAGTACTGGCTTTTAGTTTAACTGCTGAGCCATCTCTGCTGAGCCAACTCTCCAGTCTCCACCCCTACCCTCACTCCCACCTCCATCCCATTTGATCTTAAACAGAAGTTCCCAAGCAGTCTCTTGAAGCTCATTGCCCAAATAAGGTCATATTTCTTGGTAGTGGCAGACAGAGCTAGAGCTGTATGATGCAAAGTAGATTGGGCTGTGCCACAAACCCTACCACCAGATCAGTGTCTCTGAGTACCCAGATGTTGCAGGAGGACTTTAGGGTAACCAAATAAAATTAAAGCTAGGGCTAAGAGGAGGGCTGGGTTAAGAAAGCAGCTACAGTGTTGATTCGATGCTTCCTGTTGTGGGCATCACTCCAGCAGCACCCTGGGCACTGGGCACCTCATTCCACTCACAACTCTTGGGCATCTGCTGACCTCTAGTGTCTTCAGTAAGGCATTGGATCTAAAATGTAGAGACTTCCCACCTCTCCCCTCACAGGAGAAGCCTCAGAGCTATGGGCCCATTCACATAGGAGGAGGTTGTGAACAAAATAAAATTTTCAGAGCTTTAGAAAACCACGAATATAATGAGAAGCCTTCCCAGACAGTTAAGATTCAGCACACAGAGTCCGTCCAGTGTGGTGGCTCTTTACCCATTAATCTCAGCACTTAGCATGTTAAGTCAGGATTTCTATGAATTCCTGGGCAGCCTGGGGTACAGAGTGAGATCCCCATCTCAAAAACAAAAGACTGAGAATACATGCACCGGCCTTCCGACCATCATTCTAAGAGAACTTTCTGCAATCCTGGTCACTCCTGTAAATTGCATCCAAGTGAGATACAGAATACACTTTTGAAGGTTGGGCTTAGGTACATGATGAATACCTCCACCCTTAGTGAATATTGCCTGGGTAGATGAAGACCCCCCCACACACACATTATTTTCCCATCATTGAAGAGGAAGAGGCAGGAGGGTCTCAAGTAGGAATCCAGCCTGGGTCATATATAGCAACTCCCCCACCAGTCTGGACTGTGTAAAATTACTTTAAATAAAAGTAAGTAAACAATAAACAAACAAACAAAAAAACCATAAGAGCACAGTGATTTCCAGCTATGGTTTCATTCATAGATGGCAGGTCTATCAGCCTAATGCACACAAAGTAGTAAAGTCAGCAGCCAATTGTAGTTGTAAACTATGTTACATAAAGTATTCCAACAACTCAGAAGGCATACCTGAGCAGCTGTTTTGCGCTGTCGGCTGGCTACAGTGTGGCCAGCAGCTCCAGCACTCACTGTGCAAAGCTTTTATTACACTGTTTCAGCTTGTACTTCTGCAGTGAGCCAAACTTGAGCTGTAGGTGAAGATGTGTTAATATGCCACCTTCCTCTGGGCTGTGCTTTAACTGATTTTTCTGATTTGGGTTGTAGGAAAAAAGGTAAGGCAGAGACCTGGTACTTACATACAATGATGATGCCTAAGAAAAAGAGAGAATGTCTTTGATTTGTTTTGCGTGTAACTGACTTCTAACTCAGGTGTGCAATGAGGCAACTCTCCAGCTAGGAGGAATTTTGCACAAAGCAAGGATTAGAAATTAACTGCTATTATCTGTGGAGGGCACTGAAGGGCAGATCAAATTTCTCAGTCTGGGGTCTGAGGAAAGTTCTGGAAAACAGGGAGAGGTGTTTGTCAGCTGTTTGGTTTTAACAAGCAAAACTACTGCTGCTGACCAAGGTTTGCACTGCTAGCTGTCCAGGGTTCACACAGCCACTTCTGAGATGGCCTCACCCCATCTTTGCTGCCTCTTCCCACAGGGGAGGAGAGCATCCCAGGTGAGCAGCAGTGAATGACTGAGGCAGTGGGAGGAAGCAAAGCCACCAGTGCCGTGACTGGAAGAGTCAAGCCTTCCTTGGTGTGGTTTGTGCCTGCCACTAGATTAGACACACCTAGTGAGTTTACCACGATGACACCTTTGATGTTTTGTAGACAGTAAATAGACATATTGAGTATTTGTTCTACCTTTCCATTGATAACTTTGGAATTTACTTTGTGAGACTTAGTTTTCTCGCAGAAATGAAAACTGAGAGTGTATTCAGTCGGTGTCTTAAGTGAGAGCTGTACAGTTGCATACTACTTAAGAGTTGTAGACTTTTCAGTTTGAATAGGATCTTTTTATTTTTGTTCTTTTACATTTACTCATTTAATGGTGTGTGTGTGTGTGTGTGTGAGAGAGAGAGAGAGAGAGAGAGAGAGAGAGAGAGAGAGAGAGAGAGAGAGAGAGAGAGAGAGAGAGAGAGAGAGAGAGAGAGAGGAGAGGATCTTGGGGATCAAACTCATGTTGTGAGGCTTGGTGGCAAGAGCCTTTACCCACTGAGCTGTCTTAGCAGCCATGACTAGATCTTGTTTAGGCACAAATAGGTTCATATTCATATTCGCATACCCCCAACACACACACACACACACACACTGTCTCTCCCTCTGTCCTTCTCCACCTTTTATGGATGACCTGAGCTTGTGTCTGACAAGCATCCAACTCAGCTTCTCCCTGCTGTCATGTGCCCAGTACATGGTCGGGTCAGCATGGTAGCATGGTTTTCTTAGTGCTGTCTATGATTCTGTGAAAGAATCAACCATTAGGAAGATCACTTTGGACTTTGTCTTTTAATTAGTTTTAGAATTTTGTTCTTGGTATGCTCTTATCTTTATTGTTGTTTTTTTTGTAAGTTGGGTCGTCTTTTTTTTTTTTTTTTTTTTTTTTTTGTAGGTTGAGTTTTTTTTTTCTTCCCCATTAACCAAATTAGTGTGTGTTTGTGTCTATGTTGAATGGATGGTGACTAATTAGGAATTCCCTTGAGAAGCATAATCAGCCTGGGAAATGTGGGGAAACTGTGCCTGGAAAGCTGTTTAATTTTGGCAAGAAAAGCAGTGAGTCCTCACTCTTCTTGGCTGTGTGAGGCAGCTGTGCCACTCTGCTGTGTGAGTCTGGCGAAGGCAGCTAAGTGCCAGGCCAAGGGCTTGACACCAGTATCTGAATTCCTGTCCACACAGTGAGGCAAGGGTTGCAGTCCCTTTGTACAGATGAAGAAACTGAGGCTGAGCTACACTGACATTTGCCCAAGGCATACTTACTTTGAGATACCTCCAAGTTTCAAAATGCAGGCATTTCTAACCTGAGAATCCTGTTTTTCAACTTTACCAAATGCCTCAGCCTTCAGGTTTTTTGTCTTGGAACTAAAAATATAAAGAACAGGGAACATTTGTTCAACTACAGACAGTGTCTTTAGAGCCCTTCTGGTTTTGCTAAGGATTTGTTTAGTTTTCATTTTAATTAGTAACCATGAATAATAAGCATATCCTGGTTTGTGGCCTTATGACCAGACACCACTATACCGTGTGAGCAATGCTGGCCTTGTGTTTAGATTGACAGCAAGCACTATTTTCTCAACACTGAGATTGTGATTTGCTCTTCCGTTCTTTCTTGCTAATGGAACCTTAGATGACTGCAGCAATATAGTCCTACATTTTCTTTCAGTTAAGAATGGTCGCCAGGTGGTGGTGGCAACCCAGCACTCAGGAGGCAGAGGCAGGTGGAAATTTTAGTTCAAGGCCAGATTTTGGTCTACAGAGGGAATTCCAGGACAGCCAGGGATACACAAAGAAACCCTGTCTCAAAGAACAACAAGAACGGTCATGTATAGAGCTAGAGCAGTGGTTCTCAACCTTCCTAATGCTTCAACCCTTTAATACAGTTCCCCATGTTGTGGTGACCCCCAGCCCTAAAATTATTTTGTTGCTACTTCGTAACTGTGATTGTGCATGACCCTGGGAACAAGCCAGTTAGCAGCTGTGGTCTGTGCTTCTGTTCCTTGAGTTCCTGCCCTGAATCCCCTCAGTGCTGGACTGTAGTTCTTCTTTTGGGGGGGTGGTTGTTTTGTTTTGTTTTACTCTGGCTATTTGCTCTATTTCTGTATGCCTTCCTTTACTTCCTACTTCAATGTACTTTTTATATAGTGTTGCTATGTAGCTGGGTGGCTGGCCCCTGGAGTCCTCATCCTTCTCTTGCTCCTCGATCTCCTCAGATTTCTCTTCCCATTTATTCTCTCTGCCCACCAGCCCTGCCTATCCTTTCCTCCCAAGATATTGGCTGTTCAGCTCTTTATTTGGCCAATCAGGTGTTTTAGACAAGCAAAGTAACACAGCCTTACAGGGTTAAGCAAATGCAACATAAAAGAATGCAACACATCTTTGCATCATTGAACAAATATTCTACAGCTTAAATAAATGTAACACATCTTAAAATAATATTCCACAACACTGGACTGTTACCTGACAGTTGTAAGAGAAAATAAACTTTTCCTCCCCACATTGCTTTTGATCATAGTATTTATCAAAGCAACAGAAGCCAAAGTAAGACAGTTGCTATGAAAAAAGTGTGTGTGTGTGTGTTGGTTGAGATATGTATATATGTGTGGATTTTTTGTTTTGTTTTGTTTTGTTTCTTGGTTAGATTCTTAGGAGAAATATCCCAGGGTCAGTTAGTAAATTTGATTGATTTTTTAAAGAAGAAATTGCCAATGTGCTCCAAACTGCTTTACTGTCTTACAGTCCCACCAGGGATGAAGAGGCCCCGTCTTCCATACCTTACCCTCAGTCATTGCCTTTGACTCTACTCTTTTGTGCATGGATACATGGAGTCTCACTTTGATTTCTTTTATGACTAAGGACTGTTAGCATCTTTTAGCTACTCCAATTTCTTCTTTGGTGAATATTGATGCATGTTGTTCATTTTTAATTGATATATTAGTAACTAATAAGAAGTCTTAAAGATTCTGTATATAAATCTTTACTAAGTTGTAATACCATGTGTGTATGCATATATATATATATATGTGTGTGTGTGTATACTGTGTATGAATATAAACATATATGTGTACATATATAGAATATAGAATATACATATATATGTGTATATATATATATGTATATGTATACACACACACATATTCTCTCAGGTTGTGGCTGTCTTTTTGTTGTCTTCTTAATGTACTTGAAGCCTATTTTTAATTTTTCTGAAATCTTTTCCCCCCTCAAAATTCTCTTCAGTTGCTCATGCTTTTGATGTTACGTTGAACTACTCTTTGCCTAACCCAAGGTTGTAAATAGCTTCTGTGTTTTTGTCTTCATTTTTAAAAAACCTGCTCTATGTTCTGATTCATTTTGAGCTCATTTTAGAATAGTTTGGCAATTTCTTAAAGTAAATTTAACAGATTTATCACATGGGCTTCTGCTCCTCTCCTGGAAGTTTATGCCCTGAGTTCAGCTTTTTGCTTCCTGCTAGCCAGTTGTCCTGAGTGCTGTTGCCATGGTGCTTTTGTTTCAAATCTATGAACTCTGATGGAAAAGGTTTACCTCTAGCATTCCAGTTCTGCTACACTGGTTCATATGTCTGCCGCATGTCAGTACCATGCTTTCTAAGTATGGTGGCTTAATGGTGAATTTGAGAATGAGAAGTACAGGCTTTCTCCTTTCTGCCTTTGAAGCTCATTTTGGCTTTTTTTTTGGATCGTTCATGTTTTCATTTGTATTTTAGAATCGGTTCATCAATTTTCATTCAAAACACTTAGACTTCTAAAAAGACTTTTGTTGGGTTCATAGATATTTAAAGAGGATTTATGTCTTAATAATACTGACTCTTTTACACTACTTCAGATATATTTATAAATATAAATAACTAGAAATACCAATTTCTCACTCATCAGCCCAGTATTTTCCCTCTTGAATGGCTGTGTATTGATTATCTAACATTGTGAAACACTAGTTTTAGCTTTTTTCTTTCCAAAAGCATTTTGAATGTACCATCTGCCCTAGCTTACTTTCATTCCTGTGATAAGCACCATGACCAAAAATAACGTGGGAGGAAGGCGAATATTTCATCATCCAGCTTACGGTCTATTATGAAAGAAGTCAAGGCAGGAGACACTGGGAGGCAGGAACAAAGCAGAGGCCATGGGGAAACATTAACAGCTTGCCGTCTCTCCAAGGCTCCCTTAGCTTGTTCTTTTAAATGCCAGGACTACTTGCTCAGAAGTCCCACCTCAATGGACTAGGACCTTCCACACCAACCATTAATGAAAAAAATTGTTCCAATCTTGCATACACATGGGTCTGATGGAAGCATTTTCTCAGTTGAGGTTCCCTCTTCCCAATTGACTCTAGCTTGTGTGGAGTTGACAAAAATACTAAGCTCTCCACCATCTCAGGGTTTGCTCAGCAATCATGGAGCTTGGATAAAATACAATGTATTTTAATTATAGCCTACTATAAATGATGAGATGAGATTCACGAAACTAAGTGACATATATAGTTTGGTACATCTGTAAGTGTCCGGTTAATTTCCAAACCCTTGCTCTTGCCTCTGGATACATTTTTCTTAGAGTTATTATCACTTTGATGAAATTCCATGACCAAAAGGAATTTGGGGAGTAAAGGGTTTAAAGGCTTACATATCATAGATTGCAGTTCAGGAGGGTATCCAAGGCTAGATCTCAAACCTAGCAAGAACATGGAAGTAGGAACTGATGCAGAGGCCATGAAAGGCTCTCCTTGCTGGTTTATTACTCATGGCTTGCTCAGTCTGCTTTCTTACAGAACCCAGAACCACCAGCCCAGGGTGACCCCATTATCAATAACCTGGGTCCTCCCCTACCAATCACTAATTAAGAAAATAACGTATAGCTGAATCTCACAGAGGCATTTTCGCAATCGAGTTTCCCTCCTCTCAAATTACTATAGTTTGTGTCATATTGACTTTAGGCTAGCCAGCACAGATGTTGATTATTAGTGTTCTCCATAAACCCTGCTAAGATATAAGTATAAAACTTTTGGAGGCTTTGAAGTCTCAATAGAGAGACAGATCTAATACCCACAAGATACACTGAAGCTGGAGTCAGTCTAAGAGAGATCCAAACACAGCCCCCAAGTTCTGTTTGGTAGGAGGCAGACCGAGTAATCAAGGGGAAAACGCCATCTGAACAATGTAGACAATGGGGCCAGACACATAGCCTGTATCCATGACACTCTGCCCTCCCTTTCAGGACTGTAGCCCTCCTTCAGCTGCCAGGAATGTTGGCAGCTGACAGCTCTCCATTGAGACCCCCTTTAGGGCTGAATAGAATTGTTTTGCCTGAGATAATGCCTCCTTCTCCAGATAAGGCCATATCTAGTGACGGAGTGACACTGGGAAACAAAGGCCCACCCTTTCCTCAGGGTTGGAACAACCTAGAAGAGCCAGGTCATCTCTGCCCTCCACCCCCACTGCTTCAGGTGCACCAGAGTCCAGTCTACCCCTGCACTGTCTTGCTGCTTCATTTTCTCTCCAATGTTGATCTCTAGGACACTCTTGAGAACACTTTCCCTAAGGTTCTGTTTCCCACACCCAAAGACCTATTTGTAAGTACAAAGGGATAGATACCAGAATGCTTTTCGTGGATATAGGCTCAATGTTCTGTAGAGGTCAGAGAATAAGGGACCAATAATAGGGGACTTTGAAAGACATAGGAAGATGTCAGCCTCGATGGACAACATCCCAGAAAGCCTTGGCTGGCCCACATGGAGTCTATGTTGGCAAGTAAAACACTGGAGATAACCTATTATGGTTTGGATGCAGATGTTCCTCACACCCTCATGTGTTTTAATACTTATTCCTAAGTGGATGGTGCTGATTCAGAAGGTGGTGTCCTAGTTTGTTTTTCTGTTGCCGTGACTGTCCAAAAACAGCTTAGGAGATGTCTTAGGGTTTCTTTTACTGTGAAGAGACACCATGACCATGGCTACTTATAAACAAAACATTTAATTGGGGAGGCTCACTTACAATCTCAGAGCTTCAATCCATTTTCATCATGGCGGGGAGCATGGCAGCATATGGGCAGGCGTGGTGCTGAAGTAGTAGCTGAGAGTCGTAGATCCTGTCAGCAACAGGAGGTTGACTGTCACACTGGGTGGTATCCTAAGCACGGAAACCTTGAAGCCCTTCCCCATTCCAACAAAGACACTCCCTATGAGATTATGGGGACCACATACATTCAAACTACCAAAGAGGAAAGGGTTTATTTCATTTTATGTCTCTAGGTAGCTTACAGTGCATCACTGAAGGAAAAGGGGATGGGAACTCAAGCAGAACCAGTGCTGCTCACTGGTTTGCCCTCTGACCCAGGCCCTGCTCCCCTTTTCATTCAGCCCAGATCCCTCTGCCTATGGATGGTACTGCAAGTAGTGGTCTGGGCCTTCCCACATCAACCAAGACAAGCTCTCATAGACATGATCACAGTATATTCTGATCTGGGACGTTCTTCAGCTGAAGTTCCCTTTCCCCAAATGACTCTGGGTTGTCTTGAATCAGCAATAATAACTAACCAATAGAATTGTGGGATTTTTGCTAAGTAGAGCCTTGCAGTAAGAAGTAGACTGTTAAGGCATGGGTCTTATAGGCCATGTCCTGCCCTGGTTCTGTCTCAGTTGTCCCCTGGCTGTGATTCACCCAGATGTGTAGAAAACACTTCATACTCCCACTACCTTTGAATACCCCACTGTTACACACCCCTCATACACTCCCCTCACTGCACCTCACCCCCTAGGATGAAGTGTTTAGCTTCAAAGCATAGCTCCAAATCCTTTCTTCCTTAAAGAACTTCTTATCTCATACTTGGTTATAGTGTCATGAAAAGTAACTAGCACAGACAACCCTGACATCCCCTTGGTAAAGTGATTGTGATGCCCCATCTTAGGGTTCACTCTGCCCACCCCGTCCTGTGAGCCCATGAAAAGGCTTTGGATCTCGAAAGGGAAGACATGAGCTTAGGCTCTCTTGCCAACTTTCCTGGCTACATGGACTTAGAGTTTCTGTTTCTCATTTAAAAAAGAAAGAGAGAGAGAGAGAGAGAGAGAGAGAGAGAGAGAGAGAGAGAGAGAGAGGAGGGGATAGTTTTTTTTGTTGTTGTTGTTGTTTTTTTTTTTTTCACTCTACTGATCCCTATTTCAGATCTGCAATAATGTAAAGTGTCAGGAGGTTTCCTGGGACAAATGGCTCTGAATGACATCAGAGTCCAGTAGATCTCCTCATTTGATACAATCCAAATCATGTCATGTTGGTCCCTCAGGCAGGCTCACCCCAGGCTTGATTACTTCAGGGAACAACTAATGGATGTGTCCTGATGGAGTCATACCCAGAAAACCTGGTCCAGAAAGAATCTCTTTACCCTGATCACTGGACAAAGGGTTCTTAATAATTCATACCCCAAAATAATTATGGACATGCTTAGTGAGCTACAGTTTACTTCGAAGGTAAAAATATGCAACTCACTGTGTAAGATATTTAGAAAATTTGAGCCCAGGGCCTCATTATAAGACTGTTCCTCAAATTTATGATAATCCTTCTGCCACAGTTGACATGTGGAGAACAAAGATTGGACATGCACCCCACCCCCAGCTTTAATTTATCTCTATTTCTGATGGTATAGTAATGTTGCCTGCCACCTTTATTTCAGATTATAGTTAATTGACACACACACTCTTTTAGCTTTTGAAGACAGCTAGAGAATAAATAATTAGCTCAGACTGTGCCAATGCCCTATCTGTACTCAAGGCTTACCTCATCACTCTCTCTTCTAACATATCTATGCCAGTATTCTCCAGTTATGACAGTAGTGGTAGCCTCTAGTCCTTGGCGAATGATATTTCAGTCATTCTTCAGTAGTACTAAAAAGAAATCCCTCATAATGCCTCCATGGTCTTCATTTCCCACTAACAATTCACCATTTAAATGATTTTAAGTCATCTCCTCCCTATCACAGATACCACCATCATCTACAAATTTCTCATTTCAACCACTTTTCCTGCCTTATCTCCTTGACCCTTTAAATTTACCCTGTCCATCCCCTTCTCATTTCTTGATGTTAAAGCCTAAATTCTTGCCTGGTACCAGAGGCTTCCCATATTTGGGTCCTACTTACCTTTGGTCTATCTCTCACCATGTCTTGTGCTTTAATGTAACCATCCCTCTGAACCACCTAACTTACGCTGCTCTGCCCTTGGTACATCTTCTGCCTGAATTGTTTTCTTCATCCTGTCTCCTATCTGATTAGTTAGCTCATCACTGATGTGCAATTCAATGGACCCCTCCTCCAGAACAGCTTCCTGACCCCACCACTGAGGCCTCGATCAGCTTCCCTATCCAGTAACTGGTGTCACAGATTCATGAGACAGAGCCCCGGAGGTAGCTTAGTTGGTAAAGGACATGAGTTTATACTCACAACCCATGTGAAAAAAAACCAGGTGTGTGTTGGAACACTCTTGTAATTTAACTACTCAGGATGTGGAGCTGGACAGCTTCCTGGGGCTCGCTGGCTAGCTAGCCTAACTTACTTGGCAGGTTCTAGGCCAGTGAACATGACTTGCCTCAACAGCAAAAAATAGCTTCCAAGGCTTGACACTAAGGATTTCCTTTCACTTTCACATGTACATACAAAATATATGCATGAGACAAATATGTGCTATGCAGAATAATTGTTTATATGTCTCTATATCCAGCGTGAAAATGTCTTATTTCATATCTGTATTCCTGACCCCTGCTAACATGCCTACATTAGCTTAAGCCCTCCGTTAGCTGTGTAGTTCAGATGAAGGAGTTAACTGTGATGGAGGAAGTTAGGTTGGCAGTGGGGCAGGTGTTCTCATGGGGAGCAAGCTGCAGCCAGAATTTTCACTCATGCATAGATGATGCTCAGTGAAGATGCTTTTCTTCTTCGTAGTCTCACCAAATGTCCCCATTAGAGAGCTGTGTGCTATATACTCAAGTTCAAGGGAGAAAAATAAAATAAAAAACACTGAAAAGTTGCATATAAATGAAATTTACTTTGGAATGGGGACAGTAACATTCTTAAGGTACAAAACGAACAGGAAAGTATGTGCAAATAGTTAAAGCCTTTGGTCACTTACATACCTCCTGACAGTGCTGTCAGCCCTCCACCCCCTCAGGATCATTATCCAGTACTCTTGGGTTCACATCTTCACCAGGAAGGGCCAGCATGTTGCAATGGCTGAGTACCCTGACATTCCACAGGGCCATGGACGAATGGATCAGCAGCATACAAAGGTATGACGATGGGAAGCCTGGAGCAGAGTATCACTCTTAGAGCCACCAGCACTGCCATCAGTGCCAGAACTCTGACAAGGGCTTGACCTTCCTGGTCTCATAAAGCCTCTGTACTTCACTCCAGGCTGTCCCACTCTGAGCAGGCTGTCCCCAAGTTTGCAGATAGGGGTCTCCTGTGATCCACATGGAGGCCCAGCTCTAGTGGGCAGCTACACAACATCCTCTTCCTTTTGGGCAGCTTATGTTTTTTGTTTTTTTTTTTTTTTTTTTAACATTAGCAAAGTTATATGTTCCAGGTTATCTGAAATGAAAAGGCGTGTTTGGTCCTTACCCTGTGACCTATTTACCTGTTGCTTTCAAATGGTTTACTTCCCCTTAACCTAATGAACTTTGTCTCTCATATTCTGACAGCCAGGAATCCCACCCACAGCCCACGGTGACTCATGAGGCTGTAGTCATCTGAGGGCTTGACTAGGGAGAGAAGGGACTAGCTGGAGACTTGTAGCTAGAAGCCTCGGATCCTCCTCCATGGTCTTCTCCAAAGGCTGCTTGTTCCTATGACGTGGTGCAGTTTCCCTGTGTAGCAGTTATCAGAGAGGAAATTTGTTGTGCGTCTTTGAACCTCATACAGCAGCTGGTGTGTTCTGCTTTGGATATCTGTTCTATAAGACAGTCTCAGTCCAGCCCACACTCAAGAGGAAGGGAATCTGATCCTACCTCTTTCTAGAAAGGTGTCAAGAAGTTTATGGGTGTATTCTAAAAGTACCCCAATACTCCCTGGCCCCTTTACATTCATTTTCTGATGCAAACAAACAAACAAAAGAAGAAGCAGCAAGCACCAGGCACTGGGAATAAATTACTGTGTTCTTCCTCTGTTTTATTGTCACTTTGTACTGCCCACCAGTGGCTCCAGTTGGGAAGGCACTTCCCCAGCCCTGTACTGCTTCCTAATGGAAATGTTTGCCTAGCAGAGAAATCCACACTTTCCAAAGGAACTTAGTGGAATAGTGTAGAGGTAATCATGGCTCGTCTTGATGAAGCCCTGAAGGGCCAGAGAGTACCTCTTGAACCTAATTTCCACTCTCCTGCTTGCCAGTGGTCTCTTGGAAAGAGCAAGTGGCAGAGCTACTGCCTGCAAAACTCCCCCAGAAACCACTGGGTATGTTTTTCTTGGAGCCAGTCTCAGATGAAGGGGTTTGTGCACTGGTAGTCCCTCGATGAAGGTAGGTGGCTCAGGAAACCAATCAGCTTCCTCCTCCTCCTCTTCCTCCTCCTCCTCCTCCTCCTCCTCCTCCTCCTCCTCCTCTTCCTCCTCCTCCTCCTCCTCCTCCTCCTCCTCCTCCTCCTCCTCCTCCTCCTCCTCTTCCTCTTATGGGTTTTCAAGGCAGAGTTTCTCTGTGTAGCCCTGGCTGTCCTGGAACTCAACTCTGTAGATGAGGCTGGCCTCAAACTCACAGGGATCTCCCTGCCTCGGCCTCCTGGGTGTTGGGATTAAAGACGTGTACTACCCCACCTAGCTGGAAATCAGATTCTTAGTGGCTGTCATCTCTCTGTGGTCTTGTTTGGGCTTGGTCAGATCTTCCAGGAGGCCAGCACACAGGTTTGAGTAAAGCACTCCTAGTGACAGGGTTGTACACATGACAGCCTGGAGAATGCTGCTGTTGCTGGCCATTCCCAGCTCTGCCACCAGACAGATGGACGTCCAGATGGACATCATGTAAAAGACTTCTGTGACCCGAAAGGACAGCCCAAAGTTAGCTGTAAAGTTGCAGAACCAGCTCAAGAGTCAAGGTGTTTTTTCCACCCATGATTTCAACCTCAATCAGAATACATGCTAGGAACTTCCTTCTGTAGACCATTCAGACACTACTAGCACCAAGCACTTTGAAGTACAGCTTCCTAAGAGAAGGAATGAATGATTAAAACATCTAAAAATAATGATTACGGATGATAAGTCATTCCTTAGGAAAAATTAATTATATGCATAGTCAAGTCAATAGATTTTAGAAAAATTCCAAATCTGTAATTTTCATTCAGTCTGAAATGAAATGAACTTTACACATGAGAGCAAGAAGTAGCTGCCGTATAAAGCAGCTAAGGCTGAGCAGGAATAAGGAAGGCCTGCAGGCAGGCACCTTTGTGCTGTCATGCTCAGTCAGAGACTGTGTGGAAGTGATGTCCAGGTGTTGTGCAATGTCTAGAACCTTGAAATAACTGAGAATAAGATTGTCTGCTGACATCTTGAGGCTCATGTACACTGAGAGTTCAGCCAGAAACAGCCAAGTGTCAGTGCCATGCTTAGCATGAAGTAACTGCTGAGATAAGAACTAGGGAGGGTGGGGTAGAAAGGGATATCCAGGAAAGATTGCAACAGTGTACAGGATTGTGTGTGGGGGGGGGCACCTCTCTACTGAGGTAACATTTGTGAGAGAGATATCCAGGAAAGATTGCAACAGTGTACAAGGTTGTTTGTGTGTGTGTGTGGGGGGGGGGGAGCACCTCTCTACTGAGGTAACATTTGTGAGAGAGCACAGGAGCAACTCCCCAAGACTCCCCTCAGACTCAGTGCAGTGCTCAACTTTAACAGTGAGGGCTGCGGAAGGCTTTGGGGCAGTCTGAGTAGAAGGAAGATGAGATTTCAACGGTGCTGGAAGGCAGGTGACACAGGCTCCTCCTGCCTGAGCCTTGGAATCTACTCAGAGAGATGGTAGCTATAGAAAAAATTCTGAAGAGAAGTGATAGAATTAGATATCTTGTTATATTCTGGTTATTATGCTGAGATTAGGCCAAGGTGGGTGAGGCTGTAAGGGCAGAATCAGGGGGCCTGGCAGGATAACTTGGGCGGTAATCCAGGGAAAGATGTTGGGATCACGTAACTCCAAGAGCATTTGAAGGGGCAGTCAAAGGAGTTTGTCTCCTGAATTGTGGGAAGAGGGGCAAAGAAGTGTTCAGGACGATTCTCAAACCTCCTCAGAAACTTACCATGAAGTGGGGAAAACTATGAGGTAGGAGTTCCAGGGGGTCAGAGGTCAGGAGAGGCCGGGAGCTTGAACTAAAGTTCACAACCTAAGACAGCCATGAGATCTGCAAGGAAGTCACTGGGGAAGAGATGAAAGGTGCTCCAGAGAGGGAACACACACACACACACACACACACACACACACACACACACACATCTTGAGTAAGCTCAGATATTCTAGAATAGCTATGCCCTATAGAACACTCAGTGATAAGCAGAAATGTTCTTTGCATTGCCCAGGTGGCCAGCCACTAGAGCCATATAGCTCTGGAACAGTTAACAACACGTGTGCAGCCAAAGAATGCAATGGTTGACTTGATTTAACTTAAAGAGGCACACATAGCTGGCGGCTGCCATATTTGACAGGAAGTTTTTGTGCATTAAGATGAGAGAAATGGGGAGGGCTATGAGAGATGAGGCCTTTACCTCAGGAAAGGGCCAGAGGAAGCTGGATGCCTAGGAAGCTAGCTGAGTTGAGTCCTGCCAGAGACCTGACACAAGGAAGACTATGTGCTGATGTGGGGTTTAGGAAAGTATATGGCAGCTGCTTGTGGAAACAAAAAGCTTGATCGGCGAATGTTTAAAGGAAAATAAAGGGCAGGAAGAAATTGCCAGCTCCGCTCTTTCAGAGAGTTTTATGGTTATCTAGGAGACCAGGGAGTGAATGGAATCTACCCGAGGGCAAACTGGAAGGTAGCAGCCATGAACTGGAAGAAAGAGCAGTTAGTTCATATGACTGTATATTTTTCTCTAGCATCTGTCAGTCTGAGAGCTGATACAGAGTGCCTGGTGAGATTCAATTCCGTGAGTATGAAGTGAGAGGGGCAGGTGAGCTGAATTAGGGGTACAGTGATGACTCATGGAATCTAGGAGTACAGTGATGGCTCATGGGATGTGCCCATATTAGAGCAAGAAAAAACGGTGGTGATGCAAGGCCAGCTTAATACTCAGCCAATGGAAGGTGCTTGGTAGAGGTTGGCTCCGCGCTCTCTTTCTCTCAGCCCGCTCTTGAGTTTCACTTGCTCTGAGGGAAGTTCTTTTTTTTTTTTTTTTTTTTTTTTTTGCATGGGTATTTGCATTCCAAAAGTCAAGATTCATTTTCTTTGCAAGTCTGAGTAACTATGGTGGTTAATCAACTTAGATCTGATTTGGTAAGGTCTGGAGTCACCTGGAAGTGAGTCTAAACCTCTGGACATATCAGGGAGGCAACTTCTGGGTGAGCTTAATAGGGGTAGGAAGAGCCACTATAAATGTGAGGAGCTCCATTCCATGGGCATGGGTCCCAGAGGGAATCAAAACAAGAAATGGAGCTGAGCAGCAATGGTCATCATTCCGTTTGTGACTTCAGACAATGTGACCAGCCCACGCTGCAGTGTAGCTTCTGACCGAGTCAGAATATTCCCTTCCTTTCTCCAGCTGCTTTTGTTGGGTATTTTGCCTATCTGCTGGCTTCCAGGAGCCCCCCTGCCTTTGTTTAATGCTCAACTGTGGTCATCTTAAAATCCGTTTCTCCCCAGTGGTCCAAACCCAAGGCCTTGCACATTCTTAGCAAGTATTTTACCACTGAGCAACACTGCAATCTCATCCTGAAATTCATGGTGAATTTTTAGTTATGAGTTCAAAGTTACACTTTGCTCATGGCCTTAAGAAGTATTTCAGTGCCTTAAAAAAAAAAAAAAAAAAAGGGACTGAGGCTGGGGCTTGAGAGATGGCTCAGTGGTTAAGAGCACTTGCTGCACTTACAGAGGACTCAGGTTCAGGTCCCAGCACCCACATAAGCCAGTTCCCAATCACCCCCATACCTCCAGATCTAGAGGGTCCACCACCCTCTTGTGGCCTCTGAGGGCACCTGGACACATGAGGTATACAGATACACATAAGTAAAATTTAAAAACCCACATAAGTTACAACACACAACCATGGGACGATCAGACAATTCAATTGAGCATTCGTGTGTCGCCATTTTGGTGTTGAAAGGTATGGCGGCATGAATGAGGGTGGCCCCCATAGGCTCATGTATTTGAATCCTTGGTTCCAGGTGGTAGAGCTGTTTAGGAAGGACTTGAGGGTGTGGCCTTGTTGGAAGCGTGTTACTGTGGGTGGGCTTTAGATTTCAGAAGCCGACACCATTCCCAGTTAGCTCTCTCACCGTCTCATGTTTGTGGATCAGATGTAAGCTGCCTCTCCAGCACCACGCCTGCCACCATGTCCCACTCCGTGATGATCATGGACTAATTCTCTGGAACTATGAACCCCGAAATTAAATGCCTTCTTTTATTAGTCGCCTTGGTCATGGTGTCTCTTCACAGCAACAGAACAGTAACTAAGACAAAGGGTATTTTAAAAATAATGGAAAGCACCATCACCGTGTTGTTTGTAAATAAGAAAATTGAGTGTGCATTAAATCATACGATGAACTCTCAATATTCAATCACATGATTTTTTTTTCAGAACGAAGAACTAGAATGCCTTTCAGAAGTTATCATTACTCCTATGCGCTAGTAAGTTGAAAACCTGAAAGTTATTCTTAACTAAAAGCAAAGCGTGACTGAACTGCCCATCATAGCAGAGCATTAAATCCTTCCTCCAGAGCATTTCTTGCCTGGATTTGGGAGCTCTCCTGTTTGCACAAGCAGCATCGATTTCCTGTAGTGTGTTATCGCAAGAAGATAACGGGGCAGAGCTAAGCAGGGACACATACCAGACTGTCCTTATTTGTACAGATAGTCAGGATTCTAACCTACTCACCATCCAGGAAAAACCGGAGTCCCTCCCCAGGTGTAGCCATCAAACGGAGATCATGGGGACTGATGTTAACAAAGAATCCACAAAGCTTTGAGGCAGGCTAGTCTGGTCCACACCCACTGAACCAAACCTGTATCTGTGTCTAACCCGTCAGCACATCCTGGAGGATGAGGACGCCATCCTCAGTAGTTCATCCCTGGGGTCCCTTTCTCATGGTGCTGTGGTGAGGGCAGGAACCTTTTTTCTACAATGAGAATGTGGGAGCTCGGTAGATGGCTCAGAGGGTTGAGTGCTTGTCACACAAGCATAAGGACCTGAGTCTGACCCCCTAAAATCCACGCTTATCAGTGTTCTTTTATAATTCGTGCCCTGTGAAGGTAGAGATAGGCTGGTCCCTGGGGCTTACTGGGCAGCCAGTCTAGCTGAATCAGCAAGCTCCAAGTTCAGTGAGAGTCACTGTCCCAAAAAATTTCAGTGGAGAGTGATTAAGGAAGGTTTTGACATGGATTTCTGTCTTAGACAGACAGATAGACAGACAGACAGACAGACAGACAGACACACACACACACACACACACACACACACACACACACACACACACACACACCAAGAAAAGAAAGAGAATATGGATCAGAGAAACACAAGCCATGCCATGCTCACTATCTATCTCTATAATACATCAGACTATTTTATGGAAAGCCAGAGCTTAAACTGTAGGTTTTACCTTGGTTTTTAACAGTTAGTTTGTTCTCTTTATTTTTATCTCCTTTTAAAGGGTCCCCTAAACCTTCATAGTCAGCAGCAAATATAAAAGTATCCATCTTTCGCAAGCCCACGTTATCTTCAAACTGGTCTCTTAGCATCCCACTCTGTTGATTAGAAAAGTCACTTAGGGTACTTTACCATTTCTTAAGGTGAGAATCAACTTTATATATTTAGCAGTAAGCTTTGGGAGGGGGTGCAAGCTGGCAATATTAATCAGTTGTGTATTTTACCAGGTTATCCCTTGAAACCAAAAATCTATCCCATAATGTGGCAAAACAGGGAGGAGCGGGGGGGAAGACTCTGTAACCCATATCTTTCCACTTACTAATTTGACATTAAATTGGGAGCAGTCAGCTACTGCAGCTTAGTAATGGCTCACCTTACTTGAAGTCCTGTAAACAGTTACCCTGCCTTAGATTCAGCAGATGAAGTCAGTCTTGGCTCTGTAGTAGGTCGATCTATAAAGTTAGGGGTCCCCCTAGAGCCTGCCATCACCACAGCTCAAAGTGAAGAGGGAATTGTGGCCAGAATGCCTCCCAGGCTTAGTTCCAAGCTGGCAGTCAGCCGGTTGGCTCCCAGGTGAGCCTGGGCTGACTTCAGACACGCAAGTAGCCACTTGGACAGCTTGGTTACATTGCAGTAATAACAGCTGTCTGCCGGCACTTCTCTTCCAAAAAGTGAGAGACTTCCTGGGATTTGTGTTCATTAGCTCATTCAAATATTTGTCAGCCTATTGTGTGTCTGGTACTGCTAGGTGCTAGATGTCAGATGACAGAAATAAGCAGTAGGACTCCAGCTGTCTCGTGGAGCAATTCAACATTGTAGCTCTCCAATAGACTGATTAGTTACATGTTGTTCTAGAGTCTGGGGAAGAAGCCCATTAGAAACTTATTTCAAATAGGGGCGGTAAAAGTGGCTTATGTGGTGGGAGACTAGTGTCCAGGGTAAGAAGCAGCTTGTGTGAGGACCCTGAGCAGGCACCTAGCATTTCCTGGGCATCCACAGGCCACCAGTGACCCACAGCTCAGTGAGTACATTTACCTTGCATCATTCCATCAAAGTGCCCAAGGAAGTCAATGTATAAAGGGGGAAAGTTTACTTTTACTCACATTTTCAAAGTTTTCAGCATATGTTTATTTAGCCCTGTTGCAGCAAAGCAAAGGAGGCATGTTCACCTCATGGTACCCAAGGTGCAAAAGAGAAAGAGACAGGAAGGGACCAGGGTCCTAAAATCCCCTTCAAAGGCTCTCTCTCTCATCAGTTCCAAAGAGTTACAGACTGCTAACCACGCCTTTAATGGAGGGGATCTTGGTGGCAGTGCTAGGGTTCAGGATGTGATCTTAAGTGTTGTGGGAAATGACTGAGGGTTTAAACCAAGACATGACATCATCTGCTATGCTTTGAGAAGTATGTTTAATTTGAAAGGGTAAGGTTGCCAGCCCTTAATGTTTTATAACACTGGGAACTAAATCAAAAAGCAAGAAATTAGCAAGTCAGGGGAACAAGGCGAGGGGGTTTAAATTTCTTTCTAAAATGGTATTTTATAAATTTATGCCATCAAAACATAGGGCTAAAGGTCTGATTGCTGTGCTTGTAGTGACAACTCCCTGCAAGAAACCTCTTCTGTGCTCTGGAAAAGGCATTTGACTGTGAGACTCTTGGGCAGCCTTACATTCTCACTGGCACATTTCTACTGATGTCTGCAAAGGGAATGCCTTCAGCTGTTCACCATGTGTGGTCACGATAGGTGACAGCAGCAAGAGGAAGAGGACAGGTGGAGGTGTTGGCACTGGCCATGCTTCTTTTTCTCATGCTTCCTTCATTGGCTGATGTCCAGAGTGAAAGCAGGGGCTGGAGAGATGGCTCGGGTGGCTACGTGTTTGTCATTCAATCATGAGGGCCTGAGCTCAATCCTCAGCAACCCCCAGCAGATGAGGAGGGGGTTGGATAATGCCTGGCTCAGTGCTGCAGAAGACAAGACAGGAGGACCCCAGGTTTACTCCTTGGCCAGCCTGTTTGTTGACAGTCAGGCTCCATGAGAGACCCTGACTCAAAACAATAAAGTAGGAAACAGTTGAGGAAGAAACCAGAGTTCACCTGTCTCATACATTCAGGTGTACATGTGCGTGCGCACACACAGAGAGAATAAAAACAACCTATTGTCAACTCATGAGGAGAGGGGAAACATGTCACAGTAAAGCAGGCTGATCCACAGAACACAGAGCGTCAAAAAGGCTGCCAATTTCTACCTTGGCAGAGTTGGTAAATAATAAAGAAGCCCTGACAGTTTCTACAAGTGAGCAAGTTAGGGGACCAGGTTGCATGTCTGAAAGAGTCTTGTCTTTGCCGTTCACAAAGGAGAACTGATTGGAATTTGAATTTCAGAGGAATTAACGTCCTGATTCACTTGAGTGCTTCAGAACTGTCTGCCACTGATGTCAGGCCTCCTCTGAGCTCAGCCTCCAGGTCTGCTCCAAGTGCATCATTTCCTAAGTGGCCCTTTCACATCCTTGGGAGATAAGCCTGTACGTCAGGAGGAGCAACCTTGTTCGGTCACTTTAAGTTAAGGAACTTAAATTAGATCATTACATGTGTTTCAGGCAATTTTGTTACATATGAGAAAAACTTTCAGACTAGTAGGTGTTCTAAGCTAAAATCAGGCGAAACTAGGAGACTGAGAAAGATTGCAAAATCAGCCCATATTGTTGTCTAATGGGTCATGGAAAAGCTGATGACAGGGAAAGTTCCTGAAGAAACTCTTGCAAATAATAGCATTTCAACAGTACTCCTGCATTTAAAAAAGCATATTTAAGGACCACTGATGAATTTTAATAGTTCCTTAGAGGTTATACTAACAGTTTAATCGCATATTATTAAGTTCCACACTGACTATGAAATACCGAGGGCTAGGAGGGCTCCATGGGCAAAACATTTGCCATGGCAACGTGAAGACATAATGTTTGGATTCCTGGAACCCATGTAGAAGCTGGTCTTGGAACTTACAACTATAATCTTAGTGCTCCCACAACAAGATGGGAAATGCAAACTGGAGAAACTCAGAAGCTCATGGGCTAGCCAGCCTGGTGTTCCCTGTGGAGAACAGAACCTTGTTTCAAACAAGGTGGAAGGCAAGGACCCAGGCCTGTGGTTGGCCCCTGACTTCCATATAAACGCCACGAAAGGTGTGTCTGCACGTATACACATGACTGTATGCATACATAAAATTCAGATACAAAAAATAGTAACTGGTTTTACCTTAATGAAATTTACCTTCACTTGAAGTCTAGTGGTTTTTGCTTTTTTTTTTTTTTTTTTTTTGCTTGTTTTTTGGTTTTGGTTTTTTGTTTGTTTTCCTGGCTCATCCAGTGCTATGCATAAAATATAGATTGTAATATGAATTTTATATTGCTGATTTGGAAACCTCAGGTTATAAAATCAACTTGACTTTAAAATACAGTCATCTCATAGCCCCCAAAGGGGAAAGGGCAGTTTGGCCTGTTTAATAATTAATACATTAGGAAATAGAGTCCCTTAGATATGAAACAGTTGAATATATATATATATATATATATATATATATATATATATATATATATATATTTCAAGCCTGGAAACAGTTCTTGTTTTGTTTTGTGACAGGGGCTTACGGAGCCCAGGTTGCCTGTGTCCTGTGTGCCCAAAACATGACCATGAGCTCCAAATACTTCTTTGAATGCTGATCCAAGGCTTTATCAACTATGAAACATCCAAGATTGCCCTGAATGCTAACTTTGGACATGTCAACATCGTTGTAAACTTTATAATTCTTTACTAATACGACTCAAGACAACTTGCATGCTTATATTATTATTATTGTTTCTTAAGTTATCATTGAGATGTCACTAAGATTTATATTTTACTTTTGAGAGTCTTTTTGTTGTGCTATCCTATTCATAGTTGAAACGAATTGAATAAACACAATTGCCCACTAGAGGTCACCTTTCCAACTGGTTTTAATCAGCCATCCCCACTTTAGAAGAGTAAATGATAGCCTTTTGGTTTTATGTTTGTTTGTTTGTTTGTTTGTTTTTAGTTGTCAGAGATTCCATGTAGTCCTTTAGCTAAATGTACCTATATTGATAGACAAGATTGTCAAGGCTACTCAAAGAGGGCAAAGGGTAAGCATGCCCTTTCCCCCATCCACCCCTTATTTCCACATGTGTGCTTGTGCCCTCTCTCTCCCCCGCCACACACACACACACACACACACACACACACACACACACACGCACGCACGCACACTTATTTTGTGCTACTCTGGCCTTCTCTTGGAAAAACTGTTCAATTTTATTTGGAAAATTAGAAAGCCTCATTAGTTCCCTTCTACCCCCTGAAGTGGAGGTAAAATCATCATTAAGGATATAAACAATTGGAGAAGAAACCTGTAGACATCACACTGTGTACCTATGCATCAGTTGCTAATTTTCTGCAGCATGCAAATTTCATCTTGCCTTGGGCAGAAAGCACACTGGGGAGAAGCCTAAGACTGTGCAGTAAACAGGCACCTTGGCAGTTCCTGTGGAAATAGAACTGTCTCATTATTCTGCAGGGAGGGTGCTGCTATAACACTACCTAGTTTCAAACGGTGTCTATAGAAACCCAGGGCAGCAGCAGGTATTTTTAGAGACTAATTTGCACCTATTATAACGATCTGCTAAACACCTCATCTTCAAGTTCCCAAAACATAAAACTGAAAATTAGAGTCCTAAAATGTAAAAATAATCCATAATACATATAAAACTGAGATTGTCAGTAGGACTTGGTAGAAAAGTTATCTATAAAGTTATGTCAAGAGGAATATAACTTTTCAGTCCACACCGTGGAGAGTGCATCCCGTATGTATGTATGTATGTATGTATGTATGTATGTATGTATGTATGTATTATGTATGTATGTATGTATTTCCACTTTCATGTTTGACATCAGCTGGTTGAGTTTTCCCTGACAGGTCCTCAGATGGTTGAACTAGTCGCTATGCTTTTGAGTGTGTGTTAGCTCTGTGCCAGCCTTCCTGAAAATTTTATGCCTGCAAATCTCTAGGCAGAAAGAATGATCTGAGTTGCCCAAGAAGTCAGGCTTGGTTCAGTGCCAGGCTCATCCGCTTGGCACAGCTTGCACAATGACAAGAGAATGTCCAGCCCATCAAATAAGGAAGTCCTGTTACAAATTGATGTCCTGTTGCAAATATAGGTATTCTATCTTTTATTGTCTTGTTTATAAGAAACGTGAGCAATTGCTATACATTGGCAGTAAATAACCCATGGGTAGGATCTTCACTTTTTTATCTCTGAGCTTCTGGATATGCTCCGCTCCTTGAGGAGTTATCCAGAGACTACAGTGGACATAATTACAGAGAGCTGCTTCTACCACAACTACCTGCCTCTGTGAAATGGGACTCTTTTGATAAGGCGCAACAGAGCAATATACAAAAAGAAATGTCAGGCTCCAATTGGCATGTAATGGACATCTTTATGTTATACCTGTTATACCTTGTGTGTAAGAGAAGAGCTGTGTGTTCTCCTCAAGTGAAATTCAAGCTGGAGCTCAAGTTAATTTTATCTTCATAAAAAGTTTATCACTTCTATCAGCACCACTAATTCACACTAACGATTTTCTGAGGCAGCTACTTTCCAGTGTTGCTGGAAATAATAATAATAAGCATTAAGCCATAGTCAGAATAGTCAAACATCCAAGCAAATTATTTTACATGGTTTATGAGTATCAGGTTTCTTGTTTGTAGTTACAAGGATAAAAAATATAACGTGTCTCATTTTTATTTTCCTCTAAGTTCCCATTCTGGTCTTCTAAATATTAGTGGGGGGGGGAAATGTGTACAATTGTTCTGATGCCAGTGTCTTTTTCTGGGACTCTTGTTCTCCCCTGTAACAAGGAGAATGACTTTGATAGAGTAGTAGCCTGCAAGTGCACTACGAGGGTCTCTATCCCAGAAGTCGCAGCCTGGTTAAGATGAACATTTGACCAGGTAGTTATAAAACAAAGCAAAGGCAAGAAAGAGATGGGGTGCACTGACATCCGCGGAAGTTAAGGGCTGTGAAAGACCGCAGTCTTCATGTGCCAGCTGCCTGCCTGGAAGATGATGAAGCCATGCACCAAGAGTCAAGGTTTTCAAGATGATTCTCAACTAAACAGAAAGTATCTGCCAGTGATGCACACACTTCCTTTATCAGAGAGAAGGGCAACTTCCACGGGCTTCTTCTGTACTTCAGCTCTTACCCAGAACACAAACTGGGCAAGAGCAGGAGTAACTCAGTGGGCAGTCCTTGAGTCTAATGAACCTGAGTGGCCCAAATGCACCAGGTTATTCAGTGTGTGAATGGCAAGGGGGCCTTTAGTCTTCCTGTCCCTTTCTGTGCTCACCACTGATACTTGGTTTAGTACTGAATGTATTCCATGAAATCTTACTGTGTCTATTTGCTTATTTACTGTCCAATTATGATACATATATTGCTTCTCACCTATGCTGCTGCTGCGTGTTCATTACCTACACTTAAAGTATCTTAGGAATTTCAACTGTCCCATTTGTTTTTGTTATCCTTCTGGACCAAAGTACTCAAGGAACACAGCAAAACCCCTAGGAAATCTTTTGGAAAAGTTTCCCCTACAGTCATCCAGCCCCTCTGATCTCCCTGGAGTCTTAGCCTCCAGCTGCCAGTGAAGGCCACTTTGCCATCTGTATCCCATACACAGCAGAATGTTCTCCTTAGTCAGCATTCCTTTGTAACCTGGCAGTCATGTGTACATTTTCAAAATGGAATGAGCACACACCAGATGTTCCTGACCAACTCTTCTAGTGCATGGCCTTTCAGCAAACTTCCACCCATCGCCCTCACACTATCCCTTCTGGTCAGTTTCTTCTGCCCGCCTCACATGTGGTCCTCCACTTTCTTTTTTTAACCTTTATTTCTATTTTATGCATGTATAGGTGTTTTGCCTGCATGTCTATGTGTGCTTGGTGCCTGTGGAGGCCAGAAGAGGGCGTCAGATCCCCTGGAACTAGAGTTTAAAAAGACAGTTGTGAGCCACCATGTGGGTGGGTTCTGGGAATCAACCCTAGGTCCTCTAGAAGAGCAGCCAGTGCTCTTAACCAATGAGCCATCTCTCCTGCCCTGGTCTCCTACTCATAAACATTGGCAAGGTTCTGGAATATATTCCTGGAACCCTGGTACTCTGACTGGTCAACAAGATTGATAACAAACTGCTCTCTTTACTCAGTCTCTCTCAACTTCTTAACCACAACTGCAGGGCTCTCCAGCCCTAACATTGGACCATTCACAACTCCTTGTAAGTGGAATCACTTACAACTTCCTCTTTGTCAGAACACATGGCTCTGGCTGATTCTGTCCTTCTCTCCTGAAGCATTTGAAGCAGATGTCTGTCAGCTCCTGCCATTCTCTCCTTTACCTTTGCAGGCTATTTCAACTTTCTCCCAACTTGCTGACCACATCCCAGTGGCCCAGTGACTTTCATCCGCAGATTAGTTTTGGATGTATGCAATTCTATATCACTGCAAGCCAACTTAAGTCGATGCAAATATATAAATTTATGATATTACAGTTATGGACTTAAAAACTCTGACAGGGCTCTCACTTGACAAAAATCAGAGTGCTAATTGAACTGTGTTCTTTTGGAGGGTTCTGGAGAAAGTTCCCCTCCTGCTTTTGAGCAGCAGCTGGCCATCCTTTGCTTATGGCATCTTCTGCCTCTGTCTTCAAAGCTGACACCACCAGGCAAACCTGGTGGTTTCCCATACAAAACAAAAAGAACTTGGGCTTGCTGTGTGTGCGTGTGTGTGTGTGTGTGTGTGTGTGTGTGTGTGTGTGTGTGTGTGTGTGTGTGTGTGTGGCGTGCACACGCGAGCGCGCGTGCGTGCACGCACAAATGAGTGAGTATATGTATGTGTGTAAGGGGGTGTTATTTATTCATTATTAGTTTCTGAGATAAGGATTTGCTGGATATTCCAGGCCACCCCAGTCTCATATACCATTGTGTCTGTTGAAATAGAAGTTCTATGGAAATTTAAATCTGTCCAAGAAAAATGGATATTCAAGAAGTGAGCTACCAAGTAAACAAGACTTTTGCAGTCTCATGTTCACCCTAGCTGAGAGTTCTCTTTCTCCTCTGAGTTCCTAGCAAGCATAAACACAAAGTCTCTTTGGAGGCATTTGGTTTGTTCCTGGTTGTGTACAGTTACCGTGTACCGTAATCCTACTGAACCCTGAGAGCAGAATCCCTGCTTTGAACTGTACCTAATAGGAATTTGTTTTTATTACAAGGTTGTAGGAGTCAAAGGAGCTGCTGGGAAAGTGCTTGTAGGAGTGTGAAGCGCCTTCAAAGGATCTGTGATGAGTTGACACCAGGGTTGGTGACAACAGAGAGAATGCTTCCTTCTTCAGATGGCATTGAAGGACTCCGATGTCCACAGGATTAATTTTATTCCCAACGTCTCTTCTTTTATCAGCCCAAAAAGTCACATACCTTAAAGTCACGGGGCATCTAGCTGCTTTCCACTGTTGTGGAAGATAATTACTGCCTTCCTCACTTGCCTTGTTGGCCATTACTTCATTTACAACCCCTGACATTCATTGTGAACTTTTTAAAGTGCAAATTTATTTCCCAAACACTAATTTATATATTATTTTTTTCAGCGCCCATAAATTTTCCCCTTTTACAAATGGTGGTTTATATACCCACTTAAGAGTCTGCAATTGATGTTTTACTAAACATGCTTTGTCAGATCTGTCCATCAATTCATTCCATTTATTTGATTGATCTCAGTGTAAGTTTTATATATCAGTAAGTGTCCCTGTAAATATTTAGCCTGCACATATATCTCATTGGCTAGCTAGCTCTTTTTTCATCTTTTGAGGTAAATACTATATATAATAAAATGCACAAACCCTCCCTAAATCTTTTACTTAATGAAGGTTGATGAATGCATATACTCGTGTAAGTGAAGAATCCACTTTTGTAAAGTCTCCTGTGCCCTGTCCATCAGGCTCTGAAACAAGTTCACTTCTGAACTGGTATGGGTAGAAATGACCTGTGAATGTACAGTTACTGTTCAAAACAGTGACCTGAGGCTTGGAAGATGGCTCGTAAGTTAAGAGCACTTGTGGCTCTTCCAGAGGACTCAGGTTCCAGCCCCAGCACCCACAGGCAGTTCATAACTGTCTGTAACTCCACCCCCGGGTATTTGACTACTTCTAGGCTACGTAGGCCCTGAATGTGGTGCACAGGCATACACACACGTAAACACCTGTACACATCAAATAAAAAGTAAACGCAAGAAAAAATTAAAAACCCGCTCCGTGTTGTAGTTCTCCTACTTACCACAAAAGGGAAAAAAACAACTTTTTTTTTTTTTTTGAGATTTAAAAATACAACTGTTTTATAGTGGCATAAACATGTATGTTAGTTGAGTAATGCTCTAACTTTTCTTTCTTGCATACCGTAAATCAGATTTAAATGAAGCCACACTGATTTTGGTTTGTGCCTGCTTTGGCCTAGTCTAGGTGAGTTGGTTTTGCCAGGTCCTGCTAAACGCTGGAAAATCGGGGGCTTCTAAATAATAGAAATGTATTCTTGCCCTACTGGAAGCTTGGTAATTGCTGACCGAAGCACTGCAGGGTCAGTGTCTACCTAGGGCCTGCTTCCTGACAGATGACTAGTTCTCACTGTGCTCTTAGATGGCAAGAGGTGCAAGGCAGTTGACTGCCTAGACCGTCTTTTGAGAGAACATAAATCCTATCATGGGAGTTCCTCTTCATATCCTTCTCATATCCTCTTCACCCTGCAGATAAACTGTTTGCTTGTCAGAAAAAGCAGTGGGTTCCAGGAAAAGGCACTGTGGGCATGTGTCCCGCAGAATCTCATGGCTGCCCTCCCTCCAGTACAGAAAGAGGTGGCCATGGCACGGGGAGCATCTAATAGTAAAGCCAGAGTCTGGGGTTAGCAACAAGTCTACTCAAACTTAAGATGGAGGAAAGACTAAAACACTGAAGGAAAGGAAACAAAAAACTCAGTCCACCCAAACTCAAGCCTTCCCTGCTGTCCACACAGACGGACATCCATGTGAGGAGTGCAAGCGGGTAGGTGAGATGAGGGAACTTATGTTGTCCAAGACAGAGAACACGTCACTTTGTCACGTCAAAGGCCATTGGAAGGTCGACAATGACATTCATCTCCCAAGACCTGGAAATCCAACTCATGGGGGTTCTCCTATTGGACATAGAGACCACCCAGTTGATAGTTACCTGTGCCAACAGCCTGCCTGCCTTTCTTGCTTTTGCTTTTTTTTTTTTTTTTTTTTTTTTTTTTGTAGTAGGCATTTTAACAGCATCCTTCAGACTCAGTTTATATATCTTCAAGACAACAACTTTGGATTAAATAGTTTCTGGAAGTGCCATCTAAATATGAAATATCAATAGTTTAAATCTACTTGGCTTTTATTCTTTTTTACCCTTTATTGTGTAGGCCAGGCTGCCCTCAAATTTAAATCCTCCTATCTCAACCTCTTCCATACTGGAATCACAGATACACAGCAGTATCTGATACTCAACTTAGTACTTAAATTTTTTAAAATGTGTAGTGTGTGTGTGTGTGTGTGTGTGTGTGTGTGTGTGTGTGTGTGTGTGTGGTCAGTGAGCAACTTTGTGGAGTTTGCTCTCTTCTACCTTTATGTGGATTCCAGGAATCAAACTGAAGTCAGGTTTCCACAGCAATTGCTTTTGCCCACTGAGACATCTGTTTGTCCTTCAACTCAATGGTTTTAATGAGAAGTGAAAAAAAATGGTTTGAAGAAAAGAATGAGTGCTCTGTGGACTCCACTTAAAGCATAAAGGTTGTCAGTATTTTTAGACAAAAAAATTGCAAATATTAATGGCCTTTGCTGACTATTCTTAGCTTAAATGTTCTTGGGGCATCTGGTTTTTGTTTAAATTGTTTCTTTCTTTTTCCTGTACAGGGAAATCTTAATTTAAATTGTAACATAAAGTCCTTTCCGATGGATAGTTATACAGATGAGGCTGCTAAATCCTTTTTGTCTTGTTTATACCTTTTGGGAAGGGTGTGATTTGACAGCATTTGGGATGCAAGTGTCAAAAATCTGTTCTCTTCAAAGCCACCTCTGAGTCACTTCCACTGTCTCTGGAACAGCAACTGTGAAGCGTGGGATCATGTTTAGACTTTAAAAAAAGAAAAAAAACACAACACTTGATAAATGTCTTCAGGAGCTTATATAATATGCCCAGAACCGGCAGTTTTTTAGAGAAGAACTGAGTCTTAGACTTGTTTCCAGGTCTTGGGCGATGGACATCATTGCTGGAGTGACCTTCCAATGGCCTTTGACATGACAAAGTGACATGTCCTCTGTCTTGGACAACATGAGTTCCCCTCATCTCACCTACCCGCTTGCACTCCTCACATGGATGTCCATCTGTGTGGACAGCAGGGAAGGCTTGAGTTTGGGTGGACTGAGTTGTTTGTTTCCTTTCCTTCAGTGCTTTAGTCTTTCCTCCATCTTATGTTTGAGTAGACTTGTTGCTAACCCCAGACTCTGGCTTTACTATTAGATGCTCCCCGTCCGACACTGTCACCTCTCTGTACTGGAGCGAGGTCAGCCAAGAGATTCTGCGGGACACATGCCCACAGTGCCTTTTCCTGGAACCCTGGAACCCACTGCTCAACTTGAGACCTTTGAGAACACAAGGGTTGGGCCTCCCTCTCCTATCACTTTTTATTCTCCTAGTAAGATAAGAGATCTGGCATGAGTATGCACATGGGTGTACAGTAAAGCTAAAATAGAAACTGGCTTAAAATGTTAGCCTTGGAAGCTTTTTTCTTTAAAGTATGGTGGTTTGAAGCCAGTCATGGTTTTTATGAGGATCACTTGTGTCAACAAAGGCCAGAGAGATAGATAGTTTGTTGAGTTAACATGCTTGTCACCAAGGCTGATTACCTGGGTTTGAACTTTGGGACCCAAGTGGTGGGAGGCAAAGAACTGACCTGACTACACACCTACACACACACACACACACACACACACACACACACCTTACACAGAGACACAGATAAAAGAAACAACAATAGGAATTGTTTGGGGGCAACCAAAGGATATAAATAAGAAAATTTGTATTCTTTTGGTCTTAATTTTGTGTAATAGGTTGAAGAATTTGCAGGCCTTCTTGGTCTCTCCTAGGTACACCAGAGTCCTAGAGTGGCACTTGAGTCTATTCTGATTGGTCCCAGTTTTCTCCCAGAAACACGTGATCCAACTTGAATTTCATTTGATGATTATCTGTAGGTCCCAAGTTTTCCAGTATAGACCCTCAGGGCAGTTTGTTCCAGGGATTGTCTGTGTTATGTTGGAATGTCCATTTATTCAAGTCATAGTACTGGGTAATAAACACATGCAAGGCCCTACCTTAAAGAATAAATAAATAAATAAATAAATAAATAAATAAATAAATGCTTGCAAATTAGAGTTCAGTTTTCATGCAAAGAATACATTATACCAGTTTTTAACATTTTAATAAAGTTAGCCCCAAATGATAGAAACAATGGTTCCATTATATTTTTGTTTGTCTTAAAAACAGTTAAGAAAAAATGAATGAGGCATCATTTGTTTAAAATTACAAAACAATACTTATAAAGAAAGTCATTCCTTTAGTTAGAAAGTTGACAAGATACTTTAAAAACGGATTCCTGAAGCATGAACATAAACCTTGTGTGTTAGCATTCAGGACGGACTGTTTTCCCTTTAACACGTTGAAAGTTCTGAAAAGATCTTCAAGGCCTGGCTTTCGTAAGCACCAACCAGGCAACATTAGTGGGCAGGAAGGATGCTGCCTTAGGTTAGGAATGTCCAACTGCAGCATTGATTTGTGTCTGGGTCTCTCCTTCTCCCTCGCTGGCCTTTTTCTCTTTAATGAGTACTAGAATGTTTCCACATCAGTTAACTGCCTTCATAAAGCACCAGAAGGTCACACCAGCCCCAGACAGCTCCTTTTCTTTGTGCCTATAATATAATTGGCTGATTGTGCGGGTGATGCGCCTGCCCCCTCCCCCAGGCCGGTCCCAGCTCAGCTCAGCAGCCTGCCTGCCGGTTCCCGAGGAGCAGAGCAGCTTGGAGGCTGCAGAGAGAGCTCGGTAGCTGCGCGCTTCCCAGCACAGGCAGAGCCACTGCGCAGGTTGCTCAGCGGAACAGCATCCATTTTAATCTGCGGGGAGCCCCTGCCTAACCAGGGCGTTCTCCGCCCCTGTGGATGCTTGGCGCTTCTTCCTGCACGGCCTCGCCCAGCAGTTCAGCTTTAGGGTCTGCTTCCTAGGATGCTTTGAGATGGTACATCAGGAGAACTGCTCGTACCAGGTAAGGTTGGAAAAGCCTGGTTTTGAGGCCCTCGCCCTATGGGAGAGGCCTTCCTCTTCTAGGGCAGCAGGTTGCCTCTTGCTGGATTTTCAGGGGATTTTTGCCATCCTGGGCTCCGCTCCCGGCCCTCATTGCATACAGTATCTGAATTCTAATGAGGCTTTCTGGGGAGTAATGGGGCAGAAACACTGCTTCTTTGGCCTTTAAAGCGCTTGTGGAATACACGGAGGTAATGCATGCTCTGCACACTGTAGGTCTGTGCAAATAAGAGGAACTGTTCTGAACTGTAATTGAATTTAAGGGATCCATACACACAGCACTGTAAAATGTGATTATTTTTTCACTGCATAAGAGGAGAATTACTTACTATCCAGTTTTTAAGACTGTGAGAAAATTATGTACGTCAAGAGTCCTAATTGATGATCTTAGAATTTTTCATAAACCAGTCAGCAGGCATTTGGCATTTCAAGTTGCACTCACATGTCTTTATTTATGAACCTGTTTTTTACCAGCATGCTCTTTTAAATGGTTAAGAGGTAGAAATGGCAGTGCCGGTGTGGATTTAAAACTTCACATAGAAAAAAAAAATTAATAACGCGTGTTCATCTCTTAATATACCAATTTGGTATTTGGAGCTAGGAATTAAACACTTCAGACAATTTCCAAAGCTGCCTTCTAGAATGTTTCATAACTCCTCCCTACCGCTTGGACTGTAGAGACAACAGTGTAAACATCGGAAACACTCTCAGAGAAATCGCCCTATGCCGTGGCAGGTATGATTGGTCCACATCCTGGGTGGCTGGTATTTGGGTATTACTCACCTGATGGAGTTTCTCAGAGACCAGCTCTCTAACCTAACAATGCCTCTTCCTTGTGAGAGGTAGGCTACCTGAGACAGGTTACCTGAAACAGGTGTTTCTCGGAGGGTCAGATTTCATAGTGTGAATGCCTGCAGACAGAATGGTGCATTTTACCAGATTCAAGGCAGCTGTTGCTAGCTGAGAAAACCATGCCTATCAAATATGTTTGTACACTATTTTGTCCTTAGTAATTGGAATTTTATAATCAGAAACCTGTTTTGTAGTATTTTCATTTTGTGAGACATTTAGTTGAATGCGTTGATCCTTAAGTATCACGACGTGTGCTTCACAAGGATTCTTTCCAAGAGAAAGTCAGAGAGCGGAGAAAAGAGTCACACATTTAGGGTGGGGAATGCCAGGCATCCATGGAAAGTCTAGTGTGTGGATGGCTCTATACGGCTGCAGGAGATTAAATTATTGTCATAATTAAAATAGTCTTCCATCTCTCTTTTCAGAGATGCTCCATGATTTATGTTGAAGGGCAGGGCACCAGAGGGTCACTCCCTATATTTTCTCATTAGGCCGAACATGAAGTCATTGTTTTTGGAAGGTGAAAAAGTGGTCAGTATCAGCAATTTCCTCTGGAGAGGGAGGGGCCATGTTAGCCAAATGTTTCTTCCAAAGGAAGACAGATAGCTATGACTTGATAGGAACTCGATATTTAGCAGTGGCACTGTGTGTTTAATAGTCTTGAAGTCTCTAATGCTTATCTCCACAGTAAAATTATGTGTGTTAGGTTAATAATGGCAGCTGGTAGGCTGTGTATCACCAATGGAGGTTGTAGAAGCAGCATGTGTGTGGACTCTTTTGAAATGCTTTCCTTCAGAGCTAACTAATCAAAACAGGAATGCTAGCCTTGAAGCCAAGTCTCGGTCCTACTTAGAAACCTTAGATTTAGAAACCATCTGGCATCACATATGAGACTGGGTTTAGAAAAAGTGATTTCTATACAGTCTTAGCTTGATGTGGTCCCAAGTAACTAGTAATATCAACAAACTTATTTTTCCCCCCAGAACTCCCCACCCTTTTTTAACTAAGGCCTATTAATTTGTTGAAAATAATAGTGCAGAGTGGTTGTACCTTATTGCTTAGGTTAGTGGGATTTTTGGTTTATTTTTTAAACAGAATCTCACTATGTGGCCCTGGCTAACATGAAACTCACATGTATACAAGGCTGTCTTTGAACTCAGAGATCATCCAACCCCTGCCTCCCCAGTGCTAGTGCTGGAATTAAAGGCCTGTGCCACCACTCCCAGAAAGCTAGCATTTTTAATGAGTTAACAAAATTCTATTGGAGGATTGATTGCTTTTCTCACATTGGTGATGTCTACTGAGATTTCTGGAGAACATTCTAAGGGAGTGGCCATGTGTGGGAGTTCAGACTCCAGTCTCCTGAACATTATAAGCATGTTTTGCTGCATGTATATCTATGCATAGGGGTATATAAGTATATATATGTATGTATGTATATGAATGAGGGGGGATACATTACTGCCACTACCATTGGTACCATCCTCATGTGGCAACAAAGTCCTTTTAAATGCTTTCATCACCCATAGCTTGTTCTCAACACAGTGCCCAGAATAGTTAAGATCTAACAACTGCATGTGCTGCATCTCCAATTTTTTGAAAGTTTATCATCGCACTTAGAAGAACCCAGTTATACACAGGGCCTGGCCCTTACCCCAGTGTCTCCCACCCTCCACCTCCGTTTCCTCCTGGAGTCTAGCTCTGCTTGCCTTTACTCCTCCACTGTTAGTTCCTCTGTACCTGGCACCCCCCCACACACACACCCTCTGTAGGGCTGTCATATTTAGCATTGGCTGCACACTTGTGCTATGTACACCCTGTATCTGAAATTCACAGTGCACCAAGCAGTTGTGTAGTGCATCAGGCAACCTTCCTCAATACCTTGCTTTCTTTCTTTAGACCCTCTCTGGAGTGCCACGTCTTCGGATGTCTTCTCTAGACTCCATTCCATAAGCATCCAGTTTTCCACGTTCCTTTCCAATATTGTTTTTATACTGAGCATTTACCACCATCAATTGGTACAGATTTTACTTAATCATATGTGGTCTGTTTCCATTGCTGTATGAAGATGGGTTCTTTTCAAAGTCCTCAAGTACCATGGGCAGATGTGTCTGACTAAGGGCAAAAGGCATTGTACACACTCAACCCCTACCCTCCATGAACTTGACTGTTACTCTGCGAGGAAAGCAGGTTCCCATCTTTCCCCTGTATGTTAATTAATATTCCCATCTCTGAAATGGGGTTTTTGCCAGTTGACACCACATGAGACTTGTCTGGTCTTCTGTCAGAGGCCACCCTTCTGCACAAACAAGTCACCCATCATTAACTCAGAGCCACCTTGCCCCTGCAACTGTTTCATCTGTATTTTTGGAACCTCATCAAGCCATTTGTCACTTTAGTCTCAACTGTTTCAGGCTGATAGAAATGCAGTCAGTTCTCCTGTATTGATGATTGTGTTGTCCGAGAGTTTGTGTGTCTCTGCCAAAGCAAGTATCTGGATATCCCGTGCTCCAAGAAATCAAGGGAGGGTGGGCAGGAGAATTCTGCTGTAGATTTCTTCATGATGGTTTCAGGTCACCCTGCTTTTATTCTGCCCATTGCAGGGTTCACAGGAATATCCAGCTCACTGAGACATGTGTTGTCATTTTCAGTCTTCATCCTGTTAAAAGAAAGAGCTGTCGGCCTCCATTTTCCAATCTTGGGAGGAAGCCAATCTCTTCATGAAAGATTCTTGCCCACAGCTTCAGGCCTGGAAGCCTGCAGAAGGCCAAATTCTTCTAAATGGTTTTTGATAGACAGCTTAGAAATATTGCTAACTTGTAAGCACAAGTTTAGGTCAAGGGGTCCGCTGAGCTTAAAAAATCCCAAATATGTTTTTCTCTTCTCCTGCAGTTTTGTTTTGGGGGCAAGTATGCAATGTGAAAACAATGACAGGCTTTCATCCCTCCCTTGCTGTCGCTTAAATGACGGGCTCTGATCCAGATCACACCCTTGAATTCCGAGCTACTGTGGGAAGGGAGAAAAGATAAGATGGCCTGTGACTAACCCTCTTCTACCTCCCCCCCCCCCTTCACCAACACAGAGTCCTTCCTTCCAGTATGATCAGGAATCTGGAATGCTTCTCCAGTCCCTTAGGATAGACCCAGACAATTGCTTGGCCTGGCAGAGATCCAAACCCTGGGTGAAGTATTCCTCCCTCCTTCCAGATCTGTCCCCACACTCTCCCTGCTGTGCCGCCTCTTGCTGGGATGGCTTCCACCCACACACCACCTGCCCACACCTTTTGCCAGCTACTTTCAAGGTGCAAATGCCACCACCTCCCACGGAAAACTTCCTCCTCACAATCAAACAGTCTCCCTAGCACTCTTTCTTCTATTAGCACCATTAGTCCATTAAATGCCTGTTGGACTGAACCACATTTGCTGCAGTTGGTATGTTCTGAGCCCCAAGAAATGGAGACCTATCCAGATCTCTGCCTTGCAGCACTGAACAAACTCCAGCACTACACAGACTAGCTACTGGGCTTCGAGTTTCCTTACCTACCAATGCTTTAGACAGGCAACACGGCAGATGAATGAAGGAGATGCACACACGTCTCAGCCCACCCAGGGATAATGTACAGACTACCTCCATGCCTGATGATTTCACCCCAAGATTTTGCCAAGGTGACCCTCGGGCACTTTTGCACTTTTTCTATAAACTTTATTATTTAAAAACTTATTCAATGTCTGGGCAGTGGTGGTGCACACCTTCAATCCTAGCACTCGGGAGGCAGAGGCAGGTGGATCTCTGTGAGTTTGAGGTGAGTTCCAGGACAGGCTCCAATGCTACAGAGAAACCCTGTTTCAAAAACAAACAAACAAACCCTATGCAAATAGGTAAAAAAAAAATCACACACCAAAATTAACTGGACACAAACATTCAAGCAAAAACTATGAAGCTTCACATTAAATTTTACACTTTCTATGTTGAATATCTTTTATGCATATATCCACCACCTAAGCAAACAAGAAAGTTCACTACAAGTAGAACTAGAAAAACAATTAGCTCTGTATTCTCTTTCATAACTAATGTCCATTACCTGCACTCAATCCTTCCTCATCCCTCACTCTGTTTAGCTTTCCTAGGTCACCTCAAGGATTTTCCAAGGCAACCTTCATGGCACTTCCACAGCCTTCTACCCTTCCCCTTTCTTTTCCCTCAGTCCTCTCCCTCCCTGCACCTCTGCTCAGGAACAAAACCAGGGACTCCTGAATACCAGGCAAGTGCTCTACCACTGAGCTGTATCATCTATCCCCAGTCCTTTTTTTAGCTTCGACTTTGAAACACTACAGTCCAATGATCCTGGTGCCTTAGCCTCCCAAGTAGCTGAAATTACAGGCTTGCCCTACCAAGCCCAGCTGCTGCTTTTGTGAATATATTACATTTTCTGAAATTTTGCATTTATGCATTTTTTGTCTTGTGGGAGAAAGGTGGGGCGGGGCATGGTGCACAATTTGCTGGAGTTGGTTCTCTCTACCACCTTGTGAGTTCCAGGTATCGAACTCAAGTCGTTAGGGCTTGACAGCAATCATGTTCCCCTGCTGAGCATTCTCAACCAGCCCCTGACATTGTACTACATGTACATCCCTTAACAATACAGAGGGGTAACTTCACTGCCTCATAGAACACTTCGCTTCCTGGAGCAAAATGCTGTGGAAATGTCATGCCCAGCTCTCAAAACAAAAGATACCCTATCTTGGTCTCAAATGCTAAAACTAAGAAGTCTATCAGTTTAAGTAGTTCATCAAGATACCCTCAGATTCTCAGTAGAGAAGGCAGTAAACAGTCCTGAGTGCCCAGATTCTGGCGGATCATGTAATGGCAAACAGAAAGCAGCAAAGAAATCCATCCATCCCTGTTGACACCAGCTCCTTTCCCTCTTCCTTCCTGAGAATGAGAGGACAGGGTATCAAACTGGAGTTCACCCAAGAGTGCCAAGATAAGCCTGGGTTCATCCCCACAGGGTGTGTGTGGGGGGACAACACTTCGGGTTGAAAAGGGAACCCCCCAGGGCATTTTAATGCACTGCCTTGATACAGGCTTTTAAATATAAGTTCAGTGAAGTAATTTTCTCAATTAGTCTGTAGATTTTGCCTTTGCTGGAACTTTTTTTCTTTTCACAGTCGATAGTGCTGGGATATTTTATCTTCATAGTTTTGCCTGGTTAGAGAAGAGTTATGTTCTGTCTTTTGAGATAGAGTTTTCTTTCTAAGTAGGTGGCAACAGTAACAATTAAGAAAGTACTTCAGGGTATAAATGTCTCTGTTGTTAGCCAAAATGTCCAAGAAAAACAAAAAAAACAAAAACCCTAATGCTATGCTTTCTCACAAAAAGACAGGCAAGTGACAAGTGCTGGGTAGGTGGCAAAGGGTCAGCTGGGCCTCACTGTGAAGTTCATCTGACATAGACATATAGTACAGGGCATTCTTGTAGGGGCTCAGCCTTCATGAGTCAGACTTAGCAATTTACAGAAGCAAACATTTAAAGCTTATTTTAATCCAACGATCTGTTATTTTCTCTTTGAAGGGATGGTGGTGATGGGGGAGGGGAAAAATGGGACATCTTTGTGATAGAGTAGAAACCCCATATATATATACATATATATACACACATATGTATATATGTATGTGTGTGTATGCTATATATATATGCTATATATACGTACATATATAAAGAGATACGTAGAGGTATATGCATGTATATGGATATACATATAAACATACAATCTTGGGTGAGCAATCGCATTTTCACAAACAGAGGGAAACATTAATAGAGCTGTATACCAACTGAACCATTTCCCATTATATATTTATATTCTCTATACCAGGGGAAAACTTGAAACTTTGATGTACACTGGATATAAGCATCAAAAACTACTAAGCCTCCTAAAATAGAAAGTAATTTGACAAAACTGCTTGCGTTCAAAAGAAAGCAGCCATCAGGGAAGCCTAGTGCAATCAGTGGAGGAGAGCCATTATGCGGTGGGACACAGAGAGAAACGTAATGAGGGCATTAGTGGTCCCACCTGGAAGCCCGGCCATGGCCTATCAGGATGAGTGCAGAGGTGTTTTGGTACTCAGGGGTTTTAGCCTGGCAGGAAGATTTACAAAGGTGGTCCTCACTCTTTGGGTGTGGAAATGCATTTGACACTGGCTGCTTTTTAGTACAGCTCTCCCCTTCCCAATATGGTTATTTTAATGTTTTAAACCTACACTTTTAAAGTGTTGCAAATTTTCATAGATTTTCCAGCCATAAAAATATCTTAGCTGAAAAGCAAACCAAATTCAGATGAGCTATACATAAAAAAAAGAAGAAAATTATTTGGAAGGAGATAATGTTGAGGGTAGAATGGGGGATGTTAAAAGACATTATCGGAAGACTGAAGGGTTAAAGACTATTAGCTGGAGTTTCCACCTTTGAATAGGAGAGGCTTTTGACAGTCCATAAGTGATTTCCCAGTAATGTACTCTGGGTTCTCGGAGTCAATAATTTCCACCAATGGCTGATAATGATTATTTAAAAGCATTGGATCACATGAGAAATACGCCTTGCTGTTCAGAGCATGGCTTCATGTCCTTAAATTTCAGGGTAGGGAGAGGGGCTTTCATCCTCAGATTCTGAGAGGCTGTGAGCACATTTTCTGAGAGAGAGCATTCGTTTGTATCTGGGTCTTGTTTCTTCCTAGATGGTTCTCATTAGACCATTCTCTGCAAGAAGGACATGCAGTTTTGACCTTAGCTTACATGGCTACTGCAAAGCCACCCGCTGTATATTCAGCTCCTGTCTGTCAACGTGGTGGCTTGTTTTGTTTCATTCAGTCTTGTGTTCATCAGGACCACTTTTTGCAAGTGAAATTTATTACAGTGTTCGTCTCGGGCAACAAAAATCAGAGTCTTACCACACTATTTGGAAATGCAGTCTGAAACAGAAGAAAGAGAGCCAATCATCATTTGTTTTCCCTAAGTTCTCCAGGGGGGCTTCAGAAATGGAAGATGCATTTAGAAATCACAGGGGTCTGGCTTCACAAGTGCAGCCTCTGATTTGGGGGTCCTCCAGTGGGCCTTGAGAGTTTGTGTTTCTGCAGGCCCCTAGATTTTATTGACACTGCTCCTGGAGTCACCAGGAGTAAGAAAACTCTCAAAGATCACTTTTGTCATGCTTGACAGACACTGCCTGTCACCTGGAAAGGGTTTGGGCCATGAGCCTGTATGCTGAGAAACTCATCTAGAGTCTGGAGACTCCTGCAAGCTTTCACATCCCTGCTTTAGGCTGTGACATGGGGCTGCTTGTGGGGGCACAGCACTTACACAGATGAGAAGGAGGTGGGGGTCAGTGGGGTAGGAAGGTCTGCAGGGCTTTCCCACCAACGACCCACGTAGTTATCGCACAATCGAGAAATTTCTATATTGGATTCAAGTGCCCTGTTTCCAAAAGACGAAGCAGTATTGATGTATGTGTTTATACAGCTGTATGTATGTATGTAGTTAATGCATTATTAATAATACATTATGTATTTATATTCTCTACAGCAGGGGGAACACAATAATGCATAATGTATTATTTATATAATTGGTATGTACGATAAATGATGGAAGTTTAGTTCTTCTCATCTCAACTGTGTCCTGAAGCCAACCCAGTTAAAAATGAAGGTAAAGAGGTATTATTAGAACTTTGTGTATCTTAACGTTTCTGACCTCTACATTTTTATAGTTCTAGCCATGCTTGTTATTGGTTGTAGGTTGATGAGTGATAGGATGGGAACCTGAATAAGAGACTAAAATTGAACTTTAAATAGGGATCTAGAAATGAGTCCAGCTGTGGTTATAGCCTCTACATTGGGGAAGTGAGTCTTGTAGGCTCTGCCCGGTAGGGTGCATGCAGAGTGTTCCTGAAGGAGCCATTCTGCAGACTGAAGGCTAGCTGGAACATCCTACAGGTAGGTGGCCTCCCTCCCTCAGCCAGCCAGATTCACATGGCTCCCACAGAGGACGTGGGCTGAAAAACACTAATGTGAGCTGTGACTGCTTCTCACTGTTCATATATGTTTCAGCTCTGCACTTGCAAAGCAATGTCCCAGACACTGTGAGGTGAATAAAATGAGTTAACCCAAATCCTCATTCCCTAGAAAAAAGCCTAAAACAGTAATGGCTGTGGGAAAGAGGCCACTGTGACTCACTCTGAGAGTGCCATGGTAGAGCACAGGGGGAAATTCCCCAGACTGTGCGCTAGGTCACGAGGGCAGCAGCTTTCCTTTCATCCCAGAGGCACCAGCAGCAAGAGGTGTGTGGCGGAGTGTGCTGGGTGTTCCGATGTGTGATTTAGAAAACAGCTCGGCATATGACATCATTACTGGGGAGTACTGCTACATTTCTCTTCAGCACATCCTAATTCTTAAAAAATACACTTTTATCAAGCCCGTTTATTGCTTATGGAGGGGGTAGGGGACTGTAGCACACCCATTTACAATGTGGGCCACCAAAGCAGAAGACCTAGGTTCAAATCCCTGCCTGACTACTGCCTGGCTACCGTACCTTGAGGAAGTTATTTAACATCTCTGCACACCCCTCTCCACTCAGCTATAAAATGCTGCTGACAATACTAAGTACTCCATAGGCTTAATGAAATGATTAAAGTTATAGGAGGGACAAGTAAATGACTGGCCACAGTAAATGACAACTGTTGTTGCCATGTGATTATATGCCATGTAAGAAGATGTGTGTGTGCTTCCTTCCTTTCAGCCCACCTCCTCTGTCCAGATTTAGGAAAATCCTTCGAAGTCCAGCATCAGTCACTTTAATCCCATGGCCTTGATCTTTGAGACTTCTGTGCATTGTAATCACCAGCCCTAGCCAACACTCAGTGGCCACCATTGTCACACAGTCTGAACAAACACTCTAAGACACTTCCAGCATGCAAACAGGGCAACTCCCATCTGGAATGGGGGTCCTTGGGTTTGCACAGGCACAGCACTGGGAGATCTTGGCAAAGGAGGGAGACTTGTAAGTGTGGCCCACAAGATGAAACTTGTCACTGTGATACCTGACAAAAGGGCTATTCATCCCCTTAGGAGAGGAGAGGACCAGCTGGGAGGAGGATGGAATAAAAGGATTTAGATTTGGATCTAGGCTGGCTACAAGAGGAAAATATTTGCTTGATAGAAACAGGGCTACCGTAAACCACCCTGAGACATGTTTATAGCAGAAGTCCAACACAAATTGAATTTAAAAATATTTATGGAGAGAAGTAGGCAAACAACTAAAGGTGAACCTGTCAGGAGAGGTTGAGATGCCAAGCAAGGCTATATTGAATGGCATTTTGCTTCAGAACTGTTCTTAACCATGTTGCAGTTGCCCAGGAATTTGTATTGGAGAACTGACTGACTAGTACATTTGCAGTTTTCTGTGAGAGCATGGCAGAAGGTAAGGCCTGTTGCTAAGTGGAGGCTTGGCCTCAGAGTTCCTCTGTGGCTGGCTTTGCCTGCCAACTTTTGTTTTGACATAATGGCATGTTTTTTAGTTTACGGAAGTATTAATTTGATGTGCATGTGTGTGCTCCAGCGAGTGCCTGTGAACTTCTGTTTGTCCGCTTCCTTGAGCCACACATCCTCCAGCTGTGGCCCTTTCCCTAGCATGCAAAGCCCATAAACAAAAAGAAGCCATGGGAAAAGGGTACAGAGAGCAGTAGAAGAAAGGGTATGCTTCTGTGGAGAAGCCCGCCATTGGCTGGATCTTAGAAAAGTTTCGCTCGCCCATATTAATAGAACAAAGCTCCTAGGCAAAGAAGGGTTTCTCTGGATTGGAATCCATGCCAGTCTTGCTCAAGTGCTCATTCCAGGTGATGAAACTTCTGTCTCTCATTATAAGAAATGATTTGGGGAAGAAAAGGAAAGAAAGAATGAAATGAAGTAGTTCCTGGTAGTTATGTGAAAAAGAATAGTGGTGAACATCTGTCTTAACAGGTCACTTTAAATGGTAGTTTTCATTCGACTGGGCTCTCTGTGAGATCTCTCAGGCTGCAAGTTTTTGCATCTATTTTTATCCTGCAGTCTACTGACTTCAGGGTAGGCTCCTTGCTGCCCCCAAGCTCCAGTTCAGTTCACACTGGACCCTGAACTGGGGGGGTCAGCTGGCTGAAGCTCAGTATCTCTGTTCTCTTTTGGGAGCAGAAAAGGTGCTGTGGAGAAGAATCTGGGCCAGATCATTCAGGGAAGGTGACAGCAGATGGTGGAAGGCTGGACTCTCAACAAGCCGATTGTCGGGGACAGAGTAAGCCTTAGTGCAGGCAGCTGCCCAGTGCCCTGGAGAAAGAAGTCAGGCAGGCCGGGCGGGGCAGCATCTGAGGCAGAAGAGGGTAAGGACACTACAGCCAGGCACAGGCAAGCGCTTAGCTGGCTCTCCATGCCAGCATGAGTGGTAACCAAGGTACTGGGCAGTTAGCACTTCAGCCTGTCAGAATTCATGGGAGATTATTTCTTAAGTGAAATTCTAAAGAGTTAAAGGATGAATTTGGACAGTGATGGAATGGATGACATCATCAGTCAAGAATCCCCACTGGATTTGGAGGGGAATTATAAAAAGGTAAGGGGGGAAGCTCTTTTGTTTGTAAACAATTGGACCATTTTTCTAAGTGTGAGGAAAGTTGCCAAATTCCACACGCGGTGGTCACTGCCGTTAAAGATTGAAGAAAAAATAAATGCACAGAATTAACCACAGTAAGCTCTGAGAATTCCAGATTTCCCCAGCTTATAGTCTTTACTATAACAACAGCTAAGCCGTGCATGTTATTTGTTGTTCTAAAGTTGAGAGAAACTCTACTATTACTTTATTGCAAAGCAGCATTTTATGCAAAGGGGTTTGTTTTTAATTGTTGACATTTTAGCAGTTCAGTAGAAATAATTACTTGGTAGGGCTAACTGACCTTCTAAGTTTGTTGTTTGTAACAATGAAAAAATAAAAAGTTTGCCGAGAAATTTGGGATCTTAAAAAAAAAAATGTCAGTTCAATGTGAATTTTCTGCTTGCCTTTTCTTTTGAAAGTCAGTAAATATATTTTGGGAACATTTTTATGTGGTAATTGTCTAGTAATAACAGGCCCAAGTAAAAATAACTTTAGTTATATGGGTGAGGTCATGAAATCAAACTACAAATATATGCTTGTCTGTCCGCAGAAGCCTAAACACACACTGTCTTTCTTCTGTTACTTTTTAACAAAAGTCAAGTGTAGTTCATAGCTGGACAACATGAAGGATAGGGGCATCCATTGTGGACCTGGAAACAAAGATTTATTTTCCTTCATAAGTAAATATCAATTAATATAGTCTGGCAGGACTATATTGCTGATTAAAAAAAAAAACTGTCAAAGTTTTCATTAGTGTTTTTCCCCCAATGTGAGAATTAGGAAGAAGGTTCTAGCATGTTCATTCCTCAGGTATAGTCAGCTGTGACATCTGCTGCAATTGGACTTAAGACTGTGTGTGAATATAGAGGCTCTTTAAGGTATTTACTTTATTTCTTACTATCGCATAATAATTTGTATTCTTTTTCCAGTGGGTAAAACTTAACATATTCGGGCGGTCTCAGTGACCAGGCCATGTTATCCTGTGTATTTTTCATCCCTTATGATCTCCACCAAGGGACTAAGTGCTCAAGTGTGGTGAGTAGGTGTCCTGAAACCCCAGCTGTCCACCACCCTTCCCCCACTTGGCGGAAGCTGGTATACAAAAGACACTTGGGACACTCTGCCATCAGTCAGATCAGTTATCCAACCCTGCAGAGCAAGGGTGTAGTTCTCTTGTGTCCTGCTTCCAGTGCCAAAGAACTGGTCACAGTTTTCTTTGTCAACTCTTTTCTCGGATTAAAAAAAAGAAAAGTCAAGATCAGTTCACACTAAGAAAAAAATGAAAGCCATACCGTTGCTTATTCGTTAGCAATAAAATCATGAGCGCTGTGCTTGTGCAGTACCCGGAAACAGGGAGGGGACCAGATGCCCAGAATAAATGAGCTGAGCAGCACTGGCAACCCGAGACAGGGCTGGTCAAAGCTACAGACATGGAGGAGCTCCGAGGCACCACCTTCAACCAAACATTGTGTTGTCCACCATGAAGCAAAGGCAACAGAAGGCCATGTGTGGGAGGAATAGTACCTAATGGATTAGTGCAAAACAAACATCCTTTTAGGCAAAACTTCTAGACATGTGTGGTGCTCAGAGGTAGAAGCTGACCCCTTGCCACATCAGCTTCTTAGTTCCTTCCTTAGGCAAGTGCCTTTACATGTGTGCAGTGTTGTTCCTACTTGCAGTCACTGAGAGGGCTGCGTTATGCTTAGAAAAAGATGTAATTTCCTTAAGAGCTTGTAGTGAAATAGAGCAACATGGACTTTTACTCAGGGTACAAAGATGATTATAAAAGTCACTTTACCTACTTGTAATCTTGCTTTTCAAAGTTTTTTTTTTTTTCCCTCCAATATTTTTGATCTTTGGTTGACTAAGGAGAAAAATAAATAAATACCCATCCTTACTGTTCAGGCATTTTGACCTTTCATCCATCAGTTCAGTGTATTGGGGCCTGTGTCTCAAGTATACATTTATTTTATTCCAAAATCACATTAATTTGCTATTTTAAGTAAAAATGTCTAAAGCATACACACAAATAGCTAACTGAGAAAGCAAAATGCTTATAAGTAAAAATGAAAGTCCTAAGGAGACCTTCCTTCCTCTTCTGTGAACTCTCTCCTCACTGAGTTCCATCATCAAAAACAGTTGGAAAAGCAGTGTTTGCTGCCCAGGTGCTCTACAATTCCCTGAATGGCTCACATTAATAAATACTACACTCATATAGGGGTTGTTTTACAGGGCTTTTTTTTTAAAGCCAGACAAACAGCCTTCAGGGGGAGAGGTCATTTTCTGATGACTAAAATTAGATTCTCCAAGGCAGAGGGAGGAAAAGATTATGCATCTGTCCCTGTTCCTGGGGGAAGGCTCTGCCTGCAGGAAAGATGCTTCATTAAGAACCTGGTTTACTCAATAATGATAGTGAAACCAAACCAAATGGAGAAGCGATTCTAGTACTTGGGGAAATATGGAGACCGTAAGCGTGTGGAGGATGTGTGCTTAGCTACTGCTTCCTTCTCCTCTGTGATCACTTCTAAGTCGCTGCTCAAGAATCCCACAGAGGCCAGTGTGTGTTCAGGGGTGTGCAGCACAAATTGCTCTGGTACAGGACCCAGGTTCAGCTCCCAGCACCCACAACAACCTGCAACACCACTTCCAAGGGATCTGACACTCTTCTGGCCTCCTCAGATACCAGACACACATACATATGTGCAGGCAAACATTCATACTCAAACACACACACACACACACACACACACACACACACACACACACACACACAAAAAACCTTTAATCCCAGCACTTGGGAGGCAGAGGCAGGACAATCATTGTGAGTTCGAGGCCAGTCTGGTCTACAGGGTGATTTCCAGGACAGGCTCCAAGGCTACAGAGAGACCCTGTCTCAAAAAATAAACAAACAAAATTGGGACCGGGCAGCCTTCAGCACTAACCTCATTCTCTCCTCCATCATCTGCCAGCCACCTTGTTCATCATTCATACAATACATCAAGGTCTTGGAAGGGAGTCTGTCATCCCTCTGGGAGCTTAGCAGCCAGGGGGGCAGGCACAGAAAAATATGCTACATGAATAGGTGCTACTCAGAGGAATATCCACAGCCTGCATGGACCTCCAAAATTTTTAGCCAAGGCTGTGCTGAGGTGGGGAGATCTAAATGAACATCAGCAGACAGAGGAGAGGAAGGCATGAGTGATGGTTTAGCACAGCCTAAGACTGTCCTCGAGGAAGCTCAGAGAAACAGGATTTCGCCTTCTGCTCCCAGGCCACTGTGCACACAATAAGGGAACCAGTGCCCTCTCAGGACCCGGTAGGCTCTGCTTTGTCCTATGGAGGTGTTGTCCCTGGTGTCTTACATCTAATTACAGTGAAAGATTAGGGAGGACCCTGTGGGGGGGGGGGGGGGGGAATTAAAAGGCTGGAAGGAAAAATATTTAAAGTGAAGCCACAGCTGCGCCTCATGTTTTTTTAAAAGGTGAATGGAAATGACGCCTGAGATAAACTGCAATAAACAGGAACACAGAATGCCAGCTGCCATTCCTGACAAGCTCTGCCCTCCCCACACAATTACCAAGGAAAAGCAGCCGCCGACCTCCATTAACCCTCACATCTCCCATCTCAGAGGCATGAATATGTTTGAAGAACCATGTTAGTTGCCCAAGCCTGGGCCCTACCTCCCCCTCAGCCACCTGGGGGAAGTCCCTTCCAGTTTTGGGGCCAGGATCTCCTTTCCTTCAGGGCGAGGAGTCAAATGTTCTTAATATGAAGCCCTCAGCTCATGGTTCAAGGTCACCCAGTTGCCCCATCTCAGTCAGCCATCATGGCCAGAAAATGGGCTGTTTCTAGAATGTTCGGTGATACACCTAGCATATCAGGTTTCTTCTTGTTCAGCAAACTGTATCCACCCCTTTCTCATCATGGCCTCCTTCCTTCTCTGCTTCTCTTCTCAGAAATTCCTTTAGGCCTCTAGCTCTTTCTTGTTGGGGGCCAGCACAGTATTTTATTAAAACTGAAATATAAAACTGGGAGGTGGTGGTACACACTTTTAATTCCAGCACTCAGGAGGCAGAAGCAGATGGATCTCTGGGAGTTTGAGGCCAGGCTGGTCTACAAAGTTCCAGAACAGCCAGGACAGTTGTTACACAGAGAAACTTTGTCTCAAACAAAACAAAGCAAAACAAAACAAAAATTAGCACACGTCTTTAATATCAGCACTTGGGAGGCAAAGGCAGACAGATTTCTGTGAATTCAAACCTGAGTCCAGCCTGGAGTTCCGGGACAGCCAAGGCTACATAGTGAAACATTGTCTCAAAATAAAGCACTTTTTAAAATTGTTTTTAGTATATTCACAAGCTTGTGCAAACCACTATCTAGTTCAAGAAACCTGGGATCATTAGCAATCCTACCACACCCTTCATCCAATTAGCCTTTGACAGCTACTTTCTGTCTTCATGCATTTACTTGTTCTAGCATTTTCTAGCACTTTAATTTTCCCACATTCCCATCTTCCTTTATGTGTCAGCGTCAGGTACCGTTAATAAACTATCAGCTACCATTTTCTCTCTGCATCAGACCGCATGCCAAGCACTTCCTATATCCCTTTTAATTGTTTAAACAATTGAGAAATAGATATTATTTCTTTAAAAATAAAACTAGACCCCGGAGCTCAAAGAGTGTCGTAAACTGAAGCAGTGTCCGTCTCCACTCTGGATCCTGTGGCCCACCTGTCCCTACTTTCCCAGATCTAAGTCCATCCTGCCTATGGGTTAGAGACACCAGTTCCCTGGCAGTTGACCAGGGTCATTTCATAACCAGAACATGTTTGGGACTGTTGTGTTCCTGACTATGACAGGATTGCAGGCTTCTAAAATGGCACCTGTTAAAAACACAGTTGCCAGATAACACTGTCCTGAATGAAGAAGTCATTTGTGCAGGCAATCATTTGGGAACTAGAAGTGAGCACAGGCTGTTCCCAACAGCTTCTGTTTGGGATATGCTGCTCAGAGGGTGGGGAGCCAGCTGCACCCCATTAGGGTTTCACTTAAACCCTTATAGGAGTCAGGTTTGACAGTGTCACTTTTCCCCCCATCACCAAAGTTCTCATTCTAAGTAACTACCAAACTAACAAGGAAAGGTCTTTGTAAAATAACATTGCTCTAGTCCTTAACAGTCAGAATGTTCCAGTATATGAGCCCTTGTATAGCAGCACAAGAAGGCAGATAGATAGTCAGCAACAGTGTTCAAAACCACCCTCACAGTTACATTAATGAATGCACCTTATCCTATAAACTAATAGCCCAACACTTTTAATGTCAGTCATTCTCAGGTAAAACAGATGAACTTGCCCCCATGATGCCCCTCCTGAGTAACAAGTATTCAAGGCCAGCTTTCCCAAGTAGTGGTCCTGAAATTTCAAAGGCAGCTCTGGAAACTTGTAGCTGACATTTTGTCGTGACCTTTTTGTAGAATATTTAGTGTAAGTGTGTGAGATGGAAAATGTCAGAAACACTAAATGAAAAAAAAAAAGTGGCCAGGCTTAATATCCATTCAGCCATATGGTGGAAAGATCCAATGCCATTTAACCACTACATCCACTCATAATTTAAAAGCACTTCCCAGGGAATAAAATAATGTGCAAGAATTTGAAATAACCTCCATTATACAAGTCTTTCTGCACTTTGGCATTCAAAAGTATTCCGTTTCTTTCCTCATAGAATGCTATTTCCCTATTCTGATCTTGTTACAAATCCATGGTTTATCTCGGCAAGAAAATAAGAAGTTTCAGCCATATACCAGAGTTTTCTTCTTAATGTTTAATTTAAAAGACAGTCACTGAAATTTGCCACTGTACAAATACATCTTGTACTTGTGCTTCCTGGTCTTTCAAAGCCTCAGCCTCATCCACCCTGGAGAGTCCGCCTTCAGTTATTACAGTGCAGCTGTCTTCCAGGCAGAGGAAAGAAACAAGTGATGGCCATTTCCTAAAGGAAGAGCACTTTTCCACCGGGGGCTTCAGAATCCCACTTGGATTCCCTGGTGATGCTGCTAATGGTGATGAACCAGGTATCACGAGGTGATAGATTGCAGTGAGGCAAGAAGATCATTAATTACTTCAAAACAGGCATCTTCCCCAAGCCTACTGCTGTAGATCGTCTGGCTCTGGGTGCAGAGGCTGGACACGCTACATAGAACAGATGTGGGCATGGGGGAAGGGAAGTTAATGCTGTGCCTAGAACAACAGCATCTGGAAGCTTGTTAGGCAAGCACTGTCTCAGCTCCAGCCCAGGCCTGAAGCAGAAACATAGTCTGTGCTCCCACAGGCCTCTCCTGGCAACTGCTGACTCAAAGAAATGTGTCACCTACAGAGAGCATTTGTGTGTGTGTGTGTGCACATGCATGGTCTCCATTCAGCATACTGATGTCTCAGCAGCTCCTGGAACCCTGACTCCCAATGGGTGAGGGAGACCAGTGACTCCTGAGATGATGCAGCCCATATTACTTAGGAAGTTCTTCCTCTGTGCCCGTTGTCCTTGTTAGCCTTGTGGAAAGTATAGTTATCTCCTGGAATCTATGGGACATTGTTTCCAACACCGCCCCTCCTCCCAACATACACAGATAGCAAATTCAAGTTCAAGTCTCCAGCATAATGTAATGCAGCATTTGCATAGACTCTCATAGACCTTGTTCGTCATACTTGGTACAATACAGATAGATGCCTTGAATATAGCCATTATGTTGGTTAGGGAATAACAAGAATGAAGTGTGCGTACATGCTTAGTCCAGACAGATTTCTCCCTCACGCACTGTCAGCGTTTGGTCATTGAATCTCAGACATGGGACTTGTTGATAGGGAAAACCTATCAACTAAAACTGCATTTACTTCATTGCTTTTGCAAGCGATTCTTTCCATTTGTAGCAGCATAGGAGATGGAGATAGAGCCGTCAAGGCTCATGAGCAGTCAGTGCTCTTACCACGGAGCCACTCTCTAGCACCAACATCATTCCACAGCATTTCTGTGCAGTTCTATCAGTTAGGCCTGGATTTTTTTTAGGCAGAAATCCTCTCTCTCTCTCTCTCTCTCTCTCTCTCTCTCTCTCTCTCTCTCTCTCTCTCTCTCTCTCTCTTGTGTGTGTGTGTGTGTGTGTGTGTGTGTGTGTGTGTACATACATACATGTATCTATCTTTGTGGGAGAGGAAGTTCCTCTTAGTCTGGCAAGCCTTTCTGGTTGGCTATGGCCTATGGCTACATGGTGTCCATAAGTTAGGAGGAGGAAGTCCCTGGTATTGGCCTGAACACCAGTGACCTTTTAATTAGGTTTAGAGTGTTATTTCCCAGAGAGTTTTCCTTACACCTCACAGATGTGTCTCCACACAGACACCATGTACCAGTTAATATATATTTTAAAAATGTAAAACATACCTAATTTTGTAAATTTCTGTGCATATTATTGTGTTAAATGGCAAGTACCCCCTGCTTCAGAGACACCATGATGCTGCCAGCAAAGTAGCATGAGCCAGGAGTGATCAGAAAGAACCTAGTAGAGAATGCAGGAATGATATAGATGTATTAATATAAGGAATGGGTTCGTGCTGTGTTCTGGAAACAACATAGAAGGGACCTGGAGACAGCTGGATTTCAAATACACAATGTCTACCCAAGCAGAACATTCTACTATTTCCTTTAGGAAATGCTCTTCATACCACATTTGGGGAATTGTGGTAGTTAGATTTCACACTGGGAAAGGAGTCTAAGTGCCCTGTGAGACCTCCTGCAGTTTGCATGACACCCTTGAAAGCCACTGTAAGTCTCACCTGCCCAGACCAAATGTGTGGCAGTTGTGGCTGAGGACACAACTGCCTGGGGCTGATTAAGGATTAATATTTAAGCACAGTTTCACTTCCATCTTGGTTTTGATTAGCTTTTCTATCTTGTGGTCAGTTGCTCTTTGGCTTTTTTGCTAACAGTATCAATTTTAGAGATTTAAATTTTGTTTGATGAGGGTGTTTCCCAAGGCTTTTTAATAGGAAACATGGGATGGTCGTGGCCCTGCTGGCCATAGTGCATCCAGAGAGTATTATTTTATGTTAGACCCTCCCTATTCTGATAGCATCTTCGGTCTCTGTGAGTTGTGAGATACAATTGCCCTGTAGATAGAACTCCTCAGAGAATAGAAGATTCTGTCTTTACTAGTAAGTGGAAATTGTAGTATTTGAAACACTTGGAATCAGGTGTTCCAAAAAGAGAACTGTGGTGATGAAGGCATGGCTGGGAAGGCGTTTGTAAATACCTCTGTTTACAGTTGATCTGCGGTAATGTAATGCCTTTTGGGCTTTTCTGGGAAGACATCACAGTCATGTCAGAGAAACTGATCCATAACTCTAGGCTCACAATGTATCTTCAACACAGTGCCCACTTTTACCATGAGCCTGCACACTTATCTTCTCCATGTAGAAGCGAAGAAAGATCTGGAACCAGAAAGCACACACTCAAACTGTAGGTTTTCTCCCTAAAAATAGGGCAACCTTTTGTTACCCTCAGTCTCTCATCTTCTAAGCAGAGGTTATTGGAGGATTAACCATTATGTTACCATTTATGCTAGCTACGTTACCACCAGACAGCTGCTGAGAACTTTCTCAGTTAATCCTCTCTCCATCATCAGTGGAGATTATTTTCCAGTCTGATCTGAGAAGTCTTCCATGCATAAAAGCCATCAGCAATGTGGCAGAGGAAGCAAGCTATTGACTTAACCACAAAACACAGCTAAAAGTCAAAAGGACAAATTTCCTTAATATAGCAAATTTTAAGCTCTCAGATCTCTGGAGAAAAATAAACATAGGAATAAGTAATTCAGAGGAAAGAAAACACAGTGACACAAACATTTAAACATTTATTCTGACGAATAACTGGAAGGAATTGAAATAAAGAGAATGGGAATGCCTGTCAAACTAAAACATCAGCAAGCACTCCATGTTAGCTGGAGCAAAGCAGAAGCCCACTTTGCATTGCTGGTGGGCATGTGAACCGGAGCAGCTTTGCTTGGGAGCAGCGTGACAAGATGTGTCAAGAGCTTCAACAAATGTTCACACACAGCTGATCTGGCAATCCACTTCCAAGAACTCAGCCTAGGAAATCATCAGACATGTGGGCAGGGATTTATGTAAAGATGTTAATTTTCATTTGACACAACCCCAAGTGGCCAACTGTAGAGGGAAACCCCATAGGGTGGGATGGTAAGCAATCATTTGAAAGTGTGTTTCTAAGGAGTGTGAAGTGCTATATGGAAGATCTTCAGTGTGTGCACAAAATTGTTAAAAACTAGAAGGAAACATACCAACTGTTAGCGATGAGCTCTCTAAGTAACGGAATTATCGTTAACATTTATGTTCTATTTTCCTTGTTTTGTACAGTGGGACCCAGAAAGGGAAACAGGAGGGAAATGGTTCTTGCCACAACCACCCCAGTATCTGTAGCATTGTGTATTCCAGAAAGAACAGACAAGAAACCAAGGGTGCATTCACTCAGCACAGCAGAGACAGCAGATCCACTTCCAGATCCTGACAATTTTGGATCAGCAAATTGTTGAGCATCAATCATAAATATTCACATTATATCCTGGTTTTTATTTAGACACTCACTTCTACTTAATAGTTTTCTGACTGTTGAGGACTTGTGGTTGAGACACTTACTTGAGCTAAATTTGAAATGCAGATGGTATGGAGTGTGTTTCACAGGTTGGTCTGTGTTTGAGAGTATGACAGGCCTTGATGGAGATACCAGCACTACAGTTGTTAGAGGTTAGCCAAATAAAAGGTATTCCTGCTTCCCTTGACAATTTCATAGTAACTTTCTTAGCACTCAGTATTGGAGCAAGGCAACAAACAGAATTAAATCAGCATCTTCCTTGTAAGAAGTAGCTGTATGAAAACACTTTGTGGATGTGTTGTTTGTGTGTGCGCGTACACACACAAGCTCCTTGGTATGTGCAAAAATGGGAGGGGCTGATGTGTAGATATCATTGCTAAGTGTCGATTAGAAGAATACTGATGGTTCTTTAATTACAAGTTTTCAAACCTTCTGGAATTAAATGTCTGGATCTAGCACTTTGGGATGTGTATTTTAAAGCCCTAGTTCATTCTAACATATAGTTCATTTTAACCTATAGCCTGTAGAAGCCAGAACCTGGGGTCTGTTGTAAACTACTGTGCTGTCACATCATATTGTCCTGTCCAACATGATGTCCATACTCATCCCTGATAGCTTCTGAGCTCCTGAAATGAGGCCAGATTGACTGAGGAACTGAATTTAAATTTTAATTAACCAGTTGTTGGATTGAAATGCAGACAGCCTCTTGAGACCAGAGAGTGCTGTGAGACAGAGTGACCCTCACTGCATTCTGCCTTTTACACGGGAGTGAAGTGACAATTTGTCAGTCCATCCTCCAACTAGATGTACAACTCATCTTTCTGACACAGGAGTGCACAAATATGACTCTAGAACCCTCTGTAGGGAGAACAATGGTACCGCCAAGTCCTGTAACCAGCAGGGGTTGGGGAGCAGACCAAACCAACCTGCTCAGTCCACAAAATGGCCCCAATCATAACCTCTTCATCTCACAACACAGAGACCCCAAAATCTTGTCAGCCCAGGTTCCCTGGTTGGTTTTTGTAGTTGTTTTCTCTTTTAACTAAGGAAATCATTTCTAATATTCTCCCCCATTGTTTAAAGGAATTTAGAGTTCAGCATGGTGAGTTTTTATGGGGTTTTTAATAGAAAGCCGGGTATTGTAAACATACCCAAATGATTACAACTCTACAACTATCGCAGGCATTTTATACCTGCTATCACAGACAGACATTATATATGTGCTCATACATGCTTTGGTAATAGGAGGCAAACTCCCAGACAGAAGCAGCCATACCCAGCAAAATGCAAGCCTAGTGCAGGTAGATGTGGTCTTGTAGGCTCTGTACCAGTCCAAGCTGTGGCATCAGCCAGCTCACAGAGTCCAGTGTGTATGGCTGAATGAGTCATTGTTCTTACTGTCAAGGGTGTGGGCTGAAGGGACATGCAAGGGAGAGAAAAAGAAAGACCTAAGAAAAAGCCTCATTTGGGACAAGATTGATTGAATTTAGGAGAAATTGTTGGCCGGCCTCAACTAGTGGGTGACAAGAATGGTTGTTACAAACCAACTCCATCTAGCCTGGCAGAGATGGATTGGCACCACAATGATCACCTAAACTAGAGATCAAAAAGGCACCAAAGAACTGAAATTGGAGCCAGAAGAGACGGGTTTCATTTGAGCTTTAATAATTGAAACCTCTCTGGACTACAGCCCATTTATTCTTCGATGAGTGTTACAGTCCAAGAATTTTACCAAGGTGAACTGCCCATGCTTGCAATGTGTCTGCCCTCTGATCAGCACTCTTTTTTTTTTTTTTTTCTTGAAAATTTAGGCACAAAAAAATGAGAGAGAGTCTATCAGACAGAAGTTGGCCCTTGGCAGCTTCTTTGACGATGGCCCGGGGATCTACACCAGCTGCAGCAAAAGCGGGAAGCCAAGCCTTTCCTCGAGGTGAGTGCGCGTTTGGATTGCCCTTCTGGTGCAGACCATGCCGGGCTGGTATGTCTAATAAATGACAACCCTATCTCCTAGTATGGTTACTTCTGGGTTTTAGGCAAACCCTTCCCCCATTCAAGGCTTGGTGATTGTCACTATGGCCTGTTGCCTGGTTACATGAGGTGACATTTTTATATTTCACTTGTCTTCGAGGAGAACACAGATTTCACAGGTTGGGGGAATGAGAGATCAGGCCACAAGCCTAAGCAAGTGATGCCTTGTTCCTGTGGCAGACCACCAGATTTTCCATTAGAAGCCCCAAAGCACCCAGAGCCCCCCCCTTAATATGTTTGATTGCAGTGAATACCATTACATGAGAAATATAATTCTCACTCTGATCATTCAATGTTTATTACAGTTCTTAGCTTGTCTGCCAGGTCTTGGTCTTTATTTTAGGTTATCATTATTCACCTATCTTTACTTCTTTCAAGATGCTACTGGTAATTTGCATAGCTTTCCTTTCCAAATAAAATACCATAAGGTTCCAATTTTGCCAGGAAAATAGAAACCGCTTCTGAACCTTTACCATGTTTGTGTGTCACCTGGGGAATTAGAGTAAAGTTTCTGATTCAGTATGTCTCCGTTGAACTTGAAACCTCACATTTCTAGGCCACTCCTAGCTGATGACCTTGCCATGATTCTGTGGGCTGCTTTGACTACTGGAAGTATAGATAATTTTCAAAAGTATTGCATTCCAAGTGTCTGATGAAAGGATATAGAACACTGTGTTCATGGAGAGGGTAGTAGTTGAAGACTCATCAACACTCCTTGATTCCCTTTGCCCCAACCTCATCATGTCTACCTCTTTGTCTATTGAGCCTAAAACAAGCATACCCTATGAAATACTGCTTACATCGACAACATTAAGCCCAGTGCTAGCAACAAGTGATAATGCCATGCATTCAGTCAGAAGATTACTGCCATATCTCTACTTCATGTGAGGCCCAGAATTAGGCAACCCAATATCCACCTAATCATACACTGTCTGGTTTTCATAAGCCTTATCTGGTCCTTAGAAAGTCATGTAAATCAGCGGAGATCAGAGGACAGACACATGCTCACACAAGTGCATATTTTTCAAGCAGCACAGGTAGGTGCATGCATCATGAGGCACGCTCTGGTTTGCCCATAGAATGTTAAGCCATCTCTTTATTAGCTGGTACGAACTTCCTCTCACAGGATTGTCCTAAGGAACTAGAAAGTCAATGTGCCCTTGGCCTTTTACCTCCTAATGGCTGTGGCAGAAAACATTCTGACCTGGAGACATGAAGGTTTATCTTAAACTTCTTTGCATTATGAGAATAACATCTTTTTATTTAACTCATCCTTATTTTCCTGAGTGTAGAAGAAGGAGATTGGGCCATTGTACATGGCCTTACAGATTTTTGCTATTGCTCTCTGCTAACTTCCAGGGGGCCAGAATGTCTTATCCTGAAGTCCCATCTATCTGCATAGCAGTACCACATCCATCTGGTACAAATAGGGAGGCATTCTTTGTAGATTTCATACCTATGTATTCTTAACAGATGTATTTAACATATTTGTGGTACATGTTACATATTTTGATATAAATGTACTTACATATTAATCAAATGTGAGTTTACATGTATCCACGAAGGTGGCAGTGGCCATATTTGTCATTCCTTGACGTCCATACCCTGTTCTATTATAATGTACAAAACTTTATATTGTAATGTGTGTATCTTGTTCCTCTCTATGGAAGCAGAACACTCTAGCTCCTTGGTTGTTACTTCAGGTGTTTACCTACATATCTCTAAATAAGATGCTCATGTCCTTGGGTTTTATTTCAAATAACCATTTATTGTTTCAATGATAAAAAATGGGTATTTATCAGAACAGATGATGGAGGCACAGTCCTTTAATTCCAGCACTTGGGAAGCAGAGGCAGGCAGGTTTCTGTTCTATGAGTTTGAGGCCAGCCTGGTCTATAGAGTGAGTTCCAGGACAGCCAGGACTATACATAGAAACCCTATGGGTGGGGGAGAAAGGGAGGGAGGGAGGGATGAAGGAAGAAAGAAAGAGACAGAATTGGGATTTATCTTTAGCATATTCTGCCCACAAGCATGCCACCATTCTTCCCCTCATCCTCCCTTTGTAGTTACAGCATAATTTAGGATCAGTTAACGTTCCAATGTGTGTGTTCTTGAGATCAGACAGGATTCCACCTGGTCCTATAGCGTGTTTCAGTAGCTTGAGACATGCTGCTGTTTACTATGAATAGGAACTGGCTGCTTTGTGTTCTCTATGTGTGGTTTTGAATTCTACTGCATACTCTACTAAGTGAATGCAGTGGTTTCTATGGGCACTTCTGTAATGGTGGGTGGGCATTGGGATGTTCCGGAATGCTTCTTGTTGTCACATTGCTATTCATAAACCCTCTTGTCCATGTCTTCTGCACAGGTTGTAGAATTTCTCTTTGGTGTGCACATGAGGGTGGACTTAGGAGGAAAATACGTGAATATTCACACTGATGAGATAATGCCAATCATTTACCACCATGGCAGTCACAGGGCACTCTCCTAGCAACAGTCTTTTAGAAACCTTGTGGCTATGAGACCTTTTGGCACTTCATGTTGCCTTTAAAAAACCATTGTTAAATAGGAATATGGCAAGTTATCATATTAACTAGTTGCATTTCCTCTTCTGTGAGTTATCCATGCATCTTTACATGCAGGCATTCATCACAAAGAGTCAATGATCCATTTCAGGGCCCCTGGTCTCTGCTACACTGTCGACACTGGGCCCTAACTGGGACTTTTCCTGTCATCCCATTGCTGCCCTGATGAGTCAAATTTTTTTTTTCTTTTTGAGATTTATTTATTTATTATGTATACAGTGTTCTGCTTGCCTACAGGCCAAGAGAGGACACTAGATCTCATTGTAGATGGTTGTGATCTACTATGTGTTTGCTGGGAATTGAACCTGGGTCCTCTGAAAGAACAACCAATGCTCTCAACCTCTGAGCCATCTCACTAACCCTCTTGGGTCACTTTTAATGAGATGTATCTTTTTCTAGGTATTTCTCCATTTTCTTTACACTTTCAGATTTGTTAGGATAGTGAATTTCATTGAAACTTTTTAAGTTTTATTTGACTTTTAAATACTTTTTACAGAGCTTTATATTTCCCACATTATTTTATTTTCTTAAGTTATTTTGCTTTCCATCTGGTGATATTAAGGATAGGATAATAAATGCTATTTTATTGTCTTACATTGTGGGGTTGGATTTTTTTTTTTTTAACATTTACCATCTCCTCAGAGAAACCTTCCTTGGCCACCTTATTAAAAATAAATGCACATTCCTATGGTTTTCTCCTTTATCCTCTTTATCCACTTACTTTGGTTTGGTTTTCTCTTTAGCCCCTGTTATTCTTATTAAGACATTATGTAATATATTTAAGTCTGTTCTGTGTCTTTTGCCATCACTCAGATGTAAATTGCTGGTAAGAGAGTCTTTGTTGCATTCGTTACCAAGACAACCACATGAAGTAATGCATACTGAGTATTACTGAACAAATGAATGGGGATCTTCACTGGAACTGGCCAAACTGAGGCACTCTTTTCCAGTGCAACCAGTTGAAAGTTTCTATTGGTCCTTTCTCTTGGACTGTTACTTACAATAGAAGAGAAGCCAGCTCTATTGTGGGGGTTGTAAGCCTGTCTGGCAGTGGACTCTAGGCAGGGAAAGTTTGGAAGTTTAGCATGTGTCTAGATGCTCCAGTCCAGAGCACTTCTGATTGGACAGTAACTTTCCTGATTCTTCCAGGTCAGAGATTGGCCAGTCAGAGAGCTGGTCTAAATGGCCCTTCCAAGTACTGAGTCTGTGCGTGCTCTACCCCTGACACTGCAGGGTTATGGCGTCTCCATTTATGTCCCTGCCCTGCCAGCCAGTCTAAAGGCAGCTGGAAAAGCATGTAAATAGCTCTCTGTGTGTTTCATTTTATCTTCTTAAGTTTTTCATACACTGCTATTGTTTCCCTTCTGTACGCGCCTGCCCTCGCCAGCAAGGAAGATGCGACTCCGGGTAGATCTTCATGCAGTTTTAATCAGGATCCTTTAAACATGTTGCTTCTGGCCCGCAGGGAGAGAGAGAGAGCAGCGAGAGGAGACCCCTGCACAGGCTTAAATACCCTTGAGCTAACTAACCCCAATGAGCCACGTGGACCCTGCAGATAGGCTACTCTAATGCGGAAGCAGACAGGCTGAACAGACTTAACCAATTAAGGGCTTGTTTACCCAGAGAGTCTTTACCAGCCGGAAGGTGTAAGGCGGAAGCCAGCACCACTTTAAGGCATGGCACTATGCGGCTCTCTACACCCTTCCTTTGTGTATTTCTTCCCTTGACAAATATTAGCTTAATAGGATTTCAGAAGAGCAGGTAGGTAGTGGTATTCACTATGCTATGTCTCAATATGGTTAAGTTTTCGATATTTGTCTTGTTTTGGTTTGTTCTTTCGTTGTCTTTGTTGGTAAGGCAGGACCTCACTATGTCCCTCTGGCTGGCCTTGACCTCACAAAGAGCAGCCTGCCTCTGCCTCTCAGTGCAGGGATTAAAGAAGTGCACCACCACACCCAACTTCAGCAGAAATCTCTTCTCAAATAAAACTCCATGAGGAAACGAGGAAACCCCATATGTAAAACAAAGTGTTCCTTCTCTGATGGATGGAGGAGTACTGAAGAAGTGGGGTGCCTGGAATACTGACGGCCAGAAAATGCTTCCTCCATCCCTTCCTCATCCACCCTTTGGTGCCTCTCTACGTTCCCTCCCTAGAATTCCCAGAGCCACTTGAGACTTACGGCAGAGCCAAATTGGAAAATCACCGACTCCCCTTCCCCCTGGAGACAGCTATGGGAACACAAATGTGCTTCACAGTAGCACATAACAAGCTGCACTGTTGGCTTGCCTTCCAGAGAGTATTTATAGTCTGTTCTCTCAGACGGACTCATCTCTGTTCTGAGATGAGCTCGTCATCTGTGAGAACACAATGACTTTTCTAGTTTCCATCACGATGATATTTAATAAGGATCCTAACTGTTTCTAAGAAATACCACTTTATCTTGTCAACAGAAAATCTGCTATGTTTGACCATCATCACCCACATATGGGGGGTTCAGGGTGGGGGTAGGGGGACTCTAGAAAAGCTCAGTCACTGTTATATAACCCTATTGTATAACATGTGGTCATTTGGGCTATTGGGGTGTATTTTCCCCCTTTGTAAGTGTTTCTATTGATTGCTTTTGTTCTTCGTAAATTTCATACATATTTATAATGTATTCTGGTTCCTATCTCCCACCACCTTCTCTGTTGCCCTCCCTCCCATCCAAAACCCTACCCCAAGTCACTACTAGTCATTCCAAAAGCTCTCACTGGGCTGCAAATACCTTGTCTCTTACAGAAGTACTTGAGAGTGTCAGCTCAGCGGAATACCAGAATGTACCAGAGCAGATGTGCAGGGTCAGTTAAACAACCAGGACCAGGTAGAACTCTCATGAATCTACTACCCTGAAGAGCTCAGTCCTCAATAGGAAATGGAGTGCCGGATTTATGATTATTGGGCAGAGCCAGGCCGGGTAGCAGAGGCCCAGCGTAGGGAAGGCGGAGACAGAAAGATTATAGTGAGTTTGAGGCCGATACAGTAAGCAGCAGGCAAGCTGGGGCTGCCAAGTGTCACCCTGAAGTTGTAAGCTTGCTCTTTAAGGCAGGGCCTGTTGACGCGAATGAAATCTTTGGAAAACTAATCTGCTTCGTGCTTGTGCTTTTTAGAGGATGTGAATTTACCTGCAAAAATTTAGTCATTCAGTATGTGAGATATTCTGAGGGCTGTGAAAGTCTGAGTATGTCAGCTGTGCTTCCAAGTTCAAGTTTGCAGTGGTCCACTAGGTTTCCTCTGGGTTTTTCTAGACAGTGTTAGCTCTCTTAAAGCAGTTTTTTTTAAAGTGGCAAGCTGTTAATGTAAGCTAGGCTTACAATAATCCCATAAAGACATTTTATGCCTAATATTATAGCTGGAGATTGTTGGCTATTGCTGCATAACACAGCTCATTAGACCTGACTAGTACTGGAGTGTGGCATACATGGAGTGTCACATTTTCCTTCAAAATTTGCTAATCCCGACATAATCACCTTCTTAAACTGAGACTGTATGATCTTTGTCATTCTTTTATCATTTTGAAAAAGGTCTTAACTACTTAATAGGAAGTAAGAAAAGTGGATTACCTACTTTTTGAAATGAGATTTCCAAGAAGTAGCGGGTTTAGTACTATTCTTGGGAGGGAAAAGGGGTCTTGCTATAAGGCCAAGGCTGGCCTTCACCTTCCCAGCCCCCTGCCACTGACTTCTGCGTGCTAAGAGTATGAATATGCCGTCACTCCCAGCTTTTCTTTTAGATAATGCTTCCCTATAGAATTTTCCACTGGCCACATTAATGATCAGTTATTATTCTATGTCCACATTTTGAGCTTACATAACTTAGTGTTGAGGTAATAGGAATAGGCCTAGCTGCTTCAAGGACACAAGATGGAAAGGTCATTAGCAATAGGCATCTAGGAAATCCATACTTTTCAAACATTATCACCCAAGCTGCCATTACAAAGAAAATTTCCCCTCCTCTCCCTTCTCTTTTTCTCATAGTAGCCACAAAATGCTCTCTTCTTACCTTAACTGAAGATGTGTTTTCTTTAATGTATATCAGTATAAAGGCATTCTAAACAACTGTCTTCTTGATCGTGCATGCAGAGCGATTGAGTAGCCCTGGTGAGCTGTGTGAATCCCTCCCTCCAGGCTGTGTGATTAAAAAAAACAAACTCCCCAGAGTGTTTTTTGAGCAGCTGCTTTGAATAATGATTACTGTTTACTTGTCTCAACCAACCCAACATCCCCGAATCAAAATTCATTTCTTTCTTGGTCTTCTGTGTTTATTGGTGAATGGCTGAAGTGAGGCCAGCAACAAACACCTGCTACCTCCTCTGGGTTGGGTGGGAGGGGAGGAAGCGGGGCCAACTCAGACCTGTGAAAGTGAACTCAAGAGGCTGAAAAGAGATTCGCAGGGGCTTTGAATATGGTGTGTGTGTGTGTGCACGCGAGCGTGCGCGTGCGGGCGCTGAGAGAGTGTCATTTGCTTGAATCTAACAGTAATAATTTGTGCATAATTTCCTGGAAGTAAGCAGAAGTTTGTGTCAGCCCAGCATGAGAGAAAGGCTGACTTGTCTGAGTGTAGTGAGATTCACTCTGCAGTGTCTTCCTTGAAATAAGAGGCTCATACTAAAGTGACTTTCTTGCAATGTATGGTGCATCATTAAAAGTTCACATCAGCCTTATGCACTTGCTAATAATTCGTTGTTGTTGTTTTTTAATCTTTACATTGGTGGTGCCAGCATCACAGCAAATTGTGGCTCTGCATCTACTTTTCCTTGTTTTTTGTACAGTTACCTGGCACGCTGATTGCCTTGTTTCACGGAGGCCTCTAGTATTCTCAAATATTATACAATTCCAAAAGCGAGGCAGGATTTAAAGTGGATCTTTTGAAAAGTAATAAGATTAAAATAGCAAAACAAATTTAATTATGTAAGCGATTCCTCTCTTTCACAAATCTGAAAGAAAAGCAAATTGGTATTTGTGAAATTTTCTTTGTCTAATAAATAGCCTTGCTTTACAATAATGCCAGTGACCCCAGATTAATTAAGTGCAATTAATTTTGTGCAGGCTGGATTTGACATCTTGCTAAAGGCATAACCAGCTGTACCCTGTCTTAGGAATTATCAACAATGAGAATTCAATTGCCTGAGCTGTTGCAAAAGGGGTTGGGGGAGGGTACGGAGCTACATGTTATATTAAAAATTGGCTTCCGTGGACAGCTGAAAGTTTAATTAAAAGAGCTTCTAGGAATTAGCTTTCATTTTGCATAATCTTCAACATGTTCTCATGATACCATCAGTGACATTTGTCCTCCCTTTAGACAGTAGTCACACACATGCGTTGGGCCCTGGGTGAACAAATGCTGCTAGTAGAAGTCAAGCCCGCTGACATTAGTGAGCTGGTCATCTGGAGGTATAACAGCATTCTCTCTTCTTTTTCACAGCTGGTGACTGAGCTCAGCCAAGTGGCTCAACCAAGCTACATCCCCATCTAGCCCCATCCTTTAATTCAGTCTTTTAAAACTTTCCTATGCCCTTCAGATTGTTCCCTTGCAGATTATCGCATGAAACACATGGAAGATGTTTTTACAGAGAACATAAGCCCTTACATGTTGCTATTTAAACAGATTATGGGAGTAGGGTATCTGGTGGCCATAATTTGTTGTGTCTTCTCCGAGGTATAGTAGAACCATAGGTAAATAAATAAATACTTTCAGTAAAAACGCCAGTAAAAGACTCCTCCTGCCTTTCCACCATAGTACCCCATTCTTCCAGGCTCTGGTACCTCTTGTCAGTTGTTCCTAGATTCATCCTCCCACGACCACTCAGAGGACCAAAAAAAAAAAAAAAAAAAAAGAAAAGATGCATCTCCTCACTGTGTTGACAGCAGTAACCTCTAGATCACTGTCTGAATCAGTCACTAGGAAGGAAGCAGCATGGCAAAAGTCTTAAGAGCCAGAGGACCTGACCCAGAATAATCCTGACTGCCACTTGGTAGCACTTACTGATAACTTTCCTTGTGCCTCAGCCTCCTCATCTGTAAAATGGGGGTGATAATGTGAGTAGGCTCTAGAAGTACCCAGAAGAGTGTGTGGTCTCTACTCTCTTGGTATTTGCTATCATTATTTCTGTTACATTTTTATTTGCTTCCACACACTGCTGATTATAGTACATGAAAAATTAAAACAGAAAGAAAAAACACTGCCAATTAAATTTAGAATTTTGACTTTAGTTGCTGATTCATTTTAGGCGTGTTTGGATGTACCCTTTTTTTTACATGCTGTTATGAGTCCTTTGAGAATTTCACACAAATTATTTTTACCATATTTACCCCCTGCTTCTACCCCTAACTCCCTCCAGAACTGCGCCCCCACCTCTCACTGACCCTCAGCTTTGTGTTTGTTGCTGTTGTCTTAATAATCCACAGAGTCCAGTGTGTGTTGCCCATGTGCTCATGGGTGGCAGGCATCCACTGAAATGTGGTCAACCCACCCATAACAAAAGCCAACTTGCCCCTTCCCCAGAAGCTTCATCGCTTGTTAGCTTCCCAGTTGAGGGTAGGGACTCATGCGCCCTCTCTCCCCTCCATGCTAGAATGTTGACTGGCTTGACCATATACAGGGCATGTGTAAGCAACAACAGCCCTGTGAGTTCATGAGTGCAGCCATCCTGTCATGGACAGATACTTTATCATTTGGTGAAAGTCTCCTGGGACTTGTCACATCAGTGTTGAACTCTCCATGCACATATACCAAGCTTTGCTTGTCCCCACAGTGACACCCTTGTTAGGTGGGTGCTGGGAACAGAGCCTAGGTTCTCTGCAAGAGCCCCTGAGCCATCTGTCTCCTCAGCCCCCAAAAGTTAATCTTGAAAGGGCCATTTTTAAGGTAAAGTTTACTGTAGAGCCAAGGCTAAGTAGCAACCTCTGAATGTTTCTCGGTATGATCATAACAAGGACGGAAGCTGTGTTTCCATGTTGAAAAGCATAAAGTTAGTTGAACTATTCACCTACAAGTGAGAGTGGAACTCAGAGGAGCACGACCTTGGTAGGTGTCAGACTCTGGGCTCCATCCCATCTCCAAAACAAAAGACAAACAAATACATCCGACTAATCCAGTTCATCTCAAAAATCACCACGCACCAGCCCTTATCTGCCATATTTTTGGAGCCACACAGATGCCTGACAAAGGAAGGCTTGAATGTCTACCCTGCATGGCTCTGGCAGCTATCAGCAAGATATAGCTGATAGCTGTTTTGGTTCAGGGGCTAAGCAGAGTAAGTCTGCTGTCTTAGAGAAACACAGTTAATATTTCTGCCAGTTAACTAGGGGCTATGCTTTACTGCAGGCACAGGGAAAGGAGTAGGGCTGAGAATGGGAGAGGTGTCTGTGGGTGAGTAGATGAGCCTGTCCTCAGAGATGTTCTCTTACAATGAAGCGGGTTCCCAGCTGCCCACGTATCTTCTCCCACAATCCACAGCAGCCGGCCAAAATCAGAGCTCAGGCTGACTCATGCCTGAGGCCCAGCCCCCGCTTCAGTGTGGCCTGAGTCAGATCGCAGCTGTCAACCCTTGAGCCCCACTCACCTTTCCTCCAACACACAAGCTCAACCACCTACTGTTGTTATTTCTCCTTTTCCCTTTTTGATTCTTGCTCAGTGCCCACACATGACAACTCAGAGGCATTCAAGACAGACAAGCTAATGTCAGCTTAATGTCTTCCATCAAAAAGTACTTAAGTATAGCTCCTCCAATCTTACATATGCTTTAGAAAATACTGCATTTTATCTATTTATTTATGGGGGGTGAGGAACACAGGTTGCCATGGCACATGTGTGGGGATCAGATGATAGTTTGTGAGAGTCGGTTGCTCCCATTATGGGGAGACCTGAGGGCTGAATTCACCAGACTTAGCACGAGGTGACATGTGACTTTTCCCAAAGAGCTACTCCACTGTACTGTACCTATGCATTCTTATTTATAAAACTGAAATCACACTGTAGCTACTGTTTATGGCCTTTGTCCCCACTTAAGACTCTATGAGGATGTTTCAGCCATTTTCACAGCTATTCCTTGTGTGTGTGTGTGTGTGTGTGTGTGTGTGTGTGTGTGTGTGTGTGTGTTTGCTAGCTCATTGTATTTTATCTTTTATTCTCAGTTTCCAGCTTTTTGTTTCATTTTGGTTTTATTTTGTTTCTTTTTTCATTTTCTCTCTCTCTCTCTCTCTCTCTCTCTCTCTCTCTCTCTCTCTCTCTCTCTCTCTCTCTCTCTCTTTTTCTCTCTCATTTACAAATTCATTCTACCCTTCTTTAAATGCCCTAACCTCTCACAAAACCACTGTGACCTTGTGTGGTTTTGCCTGTTCAGGACTTGTTTTTCATATGTGAAGCAAGGTTCCCTACTCCATACTTCCTATCTAAGTGAAGTAGGTAAAGTGCCTCACATATAATATATGCCCACAAATGGTAACTTTTTATTTCATAAATAGTCTGCTCAGAAATAATCTGAACTCAATTAAGATGAAAATAGATCAGGGAGAGATAGCTATTTTACACCTACTATCCTAAGAGGGCCTGTTCTAGCCTTCCATTCATACTAGAGAGTATTACTCTCAAAAATACATTTCCCTGACATTAAAATCCTGTAATTCCAAATTCAATTACGCGGAAGTGGTCATTAGTGAAGGAAATTGACACTGATGTGGAGTGAGAACCAACAGCTGTCTGAGGAAAGCAGGTATTTACAGCTCTCTGGAGCCCGGGTTAGGAAATGGCCGGCCGCTGCTTTTCCAAAGGAAAGATGGTGGATGGAGGTCCCTCTTCTACGTGCTTAAGCCACTGAGAAGAGTCTGTGACCATGAGGTCTTGGCAGCCTGTTAGCCACGCCTTGAATGTGTACAAAAAGAAGGATTGAGAACCAGACTTAAAGGTGGAAGCAGAATGGGGGAGAGGGGGTCGTGTGTGTGTGTGTGTGTGTGTGTGTGTGTGTGTGTGTGAGTGACTGTGTGTGAGTGACTGTGTGTGAGGTTTTGAGAACAAAACTCTGAGAGGGTTATTCACACGTCCACTGCCTTTAGAGTTATTTCCTTTCCAGATGCTGAGTCAGGATAAGACATAAACAACACATTCCCCCATTCTTTGGCACATAGTTAGAAATACCTGTTAGCTTCACTGGACACATAACTGCTAGAGAATGGTCCTCTGTGCTCTCTCCTGTGTTCACCCCTCTGCCAGCCTTGCTTCCTTTCATATAAATCTCTCTGCTCTAACATTCCTGGCTAACACCTTTCTTAATTAATGTCCAGGCAGCAAAGTATTTGCTTTCACGTCTATGGAGTAAAGAGTGTGTGTACTTCCACACTTCTCCTGACACATTCTGATCAATGACTCCAGCACTTGCTACCTGTTGGAAGACCTGGCTTTTTATTCCTCCTTTAACTGCCTTGCCTCCATTTATAGAGGTCAAGAGCCATAAAATGCCAGTGGGGTCCAACAAGAGACTGGGATGAGTGAAGTAATTCAAATAAAAACCAATAGAGTGTAGTAGGACTGCAGCAAATTAGAAAGTGTGTGCCCTGTCCAAAAAGAACAGCAGCTTCTCAGCTCAAGTTGTTGGTGCTAAGGAGCTTCTGGATCTGTTGTCTGATGCATGCATGCATAGACAGACAGATGAATAGATAGATGGATGGATAGATGGGCAATCAAGCAATGCCTTTCTCTACACACATGCTTAAGAAAATCATTTTCAATGCTTTTGTGTGATGATGCTGTATGTTGAACCAGTGACATTTGTAGCTGGTACACAACATGACTTTTAAAAGTCCAATAGAATATTTTCCTATTTCTTAATGATACTTCATTACAAGAGGATGTTCACACAATCCTACTGGAATAAAATAAGATAGCATTTTGTTTTCATAACAAATGTGGAAAAGTAGAAGCCACATTCCTTTTTCACCATTTTTGAAGGCATCAATAGGCATTTGCACAGTTCTCAAGGTAAATGTCTACAAGACACAGTCAAAGGGAAAAGAAAGGCAGATTTTGTGGGGTGGAGAAGTATTTTACAATTCTTTACAAAGCAGTAGAGCCTTCTCTTGATTTACCACCATCCCACACACAGTGTAGCTAAAGCTCACCCAAAACTCTGTTGTTTTCATATTCGTTGTCACATAGTCCCAGAAAAATGAAATGCATTTATACATACTCTTGGGTAGTTACAATCCATATTTTATACTCTATCCCCCTTTGAAATCAATATGAAACAGAAAAATGGCATAAAAATATGGGTGATTATTCATTATGTATAAAACCTTTGAATAATGCATCAAAGATCCATTAAAATAAATGGAAATAATGTATTCTAACAGCTTGGCTGCAAACTAGTGGGAGATGTTGAGTTGTGAATGGCACAGCATGGCTGGGACTCATAAGACAAACTGACTGCAGACAGTTAATGACCAATGCAAGTTTGAGATCCATAGGCATGTGGAAGTTCTTTCTTGCTCTGTTTCCTGGGGCAGCATGAGGATGGGGACCAGGGAAGTGCAGTTTTCAGAAGTAAACATTTCAGAAGCTAAGTATCTCACTGCCAGGCTAGAAGGCTGGAGTGGGGATTATCTCTGTGGCTTCAGAAGACCTGGTGGCCCCATCACCCCACACACAGCCAGACCTCTGCTTAGGGAATATGGTTGAGTTTACCCAGAGCTGTCTTGCTCCTAAAATGGGATTAAAGGCTAAAGGCAAATAAATCCCTCTTGGAATGGGCACCCAGTTAAGATGTCTTTTCTAAAACCTTCTCTGAATCTGCTACAATGTCACATCATTCCTGTGAGTAACATTCTTGGCGATTGGAATTACAAGCCACCCCTGACCTGCAGAGCTCCCTTCCATTTCCCATGGGGCTACTGTGCTACTGAGGGGGCTTTGTGAATTTGTACTGGAGGCATTCCTCCACTTCCCTCAGATGCTAAGTCTTTCCTCATACCTTTCTCAAGGTAGATGCTCCTTGGGAGTGGTTGACTGGTTTAAAGCAGAGCTGCAGGATTTTAATCACATGTTCTTCAGAATGAAGATATTTGTCCTTGGGCATCTTTAACCTGGTTGTTATGCCATTTGCTGGTTGGTTTATAGTTTTATAGTTTTTATCTCCAGCAGCCAGATGCTTCTTCATGAAGCTTTATTGCATATGAGGAAATGCTAAGTAATCCTAGGATCAGGTGAGATTGGCCCTTAAAATGTGTCCCTTCTCTGTCTATCTTTGCTGTCACTTTCCAAACCATAGATCTTGATTCTGTTGTTAGAAATTGCTTGATTCTACTTTGTATACAAACTGTAGATATCGCAAATTTGTTGAATTTGATTTGTCTGGATCAAGGGGAAACCCAAACATGCTAGATAGATCAAGTTTGAGGGAACCATATCCTGGCACAGCTGGAGGGCCAGCTGCTTATGGGAGGCTAGTTCTGGACTGTTTGAGCAGTCCTCAGAGGGCTGACTACATCAGGAATTTCAGTGAATAGGTGAGCAGTGTTAGGGTAAGGGACTCAGGAGGTTCCTCTAAAAAGCTGTATTAGTTCCAAGAGTCTCTGTTCCTTTGCCCAACTTCCAGAAAGTGGACAAAAGAAAGTAGTTCATATGTTCAGAGCACCTGTCCCATGCCAAGCTCTGAACAAACTCTGGATTTGGGACCCACTGTGAACCAGTCATCTCAGAAACTGTGTCCTGCAGCCCTGGGCTTGGGTTTCTTGTCTGTGTTGGGAAGATTAGAAGAGGATAAAACTGGCCTTACTGGAGAAAGAGGCCACCTTTTCTTGAAGGGAAAATAAGCTGGTGTAATTATAGAATTTAACAATAGGTGGCAGTGCATGCCCATCTTAATTGCAGTGAAGGCTAAATGGGTGGGGGGGGCAGTTAAATGGATTTTGTGTTTTCAAGCAAGCATTTTAAAATCTGTCATGTGAGCAATGCATGCAAAATTTCTCCATCATTGTGATAAAGAAAACCATACATAAACATCAGTTATTAGCTTAGTTCCCTGTGGTAGTAGACCCCAGAACAAATTTGGTGTCCTCTGCCCCAAAGCTGGTTTAGACTGGCTCACTGTGGTCCCTTCTGCCACAGGAGTCTCTCCCTCTATGAGACTTGCTTCTTCACAAGACTGAAGTATTAGAGATGCTAAATCACCAAATAGCACCAAAACCTGGTCAGGGTCTAGAGCTGGGACCCACGATGTGGTCACGCTCATCACCAGCACTTGTCCTTTCTGTGTCTGGCACCAAGAGCATCTTTATTCAGGCTTCAGAATGTTGGTGTGATGAGCTTTCCTGGGTGACTGTCCTGGAACTGCTGGGTGTGGGAGGTAGTGTGCAGAGCACATGCCTTCTAGGACTGAACACCTTGGGTTTTCCTTATGCTTCCTGGGGTAGGCAAACTTGCGATCTTTTTGTCCTTGAGTGACATTAAGTGAGCTTTTTCTGTGGCCTTTTTAAATAAAGGTTTCCATCATGTCACCCTGTCTTGCTGGAGGGGAAGGAGACTTTCTGCAGAGAGCTATAGTCTTAACTTGCTGGCTCCAGTGAGCTTTTTTGGGTTATTTTTTTCAACGGCATCCTCAATAGCATCATACCTGTTATTGACTGAAGTCTATTCATCTTCATTGACAGAACTGTAAACACAAAGCATCCTCTTGTGTGTGTGCCCACTATGTGTTTGCTATTCACAGTATGCTATAAACTTTCAACTCCAAACTGATGTGGAAAAAAGAATGGAATCCTGGGAGGTCCTCTAATAAGATTTCCATTTTCAGGAGACAGTAGGCTGAGGCAGGGTGTCCAGCCTGGGCTACATAGCAAAGTCCTGTCTCAACAACAACAACAACCAAAAAGGAAAAGAATGCTTGGGTCACTTACTTCTCCACATGAAGAACACATGAAACTATTTTGTGTTAGTAAACTCAGTTTAGTTAGCTATAAGCAGATAGCAAATAGCTAAGTAGAATTAGTGTCCTGTTTGTGTCTGCCCAGGCTGCAGAGTGGGATGAACCTCCAGATATGCTTCGTCAATGACAGTGGCAGTGACAAGGACAGCGATGCAGATGACAGTAAGACTGAAACCAGCTTGGACACCCCCTTGTCTCCCATGGTGAGTCCACACCGCCACAGCTGAGGCATCGCCTCCTCCTCTTTCCTGGCTCTTCAGCTTTGACTCTGTTGTGACCCAGCAGCAGCCATCCCAGGGTCGAAAAGGAAGCACCTTGGGATTGCATGCTTCGGCTAACTGCAAAATAGGAGTCATGGCACAGTGAGGATAAATTAGGCTTATAAAAGTTATTGACTATGAGAGAAATCATTTAGATTTTTAGAGATCATAAAGGGAAGGTGGGGGTAGTAGTGTATGCTTGGGAGGTTGTGGCAGGAGGATCACAAATTTGAAGCCAGTTCAAATTTTGAGTTCAAAGCTGACCAGAGTTCAATAAGAAAACTCTGTGCCACACATACATACATATGAATGAAAGAATCGGTCCCTGTTGGGCTTAAAACTAGGAGCCCAGCCCTTTTCCACATGTTCCAGAATTCATGAATAATTGTGAATGCTTGCTGCCAGGATGTTTTTCCCTTTGTGCTGTACGTTTGTATCAATGACCAACAAGAATGTGTTGATCTCTAAGCATAGTGCAAATGTCATTAGGTGCCTGCTCCCAGAAGACCATCTCTGACCCTGGCTCTGGGTTCCACAATTAAATGTGACCCCATTATAACTTCTGCCACTCTTTCTGTTTGTGCTCAAAACAGAATCATTCCAAATAGGCCACTTTTAAGGTATCGTGTGACTGATAGACTGGCCTCGGTGAGATCATGTGGCTAGTGGAATTGCTGCCAGAACACACGCACGCACACACTCACACACACACACACACCAGCCGTGCGGAGAGAAGACCCAGTTGCTAGTTCCCTTCCCTGAGTGCTCAGAAACTGGAATGAAATTTGCAGCTGCTCTTTCTTCTTTCACAGAGCAAGCAGAGTTCTTCCTATTCCGATAGAGACACCACTGAGGAGGAATCGGAATCCCTGGATGACATGGACTTCCTCACAAGGCAAAAGAAGTTACAAGCCGAAGCCAAAATGGCCCTTGCCATGGCCAAACCAATGGCCAAAATGCAAGTAGAGGTGGAAAAACAGAACAGGAAAAAGTCTCCCGTCGCTGATCTTGTAAGCAGGGGAGGCTGGCATGCAAGCGAGCACTTGGGGCTGAAGACGGGTTCTTTCCCAGAATTATGCAAACTTGGGTTTCTCTGAGGCAGTTTGTCAAAAGCACTGGCAATTGAGAAAGAGTGAAGTCTGTTTCTTTTTCCTTTCTACTGTCACACATGGACAACATTTCACAGAAGCAAACTCTGTCCTTGATTCAGATCTCTTGTGTCCCTGTGTTAATATCACAGTGCACTATTGCTATCAGTTCTCATTCCTACCTTTCAAGGGAGACAGTGTGATGCAATGAAGTGGTGCCCTGGACTTAGCAATCGCAATAGGCTCTGCCACTGACCTGCTGCAGGGGTCTGACACGTGACTCGTGTTGGTTTTCTCCTGTGCAGTGTGGATAACACAGACACAGTGAGAAAAGCATTCAGAGCTGATGGTGTGCTCTGAAAAATGAAATAGCAGCTGATATTGGTAACTTTATCCATGTTATTCCTGTTACTTATGTTTCCCATAACCCGTGTGTCAGAGGTCAGTCAGATAGCCTGTGTTGCAGGCAGTGTATTGTTTGGATGCACGGGGCATCCTATTAGGAAATGGATGAGTTATGGGGCTACCACTGGGAAGCTGAGAGGCTGGGAAAGCCTTTAGTTCCAAAGCGGGATAGAAGTGGGTGGATGAAGGTGGGTCTTCTAAGAGCACTAGGGGTCTTTACTGGGGTCTTTGCTGCCCTGCTCATACCCCCGCACCCCCGCTGCCTCTTTTGTATCTTTAGCTGCCACACATGCCTCACATAAGCGAATGTTTGATGAAAAGAAGTTTAAAGCCCACTGACCTGAGAGACATGACTATCGGGCAGCTCCAAGTGATCGTCAATGACCTGCACTCCCAGATCGAAAGTAAGCGGCAGATCTGCCTGGGATGGAAGACGTTGGGGGGTGAGGCAGCCTGGCGGGCTCAGTGCTATTGGGTGTCTTCATTGGGCTGTCCCTGTGTTTGCAAGATCAAAACAACCCAGGGCTCTTTTACTGTTTCTTTTCTTCTTCTAACTATAAAATACCAGGAGCTTTCAGAATTGTCTAAGGTTTGCCATGGTTATGGGTCCTTTTTAAATTGCTAGTTCCTAGCACAGGGCATGTATTTAGCATGCTTCTGTTTCTGGAATAAACTTCTATAGCTATAAGCTTCACACAACTATCCCTTCTACTTCACTCGTGTACAAATTGTTTGCGGTATCACCGTCTTGGTTCACGTCAAATGACATTTATATTTTAGGTGGTGAATGTATATTTACAAACAGGAAAAATTACAAAGTCTAAGCTTCCTGCCCTCCCCCCCCTTGGTAGAAAGGGCTTCAGCAGAAGCATCCAGGGAGGCTCTCTGCCATACAGAGAGCAGGCCGTGGTTTGCCTAGTGAAAGATGGTGCTCCCATGAGGCAGCACGGACAGCCAGATGGTGTCACCATCTCTCCAGCCTGCAGAATATGACTATATAATCCTATGGGTTTACAACATTGAAAGGAGTTCCAAGAGACAAGAGGAATGCCCATCAAAACATTCAAATAGACCTTTATTATTATTATTATAAATTTGCTAAAGTTATGGCAATCTTGTGAACTTTAAAAAGCCCCTTCTTTTAGAGATGCACATTAATGTGTTTATAGATAAGACCGTATGTTTCTGTAATTGCTGTAAAATGGTCCTGGAGATGATTCAAGCTGGTTATTGATGAAGCCAATGGAGTCTGTGGAGATTCATGAAATAGGTTTCTCTTCTGTTAGTTTGAAATTTTCCATAATAGAAAGTTTAAAACTTCATGTGAGGCTGGGGAGGAGGGTGCAAAAACAAATCTCCCATGCTCTAAGGATGTGCAAGCTCTCTGTTGGGTGGTGGTAGAGATGGCCATCCAGGAGCAACTAAAAAGGATAATTTTTTCACTGGATCCAAAGAAAAAATCAAGATGTATTCAGTACCTAGGTAATGTTGGTATAGAATCAAGGGAAAGGATTTAGGGTTTTGATATTACAGTTTTGTTATTTGTTGGGGTTTTTGTTGTTGTTTGGTTGTGTTTTGTTTTTTCTAAGACAGAGTTTCTCTGTGTAGCCCTGGCTATACTCTGTAAACCAGGCTGGCCTGGAATTCAGATATCCACCTGCCTCAGCCTCCCGAGTGCTGGGATTAAAGGTGTGTGCCACCATGCCTGGCTTTAGGGTTTTAATTTTAAAAGCCTAGATTCACAGGATATGAATTACCTTTAATTTTGTTTAATCACTAGGCTTGTTACTCATCCAAAGGCTGGGAGGACTTGCTGGCTTTTATGACCCAAACAGCTTCCTCTAGACTTAAGTAATAAAGTTGCTGTCTGGTGCTTTGGGGGAACATGTGGAATTTTTGAGCTCTGTGTATAATTTTTGCCCAAGATGCAAACTTTTTTGAACTGAAGGCACAGAGAGCTCATTTGAAGTCGAAATTTCTGAAAACACATCCAAGAGGCCAATGGCAACAAACCCACCCCCTCCTTTTGAATCTTTGCTCACAGCTCTTTTCATGGGGTGTTTTCCCTTGTGTGTGGACCTAATAGCTATGATTCTTAGCTTCTCTAAGGGAAAAACCTAAGTGTGAGCTCTCTGCTCTTTCCTGAACCATGTTGACCCAGCCCACTAATTTCAGGGGGGGTGGTGGGGGCTGGAAATGTTTCCATATACATTTGTTTAACTTCTGGCTGTAAGGGCAAGCAAGGTCTCAGGAATATTCTCATTGCAGTCTGTTTTCCAAATATCTTTCTTCAGATTTTACACATCCTGCTACACCAGAAATCTAACTTTCCAATGTTTCAGAGAATGTTCTTAGAGCAACACCCCTCCTGAGAAACATGAGAAGGAAAGCCCTGGGCACCCTGAATGTGCCTGCCCCTCCCAGCTAGGTGTCACATATAATAGTACTCATAGAGACTAGGGAGCTCCTAAAGATGAAGGGTGAATAAATTAATATAATTTAAAAACTACTCTTCACACTTTCTCAAAGCCCAGATTTTTCTTTTAAAGACATTTGTTTAGTGTGTAGTTTTTTTTTTAATTTTGTTTTTATTTTATCTGTGTGGGTATTTTGCCTGCATGTATGTCTGCACACTGCACACATGCAGTCCCTGTAGAGAACCGAATAGGGTGTTAGATCCCCTGGAACTGGATTTGCAGGTGGTTGTGAGCTGCCAGGTCAGTGCTGGGAATTGAACCTATGTCCGCAGCTTAAGAGCAATAAGTACTCTTCATCACAAGCCTTCCCTAAAGCCCTGCTTTTGCTAACAAGCTATTTTTCTAGCAGCTAGCAACTTCTTTTCCGACTATATTAAGAATAAATTAAAAACACAGGTTGGATATTTCTAAATCTAAAGCCCAAAATGTTGTGAAATATCCAAAGAGTTTTATACCTTGGGCTGGAGTGCTTAACTTGATCAAATCTTATATATTATAGAATCATCTAAATAGCTGTGTTAATACTCCAAGACTCAAAAAACTTAGACAGCAGAGACATTTCTGGTCCTCAACATTTCGGATAGGAGATACTCAGCCTGTGGTTTATTCTTTCTCTTCGTGCCTCTTTAATTTTACAAACATGTGTTGCTCCAATGGGCGCTTCACCAGCACATACAAGAAGCTAATATAAGAGTCCACTGAATTCAGATCCCCAGAAACCTGTGTAAATGCTGGGTGGGTTCGATGCCACCTGCAATCCCATCCCGGGAGGCAAAGACAGCAGATCCATAGAGTGAGCTAGCTGGTTAGCAAGACTAGATGTGCGAGTGAGCTGTGGGTTTGATTACAAGGCCATATTTTCAAGGTGGAGGAGCAATTGATAATCACTCCCAACATAAATTTTGGCCTCCACACATGTATGGTTGTGCATCTATACATGCAAAACCATACATCTACACACATACAAATCCCCCCCTCTCACACACACACACACACACACACACACACACACACACACACACACACACACAAAAATGGAAAAAGATTCTTTCCTATGATGTGTAATTGTACTTTATGTGTTATTTTTGTCTGTGAGCATGCATATAGGCTATACATAGTCACATATTCTGATTTGAGTGTGGCTTGATGTGGTTTTTAATGTTCTCTTTATTGACCCAGGTTTGAATGAAGAGTTGGTCCAGCTGCTCCTCATCCGAGATGAGCTGCACACAGAACAAGATGCCATGCTGGTGGACATAGAAGACTTGACCAGGTCAGTCTGGCTCTCTTTTCCAAAGGACAAAAGAAGCCTTGGGTGGACTGGAGTTGAAGGATGAGGACAAGAATTAGCTCTCTGAAACTTAATCCCTCCCTTGGTACCTAACTCACCATTTGCCATGTAGAAGAGAGGAAGTGGCCCCAAATCTTCTTTAGGAAATACATTGTTTTTAATGTGTATGTTTGGGTGTGGGGTGATGCATGTGCTCCAGCACTCTTGTGGAGGTCAGAGGACAACTCTGAGGGTCTGCCCTTGTCTTCCTCTCTATTGAGATAGGGTCTCTTGTTCTGTTGGGCTTCTGGAGATTCTCCTATTTCCAGCTCCCATTTGATTGTAGCAGTTCTGGGGTTGCAGAACATGCTGTTATGCCCAGCTTTCTGTGATAGTCTTGTTGTGTTTCTGTTGCTGCAGTAGTTACTATGACCAAAGCAACTTGAGGGAGGAAAGGGTTTATTTCATCTTACAGGTTATAATCCATCATTGAGGGGAGTCAGGGCAGGAACTCTGAGGCAAAAACCATAGAGGGTTACTGTTTGCTGGCTCATTCACTGTTGGGCTCGCTCAGGCTCATGCACAGCTAGCTTCTTCATACAGTCCTGGACCACTTTCCCAGGGAATGGTACCACCCACAGTGGACCATCAATGAACAATGAGGACATCTCCCACAGATGGGCTCACCAGCCAATCTGATCTTGGCAATTCCTCCATCAAAACTTTCCTCTCTGATAACTCCAAACTGTGTTGACACACGGTTGCAAACTCCAGTTCTTATACTTTGAAAATAAGCACTTTACCCATTGGGCCATCTCCAAGCCCAGCAATGGTGATACCCTGTCAATCCACAAGGACTTCTTATATTTTCCCCTAAATTGGGGCAGCAGTTCAAGCCTGGAAGGACTTCACCCAGCAAAACTGTTCCCTGAAGGGCAATTTGCCCACATCCATCCATTCTGCTGTTTCCAGCATAGGAGTAGCCACATGTTTGGTGCCACAAAGAGACATCAGCTGCTATGTGGTCTAGCTCTTGATCATTACTGCCTTGCCTGGAAGGTGGGGTCCTAGCATCTGTCCACAGCCCGGGTACCACCAGATTGTTGTCACCATAGGGAAACCCTGAGGTCTCAGTATCAAGGTGGACATGGCTCTAGCCACCTTGCAGGTTATAGGTAATGAATCAGACTAGTGCTGGTCGGGGAATCCCACTTCTTAATAGCTCCCCTCATAGGAACACCCACCATACATATATAGTGTGTGTCACACGTGTTTTATAGATGATGTGCATATGCACATGAAATACTGTAAATATACCTGTGATTTCAAGTGGACTGTGGAGCCTTTTCTAAGATAGCCATGTGACATTCTTAAACCAGGAGGTGACAGTTGCTGTTAAGCCCAGAAATGTATTGAGAGATAAAAAGAAAGAACCCTGCTCATCGCAGTGATGTAAGACATTAAGCATGTGCCCCCAAAACACAAGAAGTACCAGCGCTCTCAGCCTGCCACAGGACTTTGCTTCAGTGAGGGACAGGTGACAAAATACATTTCTAACATGTAATGTCACTGCAACAATATTTGTAATAAACAAAAGCAGCACAGTGTTGTGGCTCCATGTTAAGACCTACAGTCAGCACTTGCAACGTGAAAGCCCAAGGCTGATGTCGAGTCACACTTCTGTGTCCTACCTCCATGGCTGACAGCTTGCTCTGGGGGTCCCCTACCTCTTCCCTCTGAGGCTACAATCACAGGCAGGTCTCCACACCCTCCCAGTATGTACCTGGATTCCAGGATCCAGACCCCACTCTTCATGTGTGTGGCAAGTGCTTTAACCACTCCTGAGGCCCCTGTCTTGTATATCTTAAGTTATACCTTAAGTATACCTTAAGTTATCTATCTTATCCCTCATCTGAAAGGGGGGGGGGAAATTGGCCTCGGAAGTTGAGAATAACTCATATAATACTATTGTCACCTGGAGACTGTTGGGGCATCACACATCAGTAACTGTAGAGCACCCCATTTTGTTACCCAAGAATTGAAGAGTCATGAAATTGAAAGGGCAGGAAATGAGCAGGGAAATATGCAGCTAGGCCATGTAGTTCACAAAAGAAGTCTGCAGTCTTCCATAAACTCCGATCTGCCTGTGGTAGCAGGAACCTCCACCACCTATGGTGGTGCCGGCATTCCTTGCTGAGGAATGGCCCCCATTTCTTATGGTGTTACACTTTATATTAGTTTCTCGGTGGCCCTGTGTGTATAGATGGGTGATTTGGGAGACAGAGCAAGCAGGACCCTGAGGTCAGGAGGTGAGGAGTAGCTAGCCTGGGGGTGATGAAGGAAGCTTTTCAGTTGGAGCAGTCCTATAATAGTCAGGGACATGGTGCTCCCTTGAAGTGCTCCATATGGAGGAAGAGAGCCATCCTTCTGTTTACTCTAGGGTCAGGGGACTGTGGAGGAGGGGAACAGCCAGAGGGTGCTTAGCCAACTCCCAATGATAGTGTCATGGAGACTCTTCTAGAAAGTTTGGGTTCCCAGTACCCTCTACTGTTCTACCATTCCCCATTATAGATGTCAGCTCAAATCCAGTCAGTGCAGTTTCGGCTCCTCTCCCTGGGAGCATCTGGGGATATCTGTAAGCCACAGATGCCTGGGTCCCACCCCCCCCCAGAGGTTCCAATTTAATTGTTCTTAGACTAGACTAGGAATCAGGCTTTTTAAAGTTTCCAAGTAATTTGAAAGTCACTTCTATCTCTATATAGAAGTTCTCTCTGCCCACTCCCCAAGAGCTTACATTTTGGAAGTTATTCTCCCCTTGTTCTGGATTGTTAGGATGTCCTACACCACCACCTAAATCTGGTCAGCTGTTGTGACCTTGGAGTGCATGGCTCTAAAAGAGCATCCCTGAAGACAAGCTCACCTCATCCCATGCTGCCATTTTCCACACATGGGCATGTGATGGGTTCCAAAGAGTGGCACCAGTTTCTAGGATGCCATGACCAGCTTATGTCCCTCTTCTGTGTCCTGGCCACTGCTCATTCTCCATTAGGTGCTTCATTACACTGTCACATTGGCCTGTGGTTCCTCCCCAGGTGATGAGAAATTCTCTGCCCTGAAAACAGAGGCGACAGCATTTGAAATCTTCATTGTGTCTCCAGAGCCTAGCACTGGGCCTGCCATGCGTGTAGTAGGTCTTCAGTCATGGTTGTATAAGAGAAGTTTTTGCAGGGCTTGGATGGTACACATCTTATAAAGGACTTTGATGTAAAAATAAAATGATTAATGAAGGGGTTTATTGAAATCCTTTCCCTCTTAAAATTATAATGAAATCCTTTCTATATGTGTCTCAGAAGAACACATAGCTTGTGTGATATTTTCTGAAGCCATTTATTGCCTGCCACTTTTCCTTTGAAGAAAGTCTCTTGAGATATGCACCTGTTTGCACAAGTGTGTAGCTGTACATTAAAACAAGAACTGTAATTCAATTAGCTAGAGCGAATCTTTCATTGCACATCAGCAGAATGTTTCTTTAATTCAGTTTGATTGAGATGCACATAGACTGCGGTATGAAAATGATCTGCTGTGTGACAGTGATCCATAGCTCTTCATACTCGTCAACAGGGCATGGCCTTCTTTGTTGGAGGGAAAGCCAATAGCAGCGTTTCCCTGGGTTCCTTGATTGCTAAATTGCGTTGCCGTTTGTTCCTGAGTTTCTGCATGTGGCAAGGATGCTGCTGTCACTTCCCCAATTTTTGAAACTGCCTGTGGTCTGTCCTCCCGTACCATGGATAGGAGGCATTCTGCATGAAACCAGGACTTTAAGCCTGGGTGGCGTCACTGACTCCCCACATTCAGACAGTACACATGCTGCTCCCAAACCTTGATGACAGCTAAAAACCACAGCCTCAGCTTCTCCCAAGATTTGTCATTTCCTAAAATCATCCTTCAAAACTTTAAACTTTTGCAGCCTCCAGATCCTACAGTTCTTTGTGTTGTGCCTGTTCAGGGGCTTGCCAAGACCCTGGCCTTTCCTCCGGTCCTGTCCCCACCACCCACCTTCTGGATTGGCCAAGCTTCACATCACGCTCTCTTTGGCCCTGGTTTTTTGTCCTAACTATGTTCTTGGGATTAGCTGGGGGAGGGGGAATTTATGCTAACATGGGAAGTCTTTACAGCCACAGAGAGCATTTGACGTAATCTCTCATAAGACTAAATTAGACGGCTGGCTCCAGGTTCCTGTCAGCCTTAGTTAATGCCTCAATCCATGTTTGATTAAATAGTTGCTCAGTTAACACACAACCACTCAGTTGCAACACCTGGTTCTGACTTGTTTTACCTTTTTATTTTCTGGAGTAACCTACTGGGGCATCCTACATGTGAGGCAAGTGTTCTGCTATTGAACTGCAGTCCAACATTTAATATTCATTTCCTCTCTGTTCTTTCTTCATCTGCCATTTGTTCCCTTCCTGTCTGTCTGCCCTGGAACATTCCCTCCAAAGACCTCACAACCTTACTCAGCCCTGGATGCAATACCTGGGATGTAGAAAGCACAGTTCAGTATTCACCAATTAAATATTCCAGATACAAACCTCTTGACATTTTTTAAGCACCGCACTTTCCCTCTTCACAGTATTAATATCTGTCAGCCTCAAATGAATCCCGTGAGTCACAAAATCAAGGAATCACGATGCCCTAATATAAAAAGCAGGACAGTCCACTGAGCTTGAAGAAGGCGCTGTTCTCCGGCAGGTGGTCTTTCCTGGAACCTTGGTATAGAGGACATGGCAGCAGTTGATTGGAAAGCATCTGGATCTTTCTTCGTAGTGCTGAGTGATTGTATTCTTGATTTTGCAGACACGCTGAGAGTCAGCAGAAGCACCTGGCAGAGAAAATGCCCGCGAAGTGAAAGGGGATCATCCGTCAGAGGAAGAGCTAGAATTTATTTTGCTTCTGTGGTTGTGAAAAACGCTGTTGCTAAAGGTGGCTCAAAAACAGACATCAGTGTTAGTCATTGGTAACGTCCGAGCTTACTGTCCCGTGACTGGCCTTCGCTTCTTAATTTATTTTCATTTTTTTACTCGTGCCACTTAATATCAGGCCTTTTAATAAAATATTGTTACAAGGAATGTACAGTACTTACACCACCAACAACCGTGGATAAGCAGAGGGTAGTTTTAACTTTATTTTTATTGTTTAGAGACTTTAAGTTGGAGCAGTATTTTACCATTGACTACTTTCATTCTTCACTGTAGTTTTGAAGAGGAACTGTAAATGACGGTGCTATACAAGTCAAAATACATGCCTGCCTCGTAGTGAAGTCGTAGCTCTCCATACTACGTATATTTTAATCAGTTTTCAACATTTTGTGAATGTTGACTACCTGAGGTTCATTCTTAGATGTGCTATTAACATTCTGTTGGATCCACATGGTTCCTTGAAAGTTTTATGTATAAATATGTAAAATAAAAATTAAAACTTTGTTTCATATGATATGTCCTTTTGCTCGCTAACAAACCCTAGCTGTGCCTCCTTGCCCTTTTCCCTTTGTGACCAAATTCCCCACCAAAAACTTCTGCCAGTGAAAACTGCCAACTGCTCCAAGGAAGGCAGCAAGGTAGGAGAGAGTGAGTAGAATGTTGATGACTTCAGAACTGGCACTTCTGGGACTGACTGCAACTATGCTTCTGGAATGTCGCCGCTCTCTAATATTGTTCATTGTGTTGGGGCCTCGGATTGCATCAAAACATTTCCCAGCTTACCATGCAGACAAAGAACTGGCGCTTGCACTTTCTTGTGGACCCCTGAGCCTGACATGGCAGAGGTTACAGTCCCTCACATGACTGGGCCAACTGGCATTCTCTTCCGAAGGTGGAGAGGGCTCACCTAGTACACAAGGCTCTCCTGTGCCTGGGAATATATGAGCAGTTAACAATTGCTGGGCCTTGGAAGGACTATTCTTGCGTATGGAGCTGCAAACCACCCATGTTCCTGTCAGTCATTCAAATTCAGCTCGCTGATTCTTCAGGTTAGACAGGGATGGAGTCATTTAGCTGGTCTCTGAAGTAAAGTTAGACATTTGTCCAGGCTCCACAGGAAAACTTATACTATCTATTTACTGTGTTCCTAAGGCTTCTGATTGCTATTTATAAGTCTTGAAACACTTTTACTCTCTCAGAAGATTGTAGCTGTTTTTTAATAAGTAGAGAGATGCATCTTGCACCCTTGATTAGCTGATGTGCGCAGGCAGATTAAAAAACCACCCACTAAGATACTGAGAGATGAGCACTTCACCAACCCAACTTCACCCCAGGTCACTGGGTTTCTCCATGAAGTCCATGGTAAAAGACAGGACTTCAGAAACCGCTGTCGCATTCCCCTTCCTCAGAAGGAAACAGGCATTATAAGTCACTGAAGAAATCACCATGGTTCATGTTTACCAAAATGGGTCATCGTAAGTTGGAAAACTCATCACTTTCTATGGTCTTAGTGAGCATTTCCATTCAGAATAGAAACAAATGCAACCCTAAATGTGGTTCGGTTTTGGGACTTGGTTACTGACCAGGTCTGGTTGTTGCTGACTGTTGAACTCCACTGAATTCTCCCTGCCAGAGTAAGTCCCACAGCAGCAGTCAGCTGTCTGTTGGCCCTTTGCTGCTCCTGCTGGGCAAGCCTATGGCGCTCAGGTACAGCTATGTAGTGGATTTGTGTGGAAGCTTCAGAAACCACTGGTGCTAAGGTCCTACTATGGCCACAGCATCTCTAATATCATAACACTGATTGATTGGGGATGGGTGTGCGTGCCCCACAGTGCTTGTATGGAAATTGGGAGTTGATTCTCTCCTTTCCAACATATGACTCCCAGGGGTTGAACTCAGGTCACCGGGCTTGGCAGCAAGTGCCTTTACCCACTGAGCCATCTCATCAGCCCCTTGATACCTGCTGAGGGTCCCCAAGAGCTAATGTTGAGAGCCCCCGTCATGGAGTTTATTTTTTTAGCTTTTTGTTAAACCATGTTTTTACGTGTCATGTGATTTTTATTTCTCAATTTAAGTATTATATTCCTATTAGTTTGAGCCTCTGAGAGAGCACAAACTTAGAAGAAGTATTGAAACTGCCTCTGTTCAAGCAAGAGATGGTAGTTTTCCCTGTCTGCCTTCTGCTCTGATACCCTCAGCTGGAACTGACGCTGAAGCTCATTTGCCAAAAAAGACTGTTTTATTTTTAAAACCCTCACCAGAGTTAACCAACTCCGATAAACTGTAGGCATGTCTTCTGTCTTAAGCAATGCACACATAGCTATACATACACATCAGAAGAAATCCATTGCCTCTCAACCTAGTCTCTCCACCCATTCCCCAGCCCATCACTATCACTAAAGAACCCCTATTCAGGAAGGAAAACAGTCATGATAATGTACCAAAAGGGGCCCCTCAAGATCCTCCCCAGTCAGTCTTGCTAGCATCACCCCTGAGAACTTCAAAGGCAAGCACTCTCAGTGTGCTAGTAGCCATTTCAAATATCCTAGCCCCGGGAGGCTCACCTCCAATGCTATTCTTTCAAGGTCTTCTCAGTCCTTCTGCTGAGGTTTGCTAACAAAGACTCGGTTAAGCTCAGCAGCAGTACCACCTACACTAGGTCATCCTTCCACACATAAACTAGGATGAAAATTAAGTCAGGTAGGTGAAATGAAATAGGATGCAACCTCTTTCCCATATGAAGAGTGAAGTGTGCTCAAGAGGACTCAGGCCTTACGGCTAGGTCTGGCTAAGAAATGCTCTACCAGCTTCCTAGGGTGTTATCTCAAGAGAGCTCTGTGTCTTGTCACCTGTTAATACTATCTCTGGAATGACTGCAAAGACTGGGTAAAACAACCATGTTCATAACAGCACTCGGCACTCCCAATAAGAGAGATGAGAACCACTGAATATACAAGGTGGAGATACATAAGGAAAAGATTAATCCAGCCGTGTCTGTGTTCAGACAGTCTTCCTCCCTCTAAATATCAGTGCTAGGCTGTACTTTTGTATCCCTTCCTCTGTGCCTACATAAACAGAAGCACATGCGTAAGACTTTGTATTCTGATTTGTTCCTACAAAGTGGGTTTCCATAGAACAGCACTTGCAACTTGCTCTGTCCGTGGAAGTACACACACATTAAATACAGGAATGTGGCCTTTGTCTTTCTGAGTCTGCATTGTTTTGCTCAATGTAACAACTTCCATTTCCATCTACTTCTGCAAATGTTCAAGCCACTCTTTTTAACTGTATATTTAAGCCATTTAATCACAGATCCAAGCTATTATTTTTAAACTGCCTAAAATTCCTGCACTACTGGCCAGAGTTTTATTCAGCCAGACCCTTTCCTTTGGAGACCTTTACAAAGTTTTGCCACTATGTCACATTTTTGTTTGTGCTTAGCTTCTCCTTTTGCCTTTTATTCTATGCTCACCTCACTGCTCTTCATTTACTGTCACTTAGTGTCTTGTTATATCTCAGAGTACAGGGAACCATCAAGAAGAAAGCCACTGCAAAGAAGTTTGATTCATTGCGACAAAATTAGACCTATGTCTTACAAATACAACACTCATTTTTATCATTGAACATTGAGCTTGAATGAAGCTTTCTTGTTGAAACTGTTTTTCACACATGCCTACATAGCCTACAAGAATTCTCTGTCAGACTTTTCTGTTGTTTAAGGGCAGAGGCAATCCTCCACCACTTAAATAACTGCAGCCCTCAGCAAAGAACCGAGCTGACATCTCTCACTTGAAGACACTTAGATTGACTGACAACTCTCCCCTCTTCCTAATTGGTAGTGCCTCTCAACTGAGAGATGTGCCTGTAGACTTGCTTTCACTCAGGTAACTCTCACTGCTGTCAGATTTAATCTCAGTGATTGGCTCATTTTTCTCCCTTAAGTACTTGGCCTTATACTGATATCTGTTGATTTCTCCTACTGGATCTATCATCTCTAATAAATATGCCTATCACAGATATAGCTATCCATTTACTAAAATCCATGTCTCTCTATATCCATCGTTGCACAATTACCCATGGGACATGGTTCATCAACCAGAGACATTCCCAGTTCCCTGTCTAAGGTGAGTCCATGACTGATATTTCCCTATAAAATATGAGTGAATGGCTGTGATGTGTCCTAGCTCCAGCTTAGGAACTGAAGATCTGCCCAGCATCTTGCTTCTATACCAGCTGCAATTGCAAGGCCATAGGAGATGTCAGAGCAACAAGATGGAAAGCATGTGGGTCCCTGAGTCACTGCATGGGCGCAGCTGCCTCTTCTAGCGGGATTCACCCTCGGGTGTCACAGGATTGAGAAATAAACAATGACATTTGAACTAATATACACTTATTTAAGTCTGTTTCTTAAAATTAGCATGACACTAGCAAATGCAGGTCATTGGTAAGGGCAATCATGTTTAAGAAAGAGCTAGAAAACCAGTTCTGGTCTCTGAGAACTGTTAACCAATATACCACACTGTTTCATTTCTTTGGAAAATTAGTGAGTCACTTTTTCTGTCCACTGGCCTCTTTAGTTTAGTTTAAATTCCATTCCCCAGTCTATCTTCTGTCTCTGGGGCAGAAATCAAGATAAGTTTTATGAACAAACAATTCTTCCTAGAAAAAAGAATACGGATTGTGTCACGATGTTGTGACTGTGGGAGGTCTCTTTGCTATCCATCTGGAAAAGCCTGGATTCCTCTAATCCTTATCACACGAAATAACCATGACCACACTGATTATTTCAACCTCAGCTAAATTCTGAGAAGTACAAAATGCCGTTTGCACTGATGCTTACTTATTTTGTCTAAATATGATATGATTCGTTCATTCTGCTGTAGGTTGGGGTGATGAGCTTCTCAGGATGTTTTAGGTGAAGATTTTAGTTGGTTATCAGTATGAAGTAACATCAGTAATTTATGAATTAGTCACCTGACTGTACAAAATAAAAATAAGAGGAGAAAGAGCTTTCCAGCCTAGAGCTTTGGTTTTCAAAGAATTGCCAAAAAATGGTCAGTCGGTACCCTTACATTTTCTTTATACACCTCTTTGTACATTTCTTTTCCTGATTACTATTGGGCTCCAGTCAAAACACAATTCTTGCTTTAAAAGTTATTGACTCTATTTCTCGGCACCAGGCATAAGGGCACAAAGTAGAAGAGGCATGGTTATGGGGGAAATGATTCTAGTTTTGTAGTCCAGACTCAAGCTTTTGTTTTGATTATTTACTACAAGATTCCTTGATCCTTTATATTCAATCAATACTTTGTTTTCTGGCTTTTCAGAAAATAGATATGTGTTCTGAGTGTGGTAAGGCACAGTGGGGGTAGAAGTGGCTTCTTTTAATTTTCTGCTTCATAAAGTTACTTCCTCCTCAGTATCAGCTCTCAGAAGAAATCACAGCTGGTGGTGACACACCGTCTCACCGTATGTGCAGGCTCTTTTGGTCTCTGAGTATCACTGTGTATTAGACATGGCATTTTAATGAGCCCGGTGCCCATCCTTCACCTCTCAAACAGTTTTCAGAGAAGACGGAAAGGATGCAATCAGGAGAAGGGCTTTTCTGTTTGTCATAAAGCATCCGTTTCCTTTTTCCAGTGAACTAAAGGACTCTTGCCCCATTGATAAGACAGCTGATTTTAAAGCACACAAGTATCTCAGATGCAGGTCAGACTAAGAACAGAGCATCAGGCAGCTGTGTTAGGCTACACAACATTTTCATTATCATTTTTAAAGTTTTAATTATGTAATTTCTCCTATCCCCTTTCTTCCCTCTAAGACCTCCCATTTATCACTTCTTGTGCTTTCTCAAATTCTTAGCTTCTTTTTCACTATATACACACATATACACACACATATGTACATACAGTCTGAAAAATGTCACCTGTATGTACATGACCTCAGGGATTGCTACATGGTATTAGGTAACCAGCTGAGAGGGGAGGTTCTTCCCTGGAAAAAATATTTCATCACTCTCTGCCTTCTCCAGTTGCCCATAACTTTTTGTCTACAGTTGAGATTCCTTCTAAGGGACTTTTTAAGGGAAGTAATGAATGCCTCAGAAAAATAATTAAAAGTGAGGATGTTTGCAAGTCATGGAGTCATAAACCCATTTCAAGTAGTCCTGGCTAAACCAAAAGTGGGAATGAAGTGCTACATGGGCCTTTCAAGAGTTCCCAACCAATGTAGCACAGTGCAAGTTAGAGCACGGGGTTTGTGTGGAAATAGCAGCTTCAACTGCCAGGTCTCCCCCAAGAGCAGAAGAAGGAACCTAGCCAAACACAAGGACTTCGGAGAATGGAAATATGGCTCAATGCAGGTCTCCCCCAAGAGCAGAAGAAGGAACCTAGCAAACACAAGGACTTGAGAGAATGGGAGAATGACTCATTGCAAGGCCTAGGGACCCAGTGGCACCTGCAGACCTCAACTTCATCTGAGGCCTTGCCATAGAGGTTTCCTCTAAACACGCCTTGGTACATTCAACCCTCAGGCCAAGCAATCTCTTGCTGGATCTAATCCTCTGTTGAGGTATCCAATCTCCTGCATTCTGTAGTGAGTACTCCCTGCCCAAGCTGATCTTGGGCCTTGTTTCCTCCCAAACACTGAATCAAACATCACTTGAGAAATATAAATCAGTGTAATTTGGAGAGAAGAGACAAAACCAGTAATGGAAAAAAATAGAACACTGACTAAAGCCTTTTTTGACCACACTTCATGTTTAGTGTTCATTTGCTTCTTACATAAAAGAGCCCTACACAAACCGTCTTCCTTTTGAATCTAAATTTTTTGCTTTTCTTGTTTCTTTTATGATCAGCTTAGTCCCCTAATTTGCATAGATGATGAGTCAATAATGTAGTAAGAATGTCCTTGCTAAGCCACTGGAAAAAAATCAAATTGCCCACTTCCTTTTTTTAGTATGCATATATGTATCATTTCCTCAACTGTACTTTTTGTGAAGGACTTGGGGCTACAGAATCATAGATGCTTTAATTGGAGTCTTTAAGCTGTTGACTACTGTCAAACATCACCAGTGACTTGATGTCACATGCCAGGACCCTCTGAACTGACAGGCTGAGTCCAAATGGACACACTTCTCAGAATTTTGAAACTCAAGGGGAGATGTTCATGTATGGATGCATGGAGATGTCTTTATTCCAGCTAAGTAGACAAGTAGCATTGCTTTTACCTTGCACCAGAAAATAAAGGCAGATCTCAGGACTTCTTCAGATTTCTAAGACAAGTACTCACTGTCATTCTCAACTCAAATTTGCCCCAACCTCAAGATTGAAAGGGTTTTCACTGGAAATTTCTTGGGCTTGAGTTTCCAGGCCAGTTACGTATACTATCACAAACAGGCACAATTCTCAACCCACTGCAGGTAAGGAGATGGAACCCTTGAGAAGTGAGTGGCTTCACCTTACAGAGCTTGCAGCCAAAATCAGAAAAGGAGTGAGCAATGTGAGGACTCCATCCTCCAAAATTCTAGCACAGAACAGGAGATGTTTGATGAGTGTAGTGTTAAGAGACATCTGCAAAGAAGGAAAGAGAACATCAAAGTGATTTCATGTATTCATAGTGTACAGCAGGAAAGCTTGGACTACTGTGATTAGACACTTCATGCCAGGCATCACAAAAGCATGTAGGGACCAGACTGATAAAGTAATCATATAGATGAAGAAAGTTGAGGGTAAGACAATGGGGATGGAAAGGAGTCCTTATATGGACTGAGGGGATTTACAGCCAAGCAAATGCTAGCTGCTTATGTGTGCTGATCTGATCTGATTGCTGCTACACTCTTCTAAGATTTCAAGATGGTCTCAATTTATTCATGTATCCTGGTGCACACCTATAATTCCAAAGCTCGGGAGGGGGCAGAGGACTGCTATGAGTCTGAAAGCTCCTTGGCTATGCAGAGGGTTCCAGACCAGTCACAGATGCATAGTAAAAACCTGTCTCAAGAAAACACCAATAGTTCTAGAGAACTCTGGTAAAGTGCTTGCTTAGCATTCACAAGGTACTGGCCTCAATCCCTAGCGCCACATAAAAATAGGCATGGTAGGCAGCACTTGGGAGGTAAAGGAAGGGTGATCAGGGTTCAAAGTCTTGGTAAAGCATGTAGATGTAGGAAGTCTGGAGACACCCTTGGATGCATGAGGCCCTGTCTCTGAATAAATTTAATTCATTTATTATATGAAAATAAATCTAGATTCTGAGAATACATTTCTTCTACCAGTCAATGCTTGACTAGACAGACAACATTAGTCACTGAAAATCACTTTAAGTCTCTACAAAACTCACATTTACTGATATCTGTTGTATTGTGCAGTGACAACTTTATGAGCACAAGACAGATACTTCTTTGTGATGTTGGTACCAGTAATATTCGACTTTCCCTGATATTCATTGTTAGTTCTTTGATAAAGCTTCCCTCTTGGCACTGTCTTCCAGGAAGCACTGTGTAAGGGCTTACAGTCTGTCTCTGACAAATTAGATAAAGGCTGCAAGTGACAGCCTTGACTTTGTTGCTTTATTCCTCTAACTTGCCTCAAATTAGTTGTGGGGAATAAAGAGAATTATCATAAATAAATTAATCTATTTTTTGCTTGTCTATTTTCACTCATGTATTTACATATTAAATTAGGTCTGGTTGGCTACTAGCATTTAGAATCTTCTCCCAGGGCAACATCTGGGGCAAGGAGCTGTCAAAGGTGACAGTCTCTTTTCAAGACCATGTGAATAAAACTCAAGTCTTGTTATCATTACAAATATCTTTTATATGTCGTATTTCCTGCATATGTATTATAAAATATGTCATATATGTACATATATATTCCCTTTTCTCCCCTACAGACCCCTCAATAAATTCCCCTCTTAACTTTCTTCCTTCCTTCCTTCCATCCTTCCTTCCTTTCTTTCTTTCTTCCTTCCCTCCTTCTTTCCTTTCTTTCTTTCTTTGCTCTCTTTGTTGCTTAGTCCCCTCTGTTTCCATTGTCTTCCCCTTCAGTAATTGTTCCTTCATTGTCTAGGTTTTCCTGTTCCCTGTGTACAGAGAACATCATTTGTCTTTGCTCCATTGTGTCCATTCCAGAAAATGACTCTTAATAGTCTTAATAGTATCTAAATATATGTAATTTACAGGACTGGGTGAATAAGTGGATGTTCCATATTGTCCTACAGAGAAATCCTACTTCTAGCTTCTCATCACTCAGATTCCTTATCACACCATTTCTTCCTTAAGTTCTGAGGCAAATACATCTCTATATAATTCCATATATATTTTAAAAGTTAGTGTGTGTGTGTGTGTGTGTGTGTGTGTGTGTGTGTGTGTGTGTGTGTGGTGTGTACACCCATGAGGTCCAGGGTATTCATAAAGAGTTCATAGTACTATTTTTCAGTTCTCTCCTTCTGCTCTGTGGGTCCTGGGAATTGAACTTAGGTCATCGGTCTTAACAGAAAGTACCTCTATCCACTGAGCCATCTCACTGGCCCCAAACTCTGTATCTTTTCAGGATAAAGGCATCCACAAGCCTTTGTAAGACATTCAATCTTTTCATAAGATTTTGGACAAAACTTAGTTGCAAAATGTATTAGGCATACTAATTATCAGAACCTGATGTACTTTATCAATGAATTACAAGAATGTAGGCATTTTTAAGAGGAAATAAATTACATTATTATAAACTGACCATCCTCAGAGTATCCAAATATGCATGAGAGTGACAATGGTTTAGAGTGGCTGAGCTTTCACAGCCATTTGAGAAGAGAGTTTCAACTCTTGATGCATACACTTTGGTTGTTCCTCTTGATTATTGGGGTAGAACTTTGGATTTAGCCTTGACAGACAGCAAATTCCTTCTGCAGTGGCAATTCTAATCATGTGGTATTAGATTGCTTTTCAGTGTTCAAATGATTGAATTGATCCTGGAATAGGTGAGAAGTCAGTTCAGAACAGAGGTATAATAAGGTGATCTTTCATTTACCTTTTTTTGGGGAACTAGCCAGTGTTCTTACAGCCCCCAAAAAAGTTATTGAAACTTCCCAGAGATGTTCATCTTATCCCAGAAAACAATTAGGGTCTTTTCACGACACTTCATTATCTCATATGATCATAGAATTTTCCTAAGAACAAGGAAAGGCAAGCTGGTGTGATTTTTATTTTGCAGAAAGGGAAATATATCTGGGGTTAAAAAGGGCATTTCCCAAATCTCCACAGTAACTATAATATCAGAATTAGATGGCCACACATGTACACTTGTATCCCTGAACCACTTCTTAAGCCCTGTGCAAAGCTTCCTGCCCCCAAAATAAAAAAAATAAAAACATATTCCCTACTCATGTTTAAGTCGGCCTCAAATTTTCTACCCTATGTTTAAAGGATTGCAAATAACATTATTTCCAAATTTTTCTAAATGTAAAACATTTAAATATGTCTGACATCACCAATTGTGTATGTTAATTAAATGTATACAGTGAGGTATGAATGCTAGAATAATTTGACCATAGTATCCATTTTGAGAAATAGGTTGAGTGTGTAATTGGCAGCAGAGCACTTGCTTAGCATGCCTGAAGCTTTGGGTTCTGCCTCCTGCAGACTTTTAAAACTGTGTTTGTGTGTATATGTATATGTACATACATACATGCATACATACATACTTGTAAATCCATATACATATGTATGAATTCTTATTTAACCAGAGAGAAAGGACATTTATTTGTTAGGAGACATAAATTTTTCCAGTTTCCCATCCTACTTTCTCCTCATATTTCAATCCTAATGTCATTGTGCTCCATTTTTAGAAAAGTTGTCTTTTTCTGTCAAACATTACTCTAAAAGTACCCTCACTTACTGAGCTGTCTCTCTGGCTCAAATTTCTCCTTTCTTGAAGCAATAAATAAAGGAAGGATGGCCCAGGAAGATGGCTTTCTTTTTAAATCGTAGGAAAATAACTTGGTCATTTAGAATGACTGCATCCACACCCCACATGCGGTTTCTTGTTTTCAGTGTGAGGAGTTATGAATGAGATGTTTCGTGAATGGGAGCCCTCCACAGTTTCATAGTGAATCTCACACCTGTAGTCTGGACCAGAGGCCAAATTTCCCATCAGAGATTAGCAGGATGACTATCAGGAAGGTTCCTTAGGTATTCTGAGGTCTTAGGCTCTTATTGCTCCTCCAGAGGGAAATCCCTGTGGTTAGATAAAGAGGTTCCTCAGAAAAGAAGCAGAGCCATTTAATTACACTGGCCCAAATGGAAACCAAAGAACCAAACAAAGAAAGTGTTTCTAAGAAGCAAATTTGCTTTGGTTTTTACATCTGTCCCCTGTGGTTTCACTTTTCATTTCTGTGGCACTGGGTGAGGAGACGGTGCCTGAATAGTTCCTGCTGATGGTCTAACAAGAATCCCTGGAAACACTGAGGAGTGAAGGCTGAAGGAAACCAGAAGAGGTCATCTTACAGCTGGGGAGCTCTCCTAGATCCCTCATTCTGTGGCTGGCTAGACGCCCTTGCCTTCTAAGCCTGGAATTCCCACTTGCTTGTAGAGGACTCTGCTTAAAAGGTCCAAATATGTTCAAGATTGTTCCCAGTGTCTTCTACCCTACAATTTCTTACCCTCCATTTCTTCCTGCTAAGCAACTAGTCCTGCCTGTCATTCAGAAATCCAAACCAGAAACTTGGGGCTTCCATTGGACACATTCATTGTCTTTCATCAGTTCAAATGCAGCCATCACCAGGCCCTGCTGTTGCTTCTAAAGGAATCCCATACACTCCGCCTAGGCAGGCAGAGAACCAGTGCCTTCTGGGCATTGCCAGTTCTCACCAGGGCTGCTATAAAACCTTCCCAAAGGGCTGCTCTCCCTGAGTCATCTCTCCTCCATCCTTGACACTGTCCCTTAAGATCTTTCAAAAAGGAAAACACAAACACCCTTCCACTCCTGCAGCGGCTATGACAAAACACGATGGCGCAGCAGAAGCTGGCTAAGTCTTCACATCTAACTTAGCATTCCAGCCCTGCTACGGTCTTGAAAATAGGATAGAAACCTATAGCCTTCATTTTCTTTTTAAAGAAGAACCCCCCAAAAAAGTATGGGGAATAGGTGTGTGTGTGTGTGTGTGTATCCCTGAAGATATTTTACAGATCATTCTCAATCAACCCACTCAGACAGGCCATCTCTTCATAGCTGAATCACATTCCATTCCATAGCTGTATTGTGTTGAGAGGTGGCATTTTATTTAACTTGTTTCTTGTTAACATTCATTTCTACAAACACCCCAGAGATGAAATTCTCAGAGCAAATAATAGACATCAGTCTTTTGACGGTATGCTGAGTTTTCTTGAAGGGGGAACTTCACAGTATATGACCTTACTGACAAACAACTGTGTGAGAAGCGGAGTCAACCTGAGCTTGGAGGTGAGGTGCATTACCCTAAACAGCATTCATTCCTACTTAGGATGTCCCTCATGGCCCCACGGATGCTCCACCTACCCCCTGCATCTCCTCTGCAAGGCCCCAGCCCTAGGCCAGAGAGATGCGGATACGGGGATCTTTTCTGATTCCCCATATGCTCACATGGCTGCATATATGGGAGACTTTACAAGCCCCATCAACTCCCCATTGAAGTTCTCAGTGGTCTGCTTCTGTGAGTTTCCCCAATAAGGGTGAGCATCAAGTTACTGAAGCACTGGCCTTCCCTTTGCACTTGTCACCTGGCAATCTGATAGGAGGTGGAGAACAACTCAAATAATTTAGACTCTGACCAACTATAGCAGTTCCTCACAGGCAAGAAACTGTGTAAACAGAGGTTTCTCTTGTCCTCCAGTTCCTGAATAAACACTCAGAGGCTTAATATTAACTATAATTACTTGGCCAATGGTTCAGGCATATTACTAACTAGCTCTCACAATTAAATAAACCCATTTTTAACCAATCTGTGTATCACCACTTGGCCATGGCTTACTGGTAAAGTTCTGGCATCTTATCCCTTCTGTGGCTATATGGCATTTCCCTCACTCTGCCTTTTTACTCTCAGTGTCTCTGATTGGATTTCCTGCCTAACTAAATTCTGCCCTGCTACAGGCCAAAACTCATAAGCCAATAAAAGCACACATATTTGCAGCAAAAAGGGTGACATCCCACATCAGAACTGCTTCTCAGCTTCTAGTCTGCTCCTGGCCAACTTCCTTCCAAAGGTGAGCCCTGAAATCCTTAGTGACAATATTATCTGGTTTTACCATTGTATTCTAATGAGATGATCCGCTGACTTGGTCCACCCCAGTGGATATCTGCAATCTAGGTTTCATGGTAAGCAACTCTTCTTCATTCAGCTTCTCAGTGTACTGGGAGGTTTTGTGTGTCAACTTGACATGGCTAGAGTCATCAGGGGAAGGAGCATCAGCTGAGGAAATGCCTCCTTGAGATCAAGCTGTAGAGTATTTTCTCATTTAATGATCACTTGGGGAGGGCCCAGCCCATGATAACTGGTGCCATTTCAGGGCTGCTGGTCCAGGTTCTAAAATAAGGTGTGCTGAGAAGCAAATCAATAAGCAGCTCCCCTCCATAAGTTCCTGTCTCCAGGGTCCTGTCCTGTTTTAGTTCTGTCCTGACTTCCTTCAGTGAGCACTGCTAACCCTTTCCTCCCCAGCTTGCTTTTTGGTTGTGGTGTTTTGTCCCAACAATAGAAACCCTAACTAAAACAGTGTCAGCTCCGATCTGTGAGAACCCTTGGTCAACTTTCATGATATTCTTTTGCCTTGCTTGCCATGGGTGTACAATGAGGAAGAGGGTGTAGTTAATGAAAGCTTTCCCTAGAGGGTTTGGTTCTTGTGGAACTTCTTAGAACAATGTCAGTTAGTTAGTTAGTTAGTTAGTTAGTTAGTTAGTTAGTTAGTTAGTTAGAACAAATGTTAGTTCTTATTAATATATTTATCATCAATGTTTCCTCAATATATCCCTAGTAACAAACCACTAGCCAAAAGAATCTTCTGCTCAGACCTGGAATACAGCAAGGATGCAGAAGCAGCAGACTGGAAAGGTGGGCTGCTTGCAGATGTAGACTGGCTCCCCATGAAGTTAGAGTGAATCTGTTCCGAATGGTCCTCCCCTTTGTACTCCTCAGACACATGTTTGAAAGAACCATCTCAGCTCCTCCATATCCTTCCCCCAGGCCATCTGCCTCTTTTGTTTCCGGGTCTCAGGCCTCCTGACCAGATACTATTCTCTTCCAACTGAGCATGTGAGAATCAAAGGTCTCCTGGCTTAGGTGTGTTCCTTCATTTTATTCAGGTCTTGTAGACAAGCCCTTGCCCAGGCAGCTCAGTGGGTTCATTGGCCCACCAAAGGTCACATGACTCCCTGGTAGATGAGTACATGTTTGGATTTTGGAAGCCTGATAATTGCTTGTGCTCACTGAGATAGTACTTGGGGGCCCCAGAATCTTACCAAGACTTCTGAGATCTGCTTTTCTAATCATCTGAACTAACCAGCCAAAGTGCAGTTAAAAACAAAACACCCATGTATTCCCATACTCTTTGTATGGAGAAAAATAATAATTACTCAATAGTTCTTGCTTAGGGATACATTCGATACTACAGATATTTTAAATAACTCATCATCATTTAAAAATACATGCCAATCCCATTTGAGGGACTGAAACATACTAACATCCCTTATCACACTAGATCTTGTGTTCATACGCTAGGACATAAACTTAGATCTATGCCCTATATATTTACTAGATAAAGTCTAGGGTAATGGCTCAGTGGGTAAGAAATTTTGCTCTACAAACATGTGGACCTGAGTTGCAATTTAGAGCACCCTGGTAAAAAGCCAAGCATGTACATACCTGTAACCCAAGCATTGAGGAGTGGAAACAAGAGTCTGCTGCCAGCCAGCGTAGCCAGAAATGGAGAGCTTCTGCTTTAGTGACAGACTCTGTTCCAAGGCAGTAAGGTAGAGGGAGGCATTGAAAGTAATACCCTGGCCTTTGCCCAGGGGTACACTCACCAGCACACTTTCTTGTGCATGTAACAGGCACGTGCACACACATACCATGATTAAGACAACGAAAACAAAGAATAGCAGTGCAGTAAAAAAGCAATGTATGAGGTGGTCTACAGTGCAACCAGTAAACACAAATGACCAAAATTCAAATATACTTATCTGCCAGGCAACCATGAGAACTGAAGCACCAAGCCTACTCTTTCATCTGGAAAACAGTTAACAATAATATCTGTCTCCTGGAGTTGCTTTAGGAAATGAAAAACATGTGTGTAACATACTTAGAACAGTGCTCCATACATTACTAGCTATTATTTTACTTATTATTTACAAGTCAGGTCCACCATGCACCATCTGCTGAAACACAGAACTCAAACTGGCAACAAGAACTTAACACTAAAAATGGTTTAATCTTTAAGATGCAAATCCACATTAATTTTAATCAAGAAGATAAATTGCAGGGTAGTCAATGTTTTCAATACAATTTGTCCTTTCAATAACAAAAGAGATGATTTTCAAATATGTTACTTTGTGAAAATGAATGTTCAAGAAGCACAGGGGTTCCCTCCTTTCAGATGATTCTAACTTGGGTCAAGTTGACACAAAACTAGTCAGCGCAATCAGTGACTGAATTTTGACAAAGGAGGAACAGATGCTTCCCCCTCATCTCCCCGTTTAAAAAAATCAGACAACTTAACAAGCAGCCTTGCTCTTCAGGAGTAAGTTGCATCCTTTTATTCCGTAATTCAGTCAACAAACACTTCCTGATGCTTGTACAGCATGTACTAGACCATGCAAGGATGAGGTACCCTGGAGAAGAGCAGGCATGCTCATGTTCTCCCAGAACAGACATCTTATTAAGAAAAATAAACTAAGTTTGAAAGTACCTTTTAGTAAGTTGTAAAAGAATGGTGTGATGCTGTGGCAATAAATAAATAAATAAATAAACGGAAGTCCAGGTGTTAAGCTTAGTGGGAAAGTTCTTGCCTGGCTTGCGCACCACTGTGAGTTTATTCTCTAGCAGCAGACATGCACGTGTGTGTGCACGTGTGCACACACACACACACACACACTACTGAGAAGGTGCCACACTACCCCCTGAAACTGGCATTTAAGCTGGGAAGCGAAGAAGCTGGTTGTAAATACTGCCCAAGGCATACATGACAAGCTGTAAGGCTGGGGTGGGAAGAGTTTAGCAAGCCCTAGAACTACTGGAAGGCCAGGGTCTACTAGTGAGGGTGAATGCTCTGAGCTCAAGATGGCTGATCAGGAAGCATGGCTCTAATGGCCACCCTAAGGATTTGGGATTCTAGTTAAAGGGCCACTTAGAGTTCTCAAAGTAAGCAAGAATATAATCTGGTTGTTTTCAAAGATCTCTCCAGTTTCATGGCAGGAGAAAGATTCACAGGAGCCACACACAATTATCTAAGGACAGATATGAGAGATGTAAGAACACCCTGACGGGCTGGATGTGGGTTATGTAAGAAAGCAAGGAATTGAGAATGACTCAGCATTTTTATTGATTATTTCCTATTCAAACATCCTTACATATATATAAAATATTCACTCCACACCCTCTCTTATGTCCTTTCTATCCTTGTCAACACTCCCCACCTCTCAATTCCTTTCCCAGAGTCACAAATTTCAGGGAGTTTTTGACTAATTTAATTTAACCAGGACCTTCTGTGTAACAACTGGATTGGCACTATGTCTTGGAGCCTGGTGGTGACTACATACACACACACACACACACACACACACACACACACACACACACACACGTTTCTGACTTGTGACATTGGCATCTTTATCATTTGCTTTAATGAGGAAAGTTAGAGCAGTAGGTTCAGAGATAAAAAGTAATCATGGTAGTAAGCAGTGAGGATGCCTGTGAGAGACTGTCCAGGGGACACCCTAAACACGTGAGCCTGTCCCTGTCAGCCCTCTTTCTGCCTTGCCTGAAACATGGCTATCACTTCACAATGCCACTGAGACCAAACACGAATAACCTAGTGTGGGATTTGAAGTGCTCCCCCAGCCACATGTTTCCCCCACACCTCAACCCTTAAGTTGACTCTCCATTGTAATGAGCTGCTAACCTCTTCTTGTCCTGGGGTCTCTTTGATCTACCTTGGGGAGGGAAGGTTGGAGAGATGCTCCTCCCAGAGCCCTTGGGTTCTCAGGGGGCTGGTGTTCTAACTTGAGATCTGACAGAAGATCCCCAGCCTCAGAACATACTTGGCGAACACAGCCCTACCTTGCACCACCACTGTCTCTAGTGCAGTATGTGGATGAAAGTTTCTGTCCCACCCAATTCTGCAATTGTTTAGTCCCAAACAAATACAAATAGGCTTATATTAATTATAAACTGTTGGGCCAATGGCTCAGGTTTCTTACTGGCTAGCTCTCTCTTAATTATTAACCCATTTCTATTAATCTGCGTATCTCCACATGGTCTAGCCTTACTGGTAATGCCCGGGGCCCTTTCTTCCTTGGCTGCTACATGGCATCTCTCTGACAGCTCACTCTCTGTGTTCCTCTTCCCAGAATTCTCCTAGTCTGGTCACCCTGCCTATACTTCCTGCCTGGTTACATCCTGCAGGGAAGGCAGGGAATAAAACTAAAACAGTTGTATTCATCAACCTGTAAGAGAACCATATATTCACAGCATACAGAAGGCCATCCCCCCATCATCAGTAAGTTTGGAGACAGCTTTCCCTTAAAAGCTTGACATCTAATATGTGTTTTCCCCCTTTGTGTGTGTGTGAGATGGCTACATCTTTCAAAACTGAAATTCAGGACACTAGAGTCTAACAACTGATCATCTTCTGACTTATGAGTCACACTTAGTGGTGTACTTAAACCATTTGACTAAAACAAAATCCATGTGAAGAAATAGATTTAGCTGCATTTAAAATCATATATAATCAGCTATGTGATTTACAAGTATTATAGATTGAAATTGTCCTTAAAAATACATTCTGTGACAACCTACATTTATGTTATAGCCCACGTATTTATCAGTAGACCTGTTTGCTTGTTGAGTTAGCTTTATTTCCCTGTATTACTGGGATATTTTTGCATACAAAATTTTGTTTCAGCTGTTTGGTTTCTATGGCAGTAGGAAAAAAATAAAGTCCGTTTTCTCTATGAAAAAAGCAAGCCTGGCCCATTTCTCTGCCTGTGAGAATGTGCATTTCCCTCTAGGGAGAGGAACACTGTGGCTTCCTGGCCAAGTCCAACAGGTTGGTTCAGCTCAAAAGCCTTTTAAAGCTTGGAGGTCTGGACTGCACTTGGCTCATTTGTAAAAATAAAGCACAGAACAAGGGCTGGCATCCATTTCAGAGAGATAGGCACTGCAGGACTATAGATAGACTATAGATAGACTATAAAATAAGTACCTTATGGCCAGTGGGGTGTGGATTCCAGCTACATAATGTGGTATAAGAGTGGTCGGCGGGTGAAAGGGAAGGACTCCCCAGAAGCCCCCAAATCCAGGTCTAGACCTTCAAGTGACAGGAAGTCCTGACAGGATGGCGAAGGACCCAACCTGTCCTTTTCTGCTTCTGGTCTGAGAACCTTGTCCACCTGATCACCCTGAGGAGGAAAGGTAGAGCAAAAGATGGCCACAGAGAATGGCAGTGTGTCTGAGGTGTCTGAGGTTGGATACAAGCATTTGGTAAGTCTGGGATTAGTCTACTACCTTGGGGCAGGCTGAGGCTCCCATAAATAATTACATATATGTAATAATTACAATTATGTAATGTAATATATGTATATATGTATCATACACACACAGTGTTATTTGATTCATGTTGTAGTATTTTGGCATAGATGGCCAGTCATATCTTTCATTTTTATTTTTCCTGTGCTTCTGTAGTTCCTTTGAAGTCCTTCCACTGATAGACTAAGCAAAGAACCTAACAGGACAACGTAGGTGGAGAGGAAACAATATCATAGCAACTGTCCCCCCACTTCCCCTGTCTTTTATCCACATATCTTTATGTGCAAGCGTTCATCGGAAAGAGTATTTGGTCTGGTTCGAGGCTTCTGGTTTCTGCTGCAGTATCCATGCTGGGCCCTCACTAACTCCTCTTGGTTATCCTGTTATTGCCCTGTGTTGTAGAGATCCTGCAGCTTTTGGTCTGCAGGACAGGCCCTTTCTTGTGCTCCAGCAGATCATAGATGGGGTGGTTTTTGGGGAAGGCCGACTCACAGCCCTGGTTCTGGTCTTGGTAGTTGCAGGGTTGGTCAGCCCACCAGCTCTCCCCTGTCCTCACCACCAGGGTGAGCTCTCCTGCATTGCTCTAACTAGGTCACCCCTTGCAGCAATAAGCAAGGAGGGAAGCCAGTTCTTCAGGTTTCACATCACCAGGGTTGGTTCTCCTACACCTACACCTACACCTACACCTACACCTACACCTACACCTACACCTACACCTTCAGGACCAGCTCTGCTGTATTGGCCAAGCATGGCGTAGGGACCAAGTCCTGCAGCTGATGAGGGGTGAGTCCAGCTCTCCTACTTTATAACCTCAGGGACAACTCTCCCACAAGCCTCAGGCAGATGGGTTAAGGAGAGGCATCTCTCCCATGCCACCACATGACAGATGAGTAATGGAGACAACTCTCTCATGCTCACAACTTTGGGGCTGGCTCACCCACACCTCTGCCAATGTTGTACTGTGCAGGCAAGATGCAGGGCCTCAGCAGCAACTCTTAAAGCAGATTAGGTGCACAGATAAGTTTCAACAGAGCCTCCGAAGACCAAACCATACATCAAATGACAAACTGACCCTCTATAAGCTGTGCCAGTGAATAAGGCTGCACATCTAAATAAGCCCACTGCCACAACTTGCCACACACACACCTACTCAGCTCCAGTCCTTTCTCCTCGTCCTATGGTTCAACAAATGTTTGATCTCTTTCAATGGGCTGACATTTATTTGTTTATTTATTTAAACAGAGATCTTGTAGTTCAGACTGGCCTTGAATTATCTATTTACTGAAGGATGACCTTGAACTTCTGATCCTCCTGCCCTTAACATCTAAGTGCTAGGATTATAGGTGTGTACTACCATGAAAGTTTTTAATTGCCTAATATGTTTTTATGACAAAAGAAAACCCTGTGGCCTCCTGTCATCTACAGCCAGTCTGAATATGACTCTTCCTGGCAGCATTCTTTGTGACAGAGCCTGTTGTGTTCATCACACAGACCTCATCTGCTCACACAACTTTCTCACTAGCCCAAGGAGAGCCTTAAAGGCACAGCCCAGGTCTTATTCTTACTTTTAGTTCTCACTTTGATTATAGGCATATAATCTGCATTCAGACAAGCTTGTTTCTTGGATTTTACAAGGCAAACCTGGAACAGACACTGGGGATTGAAAGAAGAGTGAGACAATGACCTTGTCCTCAAGGAACTCACAGCTACCCACTGCCAATCAGCCAGAGGTGCATTACATATGCCTGGAAATAAATCTTCCTTTTCCTCAGAACCTTTGTCTAAACGGAAAATAGCCATCATAGACTCATCGCTGCTGTTGGCTTTAGTGAGGGTGTTTGTTTTGTCCATTTTTTTTTATTTTGTTTTACTTTTTGCACCATTAGACGACTTTATTCTGCATTATTAAAATCATTGCTTTTATCTTGGCATTGTGAGTGATCCAATATTGTGTATTGTGGTGTGAATATGTCATCAGATTGTTTCATTCATTTCCCTTTAGTGGTGTACTGAGTGTCAGTTCTGACTAACAGGAAGACAACAGCTAGACCTGACTGCCACTGAAGTCATCAGCTGAGTTGTATAACACAGTGGCGATGCCCATGTCACCATATTATGGCTGCCTTTAGAGCATCAGTTGTTCTTAAGACAGCCCTCTTTCTCTTTGGTAAAAGGCTCCTTGAAGGACACATCAAAACCACAGCAACCCTTCTAAAGGAAAACATTTAATTGAGGTGGCTTACAGTTTCAGAGGTTTCGACCATTGTCATCATAGTAATGGCAGAGGTAGCATGGTAATGAAGAGGTGGCAGGAATTTCTACATCTTACAGGCAACAGGAAGTAGACTGAAACACTGGGCAGTGTCTTGAGCATATATGAGATCTCAAAGCCCTCCTCCACAGTGACATACTTCCTCCAACAAGACCACACCTACCATAACAAGGCCATGCCTCCTAATAGTGCCAGTCCCTATGAGATTAATGGGAGCCAATAACATTCAACCTGCCACAAAGAACATCCAAATTTCAAAAAGAAAGAAAAAAGATGTCTAGGTCAGCCTGTGTGCTTTGGCTTTGTGCTAAATGTCCAGTCTTTTCTTACATGTACCCATCCCATACTTCAGACACAGTGAAACCCACTCTCTCTCAAAGACAATTCTCTCCACCCTATAGGCTTTCCTGGCTATGTTATTTCCTTATCTAGTCTCCATTCATAAGAAGAATTAGCTTAACTCTCTCCTCTTCCATAGGGCTTATTTGGAAGATGTCTAGAACTCAATTCCACTTATTGTACAAAGTAAAAGATATGGAAGAATATCATCCACAGACCCATGGGTTGTGTTAGATTATCATTAATTTCTAATATGTATAGATTATGCTTGAATCCTTGGGGCCAGTTTTTGCTTGTACAAGTCTGTCTTTTGTGATACTGAACAATAGACATATACACACTTTGTTTGCTCTCCATATTTCTAGTATTTTTTGCACTACCACTTCTCATTTCCTCATACACACACCCATAACAGATCTTTATTTTCATTCTTTAATCCAAACTCAGGCAGCTTCAATTCTTCTTTCTGTATTTTTTACTCAGGGACAAGTCCTTGGGGAGATCTCCAAGAAAATTCAAACAAAAATATTGATGGGAACTTTGAACCTGGTACCTTTGCTTACCTATCCTCCTGAAGGACAGGGAACTCTCCCTTTATTGTTAATGTGAATTTTCCTCTCATTACTCAACAAATGAAGGCAGGTAGCCTAAAGAGGAACCGACAGGATCAAGAGGAAGTCTCAAATATCGATAGTCGGCAGAATCAAGTGTTCAGAGGCAAAGACATGGAAAATAGATCCAAGCACGATGCATGAGGAAGTAATTGTGAAATAGGTAGTATGATGACCACAGGGCTCTGCAGCCACTGAGTGCCTGGACAGGTGAGAAAACTGAGCTCCCTGAGGTGCAGCCTTGAATGCCTTGGAAGCCTGGCTTCAAAGTGTGTTAACTTTATTACATCACATTGCAGGGGTTTTCTGCCAATTACTTATTTTGATTTTAGTGATTTATTTATATATTTTATGTGCATTGGTGTTTTGCCTGCATGTGTGTCTGTGTGAGGGTGATCCTCTGGAACCAGAGTTAAAGGCAGTTGTGAGCTGCCTTGTAGGTAGGAGTTAGGAATTGAACTGGGTCCTCTGGATGAGCAGCCAATGCTCTTAACCCCAGAGCCAACTCTCTAGCCCCTTTTCTACCAATTCTTGAAGCTCATACCCAAAAATAAAATTACATAAAGCATGAATTGAGTATTCTTCATGACCATAAACTGATTTTAGTATCCTTAAATGGTTCCAAATACAAGTTAAAGTAATAGCAAGTATTTGATTGAGTTCAGTATGTTCTAAAAAGCTTTAAAAATTGTAGAATGAAGTTTTTTGAGTCAGTAAAATCTACTGCTTTCTTGGTCAACAGACTTATCAACCATAGATAGAAAGCTTAATTCAGCCATTGAAAGAGCATAGAAGCATTGGAGAAAAACTGAATTGACTCACCTGTGGCCTAACCTTGACTTCGGGACTCTAAGTGCCTCTACTACAAATGTGATTGGATTGACAGGACTCAAGTGATGAACGGCATTCTACTGTGTGTCACTCAGCTGCTGGAAGACATGATTGTCTCTTCAGGAAGATTTCAGGCTCAATGTTTTAGAGCCCTGTTTTTAAAATTCAAACTTAGGTAGGTTACAGCATGACAAAAAAAGAAAGGAAGAGAGGAAGAAAAGGCAAGGAGAAAATGGATGAGAAGGAAATATGTGAAATGCCTTTTGTGTCTAACACTCCATAAATCTCCCCCGCCTTGTAAAACTTCCATTTATTAAAGGTCCTCGCTGGTTCTGGAACATGATAGCATAGAACACACTCCTTTCCCCATTCCTTCATTTCTTTTGCACAGATGACTTTAGAGCTAGCCAGTCTTGAAAGACCGTGAGGTCAGACACCTCACGGCGCCTCATGGAGAGGAGACAGTCACGGCCCACGTTACAATAAAACCAAGTGAGCTTCTTGTCCCAGGTGTGTGCTAACTGGGCTTCCATGGTGGCATTTGTTCATATGTTCCTTTGTGCTAAATCAAGATGATTCTTTCTCTGCTTCTAACAGAAGGAAGGAAAGAGGGAGAGAAAATAGACATACTCCATACAGTTTTAACAAAGTTTTCAACTGAAGTATTTTTTTAAATGTACACATTTACTAAGAGTGATAAAAAATAGTAGTTTCATTAAATTTTTTTAGAAACAGAATGAAGGAAGTCATAAATTAAGACTTTAAACTTTTATTTTATTTCTTCATCAAAATACAATTACAGCTTTGCCCCCTCCCCTCTCCTCTCTGAAACTGCAGCCACACCATCACTTTTCTCACATTCATGGACCCTTTTTTTTTTTTTATAAATATTATTGTTACGTATGTGTGTAAATAAATGAATAAATATATTAATACAACTGCTGAATCCATTTAGTGTTGTTTGGATGTGTATGATTTTAGGGATGACCACCTGGAATTGGATGGCCAGTTAGGGAAGACTGATTCTCTATCTCCCAATAGTCACTAATTGTCTGCAACCCTTCATCTACGGGTGGGGCCCTCTGAGATTTCCCCTGCCCACATACACATGACAATTGGTGTTCAGGTATTGTTTGGGCAGCTATATAGTTGAAATTTCTGCCCCCACCTCTGTGATATTCTCTGAGCCTTAGGTGCAGAAGATATATTGCAAATGTATCTCTTTGTGTTAGCACTCCACAGTCAATACCTTCTGCATTTTGTGGTCTCCATCTGACACAAAGAGCAGTTTCTTTGATGAGTGATGAGAGCTGCATTTAGCTATATTTAAAACGCAGTTAGGAATTATGCTGGCCTAGCAAAATGATAGTAGTAGGCAACCTTGTAACATCCATGACATCCATGACTTTAGTAACCACAAGGGGTTGGCTAAGTTTATACCAGGCATAATTTCCCTCCTGTTGAGTTAGCTTTAAATCCAATTAGACAGCTGTTGGTTACCACCAAGATTTAAGTGCCACTATTGAAACTTTAGGAATATCTTTCTGTGATAGTTATTGTAGGTCACGGGTGTCACAACTGGGTAGGGCTACTGATTGTTTTCCTCCCTTGGCAACTTGCATAATGCCTTTCAAAATGGAAACAAGAGAATTAGGGTACAGCCAGGCCAGGCACAGAAGTCTCAGTCATAGTTCTCAGATGCTGTCTGATAACACTCTTAGCCCTTTGAGTGGTAGAAAAATCAGGTGTGTTAAGTTTATACAGTCTAAAAAAATTAGGTCCAGCTTTATCTGTTAATGCCAGGATGTTGGGATGGAGGTGGGTGAATGGCTATTTGGGAGCTAAAGAAAGCTCAAGATAAACTGTATTTGGGCTCTGGGTCTGAAACACTCCATTCTCTCTACATCCTCTATGTTCTCATCAGTCAATCATCTTCTTTCCAGGAATTCTCATTCATGGGTGTCTTCCTCAGTCTCTCTGTCCCGTAACTATTGAGGAAGGTCTCCCACCTGAACCTAGAGCCCAACTACTTGGCTGGTCTAGCAAGCCTGGGGATCCCATCTGTACTCCATTAGCTCTTGGATTACAGAGAGACCTCCATGCTCACCTGGCGCTTCACGGGTGAGCTAGGGACCTGAACTCAGGTCCTCACTCTTGTGAGTCAAGTACTTTACCCACCCTGCCATCTCCCAAGATCGACCTCTTGGTGCTAATTCAGGATTTGTAACACTACTCCCTTCAGTCCATACATTAGGCACTTCTCCCACACAATGTTCCTAAAGGCAGTCTTAGGGAAAGGGGATATTGGCAGAAACAACTGTGGCTCAGATCTTCCAGCAGAAGACAAAGAATGGAACTACCATTAATCTCAGAAATACCCTAAAAGGTACCAGGGTGTGCTGACTCCCAGAAACTGAAGGAAGGAGAATCCTGAGAGGGACTCCAGTCCAGATTATGGGGAAGCCACTCAAATCTAAAGTTAGCTTTGATTTCATGACGGCAACAGATATCAAGCAAACTTGATGCCTTGTTTTGTTTTGTTTTGTTTTTGTTTTGGTCATTTAACCTTTCACAGCAGATCCGCTACCCAGCACATTGGAAAATCCTGCTGCGTAAACAACCTTTTTCCAGAGAATTAAAGTGTCTGTTGGCCCAGCCTGGGGAGTTCAAACATGTTGAGGAAATGTGTTAATGAGTCAGAGCCTGTGAGCCTAATCTCATTATTAAAGAGTGTTCCTATCCTAGGAGGAACTAGAGATGCGGACAGTGTCTCTGCCTCCTAATTTTAGGATATGAGACTCAAAGGTGCAAAGCACATTTCTCTATGAAGCCACAGAAATCCCTTCTGAAATCACAGCTGAGCAATTCGCTTTTGTTTCTACTCTATTATCATATCAATTCTCTAACAACTGGTAAGAAAATACTCAGGAATTTTCACATGTTGCATAACTTTTGGGAGCAACAACTTGCATGAAGCAATGCTGCTGCTCACTCAGGGCTTCTGGTGAGAACTTTCTACTTTTCATACTAGTTATTTCTCTTTTTTTCTTTAAAAAAACAATGTACCATTACTATTAAGTGTTGTGTATGAATGGAGGTGTGGAGCTGCCATAAGGTGTGTGGATGCTGGGGGTCAAACTCAGGTTGCTAAGAGCTAACAGAAAAACACAGCTCTCACTTCAAAAGGAGTAAGAGTGAGTTTATTCTTGAGCCAAGTCTGAGAAACCATGGCCTGGAAACACAAGTTTAGGTTACTCCAAATTCCATGTTCCAAAATGGAAGAGGGCTCATGGCGTTTTTATAGTAACAGAACAAAGGAAAGCCAGGAATCTTTGAAATATCATCTATTTCTTAAGTTAAAGATCCACATGCTCCACAATATACCTACCGTTTTGCTAAACACTAAAGTCTCTTGTGTTCAAAATTTTTAATTTTATGTTTCACATCAGAATGGATAATTACAAAAAAAAAATAAAGCTATTACAAGACTAACTGCTTGTTCTCTATTTACCTAGAACTTTATATGCAATATCAATTCTGATCCTCAAAATGATCCTACGAATAAAGCTCACATGGAACATTCTACCCTGGCTTCCAGAGACAGGACACAGTTTGCAATTAAGGCTTAACCATATGAATTCCTTCCTGGAATCTAACCTGCAATAGATCTGGTCAGGAGTTTGGAGCTGCATGCAGTGATGTAGAAGGGACAGGTCTTACGTTCTGCCCACAGGGAAAGAGGGAACATGTATGGAGAAATTTTGCTGTGCCTGTTTCCTTTAACAACATACATGGCCCATATAAGTATAACAGAGTAGCCTAAGTCTATGCTTGCATTGTGCTGTGTATGATATTTACAAAAACAACCTTCAGCCTTCTATTATAGCATGTGGCAACATGTGTAGGATAAAAGCATAGTAGTTATCAAAAGTACTCCTCCCTTAAGAATACAGAATAAATTCCTTTTGCTGTCAATATGAACTGTACTTAGTGACTTCTGGTAAACAGCATATATAAGAAATGACTAGGTCAGAAGGGACATAATAGCTTGTTTTTTTGGTCCCTTTTGATCGCTGTCCTCAGAAAGCCAGCAGCCAGATAAGGACGATGCAGCAACCAAGACAGAGAACTAAGCCCTCCCCAGCAGTGGCAAGGCAAGGGACCACACAATAGCCTCCATATGAAACACAAGAAGGGCAATGTAGCCCTAGTCACGTGTTCAAGTGATCCTGAGAGACTGAGCCAGGACAGAACTAGGCTACTTCCAATTCCTGACACAGAGAAACTAATAAGAAGTGCATAATTTTCTGTGCAGCTACAGATAATTTAATATGCCAAGAACAGATAACTAGTGCTCTTCATTCTGATCTGTAAATGTTGTTGAGAGTGACATTTCTGCACATTGATTGTGGCTTTGGGGGTGTTTGTTTGTTTGTTGTTTCTTTAAATAAACCAAGCAGTTAGGAGCAAGTCACCAGGCCATGTGTGAGAGACTGTAAGTTGGACAGACTCCCTGGTAGGTAGACAGATATGGTGAGGGGTCATGGCTAGTAAAGGTGGTGAGTTTCTAAGGTGGTCACCTTCTTCCTCAGCCTCTGGGATTGAGGTAAAACCTGACAGCTTAAAGCAAAAGCCTTGTTGGCTTTTGTCTCCCCCAGCAGACCTCCTTGCTGATGGACCGGCTCAACCATTTCAGCCCCTGCCCTGGATATGTTACTCAACAGTTCGGGGTCAATCAGCAATCCTATCTCTCCTCAAGTTGACCAATCCTAAAGCAGGGAAGAAGAGCCTTCTGAGACTTTAAAGCCTCTAGAAGGGATTAGATGCCAGCTTTCAGAGCCCCCACTCTGCTTCACACAGGGTCTTTTTCTCTGTTTCTGCCACACGTGTTTCCGCATCACCAATAAACACTTTCTTTTAACTGCTGGTCCTGTCTATGGTTTTTGAGTTTGCTCAGCCGCTATTGGTTGTGTTCCAGGTTTTCCTGCCTTTTAATTCTTTAACAACAGAGAGAATGGACCAATCAAGATCCCTAAACTGTATGTATCTTTTGGGGAATTCATCTGTAGTTTCTTAAAGGTTTTGCTTTATGCCTGATGGCCTTGAGTGGGGAGCTGTAGATCAAACAGCTCCTTCTTTCAGTGCTGAATTGGGCTGCCCTCGGGGCACTGCAGCTGTTCTGAATACCTGAGGACCAAGCTAAGGAACTGTCTTTCCGGTTGGAAGAGCCTTTGCAACCATAGTTGTTGGTGAGGTCAGGCCCTACTTCAGGCAACTTGTCCCAGTTTTGGAATACTCCATTGTAGGTGACATAAGCCACAAGTAAACTATAAATGCTTCCCCTCACCTTGCAACCTGTCCCACTCAGTAGGGAGGATGGCATCTCCTCATTTCCTTGTTGATTAGGCAAAAAGTCCATGAGTGGTACAAGGTTCCACTTCTGATTGGCTCATAAGTGAGGGAGGCCTATGGTTAATAGAACCGTAAGCCGTGCACAAACACAGCTATGTCTGGTGATCCAAGCAGATGAGCCACACTCTTTTTTTTTTCTAGCTATAGAAACAGGCTGTCCTTCAGGGAGTGCATCTGGGGTTACAACATTGAGCCCCAAATTGAGCTTTTCCTGAAAGTCCTTTTATTGCTTTTTTTTTTCTTTTGGTGAGGTAAATTGCTAACACTGAGTGGAGGAAACCACACTAGGACACTAGGCTTGAAACCCAGGTACCAGACAGCAACAGCTAGAAGCTGGTTGGAGAGTGACTCCAGAGGCTGTAAAGCCCCCAGCAACTCTGTACACTCTCAGCTTCCTCAGCACGTCCACGGTGCCCTAATAGTCCAGAGTGGCTGGGACACAGTGATGATTATAGAGACTACAAAGGATTACAGAGCTCCTAAGAATACAAGGTTGCTAGAGCAGTTTTGAGAGATACCATGAGTTAAGGGCTGCTGGTCCCAACTCTCCGTGCTCAGGGCCCATAGAACCAGCAGCTGGGTGCAGGGCTGTTGGCTTTGAAGGACCAGATTGAGCTTTGGTCTGAGTTCCTATCTTGGAATTATAACTCTCTAGACTTCGGGGGCCAAGTTACACGACCCTAAGGTTTGAAAGCCTGGCCACCAGCATGCAGGAGCTCAGGGCTGCCAACAATAAGGAAGTTGCTCCTTGCCCCGCGATTTCTATCTGAATAGAGGAAAAGGACCCTGTGTGTAACAAAAAGTCATGTGTAACAAAAGTATTCCACATGGTATGGAATGAATGGTGTTTGTGTATTATATCTACATGGTGTACAGTGGTATTCTTGGGTGACAATGCTGGGTTAACATAAGCTCAGCAATGGCACCAGACATACAACTATAGTGTAGAATGCAGATAAAGGGGAAACTGTGTCAGGAGATGTAAAGGGCATATAGGATATGTCTGTGCTTCCTACTCAATTTTTCTTTAAACCTGAACTGCACTTTTAAAGTATATAAAAACTCAAAAGCGCACTTAGTGATGAACATTTTAAAGCAGAAGGTTGCTCTAGACACACACATTGTATTAAGCAGAGGCCGCACAAGTGGGGGAATCTGTGGGTTTTAGGACGGCTCTAAATCCAGCATCAAAGCATGGCCCTCATGCAGTGAGAACCATGGCAGAGCCTTGCCCTGAGCCCTCTACTTCTTGACGCCTTGTTTCCTAGCCTTGAGCTAGATGCTGCAGATGGTGGGAGCACAGTCTCTGTAGACACCTTCTGGGACCTCCGTAAGGAACAACGGGATCACAGAAGGAGAAAAAGCAAGAACAACCAGTGCCACTCAGGATGGAAGTGACAGAATGTGAGGAGGGCATGGCTGGGTGTGTTGGTTGGTACATAGGGACATAAGAAGGCAATCAGCCCACACAGTGGAGAAATGGTGCAAGGTGCCAAAAAACATCGCGTGAAGGATGCAAGTTGGCGGTAGAGCCTCAAGTGAACAACCCCTGGAGAAGCTACTTTCCAACTGATGTCCTTTTTGTCTGTTCGTTTGTTTTCTGTTTTTCAAGACGGGGTCCTCTGTGTAGCCCTGGATGTCCTGGAACTCATGCTGTAGACCAGGCTGGCCTTGACCTCACAGAGATCCACCTAGCTCTGCCTCTTGAGTGCTGGGAGTAAAGGCATGCACCACCACCACCTGGTTCCAAGTGATGTTCTAAACACACATTTTTAGAGAAGCAATTGTACCGTAGATGGACTCCATCCATTTACTTTCTAGAGACACAGAAAATGGGGAGAAACTTACAGATGATGATAATGGAACATCTCTATGCTTCCTATGCTCCTAGGTGCTTACACACCAGTCATTCATTAAGTGTAGCAAGGGGATAGCATTTCCACCTAACTGTATTTTCTATTTCCATACCCTCTGAAGCAACCCCAGGTAAGGACTGAGAAGACACAGAAGTATAATGGGGAGGACAGTAAGGCCATGAGTTCAGAGCCCTGGCCACTCAGACAAAGGTCAGATTAATTAATAATCAGACCCAACAATGGAAATGAAGGGTCAGGGTGAGTGAGCGGCAGCAAAGAGGGAGGCAAGTTGGAGAACTGGAGGAGAAATACAAGAAATCTGAAAACTAAAGCGCTCTTCTTCAGCGTGAGGAGGACTGTTCAGGTGCAGGCCTTAAATTGTGCCTCACTTCATATAGTCTCCAAAATTGTTAACTCGGGGAACCGGTGATCTCTGCTGTAGAACTGCAGAGAGGACTAGGTGAATGCATACAAGCATAAGCACTTACGGAGCAGCTTGGCACACTTGGCTGCTCAGAAAGATTAGCTACTGTTACTGTTGTTACCAGACCTGAAGAGAAGACAAGAAGCAGCACCGCTACTAAGAAGTAGGTAGCCAGAAGCACCCACATATGCAGAGCTGGCCTTGTGATTAAGACTCTCAGCAAGCTCTCTGTAGGGTCACTGTCTTCACTTCACATTCCAGCCAGGCCAGAGAACCCTGGCAGCTAAGTCTCTCCCCAGGGTGGTTAGAAAGCTACAGAAGGCTGCCCAGGACTAGGGTCCTCTGTTCTATCACAGTTTGGACCTAAGGACCATTGCCCAGTGGTATTGCCTGCCAGGGTCCTCACCCTCAGCAGGTGGCCTGTCACCAAAGGCTGCTTTCTTCTTGCAAGGGGAAGGAGAAAATCAAGTTGCTGTTATCTTGGGACAGGCAAACAGGGAACCCACATCAACCCCTTTGATTTAATAAAGGAGCAGCTTCCAGGTTTATATTTAGAATTCATGCCCCAAATTCCCAAACAAGAGGGGGTTTTGCTGATTGGCCATGAGATGAAACTTCTGTGCTCAATTCACCATTGGTCACAAATGCAGGAGCCCCAGCCTGTTGGTACAGCTAACTGCTTATAAGATACAGGCAGACCTGAGACCCTTGATGCTTCCATTTTCTCCCACCAAAGCAGCTCCCCTGCCACCACACATTTTTTGTGGCTAGGAGTGAAAGATTTAGAAGTTTGAGGTCTAATTTCTGTTTCAGTAAAGAGTTTGTCTCTCTCCAATTATTTTTATATCAGAACTGTGGTGCTCTTCTGCAGCCTGGTACATATCCGGATTTGAATGAATCTGGAAATGTTGTTCATTTGCTCAGAAATATTTACCAAGGCTCTCTGGGGTGCCTGCCATCAGACAGGGGTACAGACATTAAAAAAAAAAAATGAAAGCAAGATGTAAGTGCTGCTTTATAAGACCTATAGGATTCCACAAGAATAGACATGAGAATGTATAACCCAGAACTCATCAGCTGATAAATGTTTCCCATGCATGTCCACCCATGGTCTATAGGATGCATGCCCACCCGTGGTCTGTAGGACACAGTGGTTTACAGGATAGATGCATGTAAACTTGTGGTCTAAAGGATGCATGTCCATCTGTGGTCTACAGGATGGATGCATGTCTACCTGTGGTCTATAGGATGTGTGCCCAACCATGATCTATAGGATGAATGCCCATCCATGGTCTACAGGATACAGTGGTCTACAGGATGAATGCATGATGGGAGATGTTATTCTGTAAATATGTTTCTCGTATTGGCTAATGAATAAAGCACTGTTGGCTAACAGAAAAGCAAGATACGTGGGACTAGGAGAGAAAGAGGAGAGAGAAAGTAGTAGGGAAGGGTCAACATGTAGAGACTTGAGAGTACAGAGGTACAGGCCCTCTCTCCAGTAAGATAAGACCACATGGAAATACGAAGATTAATAGAAATGGGTTAATATTTAAGAAAGAGCTAGTCAATGAGAAATACTAGTAACAGGTCAACAGCATTATATCAAATACAGCGTCTCTATGTGTTATTTGGGGCTGGTGTGGCAGTGGGACCAGACTAGCAGAGAAAAATCTACTCCTAACAGATGCACATCTATCTGTGGTCTACAGAATGCAGGCCCATCTGTGATCTACAGGATGCATGTCTACCCCTGGTCTGCAGGACACATGCTTCTCAGGAAAGCCTCAAATACAGTCTGACACAAAAATTACAAACTGCCTCAAAACATTCTGGGAATTTTGGTGACTTCTTTTGAAACAGGATTCTAGATAGTGAATTTTGCTGATGACAACATTGTATCACAGCAGCAAAAGATTGCACATACCTGTCAAACATTTCCTCTGCACAGAAAAGTTGTGTTTTGAAAAAAAAAGTACTAAAAGGTAGGAAGGCTTTCGAAATGATATAGAATTTGTCTCTGTGGTCAAAACTCTCACAAGTGAGAGAGATTTGGAGACAGAAATTTTCTTTGTACTTTTCAAACACGCTTCTTAAGAAAGCAGTACCAGGACCCATACTTGTCCTTCAAATGTCACCATTCCTATGCTGAGTGTCTTAGCCAAAGTCACCCAAAGTAACATCTTCTCTGGGGAATTCATAAAAGTGAGGGGTTTTTGTTTTGTTTGTTTGTTTTTGTTGTTTTGGGATTTTTTGTTTTGGTTTGGTTTTTTCATGTCTCTACACTAAGGGCAAGATGCCTTCCAAATTTAAACCACTTTCCAAGGAAAATTATGTCAGAGTATGGTGCTAACAGATCATCATTTATCTAGTAAAGTGTGTTAAATGGGTTTCCTGGATATGAAGAAAGGTAGTCTTGGGTCTGTTTGGTAGCATCTGCTAAACTTAGGCGTTATCTCAGCTGTCAGGGTCACCGTCTTTTGTGGCAGGGGGAATCTTTTGAGAGAGGCAAAGGGTTCTGGCTCTTGCACTTTTACAACCCATTTCTGGCAAAGAATGACTTCACTGGATGGTCACAACCTCAAAGAAAAGGGGAAGCGCTCTTCCTACTTCAGGCATCCTGGAAAGAGACCTGAATTCTCTCACTGCCACTGACCATAAGCAAAATTAGGCTCATGTCTTCCCATGGCCCAGCTCCTGCTAAGAGTGGGTACTCAGTTCCACAGTAAACTGAACAAAAACACAGAAACAACAAAATGGTGTTAGTCAGGTAGCTCAACAGTATATGCAAAGCACAAATGCTTTGTGAACGAGCTCAAGCCAAATCCTGGGAGAAATGAAAGACACGATCTCTACTGACTTCTCAAAGGGTTAGTGATCTCTCTGTAAATAGAGCTCCATCATAGCCTGCCCCACAGTTAACTCTGCCCAAGGAATTGGAATTGACTAATGAACTGAATGCAACAAAAGGTATGAGAAAGGTAAGGAGGACAGTCCGTGGGATGAAGGGTCACAGAAGACATGGGACCTGGGATGAGCCCTTGGAGCCAAGAAAAGAGAGAGTTCCAGGATAAACGATTGCAGCTCAGGTGACATTTTCTGGGACCTGAGGCAGTGATTTGAACTCAACACGGAAGGAATACAGCACCTTAATTTACTGACATTTGAGACAGCTCGCCTACCAGTTATCATTAAACTGGGAGTGGACTTTAACTGGGAAATATTTGTTTTTATAGAATGAAGGAAGCAATTCAAGTGGAAATGAGCCAATATATTTTTCTGACATGACTGAGCCAAATGAAAACAAAGGCGTTTGACAAACATTTTGTTTACCCATGGCAGGCAATACTGTTAACACTGAGACACAATGGAAAAGATGGTATATAAGATTCCAGCCTGCGTGGCAAACATTGTTAGATGAAAAAGAAGGGAGGAAGGAAGGAAAGGGGGGAGAGGGGAGGGAGGGAGGGATGGTGGGAGCGAGTGAGGAAGCTGATCCCTGATCTCCACACATGTGTCCTGACACATGCACAGCCATGCTTGTGATTGTACACATTCACACGCATACACACACACACACACAGAGAGAGAGAGAGAGAGAGAGAGAGAGAGAGAGAGAGAGAGAGATCACTACAATGTAATAAAAATTAACATCACTGTCGCACAGATAATTGGTGAAATATTGTTTATGAGTGTGTGTATAAACTTGTTTCTGAAAGAGGTTAGTATTTACATCAATGGGTTGTATAAAAAGATACCCACTCTCACCACCGTAGGCTGCCATCATCCAGTTCTGTGAACATCTGAATAAAGGACAGAGGAAGGAAGAATGTCTTCTGTCTGGCCTGGGATATCTACTTTTGTCATCCACTTAGTGCTGAGCCCTAGCAGCACCTCTGGTGCTCAGACATAATGTTCACTATGCTCCCAACTACCTCCTGCTGGTGCTGTTTCTCTGGACTCCTTAACTAATGCAGTTATGGATCCCTCCGGCTCCCTCTGAGTGCCTCAACAAATTACTCACCAATCTAAAATTCGTTTTCCTTAGCTAAATGGGCAAAGAAGGGATCCTCTTTCACAAACCACTGAATATACAGAACATTATGCTAGATATACTGAATTTTAAGGGGCATTAGTATAATGATTAGCCAGATGCCAACTGCATTTATGAGCTTTATTTTCTTAGTTAGTTATCTCCATTTTGTAAATTAGTTCAAATCAGTCATTCAAACTCTATATTGTGTGTGTGTGTGTGTGTGTGTGTGTGTGTGTGTGTGTGTGTGTGTGCATGCCAGAAAATGGTGTGGCTGTGCCAGTGAGCCCTGTGTGGGACTGTTTATAAAAGAATAATAAAGTTAGGTTGTGTTCTAATGTTCATTTTATATGCATGGTTTGAGTTGAGTCCTTTATACATAATTCATATGGTCATTTACAGGCTTTTACATGACTTCTCTATTAAGAGTTAACTAATGAAGAGGATGTTTATCCACCATGGTAACCAGGATACTATGCAAATCTTTCTATCTCTAAGCCAACCCAAAGGGGTTTGTGCTGATTAGTTTAAAAGATGAGTTTAAAAAACATGTGTCTTTGTCTTGCTTGTCGTTTATTAATGTAGCTAACTGAAAATAATTTTGAAGGGTAAATGTGTGTGCACATTACTTTGGGGTATGAAAGTGCCACTTCGTCCTGAGAGCAATCCCATGAATAAATAAAAAATATCTGATTTCTCACCTTCTGAAAAGATGATCAAAGTGCTGGATATTGCTGTAGTGTCATAGTTTGAATAAAATTGGCCCCATAGGCTCTGGCAGAGGGACTGGCACTATTGGGAGGTTTGGTCTTGTTGGAGGAATTGCATCACTTAGAGGTGGCCTGAGACATCTCAGAAGCTCAAGACAGGCCTCGTGGGCTCACAGTCTCTTCCTGCTGCCTGTGAATCCAGATGTAGAACTCTCAGCTCCTCCTCAGCACCATGTCTGCCTGCATGCTGCCTTCTTTCTGCCATGATGATAATGGACTAAACCTATAAGCTATAAGCCAGCCCCAACTAAATGCTTTCCTTTATAAGAGTTGCTATGGTCATGGTGTCTCTTCAGAGCAATAGAAACCCTAAGACAGATATAGTATCAGGTGACACCAGAACACCCCCACCCATTTTTCTCTTTGGTTTGGGTCTTGTGGTGTATCTCTGGCTCCCGTGGTACTTTCTGTGTAGTACTGGATGACCTTGAAGATAATGCAGTGCTCTTGCCTTGACCTCCCAAGTGCACAAGAACACCTGGCCACCTTTATCCCATTTTATTAACAAATCTCTTAACTTCTTAGAATATCATCTTACTTGTATAGATGGTGGTTAGGAATCTTAGAGAAAGCCAGCTGCACGGGCATGCACACACACACAAGACACTATTTTTATTGGAATTGGCTCATGTGACTATAGATGGCAAGAAATCTCACCATCTTCCATCTGCAACTTTGAGACTCATGAAAGCTGGCCATGTCATTTAGTCTGAATCCAAAGACTGAAGGACTGACTGAAGAGGATGGGGGGGGACAGTAACCTAATTTCTCTAGGTCTAAACATCTCATTAAAAAAAGAGCTTCTCTGATGTTTGAGGATAGGAAGCAATGAAGGTGTCAGATCAAGAAGTGAGAAAGAAGCTAAGCATAATGATGCACACCTATAATCCCTGAGAGAATATTGGGCATCCATCCTTTTATGTAACCAGAATTGAGGTTACTTCCTTACAGCTGTTTAGTCTACATCCCGGTTAAATTCCCACCACACAAAACTTAAAAGGGCAGCTGTATTTAGTCACAAAGAGCCATGAAGTCAAGACTCAAAAGGAGCAAACCACTAATGATCCTTGTATGGAGAAATTGCAGTGCTCGGTAGATAGAGCAGGTGGTGGAGATTACAGGGGGGAGAGACCGGAGTCAAGAAAACAGTCCTGGGACCACACTGCCTAACTTAAGCAGCCATGTGGGGGTTAGGTGAAAGAGCAGACATCAGAGATTTTGAGGAAGAACTCGAAGACTTGAGTGGTTAGGGTTGTGGGGTAAGGTCATGTGGAAGAGTCATGACCTGGGGTTAGCTGTCTGGGAAATCTGAGCTACTATGAGCTCATTCAGTAACAGGCCTATCTTAACTATCTGGGGGGAAAAGAATTTTCTAATGTAGTAACCCATGATGGAAATTGCAAACAGTGAGGGGCAGGCAATGAAAAAACCTTTGTCTGAGGTCACACTAAGCCTAGATGTTTCCATCAAACTTACCTCATTTGCCACCTATTTTCAGAACAGAGTGAAAATGTATCAATCATGTAGAAGGTGAATGCAGTTACTGCTTAAGATGTCCTGGTTACATTGATCCTTTTTCCTCAGCTCTTCCCGGACATGCCCATTGTCAACTAACTCCAGATTACCAGCCCCCTCTTTGCTTCTCTTATCACTATGTGTCACTCTTCTGTCCTGCCTGTCTGTGTATGAATATGAATCTGTGCCTGCCTGAAGGTTGTCTTGTGAATCTGTTCCTGTTTCTGAGAGAGAGAGAGAGAGAGAGAGAGAGAGAGAGAGAGAGAGAGAGAGAGAGAGAGAGAGAGAGAGAATATGTCTGCCCATGCCTATTCCCTAAACAAAGGGCTTTGTTCTTTCTTTTATTCAACACCATAGAAAGCATCCCATGAGGAAGTGATGTGGTACTTTATAGAACTCTTTAGCAAAGTTTACAAGGGATTAAGTCACTGACCCCCAACTGACCCACACAAGAAACGTCATTGTTTGTCAAGCAATATCCATATATTGTGTTCAGCATTTATAGTGTATACTCATCTTACACGATTGCTTTCCATCTCTATTTGGGCTGCTTTAGCAATGGATTATTGTAACACACCTGCAAACATCCACGCACCACTCCTGGGTCAGGGGCATAATTTGAGATTACGGCTACACATTAGTTTAGGTTTTAAAAGTTGACTAATGGGAAATCCAAGGCAAGTGAGGTTGATTATTACATTGTTCTCCTAAAGTTGAGTTAAACAAGGAGACTGAGTACAGAGATCTTAAGTGTATTATTAGCTCAGCTGTGAGGTCCAACAAAAGTTCCAGTCTCTTAGATTGTATAGGATATCTTCATAATATTGCATCACCATATGACTGTGCACTGTTTTTTTAAAAAATTAACACATAATTGTATGTTTGATGTAAGTTGTGACATACATAACATAAAAGGATCAGATCAGAATGATAGTCATATGTATTACGTCACTCTGTTATTCCTTTACTTTGGGAGTCATCCTAGGTAAAACTTCAGAAGACCCACAGTTTTAATAAATTCAAGCACATCAAAAGTTCAGTCTCTTTAAAATATATGGTTTCTTTAAAAATCCAAATTTCTTCTAAAAGTTCAAAATCTTTCAACTGCAGGCTCCTGTAAAAATCAAAATTAAGCTAAATATTTTCTAAATTCAGTAGGGAAGAAACAGGGCATATTCACAATTAGATCAAAGCAAATCCATCTTTGAAAGTATAAATAATGCAATGTCCAATGGCTGAGCCCCTCCGAAGGGCTTGGGTCCTTTCTCTAGCTCTGCCCTTTGCAGTACACACAGCTTGTCTTCTAGGCTGTGGCTGGCTCCACTCCACCACTGCTACTGTTCTTTGTGGGCATCCCATGCTACTGGCAACCCCAAAGTGCTGAGGTCTCTTTCTGCAAATCAGCTGCATCTTCACCAATAGCCTCTCCTGGCTCCCTTCAGAAACTCCAGCCCTGTTACAGTGTTAAGCCTCTGCTTCTCTTTATGAGCTCTTTATGCCTTCAAAACCAGTATGGATGACTCTTACCATGCCATTTCTGGAACACAGCTTTTGTGTGCTGACACTGAGGAAACACTTCCCAGAAGACTTTACCTCAATGATCTGGTCTCTTCTTGATCATCACTAATTTCTCAGCTCCAGCTACCAGCATTGATTATTCCAGCAATGCAAAGGTTCTACTTTAGTAGTTCTGATCTCTTGTTGATCACAGTTAGTTCTTCAGTTCCAGTTGATCAAACACACATATTCTTTGTACAAAAGGCCCAATAGAGTCTTTGCTTTCCTCTGAAACTTCGAAACTTAGGCCTCTATCCTGTGCACTGCTCTCAACATCCTTACCAAGCTCCTACAGAATATCCTGCCAAGCTTTGAGCACTCACTGGCTTTTCTCTCCTGAAGTTCCAAAGGCCTTCCACAGTCCTCCCCATACCACCATGGTTAGGTCTGTCACAGCAATACCCCACTCCTGGTACCAATTTATGCCCCAGTAGGCATCTTAATCACTGTTCTATTTTCATGAAGAGAAGCCATGACCAAAGTAACTTATAAATGGAAGCATTTAATTGGGAACTTGATTGCAGTTTTAGAGGCTTAGTCCATTATTATAATGGAGAGACATGGCAGGCATGGTGCTGGAAGTAGCTAAGAGCTACCTCCTGATCCATAGGCAGAGTGTGAACCTGAGTCAGACATGGGCTTTGGAACCTCAAAGCCTACCCTCAGAGATGACTTCCTCCAACAAAGCCACACCTTCTAATCCTTCTAATCCAGTCAAAAAGTTCCATTTCCTGATGACTAGGATTCAAGCCTGTTCAAACCACATCACAGTTCATCATGGAAGGAAGGCAGGACAGGAACTCAAACAGGTGGTGGCCACATAAGGAAGTGGTTTCATGTGCAGACATGACCCCTTATAAGGAAGAGGAGGGCCTGGCTCCATCTCTTGGGTTGTGGTAACAGTATCAGAATGGCAGAGCTTGTGTCTTCTGGAGTAGGAAAACCACAGTGGTTATTTACCATAATTTGTAGGATTCCATAATAAAAATCTGTTAATCACTTACCTTGGATCTTGTGGACTCATTTAAACCTTGCTTTCATGCATGCCATGCCAGAAGGTCAGCATTATATAACACCCCCTCCCTTTCTCTGAGTCCTACATTGTTTCTTACCCTAAGCTTTGGTGGTAATATAGAGATCCCATGTGGAGGGTGGGCATTCAGCATCCTACTTATTGCTTTGACCACTTACGAGTTTCTGTAGTTACTTCTACCCACTGCAAAAAAGAAACTCCCCTATCATATCTCAGAAGTAAGGTCTTCACATCTTGTTTTGGCAGGCAACCACCAATAGCAGCAATTGCATATATTTTGGGAGAGCTCAGTGTTGTCCCTCTGACCAACAACTCATAAGAGTTAATCTACCACCAGCAGTGGGATTTTCACTGAATAATCTATAAATTCTGAAGGCAGTTTTATCAACCTACATAGGGTAACTCTACTTCAATTATTCTGGCATTGGTGATAGTATGGTTTGTTCGTTCATTTGTTTATTTGTTTGTTTGTGTGTTTGTTTGTGTGTTTGTTAGTTTTAGACAGGGTCTCACTATGTAGCTCCAGCTGGCCTGGAACTCACTATGTAGACTAGACTACCTTGGAACTCATAGAGATCAGCTTGCCTTTGCTTCCCAAGTGCTGAGATTAAAGACGGGTATCACCATGCTCAAACCAATTCTTTTTTTATATTTTTATTAATTCTGTTTAAAAATATTTCAAAATTAGTTTTCTGAGTATTAGACTTCTTTGTGGTTTTTTTCATCATCTTTGGTTTTAGTTGGCCCCCTCCTACAGTCATGATTTTCCTATCTTCTTATTCCCCCACTTTAAACTTTTCCACCCAAAAGACAGAATTTGATGTGTTTTCTTAGAGGTTTTTTTAAAATACATCTTTGGATATATCCATAATTATAACATTAACTATTTCCTTTTGTCTCTTAGGAACAATTTTATAATTGGAGCTTCTATCTAAATATATATATATATATATATATATATATATATATATATATATATGAGACTGTTTTGGGGAGGGAATCACTAATTTTAGAGAGTGCACAGCTGAGCAACATATTACTAGACTCCCATTAGCTTTGCTGTAGTTGCATTCAGCTGTGAGGGTTGTGGTGGTAACTGGTCCAGGCTGTTTTTCCAGGACTTGAAAGCCAGTGTAGCTGAAAATACTGACTCCTGGCTTAGACCTACAGGTGTCTGATATGGTGACTGGAACATCTGTCTTCAAACTGTGCCTTGTCTCCTTTATGGCCTCAACCAGTGGGCTAAAGGTACCTCCCAGCTACCATGACCAGAAACATGGCGTTCTAAAAGGGGTAGCCCCCTAAGTTCCGGAAAGATCTTTCCTACCTCCCAGAAAAGACAAGAGCTGTTCTCCCTTTTACTAGGCTCCCTCTCCCCTCATCATGCCTCCCCTGGGTTTGTAGTTCCTCAGTTTCCCTGAGTGGAGCCACTGATTTGTGAGTTGTGTTTCCCTTACCTTCATTGTTTGGCCACTGACTGACCCTTTTTCCTTTCCTGCCACTCTGTTGTGTCATTGCCTTTATGGAGCAGCCACAGGACCAAACAAACCCTCTTTTGAGTTTCACAGCCACACATGATGTGTCATAAAACTCATCTACAACTACAAACTTCTACAGCTTTTTAAAGTATAAAATGACCATTCTGTTTTTTTAAAGTAGGCAACTACTTCGGCCAACTGCACCAAGAATTGCAGGGAAGACAGGAAAGCTTTGGAGCCTTGGAGTGCCCAGCAAATGCTTCAAGGAGTGAATGTTATGGAACTAGAACTGCTTCCCAAGCCTCCAGGGTGGGGACTCTGTGGGACAACAAGGGCAAAATTTCCTCGCTGGTTTACTGGATTCCCAGGAACACCAGTGCCCACAGCCCCAGGCTCCAAGTCTGAGTAAACTTCTATGTCTGCACTTTTTATCTTTGCCCTTGGGAAGGCGGAGTCCACCTGATATCATAACCCCTCATATTCTTTACTTAGTTTTTATTCTTTTTATGTGTATTGGTGTTTTGCCTGCATGCTTGTATATGTACCACATGCTTATCTGGTGCCAGTGGAGGTCAGAAGAGGGCATTGGATTCACTGGAACTGGACTTGCAGACAGTTGTGAGCTACCATGTTGGTGCTGAGAATTGAGCCTTTCCATCCATAGCTGGAGAGAAAATTGATGAGGTAGAATATGGACAGAAAAAAAATCTACAGTGCATCACAGAAATACAAAAAATGGAAATAACAAAGAAGAAGATAAAAAAACATAGAAGACATACTTGGAGGTCTGCCATAGGTTTAATTTGTGGCAAAAAGAACCTACATATAATGGAAGACTATCAATAGAGAGATAGTGGATGAGAAGGTTCCCAAATTGGTCAATAGCTTAAAATACCAGATGATTACAATAGAGGCAGAAATGTATCTTTAAAAGCATCTAGGTAGGAAAAACCCAAACCAGCTGCAAAGGAGTACCTGCTAAACTGACTGCTAATCCCTTAACAAGCACAGCAGAAGTCAGGAGATAGTGGAAGGCTGTCACCAGTACACTGAAAGATTGATGCCACATCAAAGCTTTATTTACTTTTTAAATTTCATCTTATATTCCAACCACAGTTCTCTCTCTCCCACTCCTCCTCCTGCCCCCCTTGCCTCCCCCAGCCACCTCCCATCCACTCCTCCCAACAGGTAAGGGATCTTATGAGGAGTCAACAAAGTCTGGCACATTAAGTCAGAGTAGGACCAAGGCCCTCCCCTCCGCATTAAGGCTGAACATGGCATCCCATCATAGGGAATGGGCTCTAACAAGCTAGCTCATGACCTAGGCATGTTTCATGGTGCTTCCACCAGGGACCCCCAAGATAGTACAAGCTTTGCAATTGTCTCCTACATATGGAGGGCCTTGTACAGTCCCCAGGAATCTCCACCACTGTTGGTCTAGAGTTCATAAGTTTCCATGGGCTTGGATCAGCTTGTCTCTGTAGATTTCTCCATTATGATCATGGCCTCCCTTGCTCATATATTCCCTCCTCCCTCTCTATGACTGAATTTCCAGAGTTCAGCCTGGTGCTTGGTTGTAGATCTCTGCACCTGTTTCCATCAATTATTGGATGAAGGCTCTATGATGACAGTTGGGGTATTTATCAATCTGATTATAGGGGAAGGCCAATTCCAGCATCCTCTCCATCACTGCCAAGAGTCTTAGCTGGAGTCATCCTTGTAGATTCGTGGGAATTTTCCTAGTACCAGGTTTCTCCAAAATGCCATAGTGGTTCTCTCTATCAAGATATCTCTTTCATTGCTCTCCCGCTCTGCTCCCCCTCGACCCTCCCATTCCCTCATGCTCTCATTCCTCCTCCCCTCCCTTTTACCTCATCCCTAGTTTACCCAGGAGATCTCATCCAATTACTCTTCCTAGGGGGATCCAGCCACATTAAATTTTATACCCAACAAACATATCCTTTAGGAAAGAAGGTAAAATCGTCAGCCTAACAAAAACTGAGAGATGTTCCCATCATAACATCTATGAAAAAAGAAATGCAAAAGTTACATTGTTACATTACTTGTCACAATAGATTCTTTTCCAAGAAGAGGGTTGAGCTGCAGGTGAAGATAAGAGCAAATCTAAACCAGCACTGGGGCAATAAGGAATTACATCTTAACCAGGCATCATGACACATTCCTTTAATTCCAGCATATGAGGCAGAAGCAGGTGAATCACTCTGAGAGTTTGAAGTCAGTCTGAGCTATATAGCAAGCTCCAGACCAGCCAGCCAAAGCCCTGTCTAAAAAACAAAAATAAAATAATCACATCTTGATGTTTTAAATACAGAGAACCATAGATAGAGCTATATATAGTTCAGCTGGTAGTATGCTTGCCTTGCTTGTGCGAGGTTAAGGCCTCCTATGGGGAGTCAACAAAGCCTGACACATTCAGATGAGGCAGGACCAAGCCCCTCCCCTGCATCAAGGCTGAGTAAGACATCCCACCATATGGAATGAGCTCCAAAAAGCCAGCTCATGCACCAGGGATAGATCTTGGTCCCACAAACAGATCAGGCTACACCACTCTCCCATGTGCAGAGGACAAATGATTTAGTTTTTTGGAAAGCACAAAAGAAATAACCGGTTCATTATAAGAACAAAGAATTTTTTTATATAAAAAAGGGACACATACACACACACACAAGCACACACACAACACACACACACACACACACACACACTTGCATGCACAAAACTCAAAATCACTCATCTCACCTTCAGAAACTCAGAGCATGGCTATGTGTGTAACCCTGGAAGTCCAGGAATCTCCCAGTAGGACCAGAGCTGTACTTCTCAGAATGGACATGTCCCCAGCACCATGTGAGAGTGATTAAGCCAAGCCTGTCCATGCAGATCAGGAGAAAGAACTCTAGTGGCAGCTCAGAGGACTCAGATTTCTTCCAGACCCTGACCTAAATCACCAGTTTGACTTTAGCTGGGTCACTGCCTCACTCTGGGTCATATTATTACCTCTACTGAACAAAAGGTTTGTAACTGAAGGCCTTTAAGGTCCCTTCCAACAAGGAACACTCATATCTCTGTGATTACCTTGAAAGTGCAATTTAGAAAATTAGACTCAGAAAATACCTACAGACACAGCCTCTGCACTTGGAGTCATTTGTGCCATCAGAGCAAATGGCTTGAAATGGCCAACACTTCCCAAGACCGGCTGCATTAATGCACAGCCCTCTCGGTAGGTATCACGGTGCATTTTTAAACAGCAGCTCTTCTGATGGACAGCATTTCTCCACTTCTGCTTTCCAAGCTCCGCTGACACCTCTATTTCCATTCCAGAATGCTACGGAAATAGCTTGCTTCACTTCACATGTCAGTGTTTATTAGCACCAAGGCAGAGGATGCTCATCTGAACTGGCAGAGATTAAATAATTGAGACAGACATAAAAGCTTTTTATGCTTTTTATGCTAGTGTTCTTACATATCATCTAGGGACAATCCAATTCTGTTTAATGCTTTCTCTGACCCATTTTGGGGTTCACAGAGACACGCCGGGACACTGTTCACAAGCCTTCCCCCCACCCCCCAATTCCTTGGCAAGCAAATGAAATAGCCTTGAAAGGCAGCAGTCAGCCTATCCGTATCAGTAACGTTCAGACTCGGGCTCTGTGCTTGATGTAGGAGGGATATGGATCCTGGAAAATGAACTTAGTCCTTTGCAGGAGCAGCCAGTGCTCTTAACTGCTGAGCCATCTCTCCAGCCCCTACCTCAGGACTGCTCATCTGTTTGCTAAATTTTCAACCATACATTGTCAAACTTTTTTGAAAACTGCCGAGCCAATAAGCAAAAATATATTCATTTTTAAAACTTCCCTTTTCTTTCTTTGGTATTAACTCTGTGCTATATATTTTCATGCCTTACTGTTTCATCCCAGAGGTAGTAAGTAACCTTTAGCCTCCTTTACCCACTGTATTCCCTCCCATCCTATCAGCATTGGACTTAAGTCAGCACTTATGAGTGAACTGAGTAACAAGTTCTTTGGCCTTTTGTTTGCTTTTTAAAATTTTGTTTGTTGTCTTCTTAGTCCAGCTATCCTAGAACTCAAAATCCTTCTGCCCCAACCTCCTGAGCTGGGATCCCTGGCATGCACCAGGCTGCCCAGCTGTCATTAGCCATTTCAAAAGTAAATGAGTTAGCAACAAATAAAGAAAAGAGAGAGTTGGCAGTGGTGAGCTATCTGACCTTTACCCTCTCTGCCTCCTTACCACTTTGCCCCCTCCCCTACCCAAATGCAATTCTCTTTGTATGGGCCTTATTATCTGATAGGGTTGCAGTCACCTTATTTGCACAATTCTACATTTGCTTACATTATTCACTTGAGGGGTACCAGTTATGGGGAACAAATGCAGGGGTTTTGTGTGTGCTAGGAAGTGCCCTGTCTCTAAAGAAGACAGCTTTACACATGTTCCAGGTAATTATTTTTATAAATAGTTCATCGAGAATTTTTCTTATATAAAATCTCAGTTTTTGCTATGCCCACTCAGCGCTTGTTTAGAAATCAAAGAAGGGAAAGGGCTGACTACACCTCTACATACAGTTTGGGGCTTTCAAGCTCTGCCATTTCCTCTGTTTCTAATCACGCAAGCTTATTGAGCTTGTTATGTAGCCTGTTCCTTCTTCCCAGCCATCCCCCAAGTGTAGAGACCTTTGTGTGAGTCCCTGATATACCCCCAGTGCCTGGCACACAGCACACATTACTTGCATAATGACTTTCTGTTGAGTGACTGATTTCTTAAGCAAGCACCCCCCCCCCCCGATGCCATCAATACCCTGCCTCTCTTCCACTTCCTTCTGCCCAGCTCCAAACTTGAATTTACCCAACACTCACTTCTGTCAGCCTCTGACACTGTGGCTTCTGCTATTTTCAGGCTGCGGAGAGACGTTGGGGGAAAAAAATCACAGACATCTGCCAGGCGGACCTGCATGGAATCACATAGCCACACCTTACATAGGCCCCCTGGGCTGAGCCAACCATGTGCTTATCTCCCGTTGCCTCCACAGAAAGCTGCACACCGTGGTGTTCAAACTCCACTGTGGCCAAAGTTGTGGCTCCAGCAGTTATCAGCAACTTTTGCCGCAGGTTCTTCCACTTCCTATGAGGTCCCCACTCTGACTTCTCTGTTCCTCAGCTGCTTCAGGCTTAGGAGATTAAGCCTTCTCCCAAACTGCCATAAGCCACTTTTCTTATACATAAGACTGATTTATTTTCAAATTTTTTAATGTTCTAGGTCATTTTGACAAAGCTCTTTGTAAATTTAATTGTGAGGCTGTATGACATTTTGTGATAGGCTGCATTTAAGTTTCTCTAATGTCACACCTACACATATTTTTGCATTTATTTCATTATTACAAAACTTTTCTTTTGCACTTCTGACATACCTTACTTTTTGCATTGCTGAAATTCCTTAGGATATATTCCTGACTTTTTTTTTGGGGGGGGATGCAGCAAAAGCTACAAAAAAATTAAGATTCCTGATCAACATTGTCAAATTTATATTCAGAAACAGTTTCATTATGAACTCCTCAAGACTATGAATTCTCCTTTTGCACCCTTTTCAACTTGAGATAATTTATTTCACTTAGCTGTATTTGGTTGATCCCTCTCATATCTTTTTTTTTTATATATATTCACTAACTGTTTATAGCTTTCTTCAGTGAATTGTCTGTTAATATTTTTCTCACTGGTTACTGGGGTATTCATTTTGTTGGTTAATTTGTCTGTGTTATTGACAAACTTTGCACAATAATGTTGTGTGACAAACTTTCAGGTTTGGTAGTTGTGATTTCATAATCCTCCTGTCTCCACCACACTGACACTGGGATTGCAGGTGAATGCCCCACCCCTGCCTGTGTCTTTAATCTCAGATCACTGTCTTGGTCTGGAAATCTTGTGTTATCTCTTACTAAAGTGTGTTTTTAGATATTGACATGTGTTCACTTGCATTATAAAAATTTCCTCATCTACCCAGGGAACTATTCTACTTTTGGAATTTTTAAAATATTTTCATCAATTCTTTGAGAATTTCATGTAATGTAATTTGGTCACATTTACCCCCCTCCTCCCAGATACACCCTCCTCTCCCTCCCCTACTCTACCCTATCTTTTTTTAACCTGCTGAGTCCAGTTTACACAGCCCAGCCACCCTTGGGTGTGGCCTGCTAGGGGTGTGATTGACCAGGGGCCACACCCTTAAAGAAAGCAGCCTCTCTCTCTTCAGCATCTGTCAAAGGCCAACATATCATCCGCTAGTGCTGAGAGTCTGTGCCAAACCCCCTATCTCCATGCTGGGGTTTGTTCCTCAGCAACCATGATTACAGGACTGCACTGCACCCCTGTTCCTTCCCGACTCAAAGAATACTTTGAAGGCATGCCTCTTCAATCACTATAAAGGTATTAAAATACAAAACAAAATCTGAAGAAAGTGAAGTAGTTGAGGGACTTGCATGTTGGTGGCTTCGTTTTTAATACGTCCCCACCACTCACCCCACCCATGCTAGTAGCTGCCCATAGTAGCTGCCCATAGTAGCTGCCACTGGCTCTATCACCATGGCCATAGTGACCCAAGCTATCAGGGTTATTATATCCTCTACTCTAATGTCTCTTCACTCCCCTTCTTAGGTTTTATTTATTTTTTGTTTATTTTATATTTTTATTTAAAATTAGAAACAAGCTTATTTTTACATGTCAATCCAAGTTCCCTCTCCCTCAACTTCTCCTCTGTCCCCCCTCCAAACCCCATCTCATCCCCTTTCTGCTCCCCAGGGAGGGTGAGGCCTTCCATGGGGAATCTTCAAAGTCTGTCTTATCATTTGGAGCAAGCCTAGGCCCTGCCCTATGTGTCTAGGCTGAGAAAGAATCCCTCTATGTGGAATGGGCTTCCAAAATCCATTCCTATACTATGGATAAATACTGATCCACTACCATAGGCCCAATAGACTGCCCAGTCCTCCTAACTAACACCCACTTTCAGGGGGTCTGGGTCAGTCCTATGCTGGTTTCCCAACTATCTATCAGTCTGGGATCCATGAGCTCCCCCTTGTTCAGGTCAGTAGTTTCTGAGGGTTTCCCCAGCATGGTCTTGACCCCTTTGCTCATCACTCCTCCCTCTCTGCAACTGGATTTCAGGAGTTGGACCCAGTGTTTAGCTGTGGGTATCTGCTTCCTCTTCCATCAGCTACTGGATGAAGGCTCTAGGATGGCATATAAAGTAGTCATCAATCTCATTATCAGGGATGGGCATCTAATATAGCCTCTCCATTATTGCTTAGATTGATATTTGGGGTCATTCTTGTAGGTCTCTGGACATTTCCCTAGTGACATATTTCTCTTTAAATCTATAATGGCTTCCTCTATTATGGTATCTCTTTTCTTGCTCTCCTCTATTCTTTCCCTGACTCAGTCCTTCTGTTCCTTCATGTTCTCCTCTCCCCTCCTTTTCTCCACTTCTGTTTCTCCTAACCCTATCTCCCCTCCCCACTGCTCCCAATTTGCTCAAGAGATCTTGTCCCTTTCCCCTTCTGTGAGGGACCATGTTTGTCTCTTAGGGTCCTCCTTGTTTCCTCGCTTCCCTGGTGGTGACTCCATTCCCCTTCTTAAAACATCCATATCCTTCCCTACTGTCTATTCCTTCTCCACCTCCCATTCTAGAGACATCTCCAAGACCCAAACACAAGAAGACTCACTGATGCAGCTTGTTATTTTCATCTTTGCACATGGCAGGCAGCACGCTTATGTGTCATGGATTCTACATCTGCTCCTCCTGTTGCTCTGTCATCAACTCCAAAATCAGCATGAAGTCAAGCTGGATTCAGTGCTGAGAATCAGCAATGTTATTTTTAGTAGCACAAAAGAGACAACCCTCTTGTGGTGATATCTTTCTTGCATGAATAAATGTGTTGTGAGATATTTGTATGATGACTACATGAAGATATATTGCTGTGATTGGTTTAATAAAGAGCTGAATGGCCCATAGCCAGACAGGAGGTGTAGGTGGGACTTCTGAGCAGAGAGGAAGGAAGAGAAGGAGGAATCGAGGGTTAGGAGAAGCCAGGAGATATGGAGAGGAAAGAGGAGGTATAAGATGGAAGAGAGGCAACACCAGGTAGTAGAACACAGACTAAAAGATATGGATTAATTAGGAACAAATCTAAGCTATAGGCTAAGGTTTCATAATTAATAAGAAGTCTCTGTGTCATTTTTGTGTGTGTGTGAGCTGGCAGGCCAAAGTAAAAGCTTACTATATATGAACAAAGTAACCACCACAAAAACCCAAACTTTCACCACCAGCAACGACACTATGTCTGTTCACACACACTTGTGTCCTCACTCTGTCATCGAATTCATCATTTCCACATATAGCCACCAGAGCCATCAAAACCTCTATAGCTTCTGGAGCCACAGACAACACCCACCCAGCTCCATGATAGCCCCTTCTCTTGCTGCTACCCTATGATAGGGCCCCGGTGGCTGTCTCAGCAATGTTAACACAAAATCTTCTGATGTCATCCCTGCTACTTTTGAAGGACTCTATTCAGCTTTAAATAATGAAGCTATTTCTTCCCATGAACCCAAGAGTCACACTGCCCATCTTTTGCATCAGATTGAGCACTGCATTCCAGAGCCCAATGAAATCAATACTGTTTGATTTAAATGCTTCTTGGTGATAGAAACTCCAACTGTGTGTTCACGGGATATAATTTAAGAAGGAAAAAGCCATTCACCTCCTGCAGTGTACACAACTGCTCTTCCAACCATCTCAGAGGTACGAACTGCTGAGGAGGCTGTACAACAGAGGCACTATCATCCTTAACTGGCTTGGTAATGAACTTCCCTCTGTCTTAATTCTTACTAACCAGTCAACTATATTTTCTACTGTTTTATTTCTCTGATTTTGCAAAGTGATTAATCATTCTGTTTTCTTTTCTTTTTCTGGACTGGGATGTTTCTGTTTTCCTCATCCCTGAGTTGTTTTGCTCTGTATTGTTTTATTTGGAGCAAGCCTCATGATGTAGCCCAGGCTGGCTGAACATGCAATCCTCCTGCCTCAGCCTCCCAAATGCTGGGATTATAAAGTTAGAGCACCACAATAGTCTCTTCAGCCCCCTTCTGTTCACGAAACCAACTTCCTCTGCTCAGTTCATCAGATTACGTCTATTTCATGAATGAAATGCTGCCCAGCTCTAGAATGAAAAACAAATACAAGGCCATGGAACTAAATTGTTCCAAGTACTGTCATGTCTGTCCTGGGGTGTATGTTGTAGTGCAAGGCAGCAGCAGATAAACAACAGTATCAGCTACACACAATGAGATGTAACAGATATTGTTAGCTACGTAAAGGACAAAAAAAGCCAAACATGTATTTACATCTATTTACAGACAGAAGTGTTTTGTGTGAGTATTACAGTAGAGGAAAACCAGTCACCCTACTTCCTTCCTTTATGTGTTTATATAATAAAGTATTATAATGATGACAATGATATCCCTGTATATAATCACTATCCAAATTTCTGACTAATGCTGTTAACTAGGGCCTTACAAATAGAGTTCTTTGGATTTTTTTTCTTTCTTTTTTTAAAGGCTGTTTTTAAAGACTTTTAATTAGGTACTCCAAAAACATTTGCCCAAAAAGGCTGCATTTGCATAATATTCTTCTGTCTTCAAGCATCTCTCTCAACATGCTGTATTTTAAGAGAGCAGCAACAGTGTGCTGGGTTCAAATCCCACCTCTCAGGCTAACCTCAGGAGATCATGGTTAGCTTCCTGAAGCTTAGTTTCCTGGGCTGTAAAACATCAACAGCAATGACATCTGGCATAGGATTTATGAGGATCTAACAAAACTAAAAACTACAATGGAAAATTGTCTGTGACAGTCCCTGGCAACAAAGTATACTCAATAAATATTAGCAACTGTCACTAGCAAGTAGTAATGCCACTCTTCCTTGAATCACTCTTAACTAGAATAATTTTTGGATGAAAAATCCCCTAAACACAGTGGGAAAAGTACCAAGTTTCCCTGAAGAATAATGCTGCTCAACAACTAAAGACATTTTATTTACATTGAAAGATTCATCATTAAAATCTAACAGCCTATTGGTTCCTACTGGAGTCAACAGGGTCTTTCCAAAAGGCATGTTCTTTGTTCTATGTATTATCTTAACAATGGCATGTTTTTCTTTATTATTCCAAAGGCAACACTTGTTTGTTTTTAAAGGGAAATAACACCACCAGCTCCAATTTGGAAGACAGGGTTTTTGGGGTTTTTTTTTGTTTTTGTTTTTAGAAAGGCATGGAATCAGTGTAAGCATCCCATCGTTCAAGCCCAGAATGCAGCCCCAGAGACATTCATCTGCACCAACTTCCCCAGGAGACCAGAGCTGCAAGGCTTTTACAAAATAAAAATATTCCTTAGGCAGTTTGCTCAAGAAAAACAAAACAAAACAAAAAAACAAACAACAGCAACAACAAAAAACATTCTTATTAATTTGGATGTCTTCTCAGAACTTTGTGTATAGTGCAGTGACTTGTGTGTGTGTGTGTGTGTGTGTGTGTGTGTGTGTGTGTGTGTGTGTGTGTATTCCCGACTTTGAGTCCAGATGATAATGGCTTTTTGAAGAATTTGTAGAACCCATTTTTGAGGATTTGTGGAATCCATTTGTCAGATGGCTGCCCTGAAACAATTGCAGGAAATTAGTTTTAGCCCTATTTAAATACAAAATAGATCATTTTTTATTGCATTACAAGAATGCATTTGCTTAATCTCTTTATAGAGTTATATATTTTTGGATGTGGGAATATTGCTGTCTAGTTTCTAGAGAGAATCCACTCAAAGTTGTTCCACACCTGCTGCAATAAGGATGTTATTAGCAGGGGGAAATATGCAGAATGTGTTCTAAGATCTTTGACATGAGGTAAATTTGTGTCATTACTCAGGAGAGAAATGCTGGGGCATTTCACGCTGTAAAAACAACAGAGGAAATGAGATTATAGGATGTCAGAAAGGTCTCCTGCAGCTTCTGCTCTGGAAACCAACTATATCCAAAGCCTTATTCTGACACTAAAGGAAGTATTTAGGACAGAAAGCCAATCTGACTCTTCCCTCTGAAGCACTTACTGGCCCTGTGTTTTCCTGTCCTGCCTTCCTTCTCCTTTCTTTGAAACAATGTCATCAGTCCCTGTGAATTTCCCAAGCAGTGTGTCTCTCAGTAAACAGAGGTGAGCAACAAGCAACTGCAGATTCAGGCTGCCATCCTGGCAGAGGGTCAACTACATAGTGAGATGGAATAGACACTTACTATAACCTACAACTGCCCAGAGAGGTGCTCATCGTCCACATTGCAGTAAAGGTCGCAGCTTGGTCCAGAAAGCACCAGATAGACTTTGCCCTGGACTCTTGTTTTCTTTAATTTTTTTAATTAAAATATAATTACATTGCTTCCCCTTTCTCTTTCATCCCTCCTAACCTGCCCATGTCCCACCCCACCTCACTCACTCTCAGATTAATGGAGTCTTTTTCTTTAGTTGCTACTGTTACATACATATGCATAAATATATAAGCACAGCCCACTGAGTCCATCTAGTGTTTCTTGTATGTGTAGGACCTCAGGGATGACCAGTTGATACTGGGTAATGAATTAAAGGGCTCATCCCTGGGGAAGATGAATTCTCTCAGTGTTGGCTCTCCTTAGCTCCCTGTAGTTCTTTGTCTCGGGATAAGGCCCCATACGATTTTTCCCCTCCACTAAAATTTTTATTTTGAATTATGTGTCTGTATGGATATGTGCATCCTGGTGAATATGCCCTCAGAGGCCATAAGATAGTCTCAATTCCCTGAGGATGGAGTTATGGGCAATTGTGAGCTGCCCTTCCGCTGTCCAAGGTAAATGTTGGGAGCCGAACTCAGGTCCCCTAGAGCACCACCAGTCTTAAGCACTGAGCCACCTCTCCAGCCCCACTAAGTTTCACCTTCACATGTATTCCCAGTCATAACACAAGAAAAGTTGCAGGGACAAATGGTAAAATACAACTTCAGACCCGGGTTCCCTTGCAAGTCAAAGAAGTTTACAGTGAATGTCCGTTGCCTAGCTGTATACAGAGCTCCAGGTATAAAAAGGAAGATTTCCTCACGTGGATTCAAACATTACACTGCTGCTCACATTAGCTGAGACTCCCTGTGCCTCGGGTTCCTCTTGTAGAAATGAGAATTGAATTGGCTTTTTTTTTTTCTTTTTGTAAAACTGTGACCAAAACATCTGAGGAAAGGATTTAAGAGAAGATGGATCTATTTCGGCTGATTGCAGAACATTCTGTCCATGGTCATGCTGACTGACAGACATGAAGCGAGAAAAAGACAGAAATAAAGAGTTAGGTAAGACATAACCCCAAGGATATTCCAACTCTAGCCTCCAATGACCTACTTCCTCTGGTGTAAGTTTTCCTCCTTTTGCCACCTCCCAATATAGCTATCCTCTTATTCACTCAACAAGGGATCAATCCATTGATTAAGGCAGAACTCCCATGACCCAGTTGTCTCTGAAGCATCATTACAGACATATTCAAGGAGGGCTGCACTAGTCCTCTAGCCGTTTCTTAATCTAATCAGGCAGACAACCAAAATTAATAATCTCAGGAGTAATAACCATATCGGCTTATGTTGTTATTATCTCCATCTATCAGAGCCCATCTAGTACTAAGAATGTTAGGAATCATGTTTTTAAAAGAACATGGGCATTTTTGAAGCTTAAGCTTTGGAACTTCCAGCATATTCCTCATTTAAAGTGGCTTCTATTTGCATGGGTTAGGAGAGTGCTTCAGTGGTAGAGGATGTACAAAGCCCTGGGGTCTGTCCCTACCATCTCCTTCAGTCACTTCTGTTCTCGGCTTGTAGGGGACTATTCTTCTATAAAAACAGCTAAAAGAATCAATTTCCCTTTCTTTTTTCCTTCCTTTCTTCCTTCCTTCCTTCCTTCCTTCCTTCCTTCCTTCCTTTCTTCCTTTCTTTCTTTTTCATCTATTCCAAATGCATTGATGAGCTGTCTATGTAGCCCCGGCCTTGGAAAGCCAAGATCCTCGAAAAATGGTAAACTCGCTGGAAAGGCCCAGTGTGTTTGCACTCTATTTACTGAGGCACGTGCCAGTTCATAAGATCAGTGGGGAAGAGTGGAAAACCGAGAAGCTGAGCAGAAAATGAGTGCAAGCAGGAAAGATAGTCAGGCTTGTGGATGCTCAGTGAAGAAACAAAACGTTGAAATTCAGAGTCACCAAGTTTACCAGGACTTCAGACAACAAAATCCTGAAGGGAGGCTGTAAAGAGGATACTCGTGTACAGAAAGAGCTGCTCTTTGTTCCTGTGCATTTCCCAGTGGTAAGCAGAGCTAGGCAAGTGTTAGACAGAACAAAAAATGGCTAAGAAATTATGCAAAAGTAACCATGATCCCATGGAAATGAACAAATGAACACTGGGTTTGGAACCCACCTGAACAGAGAGGCCGTGGGAAGCACCTCCTGCTTTCAATAGGAACTCATGGAGTTGCACTCCAGAAAGACATACATCGAGAGTAGCCTTTAGAGATGAAACCTCAAGGCAGGTTGATCCCCGAGGATTCAAGGATTTCTGTTCTTAGTGTGACTGCTAACACCACGGGCCACCCACAGTTTTTCATGTCTACCACTACCATTCAGTAAAAATGTACTAGCCATGGAGAGACAGAGAAGAAATGTACTGTACATGCGAAAGAAAATGGATGACAAGATGAAGGATTGCATCAAGGAACTAAAATCTAATTTTCAAAACCAAGTTTTTGGTTTCAAAACCAAAAAGAAAGACAGTGACTGAAATTAACCTTGAATAAATGAGTTTGACAACTGTTGAAACATAAGTGGAGAGAGTATTAGTGACCTATAAGACTGAACTGGTAGGGAATATGGAGATGGGAACACCTAGACCCCAGTTCCTGGAAATGAATAGGAAATTCCCAAAAGAATCATAAAACCCATAGGACATTTCAAGAGCTTGGTTATCTATACATCTGATTAGAATCCTAGGATGTTCTAGATCGAAACCTAAAATGAGATCAAGTCAGAAACAACAGGCACTATTTGAACAGCTAATTAATAGTTAAGAACTTTCCAAGGCCGATTTAATCAAGCTATAGATTCACAAAGAGAAAGCTCAACCTGGAACCCCAGCTGAGAGCCTCAACTTCCCCAGTCAATTTCTAGTGGCTGTTTGTGAGGCCCTGATTGCATCTGCTCTCTCAATCAGGCTACTCCAACCATCTTTGCTGTAGGTTATAAATTCCTGAGTTGATGATGTAGTCCTGTTTCCTTCCTGTCTCTACTGACACTTGCTATTTATTCTAGTTTTGCTTGCTATATAAACTTAATAAACTCACTCAAAACTGAAACTATGGCTTTTATAAATAATCCTCAAGAGAGATGAGCAAAGGGGTCAAGACCAAGCTGGAGAAACCCACAGAAACAGCTGACCTGAACAAAAGGGAGCTCATGCACCCTGTCTGATAGCTGAGAAACAAGCACCCCTGAACGTGGGTGTCAGTTAGGAGGTCTGGGCATTCTATGGGGCCTCTGGTAGTGAATCAGTATTTTTATCCCTAGTATACAAATGGACTTTGGGAGCCCATTCCACATAGAGGGATACTCTCTCAGCCCAGACACATGGGGGAGGGCCTGGGCCGTGCTCCAAATGATATGACAGACTTTGAAGATACCCAATGAAAGGCCTCACCCTCCCTGGGGAATAGAAAGAGGATGAAATAGGGGGTTGTGGGGGGCAGGGGAGAAGGGAAGGGAGAGGGAACTGGGATTGACATGTAAAGACAAGCTTGTTTCTAATTTAGATTAAAAAAAAAATAGAAAAAAAAATAATCCTGTGAACAGTTGAAAACAGTGACTTACTCAAGAATGGATGATGATCCCAGCACCAGACACAAAATTGCCTGTACTACGCAAATGCTCTGCCACTGAGATATATCGCCAGCCCTCTTTTTAAAAATGTTTCCAGTTTTGAGATAGACTTTCCTTTCATTGCTTGGTGTACCTGCCACTGTGTAGCTGGGCAGGCCTTAAACTTTGTATCTCAGCCTCAGAAGTAGCTGGAATCCTGTACCCCCAGCTCAGCTTATAGCAAATTATGTTAAAATAATGGTCTTGTCTTTTCATTTCCAGCATTAAAAATCTCTCATTTGTTTTTCTTTCCTTATAGCATTGGCCTACATCTCCAACACAGTGCTAAATACTATGTATTAGCACTAATGTACAACATATACATGTATAAATGTATGTGTGTGTGTGTGTTTAATATTCTAGATGAAAGTAAAAACACCAGAAAATGTTTGACAAAGGTATGCAGAGAATAAGTACCCATGGAGTGCTCATGTGTGAGTGGGGCACTGTATCACAGCCTTCACCACAAACCTTAGGGACCACTGAGGAAGTGAGGGTGAAAACAGTAAAGGGCAGAGGCCAGGGAAGCCTGAAGGGATACAGAGTCTTCTGGACACTACAGGACTACTGCACTTATGGACTCACGGAAACTGTGATGCCTGCACGAGGCCTTTGCACGATCACCCACTCAACCTTCCAACATGGAGCAGGTGGGGGCTCATGAGCCCCAACCCTAGCTGAGGGACTGTTGACAGTTGATGACTTCTTCAGGAGAGAGATTCAGTTTTGTTGTTGTTTTTAAGGGTGTGGCCTCTGGTTAGTTGACTATGCTCCTTTGGATGGCCACACACACACACTGAGGAGTGTATAAACAGCACAAGTTAAACTCAGTGGGATATTTAAAAAAAATTAAAAAGTTAGGACACGATAATTTGAAGGGAGTGGAGGATAGGTAGTGGATCTAGAAGTTAAAGGGGGCAGGGGCGGGTAAATAGGACCGAAATACATTGTGTGCATGTGTAAATTCTACAAGAATGTTTTAAATGTTGAGTTTAAAAAGTGTGGGCCAGGAACTGTATGTGGTGGCCCACCCTGAACAGAGGCTCTGGGCTCATCTGAGCAGTGGGAATCCGCCTTTCCTAAGAGGTGTGCCTTCCAGGAGAGGGATAACTCCACTGTACCAAGCCTGACTTCATCCAGGTTTGAGTGTCATTAACTTCATCTTAACCTTCTAGGCACAAACACAGCTTCACATAGCCTATTATGACACCATTCGTTTTGTCCATTGATTGTCCCTTGTCCCCAGTTCACAGCCACAGGGACCTTACAGGTCAGAGCTGCTATGGCTTCCTTCTTTTGGCCTTGTTACCGCTCTTCAGCAGGCCCACCCCACTGGGTGCTCACAGCATGGCAGCTGACACTGACCTCCTCTGTCCAGGTCTCAGTGGACCTCAGATAGAAAAAGCACCCATTCTTCTCTCCTGTGCTCCCAGTAGCGTCTTATTATTGAGGTGGTTGCCTCTGCAGGAGGTGGGCTCTGACAGCTCCTGCTGTGGGGGTCTGGGGGCATACAGACAGACACATGGCTGGCTTCCAAGTGATGGCCAAGCAGGCCTTCCTCTCTCTGCACACCCAGTGAGACTGCCTTGGGGTAGAAATGGGGTAGGGACCTCCTACCCCAAACCTCCAAAACACAACCTGCCCAACTCTCACGCCCCCTGCTGTAGGAACTGGGACAGTTCCCTCCCATTCAGCCTGGGTATTATCAAGCTTTAGCCTGCCACCCTGCTGGGAATCCCTTCTGCTCACCTTTGTTCTCCATCTTGAATGGGGCCATGGTGTGGTCCTATCCTGCTGTCTACTCCCTTGTATCTGAGTTGAACCCTTGGTGTCCAGCCTCTACATACTGCTGAAGGAATCTTCCCATCATGCAAATCCAAGGATATCACTCTTCTAAAACTCTAGAAAGGCTAAGGATGTCATCCCCAACCTCTGAAATGGCCTGATATGTCCCCACATCACAACTTGCAGTATTCCTAGTTCCTATCTCCCCTCCTACTACTCTGTTGATCCCTGTTTCCAGAACTAGCTCAATCCAGCCCACTGGCAACCATGTAACGCATTTTTTGCAGAGCTAGGAGGCTGCTGCGCTGCCTCTTGGACCCCTGCAGAGCAATGGGCTTCCTCTCTTTGGGCCATTTCTCACAGGATGCTGTGCAGCCATTGCACCAAACCAGAACCCAGAACTGAGTCCTAAGCGGTATTTAACCACGCCGGTTTTGTCCCTTTTTATGTTTAAGGCAGGACACATTCGCAAAGCAAATTGAGCCAGACTCAGTGTCCACGACGGAGACAAATGGATGACACTTGCTTCTTCGAAGGGGGCGCTGGGCAGCGTGCTGTGGCAACAGGGCATCTAGGCTAAGGGGGTACTGGGGCGGGACAGACCTGCTCCAGAACAAGAGCCGCGACTCGACCGGCGGGGCCGATTTCGCTTTCGCTCTGAGTGCGGTGGGTGGGGTGGGCGGCGGGCCGGTCCCGGAACCTCGCAGACGGGCACTCCGAGAGTTAATCCGAAAGCGCCACCCGCCCCCTGGGGACGATCGACGCACACGTGTCCTTGAGAAGCTCGTGTAGAGACAGAGAGAGAAAGCAAGAGACGCTGTCCTGGGAAAGTCCTACTGGGTCTCCAGACAATTATAAAAATGTGTCCCCCAGGGTCAGTGTTGCAACAACCTCACCTCCAGCACCCAGCTGCTCTGCTCAGTGCCAGCCCAGAATGTGTCCTTCACGCTGTAAGTAACCCAGGGCCGGGACCAGGGTGACAGGATCAGGGAGAGTGGTCTGGGAAAGAGCAGGCAGAAGCCATGGACCCGCTAAGGGATACTAAAGGGCAGTCAGTAATTGCAGGCCAAAGGAAGGAAGACAGGAAGGAGGAAGGTTTTGCTAGATCTCCAATGTACATGGTCTCTTCATTATAGAACAGCCCAGGCCCATTATGCCCATTTCACAGAAGAAAACTAAGGCACAGCCTTGAAGCTAGAAAAAGAAAAACACAGATCTCATCCAGTCCCCAAACAAGATTTGGGGAGTCTTGCTCTGTCAGCCCCGAGAAATGGGTTGAAACATGGGTAGAAGGAGGTCAGGAGGTCAGTACCCAAAAGAAATGGATGGCAAAGATGGGCAGACTGGACGAAGGACAGAGGCAGCCTAAACAAGCTGACAAGCTCAACCTACCTCACCCCACCCCCATTTCCTTTCCAGGCCTCCTCTTTTTGTCCATCCTTGTCCTCCTAATTCACCTCAGTTTGGCCAGGGCCACACCAATCTCCAGACCTGCCCAGTGTCTTGACTATTCCCAAAACCTGCTGAGGACCACTAACAACATGCTGGAGAAGGTGAGTTTCTCATGTCCTCTGGCTTCGAAGCTCCTCTGTGGAAAGGACTTCTAGCCTATCCGGTATCTGCTGAGAGCCCCCAGTTTATGGGTAGCTGGCAGGAGAGGTACAGGAAACTTCAAACCTCCCAGATAGGATCTAGAGGAAACTGTGTTGCAAGAGAAAGAAAGGATGATAATAAATTATAATGGCATCAGTTGGGACTGTGTCTACCCAGAGGAAAATGGCTACTCAATGTGCCCCTCCTGCCTGGGTTATGACACCGGGACAGGTGCTCTCTGCATCTGCTCCACTGCAGGTTGAGCAGGGAGACAGTCACTAGGAGCAATCTCTGTGCTTCACAAGCTATAAAGATGAATTAGAGTGTCTCTTCTGCTGCTCACCAGCATCCAACATAGTGATACAGTTCCTTGTTGGATGAACACATCTCAGGGAGGACTGAGATATCAGGTGTCATGTCCAACCTTCATTTTTCGAGGGCAAGTGTGATCCAGTTTTATTTTTAGCTCCGTTAGTTTTCTCGGATTCCATATTTGAATGCAAATATGTTGTAAAACTGCCACCATTTTCTCCCAATTTTGCTACAAAGCTACAACAAATGATATATGTTCTAGATATCTGGAGCTGCTAGGGCTGTGACTCGGTGTGGAGTTCTTACTTAATTATGAATGAGGACCTATGTTCCAACCCTAATAGGGCATTCAGCCATAAGCACATAGGAACAGAGGGGCAGAGAGCGGGGAGGGGGGGGGAGAGATTCCTTCCTTCTTCCTGGTGTTATTTTTAAATCTTTCTTGAGGACCATCTAGCTTGTTATCTTATGCCTATCCCAAGATAAGCTCCATTCACAAGGGCTTCTTGGAGAATTCCTTCCTTCCCTTTTCATCTTTCATAAGGTTCTGCCAATTGTTCCTCAGTGCCCAAACAATATTAATCACATGGGGGCTCCCAGCCAAAGAGAGGGCTCAGTGGTCAAGAGTGCTGGCTGCTTTTCCAGAGGACCTGAGTTCAATTCCCAGCATTACCATGGTGACTCACAACCATCTGTAACTCTAGTCCTAGGGAAACTGTCATTTTCTGGCCTCTGTGGCCACTGAGCCCACATGGTACACAGATATACACACAGGCAGAAAACTTGTACACGTGAAATTTTAAAATTATGGAGAAATTTTAAGGGAGGAATGCCTGCAGAGATGAGTGACATTTTTTCTAAGGTGAGGTTTGACATGGAGGCATTGGAGGAGTTCAAAGTTCACTAGATGCTCCATGGAAAAGCCCACACTGCTACTCCCAGACAGCTTTACTGAAGATCACAACACTGCAGAATTCAGTTTCATCTTAGTTTGAGTTATTGTTGCTGCCAAGTTGAACTTGGAATCCAGTAGAGTATATCACTGTCTCTTCTTTGTCACATCCCTGGTACCATAGTTGAATGGGAAAAATTATCTCAACCTTCAGACAGAAAGTGGTTGACTTGTTAATAATTGTGTAATTCTGTTCATTGATATTTCCCAGCACAGCAGGGGGTAAGAGGCAGTCCCTGCATACTGTATATTAAAGCTCAAGTAGTGTTTAGGGCTTGCAAGTTTGTTACAGCCACCAAGCTGCGACATTAACAGTTCCCCTTTAGAAGTTATACTTGAAAAGGATATTCATACAGCACAGCTGCTTGACAAAAGGGAAACAACAGAATTCACTGGAAGTAAGCATCACAGTGTGGTGCTGATGCTGATGAGCACAGCCTGCTGTAGTGTTCACTTGGTGGAAAAAATATCCTGCTGACAAACAGCCTAGGCAAGGTGGGAGGGGAGGGAGGCAGAATGTAGGTGGCCTGTTTCTTCTCATCTGAATTTCCTACAGGTCAGAGATGAAGGTTCAGGGTGGTCAGTTCCAGTCCTGCTGGTACCCTTGGGTGCCAAGCTCAGAGGGAGCCAGCTACCTTGCTGAGAGCATCACCTCAGCTTCTCTTTACGGTTTCCACAGGCCAGACAAATTCTGAAACATTATCCCTGCACCGCTGAAGACATTGATCATGAAGACATCACAGGAGACAAAACCAGCACACTGAAGGCCTGTTTACCACTGGAACTAGTCAAGGTATAGAGGTCTTTCCCCAAGAAAACATGCAACACAATTAAAAATTGTACACCAAATGTAAGCAGTCTCCAGACATTTACACGCAGCTACCAAAAGTGGGATTTTTGAAAAAAAAAATCACAACAATATGAATACTTCAACAAGCTGAAGGATATACTCAATAACCATGGACTGGGTGTAGTGGTATATACCTTTAATTTCAGGCTAATCTCTGCTAAGTGATAAGCCAGCCTGGTATATATATAGTGATTTCCAGGCCAGCTAGTGATACATAGTAAGATCTTGTCTTTAAAAGAAAAAAACTGGGTCTTGTGAAGCTGTTGTAAAGTACTACACAGGTGTGATGACCTGAGTTTAGATCCCCAGATGGGTGTGATGGTTCCACATGCCGCCTCAGTGCCAAGGTAGGCAGAGACAGGAGGATACCTGGGACTCATCGACTAGCTAGTCTAGCTGAATCAGTGAGTTGCAGGTTCATTGAGAGACCCCATATTAGAAAACATAAGGTGGAGAACTGATTGAGAAAGATGCCAAAGATGGTCCTCTGGCTTCCACCTGCACACACTCATCCACACTCATGCAGACATGAATTCCTACACAGTTACACAAAAGTCCCTGTGATGGTGAGTTTTCACATGCTTCTTACTGTGATGGAAAGTTAGTTTGAGATAAAAAATATCAGAGAAATTTGAACTAAGAATTAATGTCCTTGGTGTGTTTTCTCCTCTAGAATGAGAGTTGCCTGGCTTCTAGAGAAACGGCTTCCCTCATGGTAAGTAAGCAAACTAAAGGTTCCTTCCCCATGACGGATTCATGATATTAATGATGACTCATTCTTTCCTCCAGAGAGGGAGCTGCCTGCCTCCCAGAAAGACTTCTTTGATGATGGTAAGTCTGACTGCTTTCCTCAAATGCACCAGTGGGATGTAGTCCTAGCCTGATTTAATGCCTTCTTTCTCATTTTGTCCCTTCACCTAGACCCTGTGCCTTAGTAGCATCTATGATGACTTGAAGATGTACCAGACAGAGTTCAAGGCCATCAATGCAGAGCTTTTGTATCATAATCAGAAACAGGTGGTTCTGGATGAGAACATGCTGACAGCCATTGATGAGCTGATGCAGGTAAGGCATCCTTCTTGGGTCAGGAGAAACCCTTTCAGTCCCCACCTCCATCTCCTCAGCCTTGAGGAGACCCTTTCCAGTCAGGGCAAATACAAGCAGCCTTCTACTTGTTGACTTCATGCTATGCACCATGCTCTTTGTAAATGGTTTTTCTGATGCCATCCCCACAACAAGCAAATAAGATCTGTACAAAGGAGGACAGGGACACTTATCTGAGATCACATATCTTGCAAGAAAGAAGCAGAACTAAGGTTCCCTGCAAAAAGGATTGGGTTTTTTTAAAAAACACTTTTTTCTCTTAAGGGTCCAAGATTAAGACTGGAGAGACAGTCCAGTGGTTAAGAGCACTAGCTGTGCAACCATGAGGACTTGGGTTTGACTGGGAGCACAAATGCAGGAAACATCTTGAACCAGTTTATGACCTCAGAGAGTGGACACAGGAAGATCACTGAGGCCATCTTACTGCAAGTCTAGTCATGAAAACTCCAGGTTCAGGGCGAGAACTGACTCAAAGGAATAAGATGGAAAATAACATAGGACCCCCTTCTCTGGCTTCTGCACATTGTAGGCACAGATCATATATCTGCTATGTGTGCATATGAGTGTGTGTGCACATATAATACACAAACATGCACATGTACACATATCTTTTTAATGAGTAATGAACACTCAAAGGGCTGCACACACACCCAAATATTACTAGGGAAAACAAAAGGTTATAATCTTGAACAAAATGAAAAGTCTTCTGTCATCTAGGGAAATCCACAGTGTTACTCATTCGTGGGAACTCGCAGTAGATGGTAACACAAACCACAGAAATATGCACGTAAGAGAGCTGAGTGCCTTGGCAACTAGAGCGTAAGATGAAAATATGTTCAGAAGTCACTGTCTGAAAAGCAACTGATTTCTTTTTGATTTCATATATACTGTTTTAGTTATGGTTTCTAGTCTTTGATAAAACACCATGGCCAAATACAAGTTGGGGAGAAAAGGGTTTAGTTCATCTTGTAGCTTGTAGTGAGTCCATCTTTCAAGGAAAATCAAGGCAGGCACCCAAAGTCAGAAACTAATGCTGAGGCTGTGGAGGAACCCTGGTTACTGGCTTGCTCAGCCTGCCTTCTTATAGCACCCTGGACCACCAGCCTAGGGTGGGCCCTCCCACATCAATCACTAATCAAGAATTACCACAGGTTTACCCACAGGCAAATCAGGTAGAGATATTTTTCTCAGTTGGTGTTCTCCTCTTCCAAAATGATTCTATCTTGTGTCAAGTTAATATAAACTAGTCAGTATATTATACATTGCCAGATTGTTTGAAAGATAGCAACATTTATACAGGTATCAAAGAATCTACCATACAGAGAATTGTAATTTATAGTGTATGTACAAGTGGAGAAGTCAGGTGATTTGGGGAGGAGAAAGAGGACTACCAGAGACAACTGTGCATCAGAGTTAATTCCTGTGTGCCTGTTTGTAAAATGGGGTAACTTCAGACACCCTGCCTCTCTCTTGGGATTTTGTGAGGAGCAAGCAAGCTTCATATAAATATAAATTCTTATTCTGTCACCAAATCAAAAGGGGGGCTGGGAATGTAGCTCAGTGGCATAGTGTTCGTCTACCATATCAAAGGAATGAATGAGAAACATTTATCTAATACAAACAGCATTTCCATCACAATCAGCTCTGCTACTGACAGAGAGCTCTAATCAACAGACTCCCCTCAGCTCCCTCTTCTCTAAAGACTGGAATTCTTAACATAACCTGTAAAAATTAATCAGCTATTGCTGCAGATACTATCTCATAGACTCTGACCTTCCATAAGACAAGCCCCAATGCTGACTTTTCTGAACCATTTAGGGATCTTTTTGGAGTTCATTAAAGGCAGAAGTGCTTGCAAAAGAACATTTCTTCCCTCTGTTCCTGCAGGAACATTGCACCAGGGGTCTAAGAGTGTCTGAGGGACTAGGTTTCAGGCACTGGATGGTGCATTGATTTCATCCGTGTTTGCAGATGAGCATTTTCATTTTGAAATTGTATATATGTTATGCTTAGTGTTTCTTTCTTTTTAGGCTCTGAATCTCAAAGGTGAGACTCTGACCCAGAGACCTTCCCTGGAAGTAGCCAATCCCTACAAAGTGAAAATGAAGCTCTGCATTCTACTACAGGCTTTTAGCATCCGTGCTGTGACTATCAACAGAGTGATGAGCTATCTGAATTCCTCCTAAGAAGCTCAAGCTCTCCTGCTTAGTGCCCTTTTTACAAAAATATGAACCAATGACATTTTAATAAGAGGTGGGTTAAGAACTAGGAATTCTTGGCCTGGTTGAACATAAGCTCCTGCCCCATTCTCCCAGTCCTGTCAAAGGTGGCACCGCTACCTCATCATGGTCCCCTCAGTCATGTCTCTTGTATTTACTATGCACGCTATTGTTTGTAAGTTTTCATGGAAATCTTAAGGAGAGAAAACGTCCTCCCTAAATGAGTCAGCAGCAGAGCAAGAACTGATAAGCTATTATTTTTGTGCCAAAGTGTTTGTGAAAACACTCATCACCACTTATTTAAAAATATTTATTTTACATTTCATATTAATGGAAGTATATGAGCTTATTTATATTTATTTATGTTCTATTTATTATAATATTTCTTGTCAAATGAATTTGAAACTTTCAGTTATTATGTGGTTCTAATAAAGTGATGTAAACATTTCACACATGTTCTTGGAGCATTTATTCATTCATTTATTTATCTAAACAGAATCTCACTGTGCAGACCAGGCTGGCCTCCAACTCACGGAGATCAGATAGCTTCTGAATGCTGGATCCAAACCTGTGCACCACTACGCCTCGCTAATTGGTGTATTTAAATGTTTCAAAATACATTGCAGGAAAACTGTGCCCTCCACTGCTGTGAAAGACACCACAACCAAAAGCAACTTATGGGAAGGGATTGTTTCATCTTACACCTTACAGGCCGTTGCTGAGGGAAGTCAGGGCAAAAACCTGGAGGCAAGAACTGATCCAGAGAGGAAGGAGGGATGCTGCTTACTGACTTGCTCTTCACGGCTTGCTCAGCCTGCTTTCTTATACAACCCAGGACCACCAGCCCAGTATTAGCACTGTCCACAGTATGCTAGGCCCTCCCCCATCAATTTCTAATTAAGAAACCCACACACACAGATTTGCCTACAGGTCAATCTGATGGACACATTTTCTCAATTGAGCTTCCCTCTTCCTAGAGGCCTCTAGTTTATATCAAGTCAACAACAACAACAAAAAAAAACTAACCAGCACAAAAAGTCTGATGAAATTTGAACACAATGACCTCATAAAGATAGCCATAATAGGGTTGGAGAGATGGCTCAGTGAGTTAAATGTTCATATCACATGTGTGACAATTGGGTTTCAGATCCCCAACACTATATGGTGTGGGGGTATATGCAGTGTGGCCATGACAATCCACCTGTAATTGGGGATGCTGAGAAACAGGAATACCAGAGCAAAGTGGCTAGCTTGACTAACCAAACTCATAAGCCATAGGTATGAATGACGGACTATGCCTCGATAAATAAGGTAGAGAGTGATCAAGGAAGACATCAACCTTTAGCCTCCACACCATGTGCCTGCACACATTCACACACCTGCACACATTTGAACACATTACACAAGCACATACTACAGACATGTACATAAAAATTGGCCATAGTTTCACCTCTGGAAGGCAACCAAGGGCAACAGTAACAGCTAGTAATGTTTTGGGAGTATCTTGATTACTTGATTTTAAAATACTGATTATCCACATTGGAGAGGTTATGAATATAGGCATACCCTTTTACTTTGCTAGTACAAGTGGAGTGTACTTTGTCGCAATCTTTCAACATGAAATTCAGCAATACTTATTCAGAATCTTAAAATATTTGTTTAGACCTGTGGCCCTCATAATTCCATTTAATGGAATTTATACTGAAGAAGTCATTAGACATTTATATATTTTGTACAAATATGTTTTTACAGTAGGATTAGTAGTGAATTAACGTGAAAATAAACTAACTTTCACAAAACAGGATGAATTAGGTGGTAAACTCCTAGTTCACTATCAATATGTGTGATTCACAGTGACTGTCTACTACCAGGACCTGGGTTCACCTAGGATGTAAGCCTGTTGGCAAGCCTTCAATGAATTATCTAGATCACATTATGTCCTGGGCATGATTGTGAGGGTTATTGTGTTTAGATTAAATTCTCCTTTGAGGATATCTGTGAAATATAATCTAGAGTGAGCTAATTGAAGGAGGAAGATCCATCCTGAATGCACGTGTCACCACTCCATGGACTGGGATCCGAGGAATTCCCACAAAGGAGACAGCCAGCCATGTAAGTATTCATCACTGTCCTCCTCCTGACCTGGGACACGTGGTGATCTACTGCTTCAAGCTTCCATTGTCTTGACTTTCCCATCATGATGTCTTGTACCCTCAAATTGTGAGCCCAAATTACCTCTTCTCAAGATACCATGGTCAAAGTAGTTTACTGTAGCACACCAGAAAAGTAACTAACGTAACAAATAACCTAAAGAGAGAGAAGAGAGAGAGAGAGAGGGAGAGAGAGAGAGAGAGAGAAATGACCATAGTATTCTGACTCATTTCCCAGTCCCCTTAATCTTGATTTTTGCAGGGAAACAAGGCAGGCCTCAATACTCAAGTGGCAGTGTGAATTATGGTCTTTAAGAATTATTTTACTATTTTTGTCCAACACTCAAGTCGCAAAGTAAAACACACAAAAGTGTTCTCCCTGACAACCACAGGCCATGACATGCTGTGAGCTAAACAAATACATTATGGCACTCCTCATCCAAAGGGCTCTCCAAATTATTCTAACTCTTGTGACCCTTTGGGCTCTCAGAGGGAAGTCCTTTTTAAATTACAAACAGAAAAGCTCTCTACTTGCCCAAATTATACAGAATGCTTCCCTGAACCCCGTGTGTAATTGCCTTCCTTTGCCTTAAGACACGTCTTCCCTCTGGTCTTACTATTAGTTCTGTCTTTAAGCCATGGGAATTTAGAGTCCCTCAACAGAATCCCACATCACTTGGTCCTGGGATAACCATGCCCCTTCTTAATAGGAAAAGGCTCTCAGACCTTTATTTAGAGAGGCACCTTTCCTAAGCTGTCTCTTCCCACCAGGTCCCCCACTATTCTCCAGGGTTCCAGAAGGAAAGAAGTGTGGCCCCTCCTCTTGACAAATTCACTGTCCCAATTCTCACTCTCTGCCCTTCATCAGGCAAAACTCCAGATTCACTAAGGGACTGGGTAACTGCAGCCTCCTCCTATTGTGCCCAGACTCTGAACCCCCAAAATCACAAAGAGACCAGATCTGCCTGATACAAAAGCAAAAAGTCTTTTTAATTTATGTCCTCTGTCCATCTGACACAGAGGGTGGAGTAGGGGAAGGGTATATATTGGGGTAGAACAAGAGGAGTGTCTAGGGGTCCACTAGTTACATAGCAACAGTCTCAGGAACCTCTGGGCTGGGGGAACCTGTCCTGAGTCAACTGGTCAGCTGCAGTTGCAGAAAGGTTGCTATGCCCAGAGGCCATCCAAGGGCCATTACTACCTACTGCATTCCACTATTATCAGTAAAGCACATTCAGAACCCTCCAGCTAACTTCTGATTGGTTCCTTGCCACATGGAGGGTATCTAATAGTTGCCCTAATGGTTAAGGAAAGGTTGGGGGCTCAGCACATGCTGCTGAATCATGGGTCTATGTCTTGTTGGGTCTTTTCTGTGGCCTGTCATGGCTGCCAAAGCAGGAGGCTGAGTGAGAGTATGGGCCCTTCACTCCCAGACAGGGGCTCCTCCCAGGCAGATGCTTCCCTCAGGCAGGGACTCCCCCAATCAGAGGCTCCCCTTAGGAAGAAGCCCTCCCCAGGTAGTGGCTCCCCCGGGCGGGGGCTCTTTCTTTTGAGCAGCACAGATCGCAGTCAATGCTTGAGAAGACTCTCTAGGCTGTGGAGTAACTGGCCAGTCCTTACTGAAAATGACACCTGCTGACTGTCTGTCTCCTCTTTGCTTCAAGCACAGCTAAAGGAAGGTCTCCTCCCATGACCTGTGTCCATGCATAGGAACACACACTCATTGCATTTGTTCCAGGCATCATTATGAGATGTGCTTTGAAATAATGACTGGAGGCGATTATGATAGTCCATGCCTGCAATGTCAACACTTGGGAGACTGCAATAGGAAGGTCATGAGTTCAAGGCCAGCCTAAGCTATAGGCCTTAGGTCTCTATGTAAAACAAAACAAAGAGGGCTGTCCCAAGTGAGGTCTTCAAGATGAATTCCATTCTTCAATAGTCTCTAGTGTTTGTTTCCTCCCTTTTAAGCCCAGACATGTGTAATAGTGCTTATGTATTTTCACCAAATTGTTTATGGCTGCCTCCCTGTTCCCTCTTCCAAGAAATGAAGATAATGCTCAAACTTGCCTCAGAGTGATGGTTAAAGAACAAGCATTGGCCTGGCCCTCAGTGCACAACATATCTTAGTCAATTTTAAGGATCAGTGTTCATCCTTGGGGATGACAACTCAGACAAAGTAGTTAACTCCTAGGCTACTATTTCTGCCTTGGTGGAATTTAAGAGAGAAAGCCAATTTCACAGAGTTACCGTAAGGAGTAAATGAGACAGTGACAGAGCCAGAGGTGGTGGCAGATGCCTGTAACCTCAGTGATGTAAGTGCAGAAGGATCGAGGAGCTCAAGGCCAACCTTTACTAACTGTGAGCTAGCCTGCACCAAAGGAGACCTGTTTTAAAGACACACGTGATAAATAAATACAAATAAAGAAGACACTGAAAGCACCTAATAGGTGCTCCAAATCAAACCCTTAAAGCGGTGGGGTTATTTCCTTCAAGACTTCATCACTCCCAGTAGCACCAAACAGGGACAAAGAGATGGCTCAGCAGGTAAATGCTCTGGACCCTCTAGCACATCAGCCAAAGTGTCACCAGCAAAAAGGTTGCCTGGGAAAGATACAGGGCAGAAGGCAAGGTCCCTCCCAAGAACAAAGTGTGGGAGCCAATGAACTTTTTCAAACTAAATCTGTGATTTTAACATCATGCTCAGTGACAGCTCATTAGACGGCCCTTGACCTAAAACGACTCCACTAAAAAGAAAACAAGCCAAATGTGTGCTTTGGACACAAAAGAATGACTCCGCCTGATGGTCAACATGAAGAACATGGAATTGAAGCCACCCTACTGAAGGTCCTCAGAACTAGGGAGAGAGGACACTGAGGGAGGGCCTAGCCACATGTGCAAAGGAAGCTTTGGAAAACTCAAGAAGGTGCCAAAGGGCTTTTAACATTCCAAGGAAAAAAGAAATAACAGAAACAAAAATGGAAAATCAGTTTTACCTGAGGCTATCCCCAGAGCTGTCATGGATCCTTTAGGCTGTGCCACGGGGTCCATTCTGTTATCAGGTTTACATGTCATCGTTGACCTCATCATTCAAGCTAAAGTATATATAAAACTTAAATTACAAGCTTCAACTACATCTTCTGAAAATTTAATTGTGTGTAACTGAAAGACTTTAATATATATGTATATGCACATACATGTATGTATATTTTTTTTGTTTTAAAATCTGGGTATGGTAGCATGTGTCTGTAGCTGCTAAGGAGATTGACATAGGTGGTTCACTTGACCCTGGAGTTGAAGCCTAGCCTTGGCAATACAGAATCTGTCTCAATTTTTTTCATTAATAATTTTGCTACATTTATTTATTGTGTGTGTGTGCACATGCATGTAAGTACACGCATGAAATCAGAGAATATTCAAGACTTGGTTCTCTCTTTCCACCATGTAGGATCCAGTGATCCAGCTTAGACTGTCAGGCTTGGCAGCAAGCACCCTTACCTTCTGAGCCATCTTTCTGGCCCTCAACATTTTTAACTGAATGCTTACCAACAGGTTGGTTGAAATGCATCTATTGAAAACAACCTTTAGTTGCATCTATGTATCCTTGAGTTTTATATTTAAAAAGCAATAATGGGGTCAAGTGCATGATGTGTACCTATAATTCCAACATTGGGGTGACCAAGGCAGGGGGACTGCAAGTTAGTGGACCCAGCACAGTCTATTTAGTGAGACTACATTGTCAACAAAATATAACAAAAAGATAACAAAATAACTTTTTAAAAGTTTCTTAAAGATGTATTTTATATGTATGAGTGCTCTGTCTGCATGGATGCCTGCATGCTAGAATAGGGGCATCAGATCCAATTATACATGGTTGTGAGCTACCATGTGTTTGCTGGGAATTGGACTCAGGATCCCTGGAAGAGAAACCAGAGCTCCTAACTATAGAACCATCTCTCTAACCCGATAATAAAGTAAATTTTAAAAATCAAATTTAAGTGTGGAACTGAGGGTGTAGCTCTGTGGTAGAACATTTACATGCCATGGAGGAAGGCCCGGCTTTAATTCCGGCACCAGGGTGAGGGGGAGGTATTGTAAAGTAGGGTGTCTATGTAATATTAGATAATGCACTTGTGGAGTCATGTTTAGGAGAAAAATTAACAGCTGAGCTTTGTGTGCTTTCTGATCGGGAGGCAATGTTTAGTTGTTTACTATGGTGTGTATGGAACCACCGATAACGATGGCAGTGGCTGTCCTGCTTCACTCCTGAGAGAACTTCAGCGTGGACAATTGTAGAGAGCCTCGAAGTGCCACGCCTTAAAGTGGCGCTGGCTTCCGCCTTCCACCTCCCCACCGGTGAATACTCTCTGGTGTAAACAAGCCCTTAATTGGTTAAGTCTGTTCAGCCTGACTGCTTCTGCATTAGAGCAGCCTATCTGCAGGGTCCACGTGGCTCACTGGGGTTAGTTAGCTCAAGGGTATTTAAGCCTGTGCAGGGGTCCCCTGGCTCTCTCTCTCTCTCTCTCTCTCTCTCTCTCTCTCTCTCTCTCTCTCTCTCTCTCTCTCTCTCTCCCTCTCCCTCTCCCTCTCTCCCTCCCTCCCTCCCTCCCTCCCTCCCTCCCTCCCTCCCTCCCTCCCTCCCTCCCTCCCTTCAAGGATCTTGATTAAAACTGCATGAAGAAGATCTACCCGGAGTCGCGTCTTCCTTGCTGGCGAGGGTCAGGCGCGTACAGACAATGTCACATTACTGACATGTTGTGCCTCTAGCACCTGGCACTCAAAAACAGGAGCCAGATAAGAAGCTCCAGGGGCTTCGGCATGTTTCTCCCTTCTTTTTCCAAATGAGGTATAATCAGCCCAGACAGACACCCCAGTGCATCCCAGTGGCCAGCTGAAGAACCCTTCTTCGTTGTTCTTCGTCTATTACTTCCAATTACCAAAATCAAAGGTAAAACATTAAGAGTATCTATGCTCACTTCCTTTGAAGTAACTATGTGTGTTATAACACCCATATTACAGAAGTAAGCCTCTTGATTAGGCCAAAATAATTTAAATATCTGGTTTGGGGCTAAGTGGTTAGCAGACTTTTAAGACCAATTCTCTGCTAGCAAAGTACACCACACTGGTGAATGTGGTTTCCTTCCGGTTAGGCTGAAGGAGCCTTAGAAACACACCCTGGGTTGGGCTGGAAGTTCAGTCGGTAGTAAAGAGTTTGCTTAGCATTCATGAGGCTGTGAAATTCCCTCCATTGCTTCTGAGCTCCCTTCACGGGGAGGCAGAACCGTGGGTGGGAGCAGAGCAGGTTTTCTCACGGTGAAGCAGAAGCAAAGGGCAAGACTGAGGAAGAAGTTCCCATACAATCCTCAGGGACAAGTGTCTGTGACATCTGTCCTCCAACTGTCCTCCACCTCCCAAAGTTTCCACCACTCCCAGAGATGTCACCAGCAGGCAACCAAGCCCGAGCATGTGGCCTCTGGATGACATTTCAGATCCAAACCAGAGCATCAAGCAGCCATTGCGTGCTCTGCTTTCCACACCGCTCCTGACAGACACAGTTCAGGGTCCTAAAGCACTCCTGGTAACCCCCCCCCCCAGTCCCACCCCTCTCTCCTCAGTGACCACCTGCACGCGTTTTTGGTGCACGTTCCAGGTTAATTTTATTTGTTATCATGATTTAAATGTAAAATGTAGCCACAAAAGTTCGGATGTTTGAACACTTGCTGTAAAAGGAGACTTTTCTCTGGCCAGTGTGGTCCCACTGAACCAGTTTCTCACTGCCCATGGGCACACTGCAGCCGTTTATAAAACCACTCTGAGGCTTAGTATCTATCTACAATTGTTTAGCCAGTGACTTAGACTTCTTAGTGGCTAGCTCTCTCTTAATTATTAACCCATTTCTATCAATCTGTGCATCACCGTGTGGCCTTAGCTTACTGATGATATCCTGGCATCTTGCCTCCCCTGTGACTACATGGCATCTCCTTGACCCTGCCCTCCTCTCTGCATCTTTGTTTGGATTACCTGCCTAGCTAAATTCGGCCTGCCCATCAGCTGAAACAGACTTATTCATCAACCAGTAAGAGAAACACATAGTTACAACATACAGAATGGCATCCCCTATCAGCTTGGTCCCCAACTACTGACACTGATTTGAAAGGCTGTGGACATTTCAAGAGATGAGGTCTGCATGGTACAAATAGGTCCCTGGATACAAGCTTTTAGAATTATAGCTCAATCAGCTGCTGGCTTGAGTTCGCCACATCCTGTCTACAGCCATGATATAACCAGGAGCATCACAGCCCACTGCCTCAGCCACTGCTGATGCAGCCTTTCCTGGGGAATGTATTCCCTCCAACTATGAACCAAAACAAACCCCTCCCCCTCTGGAGTTCCTTTTGTCAGGTATCCTGTCACAGACCAGAAAAGGAACTAAAACTCTTACTCAAATAGGTTTTGAAATTAAGACAAAGTCAAAACCTCACTGAATTCATTGAAGCATCCCATGTGCTAAGATGCAGAACCTTTAACTGTCACTGTTTGTTTTTTTAATTATTATGTATTTATCTATTTATTTATTTTAGCTTTCCAAGCTTTCTTGAGAAGAAAATTCTGCTATAAATTCAAGGAGCATACTCTCATCTGGAAATCAAACTCACAGCAAATGTGTGTGGCCCTTCCAAGATGGGAGCCAACAGTGAACAGGATGAAGGTGAGTGACAGGCTCAAGAGGCTCTAACCAAGGATGTCCATCAACACAGGGCAAAATTGGACATAACTTCATCCAAGGACTGCAGGGCATAACTGCAGGCGGAGTCTCAAACATCAACACCCAGAATTCAAAGGGTCTCACCAGCATCAGTAGCTGAAAACCCATTGTGAGAACTCCTCAGACCAGGCAGAGTATCAAGGAGGCTTGGAAATGCTATCTGAAAACCTGCATCCCAACACTGCATCCCTGGTCCCCGAGCCCCGGTCAAGCCCTTCAGTAGGAAGCATTTGGTCTACCCCAATAAGAACTCAAACCACGAACAAATATCCAACCCCATCTGTTAGAAACCACCATTCTGATGGTGGGACACAATCAGCAAACAGGGGTCCTTAAAGAATGGCTTCTATATGGAAATTTATAGGAGGAAGCTTCCTGGAAACCAATGCATCAGTCTAACCCAGTGGGTCAAAATACAGAAAAGTCCCTCTCCTCCTTTCTCATCTCCTCAGGAATTAGTAGGAAAACATTTGGTTTTAAATAAATACCATCCTGGAAATGGAGAAGCTCTGGCCACTCATACAGTGGAGGACAAAGGGAACATACATACAGCTGTCCCACACTAGCTACTTTACCTGGATTACGTTCACAGTTTAAGTACTAGAGAGCTAAGTTCAAAAACCATCTGCTGCCAGCAGACCAGAGGTGACAGCAACCTCGGAGTAGAAGACTTGAAAACGTGACTTGTGGGACTGCACACTCAGTGGGTAACCAACCGCCCACAGCCCTCTTTCAGGTGACCCACAATTACCTGTAACTCTAGCTCCAAGAGATTGGATGCCCTCTTCAGGCTTCCATGGGCCCAATACACACACACACACACACACACACACACACACACACACAAATAAAATAATAAAAAGGTAACTCACAGAGTTGGGAGTGAAGGCCAATAGTAGATCACATAGGAAGCAAATGCATGGCCCTTGTCTTGATTCCCCCCCACACACACACACAAATTAACTTGTAAGTAAATAATAGTATAAAGAAAAAGATCTTAAAAAGCTGATTTTTTTTCTCTTCATCTATAATCTGCGAATTATTTTCAAACAGTTGAATAAACATATCTATCATGTTAATGGTCACCAACATCACCAACATAATGCCTGGAGGTGGTTCTCCCCAGACTTCAACATACTTGCTTGATCCCTGGGAGGTGGGGGGGGGAGAGAGGGGGAGGGAAGAGTGGAGGGGGAGGGGGAAGACAGCAAGATAGCCGCCAGAGAACAGGTACTTTTCTCTTGGTTTGGTTTGGCTAAAGGAATTTCTGCTATACATTCTCCCTTCTACCTGAAGTAAATGACCCCGAATTGCAAGACAAGTAATGCAGACTTTGACCTCGTTATTTCATGGGGGATGGATACATGAAGCTTCAATAATGGGAGATAGATACATGAAGCTCAAGAGACACTTGAAACTTCTCCAGAGAGACTAGCACACCCAGCTCTTCCACACAAGAGAATTAGAGAATTTCAGCATCTCGGGAGGGTTGAAGCTTCTGTATGCAAACGCCAGAGGGCAGCAGACCTTGCCTCCTGCGCTATCCTGGAAAGACAGGAAGCCGACCAAAGACTGGCTCCAAAATCAAATCACTTGACTTTAGTTTGCCTGTTGTTTTCTTTTCCCTGTTGCAGGGGATTGCTGAAGGCTTCCAACCTGCTTGGCAATTGCTCCTCTCATTAATCATTTTTCTTCTTGTTGTGACAAAGTACCTGACAAGAAGCCACTTTAGGAAAGAAGGGTTTACTCAGGGTCAGTTTCAGGATACAGAGCTACAGGCTGTCATGGTGAGGATGGCGTGCATGGGAGGGTGAGCAGTTCTGTGCATTGCATAATCAGAAGTAAGGGACCTCAGAGAGAGAGAGAGGCCAGCATTCAAGCCTCTCCTTTTTCCATTATTCTTCAGCCCATGAGATGGTGCTGTCCATGTTCAATGTGTGTCTTCCTTCCTCTCTTAACCTCTGTAGAAGCACCTTCACAGACACAGCAGAGGTGTGCTCCTAGGTGACTCTGAATGCTGAATGTCTGAAACCCATTTTGACTTGTAGTGTATCCTAGTGGCACATTTACACACTTTTACATGTTTAGAGTACAAAAAATAGTGTGAGTTCCCATAAGAGCCTCTGACCAAGAGATTCTGAGGAGCAACTCAATGTTTCTTAATCATATGACAATAAGAAATCAAAGGCTTGAATTGGTTTGAGCTTAGGGGTGACAATCTCTCTCTCTCTTTCTCTCTCTCTCTCTCTCTCTCTCTCTCTCTCTCTCTCTCACACACACACACACACACACACACACACACACACACGTAAAAGAGAGAGAGATAGAAACAGAGGAAGGGAGGGAGGGAGAGAAAAGCAGAGGGAAGTTTCTAAACAAACAGAGGAACACAGAAGGAACTCTGTGGTCTGGAGAGAGTCCAGCACAATTGTGGTCCCTACTGGTTCTCTGGGCTGGGTAAGGCATTGGCCAAGCTTCCCTGGCACCACCTTGTGGCCTCCCTGAGCACTGCTTCAGTGCCTGGAGATCAGAAGGTAGTCCATACTAGCTAGGATCAGATTGCCACCATCTACCCTTCTGAGACTTTTTGCCTGCCTAAATTTTGACAAGCATCTGCTTCTGTCACTCTCGTCAACAGAGGACAAAGGGGATTTTGTACTCTCGGGGCAGATGGGAACAGAGGCTTTGTAGTCAAGTGAGCACTTACTGAGGTCACCTGAACTGGAATTCCAGCCCTTCCTCTAACTGCAGCATGAGTCACCTTTATGAACCAGTGGTAGCCCATGCTGACAGCCCTGTGCTTACCAATGTATTTGCATAATTCTCTGAATTCAAGCTTATAAGCAAACAACCAACACTTTCCATATTAGAAATTGCTGTTCCCTTAGACACACCTTGATTCCAAGTAAGCGATTAATTCAGATTATTTCCTGCTCATCTTCCGTGACACAGATGGCATTTTTCAAGCAGTTACCAAAATGATGGGCGGGAACATCACACTGCTTCTTGTCTCTTGCCTCAAATTCGGTGTCCTCGGAGCACACATTATAACATCTTGTGACTTCTGTCCAATAATGCCTCAGCTGGGTGAAAGCCATTTTTATCCATTCTCCCCAGCTTCTTAGCAGGGTATCTAACTACACATCTACTGGTGGCATTTTGGTCTTTATCCTACATAAGAATGAATGAGGGATTTAATATTTCCTCTCACAGTTCTAATAAGATAAACTCTTATTTAAGAAGTACATGTTAGCTGCCTTTAAAAGATATCCACGTGTCTACAAGCCCATTGTTTCTGATCAGCTTTTAAAGACTAAACAGCATATTCCTTCATATGACATAAGTGTTAGGAAAGTGTGCTGACTAGTTTATGTCAACTTGATATAAGCTAGAGTCATCAGACAGGAGGGAAGTTCAATTGAGAAAATGCCTGCAGGAGACTGGATTGTAGGCAAGCCTGTAGGGCATATCCTTAGGGTCCAGCCCATTGTAGGTAAGGCCATTCTGAGCTGGTAGTCCTGAGTTCTGTAAAAAGGGAGTCTGAGCAAGTCATAAGGAGAAAGGCAGTAAGCAGCACCCCTCTATGGCCTCTGCATCAGCACCTACCTCCAGGATCCTGCCCTGTTGAAACTCCTGTTCTGACTTCCTTTAAAGGGCTATAATTCAGAACACATAAGCCAAACAAACCCTTTCCTCCCCAAGCTGTTTTGGTCATAGTGTTTCATCACAGCAACAGAAACCCTAACTAAGACATGGATAATGTTCACAACGAAAAGTCAGGTGAAGCTGTTTTGCAAATCAAATTAAATTGATATTAAGAATCCAGACAGCCAAAGTAATTTATGTGGCTCAAAAGAATAAGTGTTCAGTTTTGCCCAGCTCCATGGACCTTTGTAAACTCCAGAATAAGGCTGGTGACACTTCAGTGGCTCACAGTGCAGGCAGAGCAAGCTCCAGTCTCTGCTGTGCCGTTTTCCAGCACTGGGGAAGAGCACATTCATCAGGGTGGTAAGAACTGTTAGCATCTCACTTGCAGTATTCGGGAATCTCCCAGAAACAGCAGCATGCTGTTGGAAGAACCCATGTCTGCCAGTGCAAGCCATTGTCCATAGAAAACATGGCCCTCTTACTACATTTTCCGATTTTGCCTTTGTGATCTTGCTGAATGTGGTGCAGAAAAACCCCTTGCTGCAAAGGTTAAATAAAGCACCCCAGATCTTCGTAAGCGCCTCTGGTGGTGTAAGATGGGGGAGATGAGAATGCTTCCTGCCGTTTCCCATGATCTCATCGCCTCAATTCATCCTAAGCCAACAATTTGTTATTAAACACCTAACATCTGGACGGAGTCTTCCACCAGTTTCCCACAGGCCTAGTCTGTGATAAGGAGTCTAGATTGAAGAATGATGTGAAAAGGTGGCTCAGCCACCTAGTGGCTTCCTGGTGTATGGCAGGCTACTCCTAACCTGAAGTTTCCACTTTTTTACTTTTAATGAATTCAAATTTTCCTTGAGTCTCCTAAGAACATAAGTGCTCAGGCCACCTAAAGCCTACCTTTCCAGTCCCTGAACCCAAATGATTAGAGATCTTATCATGGTCCTGTTAGTAGTGAGCCCTGGTTATGCTTTTCAAATCTCTGCAGTGACAAAGGTGTTCTTAAAGATGCTTAAATAACAAACAGTATAAGACGTAGCTATTGGAGCCTAGAAAGACAGAGAACAGGGTGGGGGGGTCCATAAGGCACCTTTCCTGACATAAAAAGACAGTGGGAATAATTTCTAGCATTCCACAGCAAAGCAGTATGACAAGTGCTTGCAAGGACCTATTATTGCCTGTCTGTTGAGAAACTCCATGAAAAGAGTTCAAAGGCCCTAAACTTGAAGAAATGAAATCAGGAGTGTATCTCAGAGGCAGAGGTCATTAAAATCAAATTAACATTTCATTCCTCACTTACTTACGAAGCATCTATCTGCACACCTGGGGATGAAAGAGTCATAGGAAGTCATATTTCTCCCCGAATAAACATCTTTGCCTGTGGTGTTGCTATCATCCTCCACACTGGAAAACATTGTGCTTGCAAAGGTCTTTCTGGATACTTCCATGTGTTTTAACACCATTTTCTCCATTTGAATCTAGCCTCTCTTTTTCCAGATTTCTGTGACTGGCGCAGCTTTATACATTGCTTAAGGAAGAATCTAAAATCCTATCAACCAGTTGTTTTTTGTTGTTGTTGTTGCTTTGTTTTTTAGCCCAGAAAGAAGACACAAACATCTCATAACACAGAGATTCACTTACAATGTTTCTACAAAGTTAAACTATCAGACTTGGTGGCACACCAAGTCCTAGCACTTGGTTCACTGAGGCAGGATAATCACAGGTTCAAGGTCATCCCCAGGTATGTAGTGAGATCCTGTCTTTTAAAAGAATTAAATCAGGCTAGAGGATGTTTCGGTGGATAAGAATATTCACTTGCAAGTGTGAGAACTGGAGTTCGAATCCCCAGCACCTGTGCAAAAGGCAGGCATGATTACATGTGCCTGAAACTCCTGCACTTGGCACAGCTAGGATAGGTCCAGAAGCTAGGCTACCAGCCAGCAAGTCCCAGTGATCCTCCTGTCTCCACCCCTTATGGTGCTGAGGTTACAAGAGCATGTGACCACATTCAACTTTTTATGTGAGATCTGGGGACTCACACTCAGATCCCCATGCTTGAGCAGCTCTTACACCTGCGGAGCCAGCTCTCCAGCCCCCAAAACTGATTTCTTTAATCGAAATGTGTTACTGGTTTTTCTAATTGGCATTTGTTGTATTCTGGCAGGGGCCTGGGTTCATGGTTAACAGAGTGGGACCATTTTGAAACGGATCCTTAGTGGTAGCTACTACTCACAGGCAGAGGTTTTGAGAGCCAAGAGCTATCGGCCATGTATCAGAAAACCACTAGATGGCGTGAGTCACTCCTTCATGCTCACATTCTAATCTGACTTTTTAAAAAGTTACTTTAGCTCTACAGAATCATAGGGTACATTGTAATAATCTGAAATGTAGATACAATGTATAATGGCCATATAAGGAACATTAACATTTCCATCTAGTTAGCTTTTTCGGTTTCTTTGATTAACGTACAATTGTGTGCATGCATACTTGTGGGCTATGTTGTGAGCTGGCTATAGCAGTAAGTCCATGTGCTATGCCCATACTTTAAGTCACGGGGAGTTGCTTTCACGTGGTACTAGTGGCCATTGAAAATCTGTGTTCTGCACTCCCAACAGTCTCAATTACCAATATTAACTCTCAGATCACACATCAATTTCACACGAGGACATAGAGGTTACATAATGTTTTTTTAAAAAAGGTTAGAAAGCACCTTGCTGAAACAAGGACAGACAGCCACCACACTTGTACAAAGAGCCATTGGAGGTGGTGAGAGGACACAGCAGAAACACTTCCCATGCTATGTAGTGGGATATTCACTTTGTCTGCTTCTGTGGCACTGACCACACCCATTGGGGGTGGAGCCAGGGGCGGAAGTGATCCATGGAACTAGATCTGAGGAGAAGCCAGGAATGCTCTCTTGCTGACGGTAGGTAAAGAGGAGAGCATCCAGTTCAAACTGCTGGTGTTCATCTGTCTATGTTGTGAGTTATTTCTCCCCAAATAAACATCTATTCGGCCTATTTGTTCATCCTGATCCTTATTAAACCGCAATAATGCTAACTTAAAATTAACTCTCAAAAAATGATATTAGGAAACCCACGCTCAGAGCTGGCCAGGTTCAGTGTTGCCTAAGTAGCCAGCTGGTTTGAACACTGCTCACCCCACTAGAACAGTGTTTCTTAAGACAAACTCTGAGGACCAGAGTGAAAACTGCATCTTCCTGTATTGTGCAGACTGTTCCTGGGCCTACTGAGTACAAGTCTCTGCTGCATGGGAGATGGAAAAACACAGTGTTTGAACTTACGGGTATTTACAAGCTTCATGTTCTCATTTAATTGTTTCAAGAAGTCTGTGAGGGCCATTTGACCAAGGCACAGACCCAGGCTCAGAAAAGTTAATTACTACCTCCTGATCACACAGCTTGAAAATCGATAAAAGTGTTTCACCACAGGCCACTAACAGTCCATGCCTGTCTTCTCTTTATTCCCTGCCACTCCATCCGGTAATTCCAACTCCATAGCATAGTACAGTCACCTTCCAAATGGAACTTGTTACACAGCTAAACTCCTCCACATATTATTTCTAGAAAATATACGAGCATTCATTTCATCTCTAGCTCCTCTGGCTATTTAATCCTGTTTAAGTTCCTGTTCAAAAGGCTTAGTTAGGGGAGTATGGACTTGAAACTGGGAGATGCTTTAAAAAAAAAAAAGAAAAGAAAAGAAAGAAAAGAAAAAAAGAAGACTTCCATGGTCTCAATGAAAAACAACCCAGCTTCTACAACATGGTTACTACACATGCAGAGTAAGCAAATCTTATTCAAAATATGTCCACTTAAAACCCAGATCTGCACCCCTGGCAAAATTGTTCTTTTCCATCACCCAACACTGCTTGGTGCCTTCCTATAGATGCTCTTAAAGCCCAGGAGCCTGTCCTTGGTGCTAGTTACTTTGTCTCCACACTATCACCAAAACACCTGACAAGACTCAACGTAAACAAGGAGATGTAATTCCTTGCCAAGGTGGCAAAGCATGGCAGCCAGATCATGGGGTCCCTGCTCACACTTGGTTCTTTCCTTCCTTTCCCCTGTGTTTTATTGCATCCAGCAGCCCAACTCATGGAATGGTGGCACCCACATTCAGGGTATGCATACCCTAAAGTCTCTTGAAGTGCCCTCACAGACCCTCTCAGGAGTGTTTGCCAGGTCTAAGTCCAGGCAAGTTGATCATGAGGCTGACCCACACCACAAAGTCCTTTATCTTCTCTGTGAGGAAGGGGAGAATGAGATGCCCCGGTGGACCAGACAAAATATATGCCAGCCTGAACCCTGCAGGGAAAGTCTCAAAGAGAGGAGGAGGAAGATGCAAGCCACCAGCAGCCAAGAGCAGTAAGCCACTTGTCCACTCAGTTTTTAGTTCCTGGGGTTTTTTTTTTTTTTTTTTTTTTTTGGCCTTTCCACTGGGATTGATGTCTGTGAACCATGCTTAGGAAGCATCCATCGCAAATGATGAAGCCTGGATGTTTATGTGCCAGACTCAAAGCTCTTTACATTTTTCATGTCAGCTCTGTCATTCCTAGATGTATGATTGCTACAGCTCCAACATCAACATCAAATGAAACATCATCTAGTGCCTGTAGAACTCCAAGCTTCATCTCATTACAGACCCCAGGCTTAATGGAAGGAAAACGCAAAAGTAAAAAAACAAAATCTGCAGTAACCTCTCTGACTCTCAAACTGTCAAACTGTAGGAGTGAAAAATAGGATAAGTCTTGGGAAAGGTAATAAAGAGATTTACCATGCACTTGTAGAAAAACTAGGTTATATTTAACTAGGTTATTGTTGTGCCTACCGGATTTTCTAGACTTCCAAGGAAGTGAATCCCAACTGCAAAAGCAAAAAGTTTTTATTGCTAAGAACCGAACCAGCTGGGACCTCATTCTATCAGAAGAGTAAGGTACCCGCTTACAATTGCAACCGTTTTTAAAGGGAAAGACAGGTTTGAGACTGCTAGTCTCAGCCCATAAGGTTTACAAGGTTACAGAGATTTCATAGAGTACAAAGTTTTTACAAGGTGGGATGTTGAGCGCACCTGCAAGGTTAGGAGTTTTTCTTTCTCTAGGACAGGCAGGCTCAGTGGCCTTGTCCTTAAGATAATGGGGAACAGGAGAATGTACTCTTTAGTTAGGGAGTTATCTATATCTATTCTTGCTACGAGTCCCGTATCTTTTAGTTATTAATTTTCCCTCACAGTTATAAATAACTAGGTTATAAATAACATCAAGTTCAGTCGTGGCTACAACAGCATGACACTTGGCCAGGTCTGCATAGTCATAGGCCGTGCACCGGCTGGATGCTAGAGCCGGGAGCAGGCCCCAACCTGTCCACCTTCAGGGTTATAGAGCCCCAGAGAGCTTTCTGCTCTGACACCCAGCAAGCCCTATGCAAACCTGCCTGGGACCTGACGCACTGCCATCTCCTGGTTAGGTGGAGAACTGCAGCTCGGAGGAATTGGCTTAGCTAAACCTACGTGGGCTGGGAAGGATAGGCACAGTAGAATTAGAAAGAACCACCTGGAAGGCAGCCCTATCTTCCATTCCAGAACCTTGGTCTGACTTTGTGCATCCTCAGAGACCCTCCCGTGAGTGTACAGGGACCTCAGGCCTGGGGTTCGAGGTGATTCGTCTCTGTGCTGCCAGCTATGCTAGGCAGGCACAGTCACCAGAAAGGAGATGTATTTGTGAAGCGAAAACTGGGGAGCTCTCAGCTTCTCCTGCGGGGTTGGTGATCAGAGAGCCTTGGCTGAAGATTCCTGAAGAACCTGCATCCTGCCCTGCACATACAGATGGCGGGGCCGCGTTCCCCATACTCAAACGCTGTTCTTTCTTCTTCTAGCACCCCAGCCCCGACAATGCACTCACCCGCTGCCACCAGTGGGACAAGAGGCTCTTTCACTAGGAGGTTCTGTGCTCTGCAAATGCAGGTGACAGGGGCAGGAAGGGGATCGACTGCGCAGAGGACCCACGCAGCAGGGAAAGGTAACCTGTGGGACCACACTGAGCATCATTTCCCAGATGTGCGGACTCTCAGAATAGAACCACTGCCTCGAAAGCCCTGGGTGTTCCCCAGTGCTGCCCAAGGTACACCTGCCTGCTCACAAGCACTGGGTTAGTGCACAGGTTGGGGACCAGCAGCTAGCTGCCGGCTTATCCACACTCTGGCACTCCAGGAACCATCTTGGTAATTAATGGTCAAGGTTCTCCCAAGTAAAGAGTACGGTGGTTTGAATATTTGGTTCTCTTCAAGCCTCGTAGGAAACTAATCCTCGGTGCAAGAAGAGTTTTAGAGTTGGGGGTCTTAGTTGGTGATTAGGACTGAGGGCTGGCTGCTCCATATGGATTAGTGACCTTGTAATGGGGCTTAGATTCAACTATGTAATGACTTAGACTTCTCCTTGACCTTGGTATCCCTTCCTCCAGAACCCATAAGACATGAATTTTTGTTCTTCATAGATCACCCAGTGAAGTTTAGTCTTTATTGTTAACTCCAGAGGGTTCAGAGGCCAACTTTCCAGAAAGGGGTAACTGACAATGAAGCATCCTGAATGTAAGCCCAGTTCCACAGGCTGGCGTCCCAGACCGAATAAATCGGAGAATGAGAACTGAGCATGAGCCTTCCGGTGTGGCCAGCTGCTCGTGACTCCTGCCATAGTGTGTTTGACCATGATAGACTGACTGTACCCAGACACTATGAATCAAAACTAAACCCTGCCTTAGGATACCTTTGTCACAAGAACAACAGTGAGAGAGACAGTCAGAGAGATGAGTAAATTAATTTATTATCAAATGCCTGAAATAGGGGGTTTCAACCATTTTAATAGACAAGTAAAACCACTTCCCGCCCCCTTCACCCAAGAATTGTACGGTAAACTGGGAGTGAGACCGTAGTAGAGGACTTGTCTCAGCCTAGGGCACACCAAACCTTTGCTGCACGAAGAAGGCAAAAATGCATTGTCCTGGTGGGGGGGTCTGCTCACTTCAGGGACTCTCCCTGCTGTTTTTAAAATGCTCATATGCAATGTCAAATTGGTGGGGGTGGGATGGGGTGGGGAGTGGAAGAGTGGGGTTTCCGACTGCAGCCTGGCAGACATCTGTTCCTGGGATTTCTGCTCCAGAGTGCACTCAGCTAATCCTGTAGCTCAGGCCCTAAGCTGGCAGTGTGGATGAGTACTAGCATTACTGGCAGGACTTCTACATAAACGCTCTAGCTCCACTTGCTTTCAGCTGACTTCAGAACGTGGGGGCTGGTGTGCTGGTGCATATCTCCAATGCCAGCACTCAGGGGCCTCACATAGGAAGGTCATGAATTCCAGGGAAGCTTGGGCCACACAGGAAAACTCTTTCTCAAAATCACTAATTTGTGAGCCCATGGGATGGCTCAATAGGTAAAGGGGATTGATTGCTACTAAGGCTGACAATCTACATTTCATTCCTGGGACCCACATGGTAGGAAAGGACTGACTTCTGCAAGTTGACCTCTGACCTTTACTCATGTACAATGCCATTTGAAAACACACATGCATACAATAAATAAATAACAAATAAATGAAATGCAGGAAGTGACTAATTTTGGAGGCCATACAACTTGATAATACATTACAACCTCCCAACATTTGTAGATTGCACTCCTGTGGACTGTTATAACAGTCTCCTAGATGACTTCTCAGGGACCTACTTTTGTTGAAAATACATGCACTGTTCCTTTGGGACTATAGACGTCCAACAGTGTGACTGGAATAAGATGAAAACACTTGACAGCTCTGTCTTCACAGTGTGCCAGTCCCCTCTGGTCTCAGGAGAGCCCTGAACCCCCATGACTAGATATGCTTGGCCATGGAAGGAATGAAAGGTGATATCTGAGATGCTGAATGATCTCCCCATTGCCCCAGAAAATACAGGGATATTTCTTCCCCTTATTAGCCTGTCCCTTGGCTACAATTCCTATTCTACACCTGTAACTCTCCAGCCCTCTGGAGTGGAGAAACTTATGAGTAAAGATCTCCATTCTCTCCAGGACAGCCAGAGTTACACAACAAACCCTGTCTCAAAAAAATAATAATAATAATCCACTCCTCTATTTTTTTTTCCCACTAAACTCCTTTTCCTGTCTCTTTGTCTCTCAAATCTTTGGTATTGTAAATGCAAAAACAAACAAACAAACAAACAAAATCCAGAATGCATTTGGCACATCTGACCTGTCTAGCAACCAAGTTCACAGTGGGGTAAGGGTTGCTTTCCCCACTGGTGTCATGGCTGGTTGTGGTTGGATGATTTTTGCTATTGTCCAGGTCAAAAGATATCCTTATACTGCCAGCCTGGGGAAATGACAAGATTCAAAATGCCAAATGCAGTCTACATTTAATGAGAATCATTTTCCATCATTGAGAAGTTGTAACAACTGGTTCTTTGGACCTTCCTAAGTTGGTAACTATCCATTTAAAAATTACAAATCAAGCTGAAGGTAAAACAAAACCTGACACCCCCACCCCCACAGCACCTTAATATCTGTTCCTGTCCAATACTGTGGAGGATCAGGGCGAGTCGGTCTCAGATCCCACAGAGCACTCTGTGGCTATGAGGGCCATGAGGAGAGCCAGCTCCAGGGCAAGGGTCCATCACCTTAGATTCGGAATATCATCAGAATATCTCTGTGCTCAGGAGTTTGGCATGTAAGTGTGGACCACCAAGCTTGCCTGTTCAGGATCCTCCCACACATCTTTAGATAATGCCTTGTGGACTTAAGAATAAATACTTGGAAAAATAAAAATAAAAAATTTATAAATACTTGGAAAAATAAAAATAAAAAATTAAACACTTGGTTTCAAACTATTACCAATTTTTATATGTTAAATCCTATAAGCAAATAAGTTAAAAAAAATCTGTTTAGATGTGAAAATAAACAAAATCTACATTTTCTAAATGGGACTCTCCTCTTCCTTTTCTGTCTACATCCCTTTTCAATCTACAACTTGGTTTAATTTTTTAAAGTGCTTTCCTCTACTAGCTTCCAAATAAATTATTTATTCCCTGAAGATGTCTTAAACAAGAATCCAGCAAAAGCTAATGTAAGTAAACCCTGAGGAATTTATAACACAAAACCTTTAAACATGGATACAGAAATTTGAGGAAAAACAATGGAGAAATAATGGCAAGTTTCAGTTTCCAAGGAGAAGAAATGAGTACAAGACAAACCAGGGTAAATTATACCTTTTGCAGACAACAATTAGATATCCAGTGCCGCCTATTATGAGAGCATTCACTAACATGTGAGCACTGTTGTTCAGATGACCCTAAGGAGTGATGGCTCAGAACAGGGCACATGGCAACATGGAATGGTGAGTGACTGTGCTGACCTGAAGGATTTAGTTGAGGGTCTTTAGAAAGCAAGGCATATCAGCAGCCATAAATTATACACACACACACACACACACACACACACACACACACACACACAACTCACATACACTCACACACACTGACTCATATACACACACACACACACACACACACTCACCCACACTGACTCATAACACACACACACACACACACACAATCACATACACTCACACACACTCACATATATACACATACATTCACACACATTTATATTTACATACACACAGAGACACACACTGACTCATACACACATACTGACTCACATACACACACAGTCACATACACTCACTGATTCACTGGGTGGTATCCTGAGCATAGGAAGCCTCAAAGCCCATCCCCAACAATGACACACTTCCTCCAACAAGGTCATACCCACTCCAACAAAGCCACACCTCCTAAGAGTGCCACTCTCTATGAGATTACAATCAAACTACCACTGTGCCTGAGAAAGACACTCAGTGCTGACCTCTGCCTCCACACATGAGCACTCATGTGTACATGAGCAGGTTCACACATACATAACACACACACACACTCAAGAGTAAAACAACTGTAGGTTCAATATTCCTAGAATTAGTTCTTGAATCTTGGACCACACTAGTTTAGACTCTTCTGTTTCCTCAAATGTTCCCCAAGAGTTCTAGAATGTCTCTCCCTCTCCCTCTCAGCTCTCTTTCTCCTTCTCCCTCATCTCTCTCCCCTCTCCCCCTACCTTTCCACTCTAAAATCTTTAATTTTTTATTTTCAAAAGTTCTAACTCCTTTCCCTGGTACTTGGAATACCCCCTCAAATACAAAGAGAACCACAGCCTTAACATTCCTAAATTTTGGTCACTGGTCCACTCTGTGTCTGTAATTCCCCTTGCAATATGCTCATACTCTAGTCTGAAAAATGGTGCTTACCAGTTGGTATAAGACCTTAGGTTCATCAACAAGGCTGTGTGTCCCTATATACCCTGCTGTGCAAACACCTATACCCTCTTGAGATATGCCCATGGGGACTTCCTGGCTACAATTCCAGACCTAAATGATGTTTCTTTATTACCTCAGTACTTCCCTGGCCCCCAGTTCCTGTTTGCCTTTGAGTAATAACACCCCGACTCTCAAGTTACTCAGTAATTGACCTGAACTATCCTGCTCTCTGGTCCTGAGACAGACCCCATCTATTTAACCCAAACTAAGCATCATCACCTTTACAGTGTATTTGCAGCAGCATCTTTCTTCAATGGGTAAGTGATTTGCTCACCTGGGGCCCAAACAAGGGAACTTCCAACCTAAATACCATATGAGTGTCACAAAGACAGGCTCCCTATGCCTACAAAATCTCATCTAGTATTAATTATCTTCCTATGAGGCACAATTCTCAGGACAGGCATTACTTACAGAGACAAACACTCAGACACTACAAGTTCTTAGATATAGGTACTCCTGACAATAAACATTCCTTTCTGGGAGTGATGGGGCACTATTGCATCTGCATCCCTCATTTGGAAGCCACCCCTTCACATGAGGTCTCACTTGACCTTGAAGACAAGCCTCTAGGTTGATTTCTGTTGTATAAAAGGCCCTATAACCCTCAGACATGCTCTAACCACTGCCCCTAGTTTGGCCTTACCAAACCTAAGCAAACCCTTCTCCCTGTGTACTCCCTTGGGCACTCACCATTTACCCAGTAGCCTACTTGTTAAAATCTTTAGACCCAGTAGTTTAGGGATGACCTCCATGTCTTCCAGCTTTGGCTTCAGTTACCCTCTTGACCAAAGATGCCTCTAAGCCATTGCTGGACAAGCAATCACTGTATGTATACCACACTGGGTGTTAGATAATAACTTTTCTAACATCTGCATTCACGAATAACAGATCCTCCTCATAGAATCCCCAAACTCAACTTCTGGCTTCATCAAATCCTAAATCTTGCTGCTTTGCTGTCAGACCCAAACTCCTCTTTCTCACTCCAACAATCCTGCATAAAAGTGTGAGGCCAAGTCTTTGTGAAATTCATTTCCCTGGTCCTGAGGCTACTTGGATCATCGATGGCAGAAGATACATAGTGAATGAGGTCTGGCTGTCTATACAATTGTCAGCCTTATGGAAGGTACCAGATCTGACCTCCTGCCAGACACCACTACCACATCAGTACAGGAAGCTGGGGTAATCTACCTCACTCATGCCCTGCAGCTAGGGCCAAATGTGAGGCTGAATAATCTACACTGACATACGGTTTCTGCCCATACCTCCATTTAGAAAGGACACTGCTAATGACACAGCTGCTACTCTTAAATCTGTCCCTAGAATCATAACTTTGCCGGAGGCTATCAAACTCACGAAGCAGGTAGCAACTTGCTTTGCAAGGCTTACCAAAACCAAGAAGACCAGTGTCACTTGAGGAATGGAGACAACCTGGAATGTGAGTGGTCTGACTGCATGACTGGGCCCTTGACTAAGTGAAAAGGGGAGATGGTTTGAGTACCAGCATGTGTGTATTAACTCAGTATGCTCTGATCTGGGTTGTAGGTGAGATATGTCTCTCAAACTCCTGCCTCTGTGACTTACCCTATGATGGAATGCAACCTCAGCTATGAGTCAAATGAAGTTGGTTTTCTTAGGTTATTTAATTACAGCAACAGAAAAAAAGTTAGGACACTTTCACCCCAGGACACCAGAAGAAGTTAGGGGTGAGTTAGTCAGAGTTTACTCACAACCCTGAATGTTGGTTCAGAGGACTAAAAACATCCATTCTTAAAGTGCCAGGCTTCTCAGTGAAGATTCTCAACTGCCCCACAAGTATAAATGCCTGAGAGCTAGGTGCATTCACATACCAAAAATTCAGACGGGCTAGGAGAAGGCTCAACTAGCGAAGTGCATGCTGGGAAAGAATGAGCATCTAATGCAGGTCTCTAGAACCACAATTTTAAAAGCTGGGTGTGGTAGTGAACAGCTGCAGTCACAGTGCTAGGAAGCAGAGGCAGCAATCCTGGAACTCACTGAGCCGATAGCCTTGCCCATTGGTGAGGTCCAGATTCAGTGGCAGACTCTGCCTCAGAAAGACAGAAGACAGACAGACAGACAGACAGCTGATAGATGATAAATGATAGCTAAGTAGATGGTAGATAGATAAATGATAGTAGGTGGATAGATAGATAAATGATAGAAGATAGGTAGATGATAGATGAATGATAAAGGATAGATAGAGAGATAGATAGATAGATAGATAGATAGATAGGTAATAGCTGATAGATGATAAATGACAGCCAGATAGATGATAGATAAATGATAGAAGATAGATGGATAGATAAAAGATAGATGATAGATAGATAGATAGATAGATAGATAGATAGATAGATAGATCAGAAAAGGAAGGAGTGGGCTCTCATCCTAGGTGTCTACTAAATGTGTGAAAGATAGCTGACATCCACCTCTGACCTACATACATAAACATACACATGCTCACTCAAACCCCACAAACATGTACACATGTATGTAGTGCACACACTCACACACCAGTGCACACAAGGAGACCTGCAACAAGCAAACATGTTTCAACGTTTTTTTACCCACTATATGAAGAAGCTATTTTCCCAGAAGACCATTTCATTTCTTTCTAGAAGGTTCCTATTTCCGCTCATTTTGAGAGGTGCTGCTTTGGTCTAAACTAACTTCCCACATACCAATTATCGTTTCAGTGTTGCTCCCTCAGAAATCAATTCATGTCACGCCTTTTATCCTGATGGCTTTTGTGTTTCAGAAGGTGACATTTCTTTGGCTGTCTTCCCAGATTCTCAACCTTCTGAGATTTTAATCACAAACTGCGGAAAAGTATAATTCCTGTAGTAAAACAAGGGGAAAGAGAAATGGAATCTGCAGGTGAGGATCTTATCCAGTCACTGTAGCAAACTGTGAGAGCCTCACTGAGAGTCAAGAAAATATGACACCCCATCTTACAAACTTATTACTCCAAGCCATCCAGGATCAAAAATGCCCTAACACCCCCATCGCTCCCAAAGCTCCACTCCCATTGCCCATCCTCTCCTGGTATCTATGGTGAATGTAGGATAAGCAATTTACTCCTCTCCCCGACCTTTGCCCCTAAGCCTCCTTCTTCAACCGCTCCCTTGGGCAGAGTTTTGTTCAACAATACGGTGGCGGCTGTAGAAGCTGGGATACAGGCACTGAAGAAGCAGATGTAGGCGTGATGCTCAGGGTACTATGTAGAGCAGTACAGTGCCTTTGCGATTCATCAGACCGGGCCAAGCACCGGCTCTCTGACCCACAGCTCCGTTCTGCTGGGCCATCTGTTTCTAGTTACCTCTAAGGGGCTGGCTGTCCTTGACTTCTGGGGCATAAATAACAATCTGGAAAAACAGTGCCCTATGGAGGTGATGCCTTCACTCAGGGTGAAGGGAACCCTGTAAACTGATGTATTTGTGGGGGAGAATCCCTCGAGTTTAATAGTGCACTTTGGGTTGGTTTGGGTGTATTTGTCTAAAATAGTTTTGATTCATAGTGACATCTAGTGGCAGTTTGATGTATTCACAAATTGGATTTAAGGAACTTTCACAACTGTGGCTCCTGGGCTTGGGCAGCTAAAAGCAGTTCTTCTAATTGTGAGTTAGTGAAAGCTTCCCCAACTCCCCCTTTCAGGAACACAAGCTGATGCTATGTGTAAAGAGTATGGGGCCAACTTCTTCACATTTTACCCAAACGGGATAACCTTTCTAAAGTCTGTAACAGTGGACACTAATTTCCAAGTTGCCCTTGGGCTACTACTCCCTAAAGAGCAGCTATACCTAAATGACTTAGACATTAACTGTTAAATAACTTTTCTGTGGCCTGGAGAGATAGTTCAGAAGTTAGCAGTGGCTGTTTTTCTAGAAGACCCAGGTTCGAGCCCCAGCACCCACATGGTAGCTCATAACCATCTGAAACTCCAGTTCCAAGAGATTCAACATCCTCTTCCAGGCTCTGCATAAACTAAGTGTGTGTGGTGCAGACATACATGCAAATGAAACATACATCTGAAAACATTTAAGTTTAAATTTTCAAAAGAAAACCAGCTGTTTTAAAGAACAAGATAATAAACGTTCTCTAGATTTAGTGGATAAACACTAGTCATCTACAGATAACACCCTGATGCTAGATGCCCATCCATGTTTATTAATTCTACATATTGATTGACACAAAGCACAAAAACGCCTATGATTTTTAACTTGCAGAAAAGTAGCGTTCTTAGTACTAGTTCCAGGAGGTCAAGGTTAGCTGCAACTTTGGGAAGAGTGAACAGACAGCTCACATCAGGAAGAGTGAACAGACAGCCCTGAATGCCGTCACACCTAGCCTGTACCTTCCAACTCTCCCCTGCCCTCCCTCTATCATGTAAGGACCCTTGGCACCCTTGTGTTTCCTAAGACAGAGCTCTGCGGACAATACTCTGTTTCATCTTCTGGCATGGAAACCTTGGAGCAGAACTGATTTCCTGAGACTAGCTTTTGAGAAATGAGCAGCCGGACGGTTACATAACAGTTTCCTTCAAGACTGAAACATTCCACCCTGGGCAGGAAGGTAAACAGCTCAAAACAGCTTCAGGAAGTTCCTGAAACCCACGAGATTCAGTAGGCCCCTCCCTGCCAGAGTAAGAAATAAAAGCTGAGTCCCAGTCAGACTGCAAAGAAGGCTGTAAGGCCAGACCAGCTACCTGGAAGAAGCAGAAACCAGCTGAGCAACCTAGAAATGGTTTAATTTAGATCAACTGAGGCACGGGGAAAGGGCCATCTCCAACCACAGGGCTGCCTGCATGCCGTGTGTCGTGATCTCGGTAGGCTGCCACGCATGCTGGGGTGAACTTTGGTGATGCAGCTGTCTTTGAGTCATTTCTGATGCTGTAGGTAACCCCTCACACATATTCCTATAAGTAACCTCAACAGAACTCATGGCTGACTCACTAAGTTGAACTTTTGTGGTATCCGTACTTCAGTCTGTTGTGGGCTCCTTCCCCAGGAAATGTTTTGTCACATAAAATAATTGGCACCTAAACAAGACACAACAGAACCAAAATGAGGAGGAGTAAGAGCATGTTCCTAGTGAAGGGACTCTGGCCAGACCCAGCATGGCAAGCGTGGCTGTGACGGGCTTTGACCTTCTCCCTTTCCTCTGCCTTGTTAAGAACCATTGGATAGCATTCCTAAAGCTCGCCATCAAGGTTTATTCCCCTGTTTGACCACTTCCTCCCGCTGAGACTATCAAGGTTCAACTGTCAGAGTAATGAAGCCCAGCAATCAAAAGCCCCCTGTGGCTGCCCTAATTAACATGTGAAATTAAAATAAAGCAACTCATCTTAACAGGGGGCTCCCTTTTACTTTTATAAACCTCCATTTGCCTGTGGGCCACCTCTGTCTCCTCTCTATCCCCAGGCAGTCCTTTGTGTCCCAGAACAAATATCAGGTATCCCTTCTTCCTTGTCCTGTCCTATTGCCTGTCTTTATCTCTTATTCCCTGCCCTCTGTCCACCTGGGGCAAATAAATCTCTTTGGTGGTGAGAACTTGGTCTTGGGGTTTTTGTGCTGATACTGTTCCTTTCACCCATAAATCCAGGAATAGAAGACAATAGAGTGTAGGGGTTCTGAGAAAACACTGAAGGAAGACTCAAGTAGTACCCAAGAACAGAGTGTTTATTACAGCATGCCGGGTCCAGCAAAACGATGGGACCCTGGAGCGTGACAGCTCCTTTCAAGCACAGCTAGGGGAATTTCAAGAACAGTCAGCATCTCAAACATAATTGGTGAAGCAAGCAGCCCTTACATTAGTATGCTTTTAATCGTCTGCGGCTCAGTTTTACCATTTTTGAACATACATGAGCAAGTTTGGGCAAGTCCAGACATGACTTGGGGAGGGGGTGGGGGCTACAGGATTTGTAGAGACTTAGCTTGAGCATTATATGTACATTTTCCCTGGGCCCTGAATGTAAGGGTGTTGTTGATAAATGGCCCTTTGTTGGGAGGGAAACCTGTTTTGCCCCTCTCAGAGAACTGAAACCTAAATTCAGTTAGAAAAGTGGGAAAGTTTAAACCCTTTGAGAGGAAGGAAAGGCACTGTGAAGGGAACTAGGAGTAAGAGGAGCTGTGTTTGAACCCCGGCTCAGTGGACCAGATGAAACTGTGTTCGCTGGAGCATTAAAGAAAAAGTAGATCCAGCGGGGCCAGCTGCTATAGAGCTTCCATGGCTTTGCTGAGTCTGTGGTGTGGCAAGCAGATCTCAGTAACAGACATGGATGTAAAGACTGTCCACAAAGTGAGAGAGCAACCTGAAGGAGATGAGGAAATAGAAGAGCAGAGGAAGTAGTCTGTCTGGCTTATTCAAAGTCAAATATGGCGGGGCTTATGTCAAGCTGGAGTTCCTAAGGAAAAATTGTTAGAAAGCCACAAGGTGCGCTAAGGGTGGGGGTAAGGGGCTTAAAGACCAAAGGGCACTTTATAGAGGACATCTATGGTAGGACAACACAAGTGAAGACAGTCAAGCCTGTCTGTGGGGCAGGAAATTAACCCCCAGTCTAAGAAGAGTACATTTCCCTCCAGAAAAAGGTCATGCATGGAAAGGGATGGAGATGGTTTACCCAGCCACAAAAAAACAAAACAAAACAAAACAAAACAAAAAAAAAAAAAAAAAAACCTAATAGTCAGGTATGGTGGTGGGTGGATGTCCCGCGCTACCGTCTCGCCAGCAAGAACGACGCACACTCAGGATCCTTCTGCAGTAAAGCTTTAATGCTCTTGAGAGGGAGAGCATAAGCTTACAGGAAAGAGAGACCCCAAACACACAAAACCCATCCCTTATATAGGCTAGCAGCCTCTGCCTTGGACGTGTCACCCCCTGACTGGCTGCTGCTCATCGGCCCATATGACGCCACGGGAGAGGCAGGGACCCAGGGTTTGACAGTTACCCAGCATATGCGCATCTCTCCTGTCTACCAACGGTTTTGACAGTTACCCAGCGGTACTTGTAACGGCTCCCTACATCTCCCCCTTTTTTATTTATTTTAAACAGAGTCATTTAATAGGAACAGTAATGAGGCTTCCCAATTTTCAGAAGGTAGGTCACCCATATAACGAGGGATAGAGACAGAGGTTGTACCTCCCAGATCAAAAATTAAGACCATGTGCGAGAGTCGCTATGGGGCTGTCAACTCACCCCGAAGTGACCTCGACCTGTCCTCTGCCGTTTTTCTGGGAAAGGGACACTAGGGCAGGCAACCCTTATGCAGGACAACATGCCTCCCAGAGAGCCAGGCAACTCCCTGTGCGATGCTTTGCTCGGCATCCCTCATGGGCTGCTCAGACCAGACACTCTACCCTGTGCAATGAGCCTATGCTCTGGGTGTGCAAGAGCTGTCTGACCGGCGGCCTACTGCTTAAGCATTGTTAGCCAAATATCTGTGGAAGCCCCCTGTTCCAAAGCTACAAGCGCTTGGGCGATAACCACCTTGTCCCTCTTATTTTGAGCCCTGAGCCTACAGACCAGCCAAAGAAGCAACAACAGTCCGCAACAAACGGCTGCGCCAAACAATCCCACCCCAACCCATTCTTTGAAATAAGAAACAGCTGAGGCAATTCATGACGACAATCCCTCCATCAGAGACAAGTCAAGACGAGTGGAGTTGACCTGGATAATAGCGGCTCTCAGCTCCCGAAGTGTCTGCTCAAACTCGGAGGTTCAATTCTGCAACATGAACTGAGAAAGGCTTTTAGACAAATTAGCTGTTTTGGTAAAATTCTCATATTGGATGGAGGTGACATATAGGCCGGGGGAGCTTTTGCTCACAGCCTAATTGGGCCATCTGCCACAACATGTCCAACCGCTCCTGCACTAAATCAATGCACTGGTTTACCAGCATCAGGCCACCCTGTATCTGAGTATTTGCAGAGGCCTGCTTATCCAGGGCCTCGGAGACAGTAGCCGACAAGCCATTAATAGCCTGTGCAGTTTGCACCGAGGTGGATAGTGCAAGGGCAGAGGCTGTCACTGCTGCCGTGACCACAGTAGTAGCCACAATGGCGACAATAATTGCTGAGATTCTAAAGTCCCTCTTTTCTCAAAATAATGTCATGCTGCTGGGCGCCTCTATTGGAATGGGCACAAAGCGCGGCATTCGAGTTACCACCGCAAGGGGGAATTTTTGAGCATCCCAACATAAAGTATAGTAACATCTACCGAACTCACAATGTAATTCATTATCTGTAGCACTCTTATTGCTCACAATCCACATAAAAGGAGACCAGACACACACTGGTGTGGTGTGACATCATAGTTTGTATGTTTGAAGGATTGATACTTTATATCATTGGCAGTCCAACTAAATGACCCAGAGCTATGGCCCGACTGGAGGCTGCTCCCCAAAGACCCTTTCCAGTCAAACTCCAACCGCCCTTTTTTACTTTTACCTCTTTTAAGCATTGCCATAGGTGTAAGAACAGTGCAGCTTCCATTAATGCCACAGAGCAGCCATTGGTCAAACGGGTCAAGGCTGGATCGCATGGGATCCAAGGATGTGAAATTAGTTCCCATACCCATATTGGGGGAAAAATAGAACAAGCCCTCAACGGCCCAATCAGAGCCCCTGGACTGGCATCCAGTCCAGGGTAAAGTCAATCAGGGAAAATCCTGTGCATTATACATCACCGGCATCGGAAGTGGGAACGCTGACATGATTCCCCAACGTGGTTCTCCCTGGACAGCTGGGGTCTTGATCATCATCAGTAACATCAGCTTGCTCCCCCTTTTCATGTGTCTGGTCTGCTGCATCCTTCTGCTCCAGGACTGTCCTGGTAAGTCTTTCAGGGACCCAGAAAGGATTTTCTTCATTCTGCGGGAAAACACAAACAGCTCCCCTGGATCTTATTAAAATAGGATCCGGGCCTTTCCATTCATTGGTTAACACATCTTTCCATTTCACCAGTTCCTTAGGTCGATGTGGGTCTGAGCACTGTCGCTCTGCCGCAGTCTGACCATGCTCATCTGAGTTTAAAAAATTTATGGTGAAAAGTGCCACTGCTATGGCAACTCGTGGCACAGGGGGCAAATCTTTTATTATTCCCCCTCTTTGTTTAATTAAGTATGATTTGAGCGTGCGATGTGCGCGCTCAATGATGCCCTGCCCTTGAGGGTTGTATGGCAAGCCCGTAACATGTGTGACTTGCATTTGTGCACAAAATTGTTTAAACTTCTGAGAAGTATAAGCAGGTCCATTGTCAGTTTTCAAGCATTTAGGCTTTCCCCAGGCACTCCATGCCTCAAGACAGTGTTGAATTACATGGGAGGTCTTTTCTCCAGTGAGTGGTGTGGCATGGAGGACACCAGAGCAGGTGTCTATTGATACATGCACATATTGGAGTTTTCCAAAGGAAGGAACATGAGTGACATCCATCTGCCACACTTGCAATGGCAGAATCCCTTTTGGATTTACTCCGGTATGGCGGACAGGGAGAAACTGACAGCAATTGTGACATTGAGTAACAATATCACGTGCCTCTTTCCTGGTAAGAGAGAAGCGCCTGCATAGGGTCTCAGAAGTAACATGAAAGTTGTCATGGAAGGCCTTAGCGGCTTGCAGCGGGGGGGACAAAAACCGTCGCAGCCAGCCTTGTGGCTTTATCTGCCAAATCATTTCCTTGGCTCATTGGGCCAGGAAGTCCCGAATGAGCCCTAATGTGTGTAATATACATGGGAGCCTGTCTGGTTAACAAGCAATCTTGTAATTTTTGGAATAGAGATGCCACTCTGCTAGTGGATCTAATGATTCCAGCCGTCTCCAGTAAGTTTACAGCATTGACCACATAGGAGGAGTCAGAAACAATGTTAAGGGGACCTGGGAATTTTTGAAGAACATCTAATACCACCAAGCATTCTACCACCTGAGGGGAAGTTTCAGCATACTGCTGCGAGAACACCTGGGTACCCACCACATAGGCTCCCAGGCCAGTCTTGGAGCCATCTGTATATACCACCAATCCATCTTTTAGCGGGGTATGAGAGGTGACCCGGGGAAATATGATAGGATGAGATGCAGCAAATTGTAACAGAGGGTGTTTAGGGTAATGATTATCAATTTTCCCCAAAAAGGTGGTGACTAATATGGCCCAATCATCAGAGGCAGCGGCCAGTGTCTGTACCTAAAAAGAGTTGTAGGGAACAATTAAAGCCGTGGGATGTCTGCCAAAATGGCTGACAGCGGCCTTCAGACCCCTAAGGGCAAGCTGAGCTATTGCTGCAGGGTACCAATCAATAATCTTTTGCGGGGAGGCATGTGGATGGACCCACAATAAGGGCCCATCCTGCCAAAGCACTGCAGTGGGTAGTTTCTTCGTATTGAACACACAGAGGGAAAAAGGTTGTGATGGGTCAATACGACATAATTGGGCTTCCTTGATAGCTTCCTCCACTGAGCGGAGGGCTGCCTCTGCGGCGGGTGTCAAAGACCTGGGGGGAGGTAATATGGGCGTCCCCTTCCAAAATATCAAACAGGGGCTTTGAATCTGCAGAGGGGATCTTTAGGAATGGCCGTAGCCAATTTATATCTCCCAATAATTTTTGAAAGTCATTTAAAGTATGTAATTCGCCCCTATATATTTTTAATTTCTGCGGAAGGATTTTGTCCGGGAGCACCATGGACCCTATAAAGTGCCCGGTATTGGCAATTTGGACCTTCTCTGTAGCAATCTGGAGGCCCCAGAATTGTAGATTTTTGAGTAGCAAGGGATAGGCCTCTTGAAGGACGTTTAATTCCTTATGACACAGGAGTACATCATCCATATAATGTATAACAATTAAACTTGGATATTGTTCTCTGATGGGTCTGAGAGCCTCCTGTACATATAATTGACAGATGGTAGGGCTATTTGCCATGCCTTGAGGTAATACTTTCCATTGAAATCGCCTGTCAGGTCCCTCATGATTAATGGCAGGGACGGTAAATGCAAAGCGAGGCCTATCTGGTGGATACAAGGGAATAGAAAAAAAGCAATCCTTAATATCTAAAATAATTAAGTTCCAATTTTTGGGCAGAGCAGAGAGCACCGGAAGACCTCTCTGCACTGCACCCAAAGGATGCATTTGTTCATTAATGGCTCTTAGGTCATGAAGTAGGCGCCATTTGCCTGATTTCTTTTTAATAACAAAAATTGGAGTATTCCAAGGGGAGGTAGATGGTTCTATGTGCCCCAATGCCAACTGTCCTGCCACAAGGCTGTTTACTGCTTCTAATTTTTCAGAGGTCAATGGCCACTGGGGAACCCATACCGGGTCCTCTGTTTTCCAAGGTATGGGCCGTGCTGCCCCAGTGGCGCCTAGGAAAAACCCAGGCCCTGTCTCCCTGGATTTGGATCAGGGGATATGGGTTCTACTTGCCCTTGTTTCAAGCGTCCTAACCCCTTTCCAGTTTCATACCCCATCTTTTTCATAATATTGACAGCTCGCGGCGAGTATTCATTAGATAAAGCGAGCCCCAAGCCCTGTAGCACGTCACGTCCCCACAAATTAACAGGGAGGGGAAGCACGTAGGGGGTGAACTGTCCTTGATGACCTTCTTCTGATTTCCATGTAAGCATAGAGGAACTAATAGTGGGATGAGAGCTATAGCCTAGCCCCTGCAGGGAATGTGATGATTCTGTGACCGGCCAGGATTTCGGCCACCAATGAGATGAGATGATGCTCCAATCTGCCCCTGTGTCCAATATGCCTTCAAAACCTTTACCATTAATCCAGAGCGATAGCTTTGGCCGATCATGAAGCTGAACAACTAGATAAGCAGAGTCTGACCCTGAAGAACCCATCCGTTTATCTCCCATACCATGGTGGGGGTTGCCTGGGAGGAGCAGTAATTGAGCTATCCTATCCCCTCTGCTGATGGAAAATATTCCATTTGGGCTGGAGCACAAAACCTGGATCTCGGGGGGAGTGTTGATCATCAATAACACCTGGGTGAACAACCAGTCCCCGTAATGTAAGCGACCCTCTACCGAGAAGGAGACCTATAGTCCCGTCCGGTAATGGCTTGGGGGCTTGAACAGGAATGGGCTACACCCCCATCTGAGGCATTAATAGGAAGTCGGAGGCGGCACACAAGTCCACCCTTGCTCCGACTCCTGAGGGGCCTCGTTCATCATCCTGGTGACTCTGTTCCCATATTTTGGCGGGCCCTGGAACCGTGGGCCCGACACCCCGTTTTTTGGAACCTCTGTTGGTGTTTCTATAGGGGGGAGAATCCTACCCTTTATATCCCGTACAGAGGGACACTGGGTGGCCCTATGGTATCCTTTGCCACAACGAGTGCAGAGTGCTGGTGGCTCTCTCTCCCTGTCCAGCATCCTGCAATCCTTTCTTAGATGTCCTGCCTTTCTGCATTTAAAACAGGTTCTTTTATCTGGCCCCTTAAGGGGGTGCTTCTGAGACTGTAGGATGGCAGCAGCTAACCCCGCATTAGTAAGGGGTCCCCCGAGTTCTCTACAGACCCTAAGCCAATCCTGCAATCCTTTGTTCTTTCTCGGGGCTATAGCTGCACGACATTCCTGGGTGGCCTGTTCAAAAATAAGTTGCTCAACAAGAGGTGCAGCCTGCTCGGGATCACCAAAGATCCTCCCTGCTGCCTCTGTCATTCTTGCTACAAAGTCAGAAAAGGGTTCCTGAGTCCCTTGGATGATTTTTGTCAGTTGATTGTCTGCTCCCCCTTTCTTGGAGAGTGCCTTCCAGGCTCTAATGGCTGTACTAGCAATTTGGGAGTAGGCGCCCCAGTGATAATTAGTTTGATCGGCTGCAAAACGACCCTGGCCTGTTAGCATGTCAAATGTCCACAACTGCTGTTCAGGGGTCAAGGCTGTCGCATTAGCTCTAGCTTGCTCTTGGGCAGCCTCATGCCAAAGTGCTTTCCATTCCATATATTGGCCCATGCTGATAAGCGTAGCCTTTGCGACCATCTGCCAGTCAGATGGCGTTAGGGCATCCAGGGCAAGTCTATCTAATTGTGCAAGAGTAAAATTGGCCGTGACCCCATATTTTCTGACTGACTCAGCCAACTCTTTTATCTGATTATATTCCACAGGTGCATGTAGCCGCTGTGATGCGTCAATGCCCTCAAAGATGGGAAAGGCGAGACGCATTTTTCTTTTTACTTTTTCCGGAAGAAAGGAAAATGAACTTGGGCACTTCTCATAGGGCAGAGGCGCCAAGGGAACCACTTGTGAGAGGGCCGTTTGAAACGGCCGTCTCTGAGGTTTTTTGCTATTTTGCATATGGTCATCTGGATGGTATCTTTCTTCCTCATATTTAGCAGCCTCCTCATCTAGCTCAGCTTCTTCCTCAGTATCTACGACCTCATCCCCTGAGCTTTCAGAGTCATTGGAGCTATCAAGAGTTAAGGCCTCAAGCTTACGTACAGGGTAAAAGCCAGTTCCTCTCTCTGGTTTGACAGCAGGGGGAGGATCCCTGTGATCTGGCGGATACACCCCCTTGTCACTAGACAAGGCTCACCGGGGGGGGGGGCCTTTTTCCTTCTTGTGGACGGTTTTTTTTCTGCGCGCGCCCAACCTCTCACTACGCTCGGTTTCTGACATGCTATTCTGGACCTCCTCAAGGGTACTTTGACACTTTGCTAACAGGATAGTGGAAAAGATCAAAATGGCCCCAAGGACAAGCACTAAAGCCTCGACACTACTGTCCCAAGGTGGCAACAGTTCCAAGCCAAAGTCCAGAAAAGACATACCTCTCCGAGCGTATCTACCTGCAGTTCTGAATCCTCCTTGTAGCCAAGGGGTCTCCGATGGTGCTGACGATGATGAGGTCTTGATTCCCGGGTTTCGGCACCAGATGTCCCGCGCTACCGACTCGCCAGCAAGAACGACGCGGCACACTCAGGATCCTTCTGCAGTAAAGCTTTAATGCTCTTGAGAGGGAGAGCATAAGCTTACAGGAAAGAGAGACCCCAAACACACAAAACCCATCCCTTATATAGGCTAGCAGTCTCTGCCTTGGACGTGTCACCCCCTGACTGGCTGCTGCTCATTGGCCCATATGACACCACGGGAGAGGCAGGGACCCAGGGTTTGACAGTTACCCAGCATATGCGCATCTCTCCTGTCTACCAACGGTTTTGACAGTTACCCAGCGCATGCGCATCTCTCCTGTCTACCAACGGTTTTGACAGTTACCCAGCGGTACTTGTAATGGCTCCCTACAGGTGGAGAGGCAACAGCTGCAGCTACATCCAGAGTACCAGAGTCTCTTTGATGCAGGGTTCTACAGATGCAGTTAGAGAGAACAGGGCCTTGTCTCCCCATGGCCCTGAGTACTGAGTTCATCAAGGGTAGAGAGATGTAGGGAGACTTCACAGAAGAGCTCCAGGATGGAACCGTGATGGCTCAGGAAGAGTGCCTGAGAATTGCAGGGAGCTAAATAGGTTAGTGCCTCCTATCCATGCTTTGCACCCACCTTTGACCTGGAGGAAGCAGTTGATATAAATCAATGATGCTGTCCATGTTGTATTAGACCTTGCTTATATTCCACCATAGTATATCCTTAGTTGTGAACTTCTGGGATCACCTGAAGCTTTGGACTGAGAACAGATGACAGCAGACTTTGGTGGTGCTTCACCAAGGTTATCTTCGTGACTCTGCTATTTGTTACTGGTAGGTGATTCAGGATATTTCTTTGCCCCACCCATCCTCTGGAGAAGGTTTTGTTATGCAGATTTAGAAATCCATTAAAGAGACACACAGGTGCATCCAAAGGAATGAGCTTGGTCTGCACAAGGTACAAGGGGCGGACACGGCTGAAAAATGCTTATAGTATTATGGTCTGGAAAGATGTGTATGACACCTGACCATGTTTTTGACAAAGTCCTACAACAGCCCGTGATTGTAAATGAAGAAGCTACAAGCATACTCTTAGGATGCTGGCAGATTTTCATACCCCATATTGCCTAAGCTGGCTGTCCTGTGTATAACGAGTGCTCTATGGGATCAGGACAGAAAGGCTCAAGAGGTCTTTGAGCAGACTAGGATTCTTGGAGGACAGGCTAAACAACTGTGTGTCCTACCACCTCTGTGTCCCTTCCTGTTAGAAGTCGCCAGGAGTTCCCAAGGCTGTAGTTGGTGCCTGTGACAAAAGCAAACTGAACAAATGACTCCAGGAGGGTTTTGGTCTCAGTTGTGGAAAGGAGTGGGAGCTCCGCACACAGCGCTAGGACGGCAGCTGTGAGAGGTGTATAAAGTACTGCAGCGGGGGAAGCCAGAGCTGGTCCCATCTCAGTGACCATAAAAACAGGCTTTGTGTTTGTTTATTTGCTTGGATTGGAAGCCTCTGGTTAAACTGCTTTCTGGTGCGGCACAGAATGAAACTCTGCAGAGGTGGCGTGCACACTTTCAACACGGCTTAAGACAGAGTCTTTGTTGTTTGTTAGTGTGTACACCAAGAGGCCTGTGAGCATTGGGGATTCTCAGTTTCTGCCCCCATCTCACCCTGGGAGCCTTGGGAGTGTGATTGCATGTGGCTTTGTGTGAGTTGTTGAGATTCAAATTCAGATCCTCGCGTTTGCATGGCGCACACTGAACACCTTTCCACGGCACACACAACTTTCTATACTTTGACACTTTGCTTGTGCATATTTTTAAAAATCTAAAATACATTTGGTTATGATAGTTAATACTGTCTTTCTATCAGCAAAAATATTTGCTATAAGGAGGGACATAGAATGCACAAAGTGGTGTGGAAGCGCATTAAAATATATTCAGTATGAAAAGGTAAACCGCAGCTCCAGAACTAACTGCGTGGTTCATGAGATGGAGAGACTCTGAGTCTGGTTAGTTTCAGATTGTGATGTTGTTATTTGTAAGTCTTTTTTTAAAAAAATAATAAAGTTTATAAAATACAAAAAGTAATTTTAAAAATAAGGAACCTATGTCTAAAATGGATTAAATTGTGTCTAGAATGCTGGTCACCAGTGCTAACGGTTACTGTGTGGTAATTAAAATGAAAAGTAAGTGAAAGAGAAGAAAGGTATGTCTGTAAACCCCAGCAGCAGGGCATCCTAGCAGGCTATCCTAGAACCAGTGTCCTTTAAAGCCACTGAGTATCCCCCAGCAACAGAACCAACAGTTTACATCTAAAAGGTACACTGCATGGGCAGGAAAGGACTTTCCCAGAGGCCATACGATTATTAAATGAAAATGCTGTTGCCAGGAGTGGGCTCCCCACCCCACATCGTTGTTGCCCAGGGAAGCCCCTGAGACCTCCCAAGCAATAAATGCTACTGGCTACAGGTGGTTGTGTGCTAGAACTGGACGTAAGACCCCGTTGCTGAAGACGTTGCATGAGCATGCTTTGACTGTAGGACACGGAGAGATTAAGGTGATATTGAACTGGAAACTCCCACCTTTCTGGTTGGCTTCCATAATGACAAAAGGGGCCTGGAAGACTACCAGTGGAGAACTGTCATTGAAATCCTTGTTTGGCTAAGGGCCCTGTGTGCTAGAATAACAACGTGCCAGGCAGGATGTGCCTGCTTGTGCAATAGTGGCTACTCTGGGTAAGATCAACAGCTTCCCCACTGGACTTAGAGAGGTATGTTTCATTAAGGAAGTTACAGACTGTAAAAATCTACCAAAGGAGGACAGTATTATTTGGCATAAAATAAAATAAAATAGAGCTAGGTGTTGGTGGCACACGCCTTTAATCCCAGCACTTGGTAGGCAGAGGCAGGTGAATCTCTGTGAGTTCGAGGGCAGCCTGGTCTACAGAGCTTGTTCCAGGACAGACTCCAAAATAATACAGAGAAACCCTGTCTCAAAAAAACAAAAATAAAATAAAATGACTGCATGTTCCAAGATAAGGAATAAAGGCACAGTACAAAAGCTCAGGATTGGAGGGTGTGGCAGTTTGAGGAAAAATGCCTCCCAACCCCCTGTCATGTATCTGAATGTTTGTTCCATGGTTGGTGGAACTGTTTGAGGAGGATTAGGAGGTGTGTCACTGGGGGTGGGCTTTGAGGTTTCAAAAGCCCAAGTCAGGCCCAGGCTCTCTCCTCTTCTGGTCTCCCCACCCACCCCCTCTCTGCTTTGAATTTTCAGGTAAGATGTAAAGCTGCTCTAGCTTGCCACCCGCTTGCATGCCACCATGCTCAACACCATGCTCAACATTCAGAGAATGAACTCATTCTCTGAAATGGTAAGCAAGCTTCCTTTCTTTCCTACACTGCCTTGGCCATGGTGTCTCTTCACAGCAATAGAACAGAAACTAAGACAATCGCAAAAGGATTCTAAGAAATAGTGAGTCTTATGGGGAATTTGATGTGCTCAGCTGATGAAAGTATTTCCAGGTTTTCTTAGATGCTAAACAGTGATGCTGAGGTCATGTTGCTGTGGAACTGAGGTCCATGCCCCTTGCTTCAAAGGACAGCATTTCCCTGGAGCACTGTGGTCCTGGCAGACCTGGAACTTTCTCTGTAGACCAGGCTGGCCTTGAACTCACAGAGAGAACTCTGTCTCCTGAGTTCTGGGATTAAAGGCCTGTGCCATCATGCTTAGCTAAGTTTTAGTGACTATTCTAACTGTGTATGTGGTATAATGTGGGAGGGGGCACATGTGTCACCTCTGTGGAAGTCAGAGGACAAGTTTGTAGAGTTAGTTTTCTACTTCTGCTTTTGACAGGGCCCCAGAAATTGAAGTCAGGTTGTCAAACCAGCGCTTTCCAAGCTGAGCTGTCTCTTTAGCCCCTGATGAGGAGGAAAATAGAACTGTTCTTCATCCTCACAAAATTAATACATCTGGGACATTAAAGACCTTCTCAACCTTTATAGACATCTTCAGCATCCATGCTGGAACAGGTCATTGTGCCAATTTCTTTGATGACATAGGTTTTCACTCTTTGAAATCATAATAGGACCCAGCTGCAGCCCTAGACCGTCTAGCAACCAAAGAGGATTCTTACTCTTACATATGTCAAGAACTAACCCTTACTGGGGAGTATAAAGGGGATGAGATGGGGGTTGGTGGGGGCAGGGAAGGAGGGGAGGGAGAGGGGACAGGGATTGACATGTAAAACAAGCTTGATTCTAATTTAAATTTAAAAATAATAAAAGGCGCAAAGGATGGTCTCTCACACACACAAAGAAATTAAACCTTATTCCATCTCTGGTCACCCACAATTTGACTTTGTTTTTATTATAAATAAGAAAAGAGGTAGCTCAATGAGTTAAAAAAAAAAGTTGTTATTTATAATTCATTTGTCTTGTTCCTTGACCATCAGCTCAGTAAAATGATTTTTTTTCTGTCTTTTTCTATCTTTGTCTCTCTTGAGGTCCCAACTGTCATTTTAGATTCTGCACCAGAAGGAGACAACAGCTTAAAAATTAGTCAACCATCTTGAGAGTGAATTTAACAGCTTATTTTCTAAACTGAGTGAACTGGAGTAGAACTCACAGGCTTGCCTGATTCTTCCTTGGAATTGCAAATCGCATTAGAGAAGCTGCCCAGAATGTCAGAGCTGAAAAGAAAAAAAAAGGATGATGATCCCATTTTCCTATTAATAGAAAAGGAGATTGGGCCCAGGCTGTGCAGTAGCAGCAAGAGCAGCTGTAGTCACAGATTGCTGGCCTCTGACTTGGGCTATGAAGCTTACCAGCTGGGTGACCTATGTGATGTTGTTAGCCCCTCTGTTACGGATTTCCCCTTATATCATTGAGTATTTGCTGGGCCTTCCTCATCTTGAAGGAACTAAGTCATATCTATGAGTTGTAACTGGAAAACATGTACGTTGCATAAAGAGAATGGCAGAGCACCAACTTGCAAATGTATGTGTATGTGGTATGTATGTGTGTGCATGTGTGTTCACATATGTGGGTGGGGAGGGTGCACATACCTGCTCATTCGTGTAGAGGCCAGAAGTTGATGTAGAGTAACTGACTCCCTGGATCTCTCTCCACCACCATATACTGAAGAAGGGTTTCTCAATGAACTACCTTGCTCTGGGAATCCCATATTCACCTCCAGAAGCCAGAATTTACAAACAGGCTGTCACACCCACCGGGCTTTTGATGTGGGTTTTGGGGACTGGAACTCCAGCCCTCATCCTTGCTAGGTAAGAGCTTCCCCACTGAGCCATTTCCCCAGCCCTGGCTTATGCTTTCAGAGCGGATTTTACTTGCCATAATGAAATAATTACTCAGCATGCTACCTTTATTTTTTTTTTAATGAAAAATGGTACTTTAGATTTCACTTAAAAGTCTGATTTTCCACTTTCTCAGGAAAATATGCAGTTCCCTTTGACATCAGGCCTGCACTCAGTCATGTGAAGCTGAGGGGCAACTCTTGCCTTGGGTGAGCACCTGCCTTCCAGGCTACTCTAGCCCCCACCGCTTGCCATTCACTAGCAGGACCTACCCTGTGCAGACCAGCATCTAATGCCCTAACCATCATGAAGGCATGAACCCCAGCGCTGGGGCAGAGATGGCTTTATCCAGGCCTCTCCCAAGATGTGTACCATCCCTTCTTCACACAGGGATGGGGCTGTAAACTAGACTCTCTGATAGGGTTGGGCTTTCCTGAGCCCAGCTTCTGACAGTTAATCCTCCATGCCTTTTGTTTTCCAAAATTCTGCAGCCTTTGGTGTTAGCAGGGAAACCAGCCTTCCCAGTATGATTTCATAAGATTCAGAGTGACCTTTGTTTGTCTGGGGAAGCACCAGGTTAGGACTGTCCCATTCCTGCCCTTACACCCCTTTCCCCCCCACCCCACCCCCACCCCCACCCCCCGCCGCTGTGAATTGTGAGTTCTGCTGTTCCTGTGAATTCTTGTTCAGCTGATTGGCATAGACTTCCCCCATGACAATACCATACCAACTATCACTTTACTAATAACTCACCAACACTTTCCATAAAAGCCTAAAATGAAGCCGCCCTGAAAAGAGACCTTTATGCCAGGAAAGTTTCCCTACTGCAATAGGCTCAACACCTGTTTCCTTTCTTCCTTGGCTCCCCCTGTCCCCTCTCTTCCTTTTGCCCAGCCCATCTGCCTCTTCAAGTCTCTTCTGAAAATGGAATAGGCCTTTGCCCAGAGTATGACCCCTTCATAAAGCATTTCTGATGTAACTCAGCCCTGGGAGGAGAATGCTAGCAGGAAAATCAAAGGAAGCTCTGTCTAAAGAAAACAGGAGGCCAGCATTGGGGTGCACACCTGTGGTCCCCAGCTCGTAGGAAGCTGAGGCAGAAGGATATGACACTAAAGATCAGCCTGAACACCTGAGAGAACTTACCACAGACACAAAAACAGAAGAAAACTATGCGGGGACAGGAGGCTCAGCCCCAAGAAGCAGGATTTGTACACATCTCAGGCTCTCCTGGGTACAGGAGCATTTCTTGCTTTGCCTACAGGCAATTGGGTTGTACCCATTGTGTCAAGATGTGCATCAACTCTTTATCAGACTGGACTTACTGATGCTTCTTTGCACTTGTGCACTTTCTCTCATCTTCCACCAATCACGTAGACTTGACATTCTGTTCTAACTTCAATAGAAGTTTCTCTTTGAACAGCTCTAATTACCTTGTCTAGTTAAGCTCTTTCCCCTGCGTAAGCCCCCACTCAGTCCTCAGACGCCAAATAAAGCTCTTAGTTCTTTACAAACTCCATGTTTAAGTTGACAGACAAGTTCTTCTTGCTTAGGATGATGAGAGAGAAAGGTCTGGGGACAGATCACTGGCAGAAAATTTAGAGACAAATTTGGAGAGAAAGCATTTACAGTGGATGACGGATCCTCCAAATGTTCTTTCTCCCCTGCTTAACAACAGCTTCTCAAGTCAACATCTCTCCATCTTGGCCCCCAGCAGGGGCCCATCTGACACAGCCTCAGTTTCATTACCCAGACTGTGTCCTCCACACAATCCCCTTACCTGCAGGAAACCCAGCCCTGACTTGCTTAAAATATTTTCATTAAAATCATTTTATTAAATGTTCAGTTAAACAGTGCAAGTTGAACAATCTTGTCAAACTCTCATACCACACAAAACCACTATAGGGAGTGAAGTAGAAGCCTGTCACCAAGTCACCAGCATGCCCTTTCTGTCTCTGTTGCCTTGGAAAATACACTTTCTGTTAAAGTCAAATGTTCCAAGTGACGCACTGAATCGGCTTACTCAAAGTAAAAGGGGCTCTGTTTCCTTAGTTGCACATGGTGGATGCATGTTACACCCTTCAGATGGGAGTCCACTCAAAATAAAATCTCTGCAAACCTGACTATAACTGGGTTTATTATTATTAGTATTATTATTAGTATTATTATTAGTATTAGTATTATCATTATTAAAATTTACTGTAGATTACATAGACTAAGTTGAGAAAAATGGGAAGTGATTATGACTTACAGAAACATTTTCAGCATTTGACATTGAGTTTTTTGCTTTATCTGGACAAGGGTGTAATTAGTCACCACTGCGCTCAGAAGACGGGAAGTAACTCAGGAAGAGCACCCCAGTTTTCAGCCAGGATGTCCTTCACTGAACAAAAGCCTGAAGAAATCCCTAAAACGGGAGTGGTAGGGAGTGGGAAAATTGAATCACTGTTAAGGAAACAAAGGCAGCAGACTGAAAGATTTCTTTTTTAAAAAAAATTTCTTTTTGAATTACATGTGTACATGTGTGACTCTGTGCAGGCTTGTGGACTTGAATGCAGTTCCCAAAGAGGCCAGCAGAGGGTATCAGAGTCCCTGAAGCTGGAGTTATAAGGCGCTATGAGACATCTGATTTGAATGCTGGGGTCTAAACATAGGTCCTCTGCAAGAGCTGTACTGGTCTTAACTGCTGAACCATCTCTCCAGCTCTCCCCACCACAGGTTAATTAAGGGAGAGTAAGTATTGAGTACTAAATCAAATAGTAGGTGTTAGCCAGGGCTATACCATTTTCCAAAGCTCCTCCATTTTGGTTGAGCTGCGGTGTGGGACCTCCCTGCTTACTCTGAACTCTGTAAGGAGCCCCACTCTGTCACATGGGTCTGAACTCTCCTCAGAAGCCCAGCCTTCCTGCTGTCTGCCTGTTTGTCTGTGACATAGATAACTCTTCTAATAAATCTCTTACCCAAGACAACAATCCAAGTCAGGGTCCCTCTTGAGCCCCAAAGCAGAAACCTTTCAGTAGAAACTTACAAGCTCAGCCAGACCCATACTATCACCTTCTGATAACTGTGAGATATAACTGACTGAGTGCTGGCAAGAGTATGCATTCCAGCCATGGATCAACATTACAGGAGAAGGGGGCATGAATCACAGCCTGTGTAAGGAGATCCAGATCTGAGAAAACTAAGCATAAGAAAATGTAAGGGAACCAAGAGGAAGGAAAGAGTGTCTGAAATATTCTTGGCCGCGGGACTAGCCTTTCATGGGTAGCAGTGCTGATGACCTTGGAATTCAGCAATCTGGGTGTCAACATCCTACTTCCTAGCCAAGGGATGACTTAGCGCTTGTAGACTTCTAGTTTTTGAACTGCCTAATCTCCAGAGCCAACTTTAGGACTCACCTCTCCTCCAAAATATACAATCCATAACTGTCAGTCATGTGTCCTTGACCCCTGTTCACAATGACAGAATGGAACTATTGTGACAACAGGAAATGCAATAACTCACTCACTTAAGCCTTGTGACATGCAGAGCAGTTACACCCCACAGATCTGCAAATCCAGGTGACATGAACTTCCCGAGGGCACATAGGTAGTAAAAGGCAAAACTGGACTTGAACCATGGCATTCTGGTTCCAGCCAGCTGCAGGGAGAACAGGAAAGGAGGGTTCAGTCTCCCCAGATTTTAATTTTGAGGCAAGGAAGGAAAATTGGCAGCTGTTGACTGAGTCACCTACATGCCTTGCAAATGTCATTGGCCAGCTTTCTGGTCCTCTGCTGTTGGTTGTTCCCTCCTGCTTGCCATGCTCATGTGTGAGTCCCACAGTCCTCCAAGGTCACACTTGCTGCTCTGTGTGAGCTACATCGTATATGAAACTCACAATTGCACTTTGCTCTGGGTTTCATTGTAGGCTTCATCATCATGCATATCACTGGAGAATGGCACACAACATTATACAATGTGACAGATGATGAAAGATTGGCCCAAGTGCATGATTGATAGTTGGTATTGATTCTAGTGTGCTTTGGAAGGGATAGTTCAGCATGTATTGATTTAAACAAATGGACAGTGTGGGAGTGTATTTCTGTAAACGACACAGTCGTGCATCTCATAACAGCATCCAGGTCATTGGTGGATAGCGTATGCCATGGTTGCCTCATGCAGTTATAACGGAGTTGAAAATTAATACATGGTGAGGTCACACTTGTCAGAACACTGTAGAACTATATATTTCAGATGGAGAAGTTGGGCATATACCAATGGTGATAAACCCCCATGTTTTCAGTATTGGACTTGCATCGTTATTTTAGATTGCATTCCTGTTTATTTAGAAGAGCTAATTGTAGATGCCTTGGGCAGCTTCTCCAGAAAATATTCCAGAAAAAGACCTTTTTATCAGCTCTATGTATGCTGTTGCATAACTAAAAGATATTGGGCTGACCACCTGAGTCTGATGCCTGAGACCGGCAGAGTGGAAGGAGATCAACTTCCTTTTTGGGAGAGCAGTAGAGAGGAGAATGGAAGAATATAAGTGATTTGAAGGAGGACATAGGTAAAACTAAGTGATTGGCCAGTGGGGGAGGGGAGGTGTCAATACAGAAGGGGGGAACATATTTTATTTTTTTTTGCCTAAGTTTATTGTATTACAATACATATAAGTCTATGTGTATACATATGTAGTTCAAATGAAGTTGATCCACTTGGACTGATAATACTGAGAGTCACAGACTCTTGTCCCTGAGAGTCACAGACTACCTAATAAAAACCCAGCATATTAAACCCCCCTTGAATCATTGTCAGGAAAGTCTGGGATCTTTGACTCCCCCAAAGATATCGCTACTGCTGTTGCCTTTGGTGGCCTCCTAGAGATAGAAGGTTAGTCCCTATGGCTGAAGGACTTGACACACTTCAGACACAAGACCTGGAGGATCTGAACTGGATCTGACCAGAAAGCCTCTTCTTTCATGAGGACCAGTTTTCCCAGTACCAGAAGGTACTGTTCAAGCTCCCAAGAGTGGAGAATTACAAACAGTCCTGCCCAGCTGTGACACCTATGAACCACAACAATACCAGCATAGAACAGTAACCCTGAGGATATACAAGCAGCGTTCCTATCTCATGAAGGTAATAACTAATATTCTCCAATGGGATAAGACCTGCTCAACTGGATGGAAATTATTCCTAGTACTGCAGACCTAGGCAAGTGCTCAGGATTCGTTAGGTCATGGATCCTAGAGAAAAACCTACTACTATCATCCCCAAGCCAGAATAATGCTTAACTGCATCTTAAATATCCATCTTTTTACCCACAAGTAAGTGTACCCCCCAGGCCCCATCAAAACATTTCTCTTTGCAACAGAAGGATACTATGACAGAAAACTGGAACTGGTGGGAATGCAGAAAACGACTGATGTGTGACGCCCCAGCCCTCGGTGGATACATCTACAACACAATTCCTACACCTAAGGGTAGGGTAACATCTTGGAAGAGGGGACGGGAAAAATTTATAAAAATCAGAAAACCAAGAAATCTGCTGAGAGATTTTTGTCTCCTGGAAATGACAAAGCTATACCCATGGCACCCTCAACAATATTGCTGCCTAAACAAGACCTGAAGAAATGCAATACCAATAGTCATGCTAACACAAAAGTGGTAAAACTCACAAGATCAAAGAACTCTGAGCAACTAAGAAATCCCAAGAACATAAGAAATAGTCCACCCCAAAGATGAGCCACATAATTGATTATCCAATGCCAAGTGATCATCCCTGAACTCATAAACATTCACAGACTTAGTAGTTTGTACTGAGATATTTAGGCATCTATGTATAACAATAACGACTAAAGAAAAAGAGGCCGTGATTTTAAGAGGGAGTAAGGTTGGAGTAAATGGGAGGGGTTGGAGGGAGGAAAAGGAAAGGGAAACGATGTAATTATATTTTAATAAAAAAAAGGGGGGAGCTAAAGAGATGCTTCTGTGGTTAAGAGCATTGTCTGCTCTTCCAGAGGACCTGGGTTCAATCTCCAGCAACCATATGGCCTCCTTCTGGCTTCTTCAGCCACCATACATAGTACACAGACATACATATAAAATAAAATTTAAATTAAATTAAAGACTGAGATAAGGAAAGGTTGTTCTCTGACTGCCACAAGCACTCATGGGAATCACACACAGGCAAGGGTGCACACACACACACACACACACACACACACACACACACACACACACACCACAACACACACACAAATAAGTAAGAGTAATAAAAATATTATGAGTGAGTTTTTTAAATGGCAGGAGATATTTTTCTTCTGACCATAGTGGCCCACGTCTCTAATCCCAGCACTCCAGGGGCTGAGGCAGGAAGATGAGAATTCTGAGGTTGCCCTGGGCTATAAAGTGAGACTGGCAGAAGAGGCTCTGAGTCAGCCTTGAAGAGGAGCAAATGGGAAGTGTCCGGACAGCCTTGGTTTTCTTCTGGTAAGCCACCTGGCATCAGCCCGAGCGTGGGTGCAGGCTGGGAGCCTGGACAGTCTATGGGGCCTCTGGCAGTGGAACTAGTATTTATTTAGTGCAAGAATGGGCTTTGGGAGCCCTTTCCCTATGGAGGATACTCTCTCAGCTTAGATACAGCGGGGAGGGCCTAGGTCCTGCCCTAAATCATGTGACAGACATTGATGATCCCTCCTGGGAGGTCTCACCCTCCCTGAGGAGTGGATAGGGGGTGGGATGGAAGGACGGGAGGGAGAGGGACCTGAGATTGGTATGTAAAAATAATATTGTTTTTTATTTAAATTATACATATATAATATATCCAGGGCTGGTATTTCCTCAAGTACTACCATTGTTCCTGGATTGGAACATGACTGGGATGTTTGAGAAAGAAAATAAAGCGCTCTTTATTTCTGGAGTCCAAGAAACCTGCTCTTTACATGCTTGTGCGGCCATTTTAGACAGCTCAAAGCTTCTGATCTAACGGCTTCCAATGACCCTTTGACAAACTCTTGGCTTCAAAGAATACACACAATGCCTTGCCAGCTTTCACTCCACCTTCACTTTCCCAGGTAAAATTCCTACCCAACGGACCACTCAGCCTTTCCTCTTGCTCTGGAGAGAAGAAAGGAAGAAAGAACCCAGCTTTCAGAGCCCTGGGTCCAGAGGGACCTACTCTTTGCCTATCCTAAAAGTCAGTATGGCTTCTGTGGAAGCAGGGGTCTGTGAGAGCAAAGATTTCAAAATGGAATGAGAAGGCCTGGGGGTGATGGAGATGGAGGTTCAGGGAGAGGGGAGGGGACCTGAAGATGAAGGGGCTCAGAGCAGCAGGGTGCAGGCAAATGGCGGGGTGTAAGTTTGCAGAGGCACACTTAGGGTTACAGTTAGAAGTTAGAAGTTCTTCCCTTTCCATCCCACTCCACCCTGAATTCCAGCTGGAGTCCCACCTTCCTCACAGAACAGGTTGAGGACAAGGACGGTTCTACGGCATTGGTTCTCCTGCCAGATGTGTCCCCATAACCCTGCTGAGGCTCTGCATCTGATACCCAGAGCTTCTTCCCCTTGAGGATTTCAGCTGGTCTGACCCTCCCAGGAACTATACTTGCTATTTTCAACTTAAAAAAAGTTTTTTTTTTTTAACCTATCTAATGTGCATGTTTTATACGTGCACCTCTCTCTCTCTCTCTCCTCTCTCTCTCTCCCTCTGGGTGGATAGGCCAGAAGTCAGTCAACATTGGATGATTTCCTCAACCATGCTCCACTCTATTTAATATTGAGCCAAGGTCTCTCCCTGAATCTGGAGCTCATCAATATAGCCAGTCTGGCTAACCAATGAGTTCTGGTGATTCTAGGGGCCCTGTCCCCACTCCTCACAGCCCTAGAGTGGCTCATCTCTTTCACATGAGTGCTGGAGATCTAAGCCCAGGACTTCAAGCTTTACCAACTGTGCCATCTCTCAAAGCCCTGGATAACTGCAGTCGAACTAAAGCATCTCCCCAGCCCAACAGTTTACTAACAACATTTTTGGGACAGATCTCCCCCCCCCGTTTTTTTGTTTTGTTTTTGCTTTTTTTTTTTTTGTCATAGCGTAACAATAGGAGATGAAGGCCAGGTGTTGGTGGCGCATGCCTTTAATCCCAGCATTCGGGAGGCAGAGGCAGGCAGATCTCTGTGAGTTCGAGGCCAGCCTGATCTACAAAGCTAGTTCTAGGACAGGCTCCAAAGCAATACTGTAGTGGGATAGTCACTTTGTCTCCTTCTGTGGCACTGACCATGCCCATTGAGGGTGGAGCAGGGGCGGAAGTGACCATGGGAACCTGTTGGAACTAGGTCGGAGGAGGGGCCAGGGAATGCTCTCTGGTTGGCAGGACATGGAGAGGAGAGCATCTGGTGGAACTTGCTGGTGTTCATCTGTCTAGGTTGTAAGTTATTTCTCCCTTAATAAACAACTATTCGGCCTATCTGTTTATCCTGATCCTTATTAAACCGCGATACAATACAGAGAAACCCTGGTCTCAAAAAACAAAACTAAAAGCAAAAAAAAAAAAAAAAAAAAAAAAAGGAGATGAAAGACATAGGTGGTTACATTGCTGTTTCATACATGTTCATTCTCAAACATACATTCAAATTTATCAAAGTTTATATTAAGATTATCCCTGTTCAAATACAGTCTCAGTTAAAATCCTAGCCTTTTGGTTTCTGGATCACGGTGTGCTTTTTAATTCACTCTCCCACTACCCAAAATCTCATCTGTTTGAAATCTAATAATTATCCTTATAGTATTCATTCACTGGCATGTCCTTCATAAGCTTAGATCACTTGCTAGGAGAGAAAAGAAATCTCTTACATCAAGCTATCCTGTGTGGGGTCTGGGACTGGTAATGAACTAACTGCAAAGGCATAGCAACTAACGTATTCTACAAGGCAAATAATCCTACATTTAACTCACAGCATGTGGATGCTTGTCACCTGAGGCTGGCTCTTGTGATTTTCATCACAAATTTCAAGCATGTTGAGACTTGTGTTAGGAATTCTCCATGGACTGAATTCCTCTAGGCAATTGAGCTCCTTTCATTTAAATAAATAAATAAATAGAATCCTGTGCTATTTAATTGGATTTATATTCAATTAGTCAATAAGGGAAGGAAGAGTGCCAGCGAACATACTCAAGATAGCAGAATAAAGCAATTTGCTTCAGCCTGATACTGTTTTTCCTTCTGGAATACTGTAGACATCATAGAAATCTCCAGATTCTTTTACTCTTCACAATCCTTCCTAAATTTTTCTGCACCTGGAAACATAGATATTCTTGAATTATTAGGTAGCTAAATGTGATTTTTCTTTCTGGAACTAGGAGAGACTATGACTACCATAGCAGCTCATGTCTCAACCCTTTTCCACCAGAGAACACCTTTCTGCATCTGCTCAGAGCTCTGTCATCAAAGGCCAGTTTATTGGTCAAGGTGACCCAAAGTAAATGCCCAATAAATGAGGCTTCATGGTGTAACTGAACCTCTATAAAACATACAAGATCAAATAAACAATAAAATTTTCATGAATCACCACAAAAGTGGGAGAGGAAAAAGCCATGAAAATGCATGTACACACACACACACACACACACACACACACACACACACACACACACACACACTAAATCAATGAGCCCTGAACAATTGAGTCACATACCAGCAAAATGGGAACTACATGAACAGTCCAATAGTATAGATGGCCTGTTGCTGGAGTTTCAAAACATACAGCTTCAGTATGGGTCCTGGAGGGCTAGCTTTTGAAAAGACAGTGGGATAAAGGCTCTGTCCATCAAACACACGTGTGATAAATATGCTTGAAATGCATAGTGTTCAAAGATCATGCTACTAGGTTTCCCTTGCCTTGACAATTTGATGAATATAATTAATATAACTAAATGACAAAAATACTTGGGCTTCTGGTGAGCAATAGTCAGGCCTTATTTTTCTCTGTAAAAACTCTAGGTCCCAAGGTCATGTATCACCAACAAGAACTTGCTGTTAGGTTTTGTCTGAAAGTGATATTTTGTCCTGAAAATACCATTTGCCTTGGTGATATATAGTGTTCAAGGGCCCTGTCACTGGCTATTGGCTTTAGTGGGATCAGATGTTCAGTCTTGTGAGAGTCCTGGATTTGACTGCTGTAGTGTCTTGGCTGGCGAAACAGAGTGCTGAAGACACCCAGCCATCTCACTTCCTGTCTGTCTGGACAGATTCCAGACCTCTATGGTTAGCTAGTGGTTAGCTCTGCCCTCTGATTTTCAGGCAAACTTTATCGGTTAGAGTATAAACAAGGTATCACCACATCTGCCCTCCATGGATATGAAAGAAAGCTAAGAGCAAGTAAGTTAGCCTATGAAGCTGTTTCTCCACCAGAGGACCCTCTAGAACCCTATTGTCCACTTCTGTCTGGATTCCTCCCTTAGTTCTGAAAGATCTTCTCCTTCAGAAGACAAAGAAAAGAGGACCTCTAAAAGGATTTTCTTGTCTGACGTATGTGCTGTATGTACTTTGGGTTTTATGAGCTTGTAAGTAGCACATTCTATGATCAGCTGAAGGGGGGGGGGGGAAGCAAAGAAATAGTATGAAGAGGGAAATAACAGTAATTTTCTACTCAAATTTAATCACAGCTTTTGCTTTTCATTCCAGAAATCTCTATTTCATGAATTTGGATTCCTGGGTTTGCACATTGTGGCTTTTTTTTAATCTGTGCCATTTTGTTTCTACCTAATTCTGGGGAACTGTTTCATTTGTCTTCTTGCCTTAAATTAGCATGGCTCATGTGCCTCTACAGCATTTCCAAATGTGTTCATTGTCTTTGTATGGGTCTCTGCTAGTTCAGGCCACCATGATAAGATTCCAGAGACCAGATAGATCAGAAGCAAGAAAAATCCATTGCTTTGAAGCTGGAACAGAGCTGGAAGCTTACTCCCTATGAACTGTCCCTGCATGCCACAATACCCATTTGCCAAGCAAGATCTGCTCACTGATGCAGTAGAGTCATAGCTATTATGGAGGTAAACAACCACTTTCTGATTAGATTTGAGGCCTATTCTGCAGGAGGGAATTCATGCCTCCTACTTTAAACCTGCTTGAAAGCCCATGACTAAGAGATCACAAGCCATGGGGAGGGGAAATCTTGTCTTGCTGTTTTAATAAATGGACATGTTGTCAAATTGCCTTCTGAATATTTATATGATAGACAGTGGTTAATGCAGACTCATAGCTTATGGGATATTTATATCCCTGCCAGCTGCACTCCTCACTGAAGATCAAGGAACATTTTGGAAGCAGAAAGGACTTAAGAGTGATAAGAAGGAAGGAATGTTGTGAAGCACTCTCTCCTGAACATGACATGGCTGTTGCACTCATGAACTCACAGTAACTGTGGTTAACATCACAGGGTTTGGGGAGGGGCACAGGGAACCCCACCTCTACCTGACAAGCTAGCAGTTAATAGATGCTGGGCATGGGAGAGTCACTGTTTTCTTCAGTGTTGCAGCCACTGCTTTGTTGCTCATGCTCCAGTAAACGAAAGCCATGCCCATGCTTGTGAAAGCAACTCTAATTAATCTTAGTGGGTATTATTATTTTCTTTTCTTTTTTTTTTTTTTTAAAAAAAGACAGGAAACAGGAGAAGGACTTGGGAAGAGGGGATCCAGATAGAGTGGGAGGGAGATGAGAGAGGGCAGTAGAGGTTAATGGAGAGGCGAGTATGTGAGTATGATCAGAATGTATTATGTGCCTGCATGAATTCATCTCTCACAGTTCTTGAGGCGGAAGTACAAGTTCATGGTGCTACACGGTGCGAGAGTGGTGAAAGTCCTCTTTCTGGTTGTAGTCCATCTTCCCTCACATGGGGTCAGTTACAATAGGGACTGTATTAATCTGCTCTTGTTTCTGTAATAAAATGCCTAAGGCAGGCTAAACTTGTCAGTACATGAGGTTTATTCGTGCTCACATTGCTCTAAATTGTAAACTAAAGAAACAGGAAATAATTTGCACCTTATGCTGAATGTTCTCCAAGGGCTGATTGGCTGATTAGAACTTCAGTGACTGTGGAGGGTTGGAACATTGCAGATCCAGAGCCACCTTATCTTGGGCTGCCTTTAATCCCTTACCATCTATTATCTGCCCCTGTGTCTGACCTAACATTCTGTGACTGTCACATAAAACCTTATAGGATGTGTTAACTTAGCACACCACTAGCTTCTATCAACCAGAAGGCTAAGAATGTCACCAGACATACCTAAGGCCTGTTGTGCACTATTATGTTAACTGTGTGAAGATGTGTTACAGTTGTTTATGTATGTTACTTTATGTGAAGAGGTGTTATATTTGTTTATGCTGCATTTGTTTAATGATGTAAAGATGTGTGCATTTGTTTTTACCTTGCCTGACTAAATGTCCAATAGCAAGGCAGAGGAGAGATAGGCGGGGCTGGTGGGCAGAGAGAATAAGTAGGAGAAGTAATCTAGGCACCAAGAGACAACAAGGATGAAAGTGGGGGACACATTTGGGGCTAACCAGCCAGGCAGCTGCCAGCCAGGCAGACATGGCAGAAGCAGGACAAGTAGGACATACAGAATGAAAGAGAGGTAAAACACAGATGAAGAGAAATGGGTTAAAGTAAGTTATAAGAGCTAGTGAGACAAACCTAAACTAAATCCTGGCATTCATAACTAGTAATAAGCCTCCATGTTATGATTTTGGGTCTGGCAGTCTAAGAAAGCGTGCCACAGAGGCCATTAGCAGGAATTTCTCTGCTTTGCTGCAACCTCCCCACCAGATGTACCCACTAATGTATTGGAAAAGTGTTTTCATTTCTGACTTCCTTTTGTTCTTTTACTTAAAACTTCACAGAACCATTTCCACTTTGGAACACGGAGTTTGAATTTGTGCTCCTGAGGCATGGTCACTCACATTTGTTTCTAGATTAAGCTGTCTCTTATTGTCCCTTGTGAAGTCAGAGCTGTGTTTGCCTTGTAGTGGTTTTAGTGTTATAGGTCTTGGGACTATGCCTGGTGGTACCGGTGGTGCATGCCTTTAATCCCAGCACTTGGGAGGCAGAGGCAGGAGGATCTCTGTGAGTTTGAGGCCAGCCTGGTCTACAAAGCAAGTTCCAGGACAGCTGGGGCTGTTACACAGAGAAGCCTTGTGTCAGAAGACAAACAAAACAAAAATCTAAGGACTTTATTTGATGATAGCTTTCTGACTGAGAGAGTCTAAGCCACTTCAGGGCCTCTCATAGCCGGGAAACAAGGAACATACAAGTGTGTGTGTGTGTGTGTGTGTGTGTGTGTGTGTGTCTTTGTGTGTGTCTTTGTGTGTGTCTTTGTGTGTTGTATGTGTCTGTGTTTATGTCTTTTTTCTTATAGAACTACTAGGATTCTGTCTTAGGGGCTGTCCTCTAATGATGGCCTTATCTAAATCTTAGTATTTTCCAAGGCACCACCTGTGAGTACCACACCACTGACCTATTGTTCCCAGAACACTTCAAATTTCAGCATGGGAAGCCTTTTCCCCCCAATTGTTAAAGTATTTAAGTAAAATATAATCACATAATTCTTTCCTTCTCTCTATATTCCTTCTCATGTCACCTGCTTCAAAAATTCATGATCATTTATCATTACTATTGTTACGTGTGTGTGTGTGTGTGTGTGTGTGTGTGTGTGTGTGTGTGTGTAGAAGTTTATAGATACAACCTGCTCATTCCATTAGTCTTTCTTGTTCATATACTTTTAGTAGTTGCTACTTGGGATTGAATAGCCATTTAGGGGAGTCTTGCCTGGGAGAACACTGAGTCTCCCTCCCTGGGCAGTCTTTGATTGCCAGTAGCTCTTCATCTGGTCATCTGGGGGGGTTGGGCCCCATCAGCCCAGGAAGCTTTGGGGGACACAGAAACCCTGTCCAAACCATGGTAGACATGAATTCTGTTCCCCAAATCTGTCCTGTGCCCAGATCACCTCCTCTTGTCATAATACTAGGGGATTTCACAATAGAAGGTTGGGAGAGGCAAACAGTCTCCATTCTTTTTCCTTTTCTATCAACCTCCAGCTGTGTCTTGTGTGTCTAGAACTGGGGAGAGAGGCAGAACTGCACAAAAGGAGACATAGTGGGGGTCCCTCACTCTAGAATCCCAGCACAGTAACTCTGCTCCGAAGGCTGCCAACTAAGTATTGCTTTCATATAGAAGTGTTTCCATATAAGGATGTTGAAAATAGCAGTAAAAATATGACAAGAATGTATCAGACCTCAAGTGTGGCCCTAGTCCTCTGTCAGTTACTTTCTGAGAAGTAGGTTAAAACTTCCGTTTACCATGAAAGCATCCTTCCTTGCTTCATTCCTGGGACCTCAGTTTTAACTTACCAACTGTAACTCAGCCCAGGGCAAATCAAGAACCCACCCTGTGTTAAATTTATTAACCACCCTCTAAAGGGATGACTTCAGAACTCAGGAAATTCTACATATGGCTGTTATAACTTGGTATAATTTGCCCTTTGAGAAGCCCACACCCACACTTGGGTATGTCTCCCCTTAACCTCCTCCACCACAACTTCCCTGGTGCCTCTCTTTCTATTGACCCCATGCTTTAAAATGCTGTGCCCTTTAAGAGATGGAGAGATAGCACAATCCTGAGGACCGATGCAGATGCCCAGTGCCCATGCAAATGCTCTGTGTGTGTGGCAAACACCTGTAATCTTGGGGAAGGGGAGCAAGCAGGATACCTTGACTAATGGAATTGGGGAGCTCCAGGTTCGAGTGACAGACCTTGTTTCAAAGTAGAGAGTGATTGAGGAAGGTACCCTGCATCACCCTCTCACCACCACACACACATGTGACCACACACATGATGAATATACATTGCCCCCCCAGTGCCTTTTAATGAACTGTAGCTCTGCTTTATGCTGGCTTACCCTCAAATTCCTTTTCGTGGTATGTCAGGTACTTGGCTGTATCTGAATGTAGGTGTCTGAAAAGGTCCAGGCTGCTCAGTGTGTCCACTCTGTGCCAGCTGCTGCTGAAGAGTAGCACAGTGGCTCAATGGTCAGATCCCACTGGCCTAGTCAGCAGACGCTAGGTGCTCTACATGTCGACTTTTCCACATTTCCAGTGGGGAGTGAGTGAGGCCTGAGAGTGAGGCAGCTTTACATCGGAGCCACTCAAGGCAGCGTTTCCTCTGAGTTTCTCTGTGTAGACTGAGACTCACAGGGCTGACATGTCCCTCTTCCCCAGCCCGGGGAGCCTTCATGGGGTTTTCACAACAAAGCAGCACCACATGTGCTTTTGATTCTCCGTGTGTTTGAGTTAGGATCTTACTGTATTGTTATGAGCAGGTTTTTCCCACCGGCCACCTGACCCGCTCTTTGTTCCTCCCCGCCGGCTGCCACGCGAGCCCCAAATAACACTCAGAGACTCTGTATTTGATACAATCCTGTTGACCAGTTACCATTATTGTTTATGGGCTAGCTCTGCCTTAATTATTAACCCATTTCTACTTATCTAAGTATTTCCACGTGGTCATTTTATCAGAGAGCCGCAGCCAACATCTTGCTTCCTCTAGGCTCTACATGCTGACTCCTCCTAACTATTTCCTCTTTCCTCCTTGTCTCCTAGCCCTGCCTATCTTGCTTTCCCATTGGCCCAACAGTGCTTTATTAATTAACCAGTATGAGAAACATATTTACAGAATAACATCTCCCATCACTGTATAGACCAAACTGCTGTGTAATTCATCAGCCTCCTTCCTCAACCACCCAAGTGCTAGAATTATAGCTATGAGCCACCAACTGCAAGAAAATGATTTTGTTTTATTGGGGGGAGCAGTATCCTTTTGTAGAGAGGTTAAAGGGAGGAGGTTTGTTCTGATAGGAGCAAGTACATGGCAGTCCTGCTTCCTTTCCTATCATCCCTGCCCACCTGTCCGGGACATGTATGGCTTATTCTCTTCCTCCCCTTTTTCTGCCAGCTGGCATGCTGATGCACAGCTGATAGGGCAAGGATCCCAAAGATGAGGCAATGCAATAAAGATGGAAGAGTTGGAGGAGAGATACTGACAGGCCCAGGTCTCGAAAGTATCAAACCAATGGGGGTGGGGGAAGAAAAAGAAAGCAAGCTCTAATAAATACCAAGTGTGTGGGAGAAGTCTTGTTGGAGTCACCATAAGAGATTTTATCTACAGTTTCCTAGCATATCTCTAACTGATAACCTGTGGCTCTTCTGTCCACCCTAACTCTTGAGCTGGTTAATCTCATCTGATATCCTAAATGACTCAGGAGCACCCTCAAATCAGTCATGTTGTATGGAACTACCACTTTAGAGAACAATGAGTGAGAAGTGTGTGTCCTCCTGTGCTTGGGGAGACTGCCCGCATTCTATCCCAAGCACTCTGGTGTGAAAGCTTCTTCACGCTTATAAATAAATCATCCCTGCCTCTTGCTCTTTGATGCCCTCCCGTGTTTCATGAGAAGATGTCTGCATAGGGCTTGCTGGTGTGGAGCCCTACATTGCCAAGCCTAGGGCTTCCATTGCCACTGTGTCACAGGCATTGTGTTGTTAAGTAACGCCAGTGACAGAGAGGAAATGAAAGCAAGCCTATTAACCCTGTTAGAAAAACTGCTTCAAGGGAATTATTTAAGTGAAGTGGTTTTGCCTTAATTATGGACCATTATCCAATTATATCCCTTTTGACTACCCATAACTTCAGTTCAAGAAGCACTTCATATATAGACACCTGTAATCAAGCATACAGTGCTTTAAAAATATATACTTAACCCAATAAATGGAAATAAACCCAGAATACATGACAATCTCCAAGATGAGTAGGAAAAAATTAGCTAGTGCAGTTAATCTTGACCTAGTATGACTAGGGTATCATGCTACCAGTATGACTTAGGGTATCATGCAGGAAAGAGAGTATGGAATGATACCTTCATTATATTTGCTCTTCAGAGCCCATGGGATACCTTAAAATCATCCTTGCACCAAATGGTGGGGCTGGAATACACTTGGTTTTATCTCTAGACAAACAGCAGAAAAATAACAAGGAATTGTTTGACTGGAGCCCAGGATCCATTTGTTCACTTATGGTCTGACTTCTGTAGGCCATGTGCCAGGCATTGAGTCTGCTTCGGTAGCATGAGACACTGTCCTGCTGTCCCAAGTTGGCAGTTCAGTGGGACAAATGGACAAAACAGAAGATACGAAGGTCCTGGCAAGGTCAAGATGAGCCCAGGGGACAGCCAGGAATTTGGACACATGAGGGAGGCAAGACAGCCACACAGAAATCCTGAAGGCTTTATACAGTGGTATCTGCAGCAGTTGCTCTATAGGAGACTGAGTAGAGGGAAGGCAACTAGAACAGGAGTCCCTTCAGCAAGTGGAAAAGAAAGGCAGGCAAGGTAGAGGAGGAGTGGATGATTAGCCGTCTGGGAAGCCAGTCAGTGGTCAGGCTAGGAAGGACTGGCTGAGCTACAGCATGCTGTTAGAATGTCTGTGAGCCACTGTGTCTGAGATGGTGCCCAAGAAACTAAATGTCTAAGAAAAGCACAAGCTGAGAGTTTTTGTGGATGGTTTTATTCCACCTTTCCACACTGTGATGGAGGAACTAGAGACCTTAACCTGGCAAGCGACGGCCCTGGGTCACTTAGTCTGGAAGTCTCTTGGCATTTCATGCTTGTCTGTTGGATGTTGTCCTACTTGTCTCCTTTCCAGTAAGGCTCTGGGCAAAGCAGAGATGACAGATTTATCCTGCAGATAATTTATGGCTGGATTGAGCAAACCTGTGTGCCAGGAGAAGTGAATATCATTAAAGGTCCGCCTTTGTGTTGGACTTTGGAATAGATGCTAAGATTGTCTCCTTTGAGCCAGCAAAATGGGTCAACAGGTACAACGCCGAGCCTGAGGACCTTCATTCCACACGGCGGAGAGGACCGGCTCCCTCACATTGTCCTCTGACCTCCACATGCACAAATAAGTGTAATAAGGAATAAAGGTGCAAACGTTATCTCATTATCACGGAAATACGTTCTTATATTGTAATGAGGAATATGAAATTCAGAGGAGTACATGATGGGATGAAAATCACATGGTTAGTCACTTATGGGATCCAGTTCAGGCCTGTCTGGTCCGGAAGGATACTCACCGCCTCACCCCATTGCCACAAGCTCCCCTCTGAACAGCAATTGATCACTATCTCTACTTTCCTGTCCTGAAACTCTAAGCACACATATTACAGCCCAGTTCGGCTGAATGTTCATCCTGATAGGTCTGTGGGCTCTCCCTATTGATCATCCATTAGCACATCTGCGAAAATGCAGTATTTCAGTCAGTCCTTGGCTAGGCTGCCTAGATGACCTTTTACTCATTTAAAGGAAGATTTTTCCACTGTCAGAGACAAATGAATTCCAGCTGCCTGGGACTTCAGCCCCACACCAGATGTTTTGAATGGTAAGTTTCCTGCCCAATGCATTTCCACACCACCCCCCAACCAGTTTGGTTTTTAAACAGCAGGCTATAGTCCACTAGTGATCTTGAGGTCACATTAGTAAAGCAAAGTAGCGTTTTTTTTTTTTTTAAATATTGAACTAAAATGAACAGACTCAAACAAAACAAACTACCAGAATGTTCCCATTTAGCAAAAAGTGTTATTTGAGAAACATACATCTCCATTCTGATTATCCATGATTAAAAAAAAAATTGAATTTTGTGCCAAAAAATTTGTAAAGTGCTACTCTGGGGCCTCTGCTGCATTTCCTCTATGGCCCCTGATGGAGCAGCTACCTTGACCCACGGGAGAAAGTGAACTTGCAACCAAAAAACAACAACAAAAACCCCAAAGTAATGAAGAAGCAGAAGGCCACATTTGCAGGTAGGAAAATGACAATTCACACTGGCAGATATGTTCACACAGGCTGCATATGACTGAGGACAGCTGCAAAAGTGACCCAACACAGACTATAAACATTATAAGATTTTTTTTTCAAAAATAAAAAACTTTGTAACTCAATTGCATGCCTCTTAATTATAATCTTTGTAGATTACAATGTTGAGTCACAATGTCAAAAAGTCAGACACACCCTCAGGAAATACTCTGGTCAGCAAGTCATTGAAGGCTTCCCCACGTTGCTAGGTTGTGTATGCTGCATTTGAACATTCTGCAACCACTGTGGATCCTCTATAAACCTGGCTTTCTGAATGCATGCATGTGTGTTGGTTTTTAACTTGTAATTGTGGAGAGTTTTAAACAGATGACAATGTGGTTAGTGTAGTCTAAGGAAACTCCATGGCCCATCCTCTACCTTCAATAACAAGTGACTGGAACCAATCTGGGTATGCATGTGCTCTCCCTCGAAAGGCAGCATCTCATCTGACAACAGGCATTTCAGTATGCACTCAGAGAGGCAGTGTGTGAACATCTATCTCTGCCAGTTGCCTGCACTTCTTGCTGCTCTGCAGAGAACTCTGAGACTCGAAGCATCAAGAATGTGTCAGGCCTTGTTAAAATCAACCAGAAGCTTTCTGCTCCCTTTCCTTCACCAAGACCGCAAAACAGAAAGAAATTGCATAGCCCAGAACATCTTTCAAAGTGGAGAGGAAAAGGAACAGATTGGAGTTTTAAAGAGAAATAGGACATGGTTGACATCAATTAGGAGTTCTCCATTGCCATGGTCCACAATGTAACCATTAGGAAATGCCTGGTCTTATACAGAGGAGGTAAACGAACCCTGAAAGGTGACTTAAGATAAAGTCCTGTGACAGCTCTGCTTGTCCCCAGTCCTCAGCATTCATGTAGTACACGAATTCACTTCCAACCCAGTGTTGGGAGAAGCAGAGAAGCAAGGGTGGCCTGACTAGGAAGGACAAATTCATCATGGTGCCAGCCACAGGCATGGTGTGTCTTCAAAGCAACATTTTAGAGCTTCAGTTTCCTTTGTCATGTTCCCATGATTCTCACTGGAGACAGATCCCTGTTTTAAACAAAACAGCACACCCCAGATCCTTCTCCTCAGACTATCTCCCTCCCTAAACAACATGCTCCATCCTTCCCGCTTCCCAGAGGCACAGCTCTGGCCTGCCTCAAGTTAGTCCAAACTCCCAGTGTGCTCTTCTCCTGCCACACAGCTCCCTGCTGCTCATTTCCAAACAGAGCCCCTGGTGTTGTCTGCCTGGTTCTTTCTCTGTCTCCTGACGCCTCAGACTGGTTTCCTGCCTGCCTTACCTCCTCTTGTTCCCGTGCTGTATCTGTCTTTCTTAGCCTTCCTTGACTCTCTAAGTTTTAAAAAGATGCGTCCAATAACTGCCCCCTTCCCCTGAAAAAGTCTGATGCCTATAATATTTCCTGTCTGATTTATTTACCCTGAAGATTTTTTTTACATTGCTATTTCAATGAAACCCTGGAGATTTTTAATATTGCCTTTGAACTATATTACTCCTACTAACCTAGCCATTCATCAGGGGTCTCTGTTCTTCTTTAAGTAAATATCTGTGTGTTCCTCTGTGAAGTAGCTCCCAAACTGAATTAATTCAACAGAGGCAACATCAAGTCAAGCAGGAGGACCTGGTGCAATGAGCTCTGGAGTCAGAGATCCCTGGGTTCAGATGGCCACTGCTGGGTACCCACAAGACTGTGACAGCTTCCTTGGCCATGCTATCTCCAAGTATAAGATAGGAGAATAAGACCTAACTAGTAGGATAAATACAAAAATACCTGCTTTCCCAGATATTTATAATTCATGGGTTTGTCTTGGAAAGCCACAGGAGAGTGTACAGACATGAGCACAGATTTAATTCCATCATCATTAACTTTCTCAAAAGTGATTCTAGGGTAAAGCTGTGCCATCAACCTCACCCATGAGCATTAAGGTATACCCTGTAAGTACTGCAAAGGAATGATGGATGACAGCATTTGGAGTAGTCACAACAGATTTAGCAAGTAGAGAAGTAAGCATTAGGAAGACACACTATCTGGGATGATTCCCAAGCTGCTGTGCCAGGTAAACCTGAACTCAGTGGTTAGCCCAATGGAAGTTGCCGTAGTTGCTGAGCTGAGTCAGGAGAACAGCCTCCCCATCTTGTAACTGTGAACTTGGAAATGTGACTCAGACAACTGACAGCACAGGGCTGAGAACAGAAGGAACAAGTGGACAGTAGTGTGCTCTGTCACCACCACATCCTGACATCTAAGAAGAAAATCCATGTAGAACTATTTGGCCTAGGAGAGCTTTGAGAGGTGTCTCAACCCGCTGCCACCGCATAGGGCAGACACTCTTAAGACAAGGTTACCCAGAGGACACAAGAGGGGACATGTGTTCATAGAACTCTCTAACTGTTCCCCTGAATTCTGAAATCTTCCCCCAAAGATGCCTGTCTATGACGCTCTCCCTTGCCTTGCCCTTCACTCATTTTCTAGTTAGATAAACCTTGAACCAGGTACCCGATAGAAAGGATGCTAGATCCCCCCACACTCCTGCTTGGGCCCAGGTCCTCAGTTACCCCAAAAGATGTATGAAAACTAAAGATCATGTTATTGCTGTGCACACAGTAGGATGCAAAGACAGCATTGCTCCTGTAGTGGGATATGCTGTAGGCCATGCCCATCTTCATGTAGTTAGAACTCTGCTTCTTCCTGGTTCTCAGATAGGCTCAGTATTTAGCATCTCTGTGCTGATCATGATGGGTCAGTGTGTACAGAATATTTATATTGTATATCACCTCTAGCTTATTAAATATAGCACAATATGTAAAATGTCTAGCACATAGTGAGCCCTCTGGAACTAGTCATATTAACGTAAACCCATTAAGGGATATTCCTGTCTGATTATCTTTCATTCCTAGTATGGCTTAGACACATAGGAAGCCTTAGAAACCCTGAATGCTGAGGTTAGTTCTCCAGACATTTATTTACTGATTTCTTTCTGGATGAAGAAACAAAGACAGCTGCTATCTAATAGGGAATGTCAGTCAATAATGAACTCAAATAAAATCAACTGTTGACACATAATAAAGAAACCTAGGGTGATATCAGAACTGTGGGGCACGGAGAATTCTGTTTTAGATTCTGTGAGTTGAGGAGACTTCACAGAGGATGACACCTAGAGCTGCCGAGATGCTGTGTGCCAGAGGAAAATGCAGTAGTTCCGTTCAGTACCCGAGATCAACAGCGTGGGTAGTCTGAGATGCTTTCATCTGACAAAATGAACAGCCTAAGCTTTTAAGCAGCCCCTTCATTGAAATGGCTCCCATCCTCCTCCTTTTTCTCTTTGCTCTTAACTACAAACAAAGCCCTGTCTACCTTCTCCTGCTCCTTTTTTCCAGGCTCTTCATTCAAATTTTATAGTCCCCTCTTCCTTTTTCTGTTCCAAAACCGCTTTGATCTTTTGCCCTTTTCCTCTCTAAGTGTTCTGTGGCCCTTTTCTGCAGAAGATGCACATTTTCAGCAAGGCTCTCATCCCCGTGCCCTCAGAGACTATCACAGAACAGCTGAAAGTGCTGAGCGCATTAGGGAGGCAAGAACTGCAGACAGGGGGAAGGTCAGGGAGAGCTGAGCTGACACAACTGTCTGGGCAGGAGTCCCAGGGCAGGTGTGGTGGCTCATGGACCAGCACTACTGAGGGATCTACCAGCTGACTGCACATCATGGACTTAGGGATGACAGTGTTGGTCCTTGCTGGGTCCCCATCCTGTCTCCACTGAGTTCAAGGTATACTGTAGTGTACACAGAGGGAGAGGACACATACTTAATGGCTCTATCAACTTGTCTTGACTGTGACAACTCAAAGCAAGGCCCATAGACAAAGTTTTGGTGATGCTCAATTGAGTGGCATTTTGTACCAGTCACCTGGGACCTCATCCTAATCTGGTAACTATGACACTTGTACAATTTCTTACCTAGTATGGTTTTAAAAACTGATTCATTTCCATTATTTTCAAGAATATATTTATATCATGTTCAAAAGGAAACAAGCAGTGGGCTTTTTAAAAGACACAACAAAACTAAACTAAACGATATCAAAGGAACCTCCATTCATATGCAGATGCTTACCAGATACTCTAAGCCTAAAAGTTCTATTCTGCCTATAAGATGAAAAATAAAAATCAAAACCAAGCACAAACACACACACACACACACACACACACACACACACAATGAAGAGGGTAGATGAGCCACAGTAGAGAGGTGTTATGCTATAGTAACACTTGCCTTGTTTTTCATCAGCAGCTAAAAATTAAGGGGAAAACCTCCTCAATACAAACGCAATTGAATGAAGTATTCTGTGAATATAGCGCATTAGCTCATGAGAAAACTCATCAGTACATGTGTACAACAGGCCTTCTCCTGCTACTGCCCAACCTGTTTTATTTGTTGTTCTTATTTTTGTGTATGTGTGTCTGTCTGTGTGATTATATGAGATGTGTGTGTGTGACAGTGTCCATGGAAGTCTGAAGAGTATCAGATCCCCCAGAGCTAGAGTTACAGGTGGTTGTGAGTCACCTGGTATGGGTGCTGGGACCTGAACTTGTGTCCTCTGGAAGGGCAGCAAGCTCACTTAATCACTGAGCCACCTCTCTACCTCTCTACCCAACCTGTTTTCCAAAGATTCCAACAGTGTCAGGATATTGCCTCTTTGAGTAGAGGCCTAACCAAGCCTCCTACTGAAAGCATTCCTAGGAAAATGCTGATAACTACCTGACAATGGCATTTATTGAATTTTTATTACCAACCAACATCTTCATATTGGTGTTTGGCACAAAGCCTCTAAAGAATGGATTATTCTCTGACACCAAAAAGCTCAGAACCTGGACAAAACTGTGATTATGGCTCAGGACGGTCCTTCTTTAAAGTCTGATAACCTGTCCTTGTCCACAACCTCTCAGCCCAAGCTGAGCTGTTTGGTTTCTTTATGAAACTACTGGGTGTGCCCTGAGAAGTGACATTCCCAATCTTTGTTCAAAGCTTTCCTCCAGTGATCTATAGCTGGATGTCAAACTACCCAGCACAAAGTGAACGGAAGAGCCACCATTTAATGTGGACACCATACTGAGGTCCACAACAAGGGAACCAGGACTGGTGTTTCTGCTGAGTATGATGTGGGTAGGAGACAGAATGCCTGGCATGTTTCTCCATTACCAGCATGGGTCCTAAGGTGGTTGATTTTAACTAGCTTGAACTTAATTCCAGCCAATAAAAAATCCATACTTCAGGGATCAACAGAATCTAGCAAGCATTCTGCCAAGTATCCAGAGTTAGAGCACTTTAAACCATTTTGTACATCCTCCAATCCCTCCCCCTAATTCAACAACACTCTGCCTGAGTGTTTTAGAAAAGATCTCCAAGGTCACCAGTTCCACGACATAGTTCCAAATGGATTGAGAAGTGTTTTCCCTAAAGACATTAGGTTTTGATTTATTATATTCTACCTTGATGATCTTAGCTTGGGCAATTGTCCTTTAAGACAGTAGTTCTAAAAATGTGAGCCAAGGATCTTTTGGCTTTAAGCACTAATCTCCACAGTATGTACTTTAGGGGCATGAATTAATAATTAAGTCATGATCAATTTACTTGTGATAGCCCTTCTTGGTGTCTCATCAGGAACATTGCCATCCCATCAGGAGGGCCTCTTTGTCTCCACAAATAGGAGATGGGGGTGGGCAGGGAAGAAAAGGGAACAGGAGCAACTCATATTAAAGAACCCTGTGGCCTAGAGTCTACCTGAAAGGCCTAAGATTCATTTGCAGGAAGTGTTGTGGTCATCCTAGGGCTGGGTACCACATGATAAACCATGGGTAAATTACTTCTTCAGCCCCATCTAAAATCTGGGACTCAGAAAGCCACTATAACAATAATAATCGGAGTCCAGAATATCCAAAAGATACTAAAAATCAGTCCACGGGAGTGTGACGAGAACCAGCAGAGCTACAGAGGCTCCTACAAGGCTCCCATTGATTGGGTAAAGAAAAGCACAGCTTTAGAATAGTAAACTCTGTCTGAACCAACCACCTTAGTCAAATGGTTCATATCCACATTATCAGTGATGCACAAATAGACATCTCATGCCCTCTGACGCAGTATGACAGGAGCTATTTCTGTTGTTGCAAAAAGCCCAGGGCCTTGTGCTGTGAGGCAAGTACTCTACCCAAAGTACTCTACCCAGCTACATCGCCAGTCTTTGAGTTTATTGCTTGTTTGGTTGATCATTTTGTTTTTTAACACAGGGTCTTCCTGTATGGTTCTGGATAGACCTTGAACTCTGATCTCCTGGCTTTCACATCCCAAATGCTGAGATAATAGGAGGTATGTGCTATCATGCATGGTACCCACAAAGGATTTTCTTGTCAAATATGGAAAACCTATGTATGACCATGAGGAGACATTGCCCAAAGAAAATCTGAGAAATGTCCTACAAAATTGAAAAGTAATATCCTTCGAAATTTTCAGGGTCTTAAAAGACACTGCCTGGAATGGAGAGACTAAGAAGTAGACATGGCAACACTGGATGTAACGTGAGAGCCTGAATCTAGACCTTGGTTCAAAAAAATCATGTCAATGAGACAGTTCACAAAATCTGTAAGAATTATTACTGAATGTCTGATTTTGATCCTTGTACTACAGCTATGAGGTATTGACATTTGGGGATTGGAAAGTATTCGGGAGTTTAGCCATTTATTTTGAAAGTCTGAAAGTGCTTCAAAAATAAAATAAAATAAAATCTTTGGACCCTGATGAGTCAGGGGAAAAGAAACATCGGAGCAAACTGAATCAACAAATGGTGGGTTAGAAATATTGATTCCCACAATGAGCAGGTTTTCTGCAGGTCAGTGGCTGTCATGGAACTAGAGATGCTATCACCAAGAAGCTGCCTTGGTGGAGATCAGCAATATGCAGATAAGCTATAGAATGCTGTGCTGGGAGTTACTGGGAACTTGAATGTAGAAGGAAAGGAGCAATAAAAACCAGTATGTCTTGACAATGGCACCGAATAGCCTGAGACATTACAAAAGCCTGAGAAATAAAGACCCTACAGAAAGAGTGAACTGGTGACAGGGCACAGCCATGGAAGCATGGCAGAGCAGGAAGCAGAGAGCTAGAAGTTGGCCAGGGGACAGTAAAGGGTTTTTTTGGGAGGGGGTGGGGGACATCTACAGAGAACATGGTTAAAGGTGTATACATAGCAGGAAAAAGCTGAAGTTAGGGATACAGAGGGTGTCTGGCAGTAGCTTCATCCCTATTGGCCAAAGTAAGTTTGTTTGTTGTTGAAGAGGAGGGAGTGAGTCCTTTAGAATTAGACACAGTTGGAGAGTGTTGGGAACAGATACATACTGAGATCATACTGAATGTGAAGAGGGAAAATGATGGTTTCTTGGAAGATAGGGGAGGGTATTGACTAGTCAGCCAGTGTTACCTTGGCAACAAGAAGGGAGCAAGCAGAGCAGAAAGGCTGTAACCAATAATGTAGGAACTCCCCAGGCAGAGCCTGAGGTCTTAGCATCCATCCAGAATTGGTGTTTGCTTCTTTTCCTCCTTCCCAAGTTACTGCTCTGAGCCAGAGTGTGTGACCCACAGCAATAGAAGAATCCCCAGGAGCCAAGGATGGATTACCACTTACCAAAAAAAGCTCTGACAAAAGGTCTGGATCTCAGAAGGTTCAAGCCTCAGAGCCAAGGAAGGCCTATTTTGGTCTTCATTTTTCCTGTCTAAAGGTATTCAGTTATAGGCAATATTAACTACAGCACTCTATAACATTTTTTTAAAGACTAGTTTAGAGATATTTTCTCTCCCGAAAATATGATGGATTGCTGTGTGCATTGGTTACAGGGCTAATGGCTCCCGTGAGTGACAGCAGCAAGCGCAACTGGAAATAGCATTAACAGAGGGTCTCTTTCCTGGGGCAGGGCTTCCAGACTTGGAGAGCTGAGCTGGCAAAACACTCAGAAAAAGGGAAACTTGTGTGGCCTGAATCCATGACAAACAGAAATTCCACACTGGAAACAAACTTTCACCAATTAAATGGGTGTGTCAAGGGTCAGCCAGCACTAAGTCAAGATGCTGGTCTTACTGAGAGTGTGTAAGTATGCGCAGATGTAAGGAAGAGGGGAAGGGAGGGAAGGGGAGAGGAGAAGAGAAAGAAGGGGAGAAGAGGGGAGACTAACAGCCAAAGAAGCTACAATAGCATTTGCATATGAGCAAATATTTACTTTTAATTTTTTTTAATTTTATTGACAACAGATCTTTCCACATAATATATCATAATTATAGTTTCCTCTCCCTCAACTACCCCCACCACTGCTCCTTTCACCCAGATCCACCCCCTTTCTGTCTCTTATTAGAGTACAAACAAGTTTCTAATGAATAATAATAAAATAAAATAAGATAAAACAGAAACCAATACATCAGTATAGATCAAAACAAACAAACAGAAGGAGAAGAGCTCAACAACAAAGGACACAAAGTAGAAACAGACACAGAGACCCACTGTTCACTCACTCAGGAATCCCATAAAAACACTAAACTGGAAGTTGTAGTATATATGCAAAGGACATGCAGGGTAAAAAAAAAAAAAAAAAAAGAGCCAGATATGTATGGTTAAACAAACAAACAAAAACAGATTGCAAGAGAGATGTAATGAGTCAAGAAACCTCCCAAGATAACCATTGAATTTATTTTCTGTTGGCCATCTATAGCTGGGCACGCAGGCTAATATTAAGAGTACATTGTTTCTCCAGTTAAACTCCCTTGGAGTAAATTAAGTTTTCATTTGCAAGTGTGATGGGAAATGTCAATCTGTAAATATGTTTCTCTTATTGGTTAATGAATAAAGCACTATTGGCCAATAGCAAACAAGGTAGGCGGGACTAGGAGACCAAGAGGGCAGAGGCAGTAGGAGGAAGGAGATTCAAGATGATGGACTGACAGAGAGAACACCAGCCCCTCTCTCCAGTAAGATGAGACCACATGGAAGTACTTAGATTAATAGAAATGGGTTAATATTTAAGACAGAGCTAGCCAATAAGAAATGCTAGTAGCAGGCCAACCGAATTGTATCTAATACAGCATCTCTGTGTGTTATTTGGGGCTGGCATGGTAGTGGGACCAGGCCAGAGGGGAAAAACCTACTCATAACACAAGTGGGGATTGCTTCTGGGTTAGGGATGGGAGCATATGTGCATTTCTCCTTTCAATTCTAGAAACCCATAGACTCACACAGGCCCTGTGTATACTCCCTAGCCTCTCTAAGTTCACTATATATGAAGGTCTTGTTGATATAGAGGGCCCTGTTTTCTTGGTGTCCTCCATTCCCTCTCACTCTTACATTCTTTCCATCTCCTCTTACACAGATTTCCCTGAGCCCTTAGGGTAGAGATTTGATGGAGACATCCCACTTAGAGCTTTGTGTTCCTAGGTCTTTGCTCTCTGCATAATGTCTGGCTGTGAGTCTCTGTATTTGTTCCCATCTGCTACCAGAAAAGCTTCTCTGAAGATGGCCTAGAAAGGCACATATGAGTGTAGCAGAATGTCATTAGGAGTCACTTTATGTTTTTGTTGTTGTTTATAACAGTAGTATTTGGTTTTATCGTTGGTCCCTATAGAGTAAGGGGAATACCTATCATTGCTGGTAAGACTGCAAACTTTTACAGGTACTACAGAAATCAATGTGGTAGTTCCTCAGGAAGATGGGAATCAATCTATCTAAAGATACAGGTATACCACTCTTAGGCATATACCCAAAGGACAATTTGTCCTACCACAGAGACACTTGTTCAGCCTTGTTCATTGCTACTAAATTTATAATAGTCAGAAATTGGAAACATTCTAAATGCCCTTCACCTGATGAACAAATACAAAAAATGTGATACATTTACATATTGGAGTATTACTTAGCCATTTATTAAAAAATAAAATCATTAAATTTGCAAGTAAATAGATGGAACTAGAGAAAATCATCCTGAGTGAACTAACCTAGACCCAGAAAGACAAATATAGTATGTATTCATTTATATGTGGATATTAGCTGTTAAGTCAATGATAAGTAAGCTACCATCTATAGAACCACAGAGGTTAGATAGAGAGTAAAGGACTCAGAGGACATGAATTAATGTCAGGGAGACTGAATGGGATGTCAAGTGGTGAGTGGGATGGAAGAGGGAAAGCATGCAGAGAGAGAGACAGCTAAAAGTAAGAGCCATTTGAGAGAATATAGGAAAACTTAATACAGTAGAAGCTTCCTAAAATATAGACATATATGATGATCTAAATGAAATCACCAAATAATGGCAGAGGCAGAGCTTCACTAAATGAAGTTTCCAGTATTAAGATTGGGTTCCATCTAATTTAGGTGTTGGCCAAAGGGGCTCCACAGGAATCCCCAAACAACCCAGATTGTTGCCAAAACTATAGGTTGCTTTCCACAAACTGATGACAAGGCCCTATTGTTGAGGAACATGGGAGAAGTCAAGCTAGTGCTTACAGGGAGCCTTCACCCCTACAGTCTAATATCTCCGATACCAGAAGGCACTCTCTGCAAGGTACTAAAGGAGAAACATGAATATCAGACCAGCCACATACTCTTTGATATACAATGGTGTCCTGCCTGCAAAATATGCTAAGACAATGGTGACACAAAGCTTGTGGGAGTAACCAACCAATAATTTCTTTGACTTAAGTCCCACTCCATGAGATGAAACTCATACCTAATACTGCTTAGGTAATCAAGGGCCTACGACTATTTTTAATTCTTAAGTGTGGCCACCAGATGGAGATAGGTCTTTATTGTTAGATAACAACTTATCCCAAAAATGAAATTGTAACTTAGATGATTGCAATCATAGCTTTGGGGATAAACCAAAAGGGAATTAAATTACAGTCTTTGTGCCTGTGTGTCAAACAATAGCAGAAATAGCATTGCTCCCTTACTCAAGTAATGACCAGAATTCTCTCTTCATATATATTGAGTACTGTGCACGAGGCACTGTACTCTGCTCTTAACTCCTATGACACCTCTGCAAGACAATTAAGAAGATAGAAATGTATTTCTCTGGGCTCACAGTGGTAGAGTGCTATGTGATAGACTGGAGATTTCATCTCAGCCTGTGTGTGCCAGGGTCTGTAACTCACCCATTACATCCTATCCTCCTTTAGTGTAACTTGAGACTTGACTTGCTGCATGATTCAGTTCAGGTCAGTAGGGCTGGGGGGAGACAAGGAATAAGCAAAGACAGATTCAAGGTTCACAGCAGACAGATTGCTTCAGAAACAGAAGAAACTCAGCCAAATACTTCTCCATGCTCCAAGCACTTCATATGAACTTATAGAAAAACAAAACTTGAAGAAATTCAAGAGATGAAATAAAATCTGTAAAGATAACATGGTTACTTTAAACTATGATAGCAGAGTTTAGACTATAAAGGAAACAATGAAAACCACACTAGAAGTCTAGAGCCAAAAGTAGAATAAACACTGATGAACCAGCCAGAAAAAGCTGCTGCCTTTTAAATAACGTATTAATCATGCATAATAATGAGTTTCATGTTGACATTTCCACACATGTATATAATGTATTTTGATCATATTCATTCCCACCCCCCTCTCTTGTGCCTCTTTCCTGTTGTCCCCTTCCTCTTCCCATTTTCCAGCAAGAAGACTCAGGTTGTGCATTGTACCTATTTGAGCACATAGGACTGAATGAAAAGGCAGGTAGGTTTCAGCTTCAGTGCAATTAAATTAATTGCCTTCAAACACAAAATTATGAATACTCTAAGATGTATAAGAAATTTCAAAGCCTAACAACATAAAATGCATACCAAAATTTCAAGATGCAATCTAAGATTTCTTGACATTTAAAAAGTGAGAAAATTGTAATCCAGCATCTAGGGAAAAGGCAATCAGAGGATACCAACCCCAGAAGTCAAAGGTTTAAAAGCATCTATTCTGTTCAACAAAATAAAGGAGCACGTCTCCCCAGCAAATGCAAAACTGAGAAATCTCGACCACATAATAACAATAGCAACAGAAATTCACAAACAACAATCTGAAATGTAAAAATCACTAGGAAAATAAATTTTACATTAAAATTAAATTTTCAAGCCAAGTGCTTGGAAATCTGAGGCAAGAGATGGAGCATTCAAGGTTAACCTGACCTAATGACAACACCCTATCTCAAAAAAAAATAAATTTCATAGCAGAATGGTAATAATAATGGGAAAGGCAATGAACTTGAACACTTGTCATTGGAGATCATTCAATCCAAAGACTAGGAGGAAAATGTAATAGACTTAATGAACTCTTGGAGCCTCATGAGACAATATCCAAAGGTCTAAGAAAATACTTCAGCAGTCCTAGAAAGAATAGGAAAGAATTAAGCAGAAAACAATCCTTAAATCCATATTTTCCAAATGATAATAAGGCAGGACATATTTTGGGCCCAGCTGTCAGGCAAGACACAGGGTGGATATTTACTTTGAAGAGCAAGAAGATGATACCTTATAAAGCCAAAGACTTCAAGTGCTTATGTTACACACATAGATTTAGTCCCAGACACTTCTGCATAATTCTACATCTGCCCTGTAATAATAAAGTCTTACTATTTTAACAATACAAATACAGCTAATGAGCGCAACCAAATAAAAGGGAAGTAAACCAACACTTGTACTTATGGATGTTCGCTGAAGCATTGTTTGTAAGGCAAAAGCAGAAATGTGTGTCCAACAACAGGAGATTAATGGACGATGTACAGTAAAACCACTGTGCCCAAGAATGAGATAGCTTACGTATTCATGCAATATATACTAAGTATGCTTGTTGCTAATGGAAAAATCAATCTGTAAAGGAATTTTGTATAAATTTATCCCATCTATTCTTATTTAAAGCACTGTGCTGTTCTTGCCTGTTAGCATCAGCTGGCTGAAGTCCTTTACCTCTACCCAGACAGAAATCGTGGATAAACAACGACCACTTCTCCTAGTTCCTTCCTATTGTTGTAAGCCTATGACAGTGGCCTGTGTGACAGCTCTCAGATCTACAGAGTCTGAGCTCTCTGGGCTCTCCATTGACCAGGGCAGTTTCTCTTCTCTTTTTGTAGCCTCTGTACTCCTGCCTCAGATCTCTGCCTCTCTTGCTCTTTCTGCTCCCACTGTCCCTCTTGCCCTGACCTCTGTTGTGGTTGCTGTACCAGATGCTGTGACTCAGGAACCAACCTCCATACCCCTCCCTGTTTCGTGCTACTGCTGCTTCTGTTGCTGGAGGCTGCTGTTCCAGTGTTCCCACCTCTTCTGCAGGTGTCACTGTCTGTCCAGCTCCATCTCCACCACTCCTCAGAGTCATGCAGCTCGCACAGCAGCCCTGCTTCTTGGCTGGAAGGCTGTCTCTATGGCTTTGCCTCCACTGCTGACATCAAAGCTGCCAGCCACCCTCCACTTCCACAGCTGGGCACGCTAGACTGTTGTATGATTGTGACCATCACTTCACCAGCGCTCTGCTGTCTCTGCTGCTTCCTTTCCCTGCTTTGATCTCTAGCAAGAAAAAGGCATTCCAGAAAAAGTCATTTATTGGGCCTACTATTAGAGCGTAGAGGTAGGTAGCACGGGACATTGTCTCGCAGTTGACTTAGCAGGTGAGATGAATGGCCTGCTTATGTAGCCAGACAGGAGGTCTTTGTACCAATCATTGCCAACTGCTTGTAAAAATGAAGGCTTGTGTTTGCACCAGTAACAGCATCATTGTTCCTGCACCATTCACAGCAGCTTCTCTGTGTCCCCCCTCCTTCTGCCTGAGCAGAGACAGTCACAATGTCACATAGGATAGTCCTGTGATGGCAAAGTCTGTTGCCAACTGTTTGAAATAGTCGTAACTGGGGATACACCTTCAGATCCTAGTGCAATCAGCTGTGATTGTCATGTAGCTGCCTCAAGGTATCTGTGGAGTGTTCCAAACAGCCAGGGCTTCCCTAAGAATGGTTTGGTTGGCTATTTGACTGACATTTCTGTGATCAAGGCATCCAGGGCACCAAGGGGGGGGGGATGGGATCTAACAGATATCAACTAGAATGTCAAATTGTCCCATCCTCCAATTCTTTTTCCTAAATAAACATCAGAAATCATGCTTACAATAAAAACTAATTATCAGCCAGGTAGTGATAGCCCACTCTTTTTATCCCAACACTCGGAAGGCAGAGGCAAGGAGATATTTGAGTTCAAGGTCAGCCTGTTGTACATAGCAAGTTCCAGGACAGTTAGAACTATTACACAGAAAAACTCTGTCTTGCAAAAACAAACAAACAAACAAACAAAAAACACTGATTGCCAACTTCAATTGAATAGTCTTTATTTACTATGCATACAGTGTTCTGCTGCATATATGGCTTCAGGGCAGATCTCACTACAGATGGTTGTGATCCACCATGCTAGGAATTGAACTCGGGATCTTTGGAAGCAGGCAGTGCTCTCATCTCTGAGTCATCTCTCCAGCCCTGACTGAACAGTCTTTAACAGTGTTTAGCACCTGCCTGGTGACCCAGATAGAGAAACTCCTCTCTTACCAGTCAGTCTCACATACACAAAAGATTGCTTCAAATACGTTCAAGAAATTGTTTCTAGTAGTTACCTCTTGGGAGTGAGAATGGAAGTGATCTTTATTTTCCAATTTATGCTCTGAAACTACTTGAATTGTTCTCTTAGCCATGAACATTACTATTTTATATCTTTTAAACTTTCAAAACATGTTACTTTTACTCATAGTAGTAGACTACTATTTAATTTGCTGAGTAGTTCAGTTGTACGACTTAAAGTATCTTCCTTTTCTTAAATATCAACCAGTGGTAGCTGGCTGCTCTTCCAGAGGTCCTAGGTTTAATTCCCAGCTGTTAGGTCCCAAGGAAACCTGGGACAAATGACTAAGGTGTCCATTAACAAATCAAAGCTGACTCTGGCCACCAGGTTCTCTCAGATCACAAGTACCTGGCTTCTCTCAGGACTTCTCACCACACCCAGTGCCCTGTCTCTGACCCTGACCCTCTCCAGCTTTTGAATTTTGCTTCTTTTCCTCCAGCTTCTCTTTCCTGTACAACTCAATTGTATTGGTCACACGTTCTTTTGGACCTGCTCTTGATCTGCTTACCCTTCTCTTTTCTTTCTCTTGTTATCCTCTCTCCATTCTACCAGGGCCCAGTCTGTTCTGCTGACCATGCTCATTCTGGACTCTTTCAGATGCCTCTGGCTGTTCTTTCCCTCACATCATAATAAAAACTCTTCTCTCCATCATAACAAGAACCCTCCTCTCAACACACCTGGGAGCAGTCATGTCCTCATTTTCATTCACCAGCATCCACATGGAAGCTCACAGCTATCTGTGACTCCAGTTCCAGGAAATTCAACACCTTCTTCTGATCTCTTCAGGTACCAGGCATGTACTTCGTGCATAGACATATGTGCAACCAAAACATTCATATACATAAAATAAAATATGGAGGAAAAAATGAAAGATTTTAAAAAAACATATCAACCAGTAGAAAGAACCATGACCTCCTGCAATTTTAACCATTCTGAATTGTGCATTCCTGGGGACAGAAGGGACAGTTTCTGTTCTTGCCCATCAAGAGTCACAACCAAAATTCCCGTAACAAAAGATAACAAGATAAAAGATAACAAGAGGAAGGCAGAAACAACATTGTACCAAAGGTTGAAATGACACAAAAGACTCCAGAAATGGCCTTCTTTTAAGCTTAGATTCTATAACAAATTAACAGCTTTGTGGATGTATAACTAGATAAAGGTAGATGTATAACTATATGTTGATGTATTAAGGCCCCCTGCCCTGTGTCCCTCTTTGGTATGGGACAAGACCCCTCTGGTATGAGAGCCTTTGAAGGAAAAGAAAGAAAGGAGTTAGAGTGACTTTTCTAGGCCTCATGGTTGGTTGTGGTGGAGAGAAGGTTCTAGGTGAAGTGGCATTGGGGAAATAAAATTTTGTTTTCTGACAGAAGGAAGGTACCAAGGAAAGGTTACAAAGATCTTGTCTTTGAATCCTTTTAATCTCTTCTATTTCAAAGTACTCAATCTGGACAGTTGAGTCCTTTGGGGTACTGTTACCTAAGCTCTGGTATATCTCCCTTCTTTCAGAACCTCAAATGGATTGAAAATCAATCCATCTTACAACTTTTAAATTGTCACATAGCCCACCCTCCTCTTTGCTTTTTTACTCAAATCCAATGGCTAGTCTTGATGTTTGCCTGATGGGAGATGTCATTCTGTAAATATGTTTCTCTTATTGGTTAATGAATAAAGCCCTTTGGCCAATAGGAAAGCAAGATAGGTGGGACTAAAAGACAAGGAGGATTTGGGGAGAGGTAGAAGGAGATTGAACATGTAGACACTTGAGAGAGCAGAGGTCCAGACCCTCTCTCCGGTAAGATAGACCACATGGAAATACTTAGATTGATAGAAATGGGTTAATATTTAAGACAGAACTAGCCAGTAAGAAATACTAGTAAGAGGCCAACAACTTTATATCTAATACAGCATCTCTGATATTTGGGGCTGACGTGGCTGTGGGACCAGGCTGGGGGAAAACTGCTCATAACATGCCTATTCTGCTTATGTCTGCCAAGAACTCACACAAGATTTCTGGAAGTTGATGATACCCATAGAAAAGCATTTGAGAAACTGGGAATAGCATATATAAAGGCCCAGAGGTATAAAAGTACATGGAGTGCCTGGGGAATTAAAGTTCAGGCAGCTGACATTCAGGGTGAATGGAAACATGGTATTAGGAGAACAATCATTCATATTGTGTTTTGTAGGTCATGGTCAAGTGTGACTTTTACTTATTTGTTTATGAGTGAGATGGTTTTGATAGTGTTTGAAACAGTCAACAAGAGCCGGTTTGTATCTGCAGGGGCAACTCAGCTGGTGGTGTTCAGAAGACACAGCAAGATGGGAGACAGGAAGACAGGGATGGCTTTAGAGTAGAGACTTGAGTCAGGCAGGCAGATGCCTGGGATGGCCTGATGCTAGGCCTACTTCAAATGTACAATAGGTTTGATGAGTGAATGGACATGGGATGTGAGCAAAGGAGAAAGATGACTGCAAGTCAGTGTTTGTTTTTGCTCACTCACTGTTTTACTAACAGAACTCAAAGGATGGAGAAGCCATCCATGGAAATGAAAAACATGGCAGATGGAGTGGCGGTGATTTGTGGAAGTCTCACATAAACCTTAATCTCAGCAAAGTTACTCTAAATTGTCCTCCCACCTCCATCTCTCCCACCACCCTTCCTCTGCTCAGCTTCTTACAGTAGATAAAAGAGATTTTCTTGATCCATGGGCTTTTCACTAGCTAAAGAGTAAAAGTCCCTTCTTTCACCAATCTCTGAATACACAGACACTCACTAAATAGTGCCTGTCTGAAAAGGAGATGTTGAAGCTGCAAGAACAAGGAACACAAGTTAAGCAAATAAACAAAATAGATGCCATTTGCAAAGTCTACACTAGAAAGAAAGTGTTCTCTTCTACTCTTAAGATTTGTATACATTTGCAGGGACAGCCAGAGGCCTAGAACTGGAGTTAAAAGCACTTGTGGAAGCCTGATGTGGATGCTAGGAACTGAACCTGAGGCCTTGGAAGGAGAAGGAACAGTAACAGTAAGCACTTTTAATTGCTAAACCATTTTTCCAGCCCCTTGATTCTTTTTAAACCAGTTACAATTTCTGAAACAATTAACCTATTTTGTTCCTTTTCAAGGACACAAGCCTGAGGGTCCAGAGGAGGGTCACTTGCATGACATAGTCACATTCTCTCTCTGCTTTCTCTTGAGACAGAAGACCTTAGCAAACTGAGATCACGCAGGTCAGCAGAATCCCTTCTGGAGGTGAGACTTGGCAAGAGCCCAATCAGTGTGGTCAAGCCATAATTTCATTTTGATTTTAAGAATTCCAGTTGGGCCAAATGAATACCTTGCTCCATTAAGAATGATCTTGGGTAATGGATCTGCTCATTGTTTTAGACATGCATCCCTTTAAAGACTTCAGATAATGCCTTTTCACAATTAATATCCACATTAGTACCTGGGTTTTGCAAACTAAGACAAATCATTTGATCTTCATGAGGGTCATGTCCCAGTGTACCTATCCTGAGTATTCATGTTGTTCACCCAACAAACCCACCAAGCAGAGTAAGGACTTAGAGGCCAATAATAGTCTGGACTGGTAAAGCCACACATTATATTTTTGTTTTTGCTTAGTGAATCACCTGCTAGACTCAGTAGTGAGTTTCCATGGTCCAGGTAGGCTGGGACTGAGATAGGAGGCACAGTAGATGGTCTTCCCATCAGAGGCAATGGCTGAGTTGGATATTTCAACCTTGGCCAACATTATGGTCCCAAAGGCCCAGTGGTGTCAGCTGTCCCTCTGAATGTGTCAGCCTCAGCTGGTCCACTAGTCTTCTCAGGAGCTGGCCCTAAAAAGACACTGGAGGCAGACCAGGAAAAATACAGAAGAGTATGAATCTATGGCCTGGTTCCCACACATTGGACCTAAAATCCTCTCTGCCCAGATACCATCTTGGAAAAGAGTAAGTAGATGAAAAGTATATTAAAGTTAAAGTTTCTTATAAAAAAAAAAAAACCTTTAGGGGCCATGCTCATCTTGGAGAGGCTGCCTCTCATAGGATAAGCTAATTATTGTAAAGAGAATAAGTCACCTGCCTGTGGCAAACCTCTCATACAACTGACCAACCGTGTACCTCCCCTTCTTTGAGTTAACTATGTCATACCAAGCTCATATTGTTCTTCTACTAAAATTACCCAAGGCCAAATCCGACACAGGATTATTCCTGTGACCCTAAGCCACTGACATTGTTGAAACCTCTAGTCTAACTGGGCACATTTACTTGGCCTTACCCATTCCATCCCTCCAAAACTATGGGCTTTCTCCTATCTGGCCCTGTCACCAACCCTCATGTTTCCTCATGGGGCCCTGTACTACTGGGACATGTAAGGAATGATCTCCTCTTCCAATGTCATTGTTCCCACTTTTCATGTAAACACACTCCACTAAATAAAGCCAGGAATATTAAAACAAGGTTAATAACCATTTTTTCAAGGGAGGTTACCTTTTTATTCCTTGGAGGCAAGGTTTCAAAGGACCTCAAATTCTCTACATATTTGAGAATGACCATGAACTTTGGATCCTCCTGCCTCCCGCTCCCAAGTTCTGGACTACAAGTACTAGCTACCATGCCTGCATTATGAGATGCTGAAGATTGAAGACTTTGTACATGCTAGAGAAGCACACTACACACTCTCCTATCTGCACCCCAGCCCCCAAGGGAGATTACTTTAATTAGAAGACACCGTGAACTCTTGAAGAGCTTCTATATATTTATACTTATCCCACTTTATTCATACTAACTCTGAAGTAGAGCAGGCCATGTCTACTTTGCAGATGAGAATCAATTGTAAATACAATTATATGCTTACAGTTGTAAGCTCTGTGATGTAGGGCGCATTCTGAGACTCTCTGTGTTTCTAGTTCCTTCTCTATGAGTGAGAATAACATTAGAAGACTGAAGCATGTGTTCATAGGTATTAGAGTCAGGGCTATGGAGATGGCTGAATTGGTAAAGGGTCTGCCACACATGGGGTTTACAACCCCAGCACCCAGATTAAAATAACTGAATGTGGCAGTGTGTACCTGTAGTCCCAGTACATGGGAGGCAGAAACAGGAAGACCCTTGGAGCTTGCTGACCTCCCAATCTAGCTGAATTGACGAGCTCCAAGTTCAGTAAGAGATCTTGTCTGAAATAAGGTGAAGAACAATTGAGGAAGATGTCCAACATTGACTTCTAGCCTCCACATAAAAGGACACATGTACGTGCTCTCCTACACGTGTACACATGCACACACACATGCACACATCATCTATGTACACACACACACACACACACACACACACACACACACACACCACTTACTGAGGTACTTGCATTTCTCTAACAAGACCACAGGGGAAAACAAATGTGGAGTTTCCAAACTTTTCTTTATCTTGTGTCTTCTCAACTTTTCTAGACAGCCCCACCCAGAACTGGCCTTCCTGAGCTCAAATGTTTTCAAGCAGCTACAGTGGTATTTTCACTTGGTCTTAGTCCAGCCCTGCCTGTATATGGCCATAAGCAAGCCAAGAACTGTAGGATCTAAATTCAAGATGCTGGCCTCTTCTTTTGGTATCTACTTCCTGTTTCTAGAGAGATGATAACCTTAGCTGTGTCCCTCTTGCACCTTCACCATCCCCAATGTCACTTGTGGCTCTTCATTGGGGTAGCAGAAACCAATTCTGACTAAAACTGGACAGTAGTTCATTAGAAGGCAAGGCGGAGTGTACTGGAACACTGTAGCTACTATCACATTTTCAGAAATTGTATGAACTACTTATATTTTTACAATGATTATTACTTATTATTGGTACTGGGGCATACATCCTACAACAGACATGTAGAAATCAAAGGATGATTTGTGTGGTTCCCTACACCATAAGGGTCCCAGGGATTGAACTCAGGTCATCAAACTTTGGCAGCAAACATCTTTACCTTCTAAGCCATCTTCCCAGCCCTTATAAGACAACTACTAAGCAACTTATTATTTTAAAGTTATAGTGTTTAATTGAAAGTGATGTCCTGGTTAATGATGGACCACACTTATACAGTGGTGGCCACAGAATGTTATAATAGAAATCCCTATTGTCAATAATTTCAGAGCCATGCAATGAAATGCATTTCTCACAAGGTAGTAGCAGTGCTGATGTAATCAAATCTATGATGTCACAGGATCTATGTAAGCATGGAATATGCTATTATGAACAATACAAAACACTTCATACAACGGCTAATTTACTAGTTTGTGTATTTGCTGTTCTGTACATTTTGTTGTTTTAGAGTATAATCCTCTGGTACTATAAGCCTGGCCAAGAACCTAAAGCTGGAGAGTTCATAGACCCTAAAGAAGAACCTACAACTGATACTAAATGGACATAGAATCAACCTGCCTCCTATACACTGATCTCAACCCTTATCAGCAATAGACAACAGCTAATACAGAGACTCACACAAGGTCAAAGTGCAGACCATAAGTGGCTGTGGCATGCTCAGTTACAAATGGTATATCTATGTCACACCCTGTCCCCTCAAATCACAGGGAGCATCCAGGAAAGGAAGCAGAAAGACTGAGAGCGAGAGGTTGAGGAAGAATGCTCAGAAGAGTTTTGTGGACATGACAGGGTGTTTGAATTCACAGTAGCTATAGTTGCCTGAATAAGATATGCCCAAGATCATAGCAGTATGGGCAGGGAAGAGGCTAACAAAGCCCCACCCACTGAGAAGTTACTGTTAGTTGAAGACTGCTGGAGGAGAAAGAGCATCCGTTCTGGAGAACGGTTCTTGGCATGTCAACCATGCTCCAGTGGTATACTCATATACCCATGAGTATATGAGCAACACTAACTGTGCTATGGGGAGGAGGACATGAAGTTGGGAGAGAAGTATGGAATATGGTGGAAAGATAGTAGGAAGTGAGGGGTGTATATCAACAAAATACATTATACATATGTATGATAGTGTCAAAGAATAAACTAAAGAAATTTTGAAAAAAGATTACAATAGGCTATTCACACATTTTGGGTCACTGCTCCTTTATACATCACTTTCTCTGTGTTTTATTGAGTTTTGTGTTGTTTTGTTCACTGTGATCCCTAACCTTTCTGACCCCACTATTAACTGGTGAGAAGCCACATTGAGTGATTGACCTGGAAACATAATTTAAAGTGGTTAAGAACTGCAGAATTGAAAATCCATGCTGGCTATTGCTCACTGGTCAGGCATGTCCCCTTTCACATAGCCATGAACTTGAGCAAGAACCAAGTGGAATTCCACTGATGCATCTACATCATTAAAGGCAACAAAAGTAACCAAGGTTTGAGAAGGACCTTGAATGTGTGAGGAGACACTTTTAATGACCCTGACTGATGATAAAACACAAGAGTATATCCATCTGAGCACTGTGATAATGTAAGGGGAATGATGCCTATGGTGGAAAAGGCTGGTTCAGTAATTATATTGGGTTTATAACTAGCCTTGGCTGGTTTAAACTACTCAAGAATCCTCACTCATTCATTACCAGGTGTGAAAGTTAGCGTGGAATCTGCCAGTACCATTGTGAAGACAGACAGAAAAATTTTTGAAAATTAGAGATAAATTGGTCATGGAGGAAAACTCAACAGAGAAAAACTTTAATCTAGAAAATATCTCCATATTCTGAAAGTAACAGCTAAGAGAACTGTTATCCCCAAGGAGACAAAGTCACTGCCAGGGTTCACGATCTTGAAGGACAGGACAGCATAACTGCCTGTGAGTGATGCTACCGGCACCAACACAAGCCCTTTGGATGCTGGCACAGTGAGAAATAGGCTTTGCTGCATCCCTGTCGATAAGCATAGGCTGTCCGCGTACCACAGGAGCAGTAAGAAGCCAGGCTTGGCCCAGCTCCTCTTCCAAGATGCCCTCTTCAACTGCTCTGCCAGCAAAATGGACAAGTGCTGTTCAGGGGAACATACAGCTTTTAACATGTCTGTTTTAACAGTATTCCTGCACATGCTCCTGCTGGTGTTCTGGATCTGTATCAAAGCCAGTTTCTCAGAGTCTGGGGGAGTGCTGTCTCAGGGAAAGCATTTCCCATGTCCTGGGGTCCCCAGCATCCATGTAAATATGAGCAGGGAAACCCATGTGTAATCTCAGTAAGCAGGAGTGAAGATGACCTCCCAGTGCAAACTTGTTAACTAGACCTGGAAATCAGCAAGCTCTGTACTTGAATGAGAGACTATGCCTCAAAAAGTAATGTGGAGGGTGATCAAAAATGACACTTGACCTCAACCTTTGACCTAGATACACACACACACACACACACACACACACACACACACACACCATTTCTCTCTATAAACACCACCTCTCTGGTCCAACTTTCAGATCAAGGTCTGCTCCCTGAGAACCCATGTCCATGCCATCCCTGCCACTAAAGGAAGATAAGTATATGATGATTCTGGATGGATGCTCACATCTATAGCTTCATCAAGAGCTCTGTTTTGGTTCAGCATGGTGGCACAAGGCTGTACTGACAGCACTCAGGAGTGCTGAGGCAGGAGGATTACCACAAGTTTAGGTCAACCAGTCTACATAGTGAGTTCTAGGCCAGTCAGGGCCCCTTGTCTCAAAAAAAAAAAAAAAGAATAGATTTGAGGTATTGTCTGTCATCGAGTGAATTACGAAAGGGACATGGAGGAAGACACTCAAGAGGTTTGTATGTGACTCTAGGTTTGACAAGGATGAAGAGTCTTTGAAGATGAACTGGTAATGGCTGATGTGAAAAAACTTTTATGTGGATGAGGATGTCCCTAGGCGGTCTTAGAGAAAGCTTCTTAGAACTGAACAGAAATGAACAACTCAAGAAGGGGAAAGAGAAAACAGCTCCAGGAGAATAAAAACAACCACCTTAAAAACTCACACTTCAGAGTTCAGGCCCCAGCAAGTTCCTTACAAAGTTGGAAGGAAGGCCTAGTGTGTGGGGGCACACGTCTGATTCAGAAGGCAGAGGCAGGAAGTGGTAAAGTTCAAGTCCAACCAGGAATTCAGGCTACATAGCAAGTTCCAGACCAGCTTGAGGTACAGAAGAGAAAAAGGTATGGGATGGACTCCAATTCTAGAAGTTCTAATATTTGGGTTGGCAAGATGAATGAACAGCTAACCACATCTGCTACTGAGCTGAACAAGCTGAGTTTGAGTCCCAGGACCCACAATGTGGAAAGAGAGCCAAAGTCTATGAATTTTCCTCTTATCTCCACATGTGTGCTATGTGCTTACCTATACACATTCTCCTATGCCCTCCTTGAAAAAAAAAGGAACTAATTAAGATGTAATTAAAAAGAAACGAAAAAAGTCCATGGTGGGTAATCTGCTAACAGACAAATCTCCAGTGGAAACTGTAGTAAACGCCTTCTGCAATGAGTGACAGTCCCCAAGAAGAGCTTCAGGATTCCAGAAGGCACAGTCAACAGAGGATGACAACTCCATGCACCATGTGCCTGAAGACCTTTCGGGAGGACACACAGGTAGAAGACAGTGGTGTGGGTGATTCAGGCCCACATAGACCTAGCCTCATGTGTACACTGATGTCTCACTTTTAAACAAGAACTTGAAAAAAGTAAAAAAAAAGAAAACATAGAGCAAAGTTTACAGAATGGGGCCATAGAAGATGTCTATTTTTACACTGCTGAATGATGTGTTTAAGCTAGGTACTATTACAAGTGCCAAAAAGTTTTTTAAACTGAAATAAATTTATTATTAAAGAAAGAAAACACTTTAAAAATAAATTTAGCACAGGAAAGCCAGGTGAGTGGCATACACCTATAATGTCAGCACTTGGGCAGTGGAGGCAGGAAGATTAGAAATTCAAGTTCATCTTTGCTTATATTGTGAGTTCAAGGCCAGCCTGTGTTACATAAAACCCTGTCTCAATAGTAATAATAATGATAAATGTATATTCTAACCTACACAGACATGTTGATGAAGCTATGGTAGTGCCCAGTGCTCTGGTCTTTATTCACTTCTCACTTACCCACCCAGAGCCTCTCCCAGTTCTACACGCTACATTCTTAGGAAATGTACTTCAAAAATGTACCATTTCTTAAATATCTTATACGTGTTTTTACCGAGCCTTTTCTATGTTCATGTATACTTTGATATACAAACAGTTATCATTGTGCTCAACTGCCTGCAGTTTTCAATACAATTGTTTGTTTCAAAGAGGAATATGCTAAGTCTTGTATGCTAAGTGTTGTATTACAGGCTACAGTGTCTTTGTTTATTTGTGTTTTCTATAATGTTGACTCAGTGAGGAAATAATCTATTGTTGCATTTCTAAAACAAATCCCCATTGTTAAGTGACATCTGACTGTGTATCACTTAAGCTCTCATAAATGGGCTCAAAACATGGTGATAACACATAATGGGCTCAAAACACAGTACAATAATACAACAGTATGTGAAAATCCTAATTATCTCATAACCTTTTATTATTATTGGTACTCTTGAAGTTAGTATAATATTTGTTGCATTGTGTGGTTGAAGCACCAATAGCAACATGCTATTATATAACTCTCCCAATTCCTTGGGTGGCATCCTATTGGCAGCTTGAACTCAACAGTGGTAAACAGTAATTTTTGTCAAACCGAGGACCTCATTCATGCTATGTATACATGAGTTACATAACCACTGAGTTACAACCCCATCCATGGTAAGCATTTTTATACCATGAGAGTTGCCAAACACTGCAGTTGTGTGTTGTGGATTAATCTTTTTATACCCTGGGAAGATGTGTCTCTGCCAAAGCACTTTCTGATTGGTTTAACAAAGGGCTGAATGACCAATAGCTAGGCAGGAGAGGATAGGTGGGACTTCTGGGCAGAAATAGGAAGTCTGGGGAGAAGAGAGGTGGGATTTTCCAGTGAGACATGGAGCAAGTCAGACTTAGAGTATAGAATAGAGGTAACAAGCTAGAAGGTAGCTAATATAAATGAGTTCATTTCAGTTTTAAGAGCTAGTTTGGATCAACAAGTCCAAGCTTTCATAATTAATAAGAAGTCACTATTTGGGAGTTGGCAGTGCAAAGAAAGTCCGACTATAATGGTGTGTGATATTTTCCCACAAAGTTGGGTTTCAGCTGTTTACCAACCCACCACGGGTATCAGATACACAAGAAATCTCCATATAAAACTAAAAGACAGGCTTGGATTCCTCAGCCAAGACAAGCAGCCAACACTGTTGTCATATCAATATTCCCAGACCAGAAATCATAATCTGCAGGTTCCTTGTTCAAAATTATTAAGAGAGATCAGGAAGAACTGGAGAAATGGGTTAGCAGGTGAGAGTACCTGTTGCTCTCGCAGAGGATCTGGGTTCACTTTCCAGCATCTTCTACACAGTAGCTTACAACCATCTATAACTCCAGTTCTAGGAGGTTCAAATTCCCTCTTCTGACCTCTGTATGCATCAGGTATGCACATGGTACACATACATGCAGGCAAAGCATACATGCATATAAAAAAAATAGATCTGCTTCAAATTAAAGAAAAAATAACACTAAGTAATAGCAGAGCACTAAAGCATGTGTGGAACCCAGGCTACAGACCTGTGAAGCCCATCCCGCAGCACCCAAAGGCATACTGTAAGTGCAAGGCCTTTATAGTTTCCACTGCTGAGATAACCTTACAGTCTCTGGACTGAAAATGCACTTCGAGTAACAGTCTTCCTAATGTAAGTGAGGCCTTGGATTCAACTCTCAGTAAAACACACATACACACACACACAGGGTCACACACACACACACCTGCACACAGACACATGCACACATGCATTTACACACACACGCACACACACACACACACACACACACACACACACACACACACACCCCTACAGTCTCTTCTGAGTCTCATGGGACACCCTTCACTGGAAACATCTTAAACACTGCCTCCACTATGTAGGCCTCCTGTGGGGTTTTGCCAACCACAAACATGGAGGTTTAAGTCCAGCCTCAGGCCACCCTCAGCAGAAACTGACAGGCCACAATGGGAACTTAGAAAGTGTCTAAGAAGGCGTCTTCAAACACGGAGCCATTTTGTAAACATCTATTACATACATAAACCAAAGGTAGCTTCTGTTTACTTCTTCACAGCAGGATGAGACCCATTGATCAAAAGCCTGTTGGCACCAAACCAAAATTCATACACATTCATTGTTATCAGAACTTCCCAGATAAGCAGGGGCTTAGCCATTTTGACCTGCTTTGTATCCCCTGAGAAACTGCACCAATGCCTATCCACCTACAAAGCCCCAAGCCACAGTTGCCCTTCAGTCTCTAGCCCAGAGACTCCCAATCACACAGTGAACCATGTCTCCTTGACACACAGCCTCCTCTAAAATCTCCAGCCCCTTGGGAATCCCCTCAATTCTGGTGGCCCCCACGTTGTGTCCTCTGAAGGTCTCATTCTGGGAGGCCCTTAGCCCCATGAAAGCCCATTAGTTGTGTAATAAAGCCTGTGTGTGCTAACATTATCTCTCTAATCCACACACCATCAAATATACCACATACATCCCTCACCCAGGTGACTGTCTGATGGTTCCTCCTGGTTGGGCTAAGGGCCTGCATCTTTTACAAGGATTTCACAGGAGAGACCTTATTGAATGCCAGTTGGGAGAATGTGATATTGATCTCTCCCTTTGCATCCAACATTTGATTTAAGGGAATCCCACCATAAAAATACTTTCTTCTTTGGTAATTAGTAAGTTCTTGATATTGAGATCCTTAGCAACTATATAAATAACTCTTTCCTCATCCTTCTTTTATGCACTATTTGTAGCATTGTTGATGTTTCTCACCTGAATAGTTGCTATAATGGATGCCATATTTTTGTTTTTAACTTCTACATCCCTCCGTGTTGATTTTCTCCTATTCTATTGCCATAGCTAGCTTTCTATTTTATCTACTTATTTATTCATCCAACAGTTTCTCTAGTTGCACAAAGATAGGCAAAATCTTGTCCATGGGCCAAATCTGATTTCTCACCTGTCTTTGCAAATAAAGCTTTATTAGAACACAGCCACTCATTAATTTTCATAATGTCTAGGACTACTTTTGTGTCACAATGGTAGAGCAGAATAGCTGTGGCAAAGACTGTATAATTTTTAAAAACTAAAATATTTATCATCTAGTCCTTTATGGGAAATACCAACCCCTGATTTATACCTTGTAGATTGATGCATTCTTATTTTATTCTATCAGTCATTACTTATTTTGATGCCCAAGTTGTCCTATATTTGATGAGTAAGACTATAGTGAGATATCCTCCCCACCCTCACCTGTTGCACTGACCACACACAATGGGAAGTGGGGACAGGTATGGATATGGCCTGTCGGGGCAAGGCCTGGAGTCCCTTACCCCAGCTCACTCTCTTACTTCTTGGTTGGAGACAGAAAGCATCTGGGGGGCATACTTGGAGTAGGAACCCACAGCGGTCATTTGTTTCTGGTGTAAATGATTTCTCCCCAAATAAACATTATCAGCTTATACTGTGTCCCTGAATCTTATTTCCCATGCAATGTGAGACACTTCACATCTGGCTTCGGTGCCTTTTAGCAAGTTTCAACTGCTCTTTAAGCCCTCTTCGACTCCCACAGTTAAAATGAAATATTCTGATTTATTCCTTACTCTTCTTGTCTCCATTATCAATAAGCCACATCTCTAAGGAACATTCATTCCTTTTACTTGGGAATGCTCCTTTCAATTTTCCAGGGGACCAAGGCATGAGCTACAGCTCCTCACCAGTCTTAGAAGTTTCCCCTAGATATCAAGGACTGCAACTTGGGCCAAACCAGAATGCATGGTTTTGGCACTAAGAAGAATTTCAGAACTAGACAGTTTATAAATCAGAGTTGATGTTTAATAAAAATTTTTAAACAGATTTAAGTCTTAGGGTTAAGAGAAGGAGAGATACTCAGAAAAAAAAAAATAAGACGCATTCAAGTGTGTGGGTATGGGCTCCTCTAAGAGAGTGTTGTGAAATATTATTTTAAGATGTGTTACATTTGTTTATGCTGTGGAACATTTGTGTTAATGATGCAAAGATGTGTTATATTCTTTTATGTTGCATTTGTTTAACTTTGTGAAGCTGTGATTCTTTGCCTGGCTAAAACACCTGATGGTTTAATAAGGCCAATAGCAAGGCAAGAGTAAAGATAGGCAGGGCTGTCAGGCAGAGAGACTAAATAGCAGAATAAATATGTGAAGGGAGGGAGGAACAAGAGATCAAGGAGCAAGAAAAGAAGGAGCCAGCCACACAGCCACACAGCCAGTCACGGAGTAAGAGTGAAAGTAAGATATAGGGAAGTGAGAAAAGGAAAAAGCCCAGAGGCAAAAGGTAGATGGGATAATTTAAGAAAAGCTGACTAGAGATAAGCCAAGCTAAGGCTGGGCATTCATAAAAAGAATAAGCCTGTGTATGCTTTATTTGGGAGCTGGGAGGCGGGCCCCACAAAGAATAAAGAGCAAAGAGTAAAACAGCAAGAGCAAAAGGCAACGAATGACATGAGTCATAGAAAGAAAGGCACAGCCAGGTGTGGGTATGGATTTCTGTGGAACAATCAAGCTCGTTGCTTTTCACAGTAGCTGTACATAAGCCTTTGGTGGGGTTTGAAGTTACTATCATTAAAGAGTTACTAAGAAACCAAACTGAGATCATTGGGTGGTTCCTGACACTATTACAACTGATAAAATCCCCACAATGTTGGAAGGTAGGATGTCTTTACAGTAACCTCTGCCGAAAGGAATGATACCCTTCCCAAGGCCATACACTTTCAGGCTTAGATCTTGTTACTGTCACATAAAAAAGATTATGTATTAATGAAATATTAACTTTCTAAATAAGAGACTGTGTTTTAAACCAAAGGTAGTCAGTTTGATTAAGGCCTGTATTTCCTCAATTTCTGCCTTCATCTTGGCACACAGTAGCCAATAAGGTCAAACTGTGAAATCCAGTTTCCACTAATGAGATGAAACACAATTACCACCTATGCTAAGGGTGAAGGGCAGGGGTCATTTTGGCCCAGTGTGCTCACTAGCCTTGTTTGAATTAACACATACCCTTTTTGCAAAAAAACATTACCTCGCTGAATTACTTTCTCCATGTGTTCCTTTGTGTCATACTGAGATTATTCTTTTCCCAGCATACATCAGCAACGTTCTGATAATACCAGTGAAGTCAGGAGAAAGGCCACCTACCCAAATCATCATGGCCAAATTAATTAAGGCAAGCTTTTATTATTCATGTACATGAACTGTCTTCCCCTAAAGCAGGGGTTGAGAGGTCAGCATTGGACATGGACAGGATAAGAGTTTTTATGGCTCAGGGGTAGGGGGTTTCCAAATGTGGGGTGACAGGCAAATAAGCAGAAGCAGAAGAACATAACAAGGTAGGTCATGATAACCTTTTGAAACAAAGGTAGAGGTTTTTTTTTTTAAATGGTCATAACAACTTCCTAAAACAAAGGCATGATTGCTATTTCCTGGAACAGGCAATACAGAATTATTTGTAGTTAAGGTTACAGGTGGAGCATAGCCTAGTCTTTGAGAAACAGAGACTTAATCATAAACAGGAATGCACCTAGTTTGTCTTTATTATATGGTGGGTTTCAAGCCCGTGATGAAGGCCGGCTGGTTTATTACCCCACAACAAATGTTGTTAATTGTCCTAGAATTCTTGTTTCTCAGCTGGCCAGAAGCTTAGACTCCTGCGGGAAGGTCTTCTTTGCTTTCCCATATCCCTATACTTTCTCTGTCTCTCTATCTTGTCTCAACCCTTGTATGGACACTAGGTGACATTGCCACTGGTAGCTAATGAAAAACATCAGGGTATGGTTAACATGAAGTTAGAAATTATTGCCATATGAGTGGCCCATAAAATGAGGCTGGGGAAGATGGCTAAGGAAGAAGAGCAGTACAAAGGGTCCAGGCCAGGATCTCCAATATTACAGCAAAATAGTGTGGGAACAAGATGTTCACAGCCATGTGGTTCAGGATCTGAACCTGAAGTAGGAAAGAGACAAGGTCCTCCTGGTGAGTAGAGAGTCACATCAGGACAGTCCCAAAAGATGAGACTAGTAAATCAGGACTGGGAGAAGTGATGCAAAGTGCATGTTAAAGATTTGTATTAGTTGCGAAGTTTTCCACCATTAGGAAGGAGACAGAAGAGAAAAACGGACGTGTCCTTCCCTGTACCACATGCCTGTTCCAGTGTGCTTTGTCCTGCTCTAACGATACCTGAGGCTGGGCAATTCTCCCTGAAGGAATAGACTGGCTCAGCAGTCCAGTATGGAAAAGGGCAGCTTGTGTTAAGATGAGGTGGGAAGCACTTTAGCAGAAGAACCACAAAAAGCACAGGAAACAAGGCTTTATAAGGAACTCATTGCTGGGATGATGACTCCACTTCCAAGATAATGAAAGCTACACCTCCACAACCTAACTAAAGGATTACTTTGTTTTTGTTTTTGAAACAGAGTGTCTTAGCTGTGGCTGGCCTGGAACTCACTATGTAGATCAGTCCTTGAATTCACAGAGATCCATCTGCTTCAGCCTCCCTAGTACTGGGATTAGAGATGTACACCAAAAGTTCTATCTTTTAATATTGCACTCACTGGGCTCTCACTGATGCTGTAGCTCTTCTCTTCAACGTGCTGTTGTCACAGCTGGCCTGGGAGAACCCCTTCAAGCTTGTATTTCCAAGTGACCCCCATTAGTCTTTGAGCATTCTGTTGGTTTTGCACTGGACAGTGTTCCAGGCTGGGTTTGTGTTTTTTGTGACCATCACACAGACTCAACCATTCTGAGAACACTGATTCCTTTGGTGGGGAATGGGATACAGAAGCCAGTTTAGGTGTTTTAAAGTGCTCCCATCTAGTCAAGCCCATCCTTATTTCTAGTCTCTATCAGTGTGCACAGTTGTTTGTTCTGATCCCTTCAGGTGTTTGTTCTGATCCCTTCAATTCAAATGCCATAGTGCAGGCTTCAGCTAGCCTTTCCCCATACTGTCCATATCACTCTTCACTCCTTGTGAAAGCCCCGTCTCACAAAAAAATAGAAATGTGTCCATTATTCCATCTGTCTGATAATGCATACAAAACTGTTGAGAATTTCATTATCAGGTCCACTGTTAACCACAAACTTACTGTTAAGTTCAGAACTTTTTGTCACCTTAGATAGAATATATTCCACTGAGAATACACATTTGAAATTTTGTGCTAAAAAAAATTATCTGCACCTTTTTTTGTTTCGGGTTATAAACGTGTTTCTTCCTCTCCTGGTCCCATCCCCCCTGGATTTTCGAGACAAAATCTTGCTATGCCATCCAGCCCAGATGATCCTCCTGCCTCTGCCTCTCAGGTACCAGGATTACAAGCATGTGTCACCAAGCCTGGCTCCAAGCTATCCATATACAGTGATAACTTGTTTGATATACTAGTTTTTATTCTTGGTCTATTTAATTTGACTCCTCGGTTTGTGAAACAAGAAATTAAAAAGTCAAAACAACAGTAAAAAGCATTCTTAGAGAAATCTCAATTCCATTCTTTTTCCCTTCACCTTGTTTGTTCTTGTAATGTCAATGGTGTGTGTGTGTGTGTGTGTGTGTGTGTGTGTGTGTGTGTATGTGTGTGTATGTATGTATGTATGTATGTATGTATGTATGTATGTGTATGAGTGCATGTATGTGTATGATGTAGCATATGTTTATGTGCATGAGTATTTGCATGTGTGTAGATGTCAGAGTTATGTTGATTGTCTTGTATTATCCCTCTCTACTTTATCTTCTGAGACAGGATCTCTCATTGAACCCAGAGGTCACCAATTAGGTTTGGCTACCAGCCAGTGAGGACCTGAGATATCTGTCTCTGACCCACAGCACTGGGCTTACAACTTTGGTGATATATATTATTTATGATTTAAAAAGCTTGCTTGAGGGTTCAGAATGCAAAGCTAGCCACAAGCCATGGAGGTAAAGCAGTGGTGATACATACTTTTAATCCCAGCAGCCATACTAGCTAGCCATAGCGCTAGGAAGTAGTGACACACACCTTTAATCTCAGGACTCAGAAGATAGGGAGATGGATCTCTGTTTGTTCAAGGCCACACTGAGCTACATGAAATTGATCTAGTCCTAAAGAGAAACAACTCACACAAAGGTGATCTCAGCACTTGAGATCACATACCTTTAATCACAGCACTAAGGAGGCATTAAAAAGAAGAAGCAAAGGGTCTCATGTAGCAATTAGTCTCCAGCCATGTTCAAGAGAGCATAGCAGTCTAGGATTGCAGTCTGAATCTTGGTGGAGACAGGATTGTCATTTCAGCTTAGCAGAAGTGAGAGCTAGTGGCTTGGCTGCTTTGTTTCTCTGACCTTAAGCTTGAAGCTTGGACCTAATATTTGTCTCTGGGTTTTTATTAATTGTGTTACATACAGCCCTGGGACCTCAGCCCTGGGCTGAGCCATTAAAGTGGGATAGTTTCTAATAGTTTCTGGGTAATCCATCATGTTTATTTGTGAAAAAACTGTGAAATTCTCTTACAGCCTCCCAGAGCAGCCCTGGACCCCTTCCCATAGGCATATCAGTGATGACATCTCCTCTATTAGCTGGCAGGAAGACCCTAGTCAGTCATGTAGCCTCTGCAGGCTCAGTTTCCTCATCTGCAATGAGGGATGGCAATGCCTCGCTTGGTGAGAATTACATATGTGAGAAATGACTTTGCTGTGCCTCTATTTGAAATGGTGTTGATCTTATTGCTAGTAACTGTGTCTCAAGTACTACCTATGCCAGCCCAGGAAGCCCCTCACTGCAGTTGACTAGGCATTTCCATTTCACATATTGAAAACTAAGCCAAGCAAGCAATTGAGTGAAATGAGGCCCTATGGCTGCAGAGACCAGGCTCCCACTCTGCTGTATGGTACTGACTGCAGTTATGAATGGACTCAAGACAGGCCATGGACAGACTAATCGGCTCCCTGAGATCCACCTTCTTTATTAACAAGAAACCTAGGAAGTAAGCCAGTAGACTTAGAAAAATGTTCTCTCCACAACTGTGGGAGCTAGCAGGAGGTGTGAAAAACAGTCCTCACCTCTGATTGGCATGCTTTGATATGACAGAACTTCTTCATCTCAGTGCAATTGCTCTAATATTAAGTACAGCCCACTCTTTTATTCCACAGCTCCAGTTTTAAGATTATTCAAGAGGGACAGGCTGAAATGCCCAGCAATTTACCCAACCAAAACATTACTATAAGCTTTCAAAGAAACAGGAACAAAATCTGCATGGTGGATGTTTAAAAATATTGGAAGGAATGCAAATATCGTTGTAGGATTCTAATTAAAGTGTGGTCCACCTTTGCAATACTGCACAGTCTTCAACAAGAGTGAGACAGATTTTAGGGAGGGGAAAATAGTCCCACATGTGAGTGTAAGTGAAAATGAAATGTGCAGAACTAAGTCCGGTTTGATTCTACGTTTGAAGACAACAGGCACGACTTGTGATAGCAGGGAGAAAGCTAGAGGAATAGCCAACAAGCTCCGAACAGTGTTGTAAAGAAGGGATGGGGTAACTTTTTGGCTTCCTAAATGATACTGGTTGTTTGAATTATTTATAAGCACTAATTTGCTTTTGATATCATAAGAAAATGTATTGCTTCAGTAGAGAGAAGAGACAAGGTCTGCCAGTGATGGAGCAGAGAAGATACAGCTGTAAGCGTGGCTCTGCTCCCCGAGTCTGTCAGGGGCTGCCTGGCTTCCTGGCAGCAGAACTTTATGACTGGCTGGCTCACAATGCAGACTCCTGCCAACAGGACATTGGCAAGCAGGGGACATTAGAAATCTTCCTTGAGAGAATTTTAACAAAAGCCTAATAGGCATTACCATTTGGAACAATGGCCAAAGGGGGAAAAAATCCATAAAAGTCCCCATCCTCCGAGTCTTTATCCATGGTAGAAAGAAATGCAGCCATCAAGGCAGTGAAGGGAATTAGGATCATTAAGAAAGCAAACTGGCTTGGCTGCAGAGAAAATGAGAACCCAGTAAGTGCAATCCATCTTCAAAGCACTCCCTTCCCATCAGGCCTTGGGACCTACTGGGCCATAAAAGCAGCAGAGATAAGATAAATAATCAGTAGGAAAGCTGACATCTTTACAGTGATCCACAAATGTCAGAGTAATTCACATCCATTTCATGCCTCACTGCATTTGTCTGTCTCTTCTAGAAACATAGGGACACCGGATTTCAGATGGGGACACAGATAGTGACACAGCAGGATTGGAGGCAGGCTTGCACACACCCACCCACTAGCACAGAAGGTCAGCTGGGCTATCACCCTGAGTTACACCCAGTCATGACAATACCACTCTCCTGATGGGAGGTCAAACAATGTCTGCATTAAAGGGCCATGAGACGGACTGAGGGTGCAGAAGACCACAGATGAGAAAAGCAATGCATCTTCCCGACACCAGGGACTGGCTCGGATGAGATCTGAGTGTGGTGACAGTGTTCCAGGAGAGCATGGTGCCATGGACACATGGTAATGTCCCCTTTTTCTTCTGTGGCCAGAGCAGCTCCTGTGGCTGTAGCTCCCACAGTGGACCCTGACATGCAGCATGCAGAGGAGGAACCTGTGAAAGCCTTTCCCATCCCAGACTCCTTTGAAGGCCTACAGCTCTCCCCCTGGAAGCTAGAAAAATAAAAGCAAACAAAACAACGGCTAGGCCTCCATAGAGCATCATTTTTGTGAAACTATGACACTTCCTGGGGCCGACTGAAGACAATTCCCAACAGCAAATCTAAGCAGAAAATGTCTAGCACATTTTAGTTCACAGATCAATTCACTTCCTATTTCCCTCACTAAAAGGTAATTTTATTTTGTTAATTTTTTTTTGTTTTGTTTTGTTTTTTTTAATGAGACATATGCTTCTGTCTAAATTCTGGAGTTCCCCATGATGTTGACTACAACACAACTGATTATTGAATGGCCAGGCATAATATCCAAATGCTAATCCATGTAAGGTCAAATTTACTGAGACTATGGCATTCAGTCCTGCTTTCTCATTTGATTAAGAAGTTATTCAGGGGCTGGAGAGATGGTTCAGTGGTTAAGAGCACTGATTGCTCTTCCATAGGACCCAGGTTCAATTCCCAACACCCACATGGCAGCTTACAGCCATCTGTAACTCCAAGATCTGACACCCTCACATAGACATACATGCAGGCAAAACACCAATGAAAATACAATAAAAATAAATACTTTTTAAAAATTAAAAAAGAAGTTATTCAGAGGGTTTCTCAGACTTTAAAAATGATGGATAATCCCTTATTTTTTTCTATGCCCATATTTATTTTACAAAATTAAAGAGTATTTTCCTTCAAATACTGTATAGATATATACACAAGGGATTTTAGCCTTGTTGAAAGTAGAAAAATATTATCCAAAATTAAGGTGCTGATTAAATAAATTATAATGCTTTCAAATATAAAATAAAGTACCATGAATCTATTTAAAATACAGACCCAAATCTAATGAAATTATTGTAGAACAACCTCCAAGATACATTTTTATAAATATTATATTATAGTTGTATATATATGTATATATATAATACTATATGCATATTTAAAAACTGTATGTAGAGTTAGGCAAGGTTGCTCATCCTGTGATCCCATTACTTGGGAGACAGACACAGGAGGATGACTATGGTGACTACAAGTTTAAGGCCAGACTGAGCTATGGAGTGAGGCCCAGGTCAGTCTTTGCAGCAGAATTAATGTATCAAAAAGCAAATGAGAGAGAGGAAGTGAGGGGGGATTGCTACAGTACCCTCTATAACACATAAACACTTACATTTGCAAATGTTTAAGTATATAGTCACACCAGACTAATAAAAGTGTGTTCTTAGAATGGAAGAGAATTAGGTCCTTTGAGGTTTCCTTAGTAGAAATATGAATTTTACATTATGTATTCTTTAATATTGTTGGAATTTTCACCTTTTATATTATCATCCTTTGATTGCTTTTTAGTGTTTTATGACTTTAGCCCTGCATGTGGCCGGCTCATCTCAGTTAATAATTTTATTATAAAAAAATTTACAAAAGCAATTCAAATATTCTAACAACTCTTGCCAGATGTGGTAGCATGTGACTTTAATCCCAGTACTCGGGAGGCAGAGGCAGAATAATCTACATAATGAGTTCCAGGATAGCCAGAACCGCATAGAGAAAATCTGTCTCAAAAAACAACTACCAAAAAGCCTCCAAAACCACCAAAAAAATGTATGTCCCAATACAATAATAGTAGTATGTAACCACCTCTGATCACATTTCAGTGTAATTTAAGACTTTGATTTGTCCATCCCTAAAGCAGAGATATCATCAGAGCATAACATTTGCACAACTAGTTCATAAATCACCCAGAGCAATGGAGATGGAGCTTGGCAGGGGCAGCTCCCTCCTGGGCATCTGTAAAGAGTTCAGCTGTAGAAGGCAATGGATCTCTCTGTCCTGGACATTTGGTACTTACTCATCGTTGGACCATTCAGGTTGAATTGGACTTAACTTACAGTGATCAATTATGTCTTTTGGTATTATAGGACTTCATTCATTATCAGATCCCTGGGGACAAAGTTCAGCATGAAATATGTAACAGTGAGCAAACATAATCTGCTTGTCAGTTCAGTCCACTGCTTGGTCATTCTTCTGCCTCTACAATCACTCAAGAAACAGTAATACACATCTTAAACTTAATGATGACACAATGTAGTTTGCAAAAGACTTTGTGTATTTTATTGAATCAGGCTCTGTTTGCAGCCACGTTGGGGGAAGCAAACAGACATTAATGTCTGTCCTATAGATGGCTGTACCTAGTTCACCTAACCAGGAATTAAAGGGCTAAGATTAAAAGCTGAGCCCCCACTATCCCATTCCATTAGTTACATAGTTCTCCAGTATTTATGTGAAAGCTCAGAGAAAGCTGTACTTGTGTGTAAATGTATTTTGCTGAATGAGGATAATGTGTCACTTTTATAACCTCTGAATTTCCTGAATAGTATTCACATAGACATTGTGTCATTTGCAATTTTAACCCACCTTGACAGTTGGAACGCCTGAATTCACGTGGGTAGCCAGTGTGTGTCCTTGGGTAATGGGGACCATTCATTTTCATAGTCTCATTTATGACTCATGTTTTGTGTGGGTGTTGAAAAGAGAAATCCAAAGAAAGAGGAACAGGAAAAGATTTCTTTCTATATTTAAATATTAGTAATAGAAAGAGGCTGAGCTAAGTTATAAATATCAGAAGTGGAATGTTCTATGTAACATTCATGGTGATAGTGCTACCACAGCCTGAGAAATGCCACTCATTAAACTCTGGTTTGGAAGTCCTGATCATTTCAAGTAAATGCCTTTTGATTGTTATTACATCAATTCATTGTCCTGTCCTGATATTTTCAGCCTTAAAATGTAACAACTTGTTTTATATATTTCAGGAATTCTACATGTGTGGTTTGTATCATGTGTTAGGAAGAACAACTCAACCTATCATGTGGTATGCTTTTGTAGCAAGTGGGCAAGTGTGCACACACACTATGTTACACTGGACAGTTCTTACAATAACAAGAAAAATCTTATTGAAGTTTCCAGTCATCCTGATTAGTTCTACATACACTCATTAATAAAGACATTAAATGGCAGGCCCAAGACTAGAATCTGGGACAATTGACAATATCCATGGCATTGATGTGATTTCATCACAGTATTTTCAAATTTTAATTTGAAATTTAAGTCATTAAATTTGCATTTAGACACTATCTAACTTGTTAGGAAAAAATGATGTAATGTGAGAGAGAAAATAACCACAATCTTATACGAGTGCTGAAACTGTCTTTCTTCAAAGCGTGAAAGAAAATACTTGCTCACAGCAAAATGTTTCCTATCTCATTTTATTTGGTTCCAACTTGCAGAGTCATCTTGCTTCTAAAATGGTTTCTGAGTCAGCAGAGATGGGAAGTTTTTCAGTCAGAAACACCCTTCATTCTTGGATGTGAGCCTTTTCAGGATGCGACCTCAAATGTGAACCTTTTCAGGATTCCAAGCTTAGGAGCCAAGTGCATAGCTGTGTTTTCATTTTTTTTTTTAAGTTTTCATGTGATACTTTTAGCAAGTGACAAATATCCATTTGTAGATTGCACAGGAATGACTATCAGTCATACAATCACATACAGTGTTAAAATAGAACTTCTCTCTCTTCATAAAGGTGCTCTCAGAAAGATGTGGGTAGGTCCCGTGTCCATGAGAAATGCAGTTGGTATCAAGACAGAGAGTGTCTTGATGTGCTGCTGGACATCTAATTTTTATACTATTTTCCAGGGCCAAGTTATGAAACTTAAGCTAAACAAAGGCTAATTGCCTTGTGTTTGGCCATATTAGATCACCTTGAAGATTAACACTTAACCAGTCTTATTGAACATATACAGAATTTACATATGTCACTCTGTGTGGTTCTTATTCCAGAGGCTAAGAAAGCAGGCAACAGTATGAAAACATAAATTAGCAGAGCCACACCATGCAAGAGGGCAGAGCTACAAGCATATACATCCAAAAAAGCACACTTATTGACAGCTAGGGAACAGGGGACCAGCTACTCCCAAGTTTCAAGAGAAGACAGGTTCCAGACATCAGATCCGCCATGTCTGAAGTCCAGACTGCTGTTTGGGATGAACAAAGGCCTGTGTGAACAGAGCAGGAACCACAAAGCAGAGTCTAAGGTGAAATATTATGTGCATTTCCCACTAAGATGGGAAATCTCAAGTCCACTGCTGGGTCGATTCATGACACCCAATCAATTTGTTACCAAGACAAACGGAGTTATGTGTTACAGCTGCTCCCCAATAACCTTCTAAGCTCAGTTCCTCCTCTTGGCTGGTAACAAATGGGCAAATTTAAACATTTGAGGGGACAGGTAATGGTGCTTAAAGGTCAGATGATAAGTACTCCACCTACGCTTACAGAGGAGCCACAGTGCCTGATGGATTGACTTTCAGGATCCTGAAGAGGTTGCTATAGAAATGTGATCATATAGTTGGGATGGTTGGAGTTCTTAATAGGACTTGGGGTTCAAAGTCCACAGACGACAGAAAGGGCTTTCCTTGGTGCTGGATGTTTACAGGGCAGCTACTTAATCTGTGTGATTGCACATGACTAGCTACCCCTGAGACCTGGGTGGGGAGGAAGGTGATGCCATTGGGGCCAGGCATTCTCATTAGGAAAGAGTGTCATGAGCTACTGAGACCAGATATTAGGGGAAGTGAGGGACTTCCCACACATACCTTAGTCACTATGGATAGTCACATTCTTTTCATCTGTCACTGTGGCCTGTGGTTAGAGCAGGGCTTGCTCTGTAGATTTGCAGGGAAAGCAGGGTAAAACTGTTGAGCACTAAGAGAAGGAGAGGAGCTGAGATCAAAGGATGAAGACAAATGAGAAGTGGGTTAGGGTTCCAGTGTAACAAATCAATTGTGTAGAAATCCAAACTGCTGAAGAGGCTTCCAAACAAAGGCTACAGGGTAGCTTAAACACCAAATGTTAGCTGAGCAAAGAGCAGACAGAATCAAGCAGGTGGACCAAGACAGCATTTCTGAGAAAGATCCTGTGCCTGATGTGAGGATTGTCTCTTCCTAAGACACCTACCCTATCTCATGCCAAAGACTAAGCACAAAGGGAAAAGCTATATTTCCTCACCAAAGGTGAATTCTGACAACATGGTATAAATTGGAGTATATTTAATGTCAAAATATGTCAGTTATCCAAAGGAAAATCTTGAGAAAAAAAAAAAAAAGAGGGTGGAGGAACAAACCTGTTTTCATCCATTTCTACTTGATCCCATAGGAATTAGAGCTAGACACCTTGGCATTTTCTGGGCCAGCCCCCCCCATTTTATGCAATGCAGTTGAAGTCCTGAGAGACTCAGGGCACACAGTGAGAACAGGCTGGAACCTCACCCCCTCTGGTGTTCTTGGTCAGTGTTCTGTCCATTGCACTGGTTTCTGGTAGCCACAGAATACTGTAGGTAAATACTGTGTTTCTGGAGTGTTGACTAGTAGAGCAGCAGAAATTCACAATTCACAGAAGGAAGGAAGGAAAACATACTTAAACAACTGAGATTGGATGATAATGACAAATGTTAGACACCTCTAAAGATAATTTCTATTTGGTCCTGGAAAGTTAGGTGTATGGTCTAAGATGTGTTAGGGGAATGTTCCACTAAAAGTTATGGACATCCCAAGATGAGGGCTAGAATGACTAGGGGACAGCAGCTCTCACCTGACTGTGCATTTGAAGACAGGCAGTAGTTGGCAATGGCTTATGCTCTGTGGTATTTACAGGTTGTGCCCTTCTGATTTCTCAAATAATCCTCATGGTCACAAGAAGGCTGCCTAGATGCAAACTCACATCCAAACAGAGCTTTGCTTTGCTGCAAAGCGAGGCAAGCAAGCACATATCTAGGCTTTCCACTATGCTCAATAGATCTGAAAAGAAAGCATTTAGAATTGGGTTAGGCAACACCTGAACCTGGAGTGACAGGTGTCCATGTATATTACTGTCCTATCCCTGAGGCAGACATTACCAAACAACCAGGATACTTTTTTTTCTTCACTCATCTTGAATATGACTTCCAAAGTCTCCCATATAGTTCTCCAAGCAAATGCTATTAAATAAGAAAAGCCGGCTTATGAGATGAAACCTATAGGCCAACACTGCCATTTTTGGCTTTCATTGTAGCTTTGAAATATGATTTTTTAAAAAAGAGCACTTTCACCAAAAAGCAATGATGTTTCCATGTATTCTTTGAGAATTTCATACAATATATTTTAATCATATTCATCCTCTTCCCCTAACTCCCTACCCACCCAACTTCATTATCTCTCTAAAGAGAGTCCAGATGGTGTTAGTCAACTACTCTTGGGCATGTGGTCTATCCTAGAATTCGGTTCATATACCAAGTGTCATTCCAAAGAAAACTGACTTTGCCTCACTCAGCAGCAAATCAAATGCCAACATCTCCTTCACTAGGGACTTTGTGCCCACCTCCCCTCCTCCATGCTGGGATTCTTGTTTGGCTGGGGCTTGTACATGCTGTCACTATTGCTATGAGCTCATACATGCATCTGCCCTGTTGCCTCTAGAAGGCATAATTTTCCTTGGTGTCTATCACCTCTAGCTTTGTTTTGGTCTCTCTTCAGGATAGATCCTGGAGCCTTAAGGGGATAACAAAACTCTTTTAAGAATGGTAATAACAATAGAGTTTAAGTATCCAGGTCACAGGCCAGTGGAAAGTACTGAGATGGCATTTTTTCCTGATTTCTCACCTTGCAGCTAAGAAGACTGAAGATAGAGTGGTTTGGGATCTGAACTGTGGACCCCACCGGCCAGTTAAATGTGATCCTTCCACAAGTAGTTAACCTTAGGACCAGTGAGAAGGCACAAGGTAAAAGTACAAGTCTGGTGACCAGAGTTCAGTCCCTGGTGCCCACATAAAGGGAAAGGGAGGGAACCAGATTCACGAAACTGTCCTCTGACTTTCACATGCGTACTGTGGCACACATGCCCCTGCACACATGTGTGCACACACACACAATGGTAATAAATGGATGAAAAACTTTACCTTGAGAGGCTGAATTGATTCTGTTGCTGCTAACACTGCTCCAAACATCCTGAATTGCCTCCTGGCATGTCTTTTATTTAGTCAGCAAGCAGCTATTCATGAAAACTTATCCTCTCTATTAGTAGATTCCTCTGGCCCTGTGGTGATTTGAAAGAAAATAGCCCCCAAAAGGAATAGCATTATTAGGAGGTGTGGCTGTGTTGGAGTAGGTGTGGCCTTGCTAGGGGAAGTGAGTCACTGTGGGGGTGGGCTTTGAGGTTTCCTATGCTCAGGCTAAGCTCAGTACACTTTTTGCTGCCTGCAGATCAAGATGTAGAACTCTCAACTCCCTCTCCAGGATCATGTCTGCCTGCATGTCCCTGCCATTATGGATTAAACCTCTGAACTGTAAGACAGCCCCAATTAAATGTTTTTATTTATGAGTTGTCTTGATCATGGTGTCTCTTCACAGCAATAGAAACCCTAAGCGGGCCCCTTCATACCCCTCCAGCCCAGCTCATTCACAAGCACACTTATTCAAAAAGTTGCTATGGTGGTTTGACTAGGTATGGCCCCATAGACTCATGTGTTTGAATGCCTGGCCCATAGGGAAGTGGCACTATTAGGGGATGTAGCCTTGTTGGAGGAAGTGTATCACAGTGAGGGTGGGCTTTGAGGTTTTATATGCTCAAGCTATGCCCAGTGTGGCATGCAGTCTCTCCTTATGCTGTCTGTGGATCAACATGTAGAACACTCAGCTCCTTCTCTAGCACCATGTCTACCTTCACACCACCATGTCCTGTCATGACGATACTGGACTAAACCTTTGAAACTATAAGCCAACCCCAATTAAATGTTTTCCTTTATAAGAGTTGCCATGTTCATGGTGTCTATTAATAGTAATTGAAAACCTAACTAAGACAGTTGCTAAACATGAGTATGCCTGGTTCAGAGTAAGGCCTGGATTCAAATAGCTGTGGGTTGTTGTGGAAAATCAAATCAACTTTGCCCTCTTGGGGAAGCTGGCCACCTAACTACAGCTGCCTTCTTTTCATGTCTCCCATAATGCTGAGCTGTTACATCAAGGGCACTCTCTGCAATAGTAATTGATCCTCACCTAATGCAGCTCACTAGCCACATGTGACCAGTGTGATTGAATTTTAATTTTACTTCATTTTAATTGTTTAAATTTAAATAACTACATATGGGTGCTGGCTACTATACCGTAGAATGCAGTTCTAGATCCTTTTCTCCACCCTTCTCCAAAACTCACTTTACCTTATCTTCCAAGCTTCTGGCCCAGTCACAGTTCTGCTCTCTTCATTAGGATTCTCATGTGTTTATTATAATGGAATCTCTTCACTGGCTCAGCTTCCCTTTCTGGTCCATTAAGGAGCCTCATGATGCACTTCTGGCATACCCACCTTTATGTAGGACAGCCCAGCTTCTCTGAGTCTGCCATGCATGGAGAACACCTAAGCTAATGAAAAGACATGCCAGTGCTCCGGGATACTGGTCTGTATTCTAGTCCTCCAAGCTCAGGCATCAGAAACAAGAGAAATGACTGAGATCTCCCTCAGCCACAAAGCGGCAAACTGCAGCTCTGGCTTTGTGAGTGTTTGAACTGAAATGTTTTCTTGTCCTAAAGATTACCCAGTAGTTCAGAGGTAGCAGTGCCTTAAGGAAGAGGCATTGTTGAAAACAAGCTTATTAAAATTCCTAGAACCTTGTTCAAAGAAGGCCTGCATCTGCGCAGGAAACAGCCAGGGCAGAACCAGGTTGGGCATCACTACTTATTTTGCTCATTTGTTGTCGATAAGCATTCTGACTTAGAGCAGTCTGCTTCACTTGGAACTTGGTATATAGTTGGTATATATGTCTATGCAGTATTCAGTATCTGGCTTATTTTGTTCACCAGAGTGGCAGATGTTATGCCCAGATTGTGGAGTCCCCCCAAAACCAACAAGGAGACCAAATTCCATATGTAAAAGAAAGACTCCCATACAATGTGCTTTTGTAAACATATACACTCAGTTATCTTGGGCAAATAACACCCTAGCAGATGTGCCAAATTGCTGAGTTGTTAACTAGGCAATCTTTAGCTTTAGTAGAAACAGAATAAATGAGTGAATGAATTAATGACATGTATTTCACAGTTAACTTGTAAACACTAACACAAGACTATGTGAACCTGGGCCTAAAATAAGAAAGCTCTTAAATAATGAAAATAAACCCTTTGGACGTTATTGCCAATGCTTAACGCTGAGCACATGGCTTTGGGAGGCAGGAAGCAGATAACTACATCCAAGAGAATCTTGGGGAAAGGCAGATTGGGATTAGGATGAAATGTGGGGTGACAGGCTTTCTGCAGTGCAGAGCAGGAAGCAGACCCCAATATTGACCCCACACACATATCCATGCCCACACACACCAGGAGTGTGTGCTTCCATGGAAGCTGTCTCCTGCTTCCTAATTGGTTACCTTCACCTTGGGAGTCTTTAGTTATAAAGCATTTGGCTGCCAAAACATTATCAATTGAGCCATATGGATAATGTATCAGCAACATAATCTGCAATTAGCGCAGCCATCAATCAAGAGCTAGCCTGGGGAATACAATAGGCCCAGAGCCCTACCTCCCCGCTTGCTGTTAGAGCCTCCTCTCCAGGCTTATTTAAGGATCCAGCACCCTCCTGCTTCCTCTAGGCTCATAGAGTATGTGCCTAAGTGCTTTAGTCATAGCTACAGTGTTTCGGGATTGGCAGCCCTTCCCAGGAGTTCTGGAATAATTTCAGCATATCAGTGTAGAATTGTGGGAAGGAGGAAGGAATTGGAGTTGACAATGGAATTTCAGCTATAGGGGCAGAGTCATGGCAACTCCTAGTGATCCAAACTCTTGCCAGCTTTGCCTCCCTTCATACCACTGGTCCCACTGATAACACAGCTCTGCACTCGTGAAGTTACCAGGAGGCTCAAGTTTAAAGCCTTACCCAGCAGTTTGCCCTCTTCTTACCTCATTCTTGCAATCCTAGCCTCTCCCAGCCACCCCCTGCCCAGTCCCCACACCCCCAGTCTCTTGTCGCTAGCTTTAGCAAACAAGGCCCCACCTGTCCAACTAGATCTTTGGTTTCCCTCATCTCCATGTCTCCTAGAAACACAACGCGTCTCCTGTTCACATACTCGAGAATGCTGAGGCCATCAGGGGAGTGGATACTACTCAAAAGGAAATGCCTTTCAGATGTCACCATAGCAAAACTGGAAGCATCCAGATGTGGGTATAGAGAATATTAAACTACTCTAAGAGCTGACACAGGTTCCTAAGACACTGGAAGGAAAATGGCCAGAAAAGAAAAAAAAAACAAGTCAGGGTGAAAGGTGCCTGGGTCCAACTGAAGCAGTCTCTTCCATCCTATGATAAACACCTGTTAGGCCAGTATTGGAGGCCTGAGTTGCTGCTCCCTTCTGAACCCATGGCATCAGAGATATGAAAAATAAATGCTCCTAGACTAGAAACATGTTTCTTTTTATTGGGTTGAAGGGGAGTATCCCGTCCTGCAAAAAAAATATTTAAAGCCATTGATAGAATGTCTTGGGCAAATGCCAATTCTACAGTGTGATGATTAGGAAACTCACATTAGAGTCACACAAATGGTTCAAATCCTAAATGTATGGCTTTAGAGAAGCTGTTTAATCTCCTTTAGTATTTATTTTCCTGAAACTGGGGGACGGCTTGGCAGATAGAGACACTTGCCACCAATCCTGATGGTGTGAGTTTGATTCCCAGGACTCATAGTGAAAGTAGAGAGCTTCTGTAAGTTATCCTCTAACCTCCACATGCACATGTGCCAGTGGGTATCACCTACACACGTGAATAAGCATATTTTTTAAAAAAAACTCAGATAAAAGATTTATTTTCCTGGACCAGTGGCAGAGGTCTTGCCATGCCATGCTGTGCTTTGCACCATGAAGCCAGAAGTTTGAACACAAACACTGAAAGTGAAATGGGATGGTAATATCCCCCTTATATTGGGGCTATGAGACTAAGTAGTTAGGATGTGTTCTGGATTAAATGCCCAACATGGGGAAGCTGCTGCTATTGCTGACATCACTACCACTGTATCATTCCCAGAAAGATGGCTTTTTGTAGTGTGTTTTGTAGTGCTGGGAAATCAGACCCAGGGTTTTGAGTGTGCTAGGCAAGTGTGACACCCCCAGCCCATTAATGGATTCTTAGGATCTTCTAAAGATGCCAGCGACATTGTGGAGATGTTTGAGCTCACTCCAAACTGAAGTTAACAGGCATCTCAGAAGGCAACTTCTCAAGGAGATTGAATAGAGTTAAACTGTCACCAGAGTTCCCTCAGGGCCACCCTTGAAGGAGTCACTACAGCCAATCAAGCAGAGTCAGCTGGATGTGCATGGCCCAAGCAACAAGTGTGTCTCCTAGGGAGTTATACCAGGACGCCCCTGAGATTCTGTGGGACAGCCAGCCTCAGAAATGAGCTCAAATTAGACCAAGGGCTCCATTCATTTCCAGGGTGGCTGGTAAGGCAGTTGCAAGTTTTTATAGATCCAGTCTACCACACCTGACCCTCAGGCAGGTGCACGTAAGGCATTAAGAGACATCGCGATGAATAGCCAGGTCTACCTTATTTTCCTGAGACCTATGAAGTTTGTTGGCTAGGCCCCCCAAAAATAACTTAACCAAAGAAGGGGGAAAAAGAGTTAATTCCATAAAATGAAGTAACTGCTAAGTCAACTTCTTTTAAAACATTTTAGAGATTTCAAGGTCAAGAATTAATGGTCCGCTCACTTCAAAGGAATCAATTTATTTCTTCAGTGTTCATTTTCAAAATCAATCATTTTGCAGTCACCTAGAGAAGTTATGACACTGAACCTTGAGAGCACATTACTGTAAACCCTCATCAGTCTTTGCATGACTTCCAGCTACTACCAGTCTTTTCATAAATCCCAAAGATAGTTGATTTCCTGTTGCCTCACTTGGAATGTACACAACCCTTTTGAGGCATTCTAAGTATTGGGCAGAGGAGCAGAGACTTTCAGGCATCCATTCAGCCCAGCATCTGGGGGGACCCAGGCTGAGGGAGGCACTACTGGGGCTTCAGTGTAGCATATAGCTCTGGCTACAGTGGAGAGTTCACAGTTATTCAGCTTTCCCTTTGCTAGCTGAGTTGCTCCTGAAAGATGGGCTTGGCTTGGGGCCCTGAAAAGGTGGAGAACAATAATTAGATGCTGATGTGTCTTTGGACATATGTGTTTAATTTCTACTTTATATAAAACATCCATTCCATTTAATCTCAAGGTTGGTGCTGGTACCCAGTGCTGAAGCCAATAGCCTGAGTGACCTTGAACCAATCCTTCCTCCTCCCCAAGCTTCGGTTTGGATGGATGATCAGTGCTAAGTGTCTGTTAAATCCCATGCTAATTGACACCACTAGGAACTCAGACAGACCAGCTGTTTGGCTTTAAAATAACAAAGCTCCCAGAAGAATGAGGGTGTTTTAGCACTGGGCTTTTGGCAGCTGCACACCCAGTGCATAATGTCTGCAGTTTAGTCAGGGAGGCTTGAGTAGAGAGAGAGAGAGCCCTGGCATTCAAACCCTAAGCATCCTATTCAGTCACAAGTGGCTTGGGATTAAACAGACATCCAAATTACACACTTGTCCCAAATTGGATTTCAGCTGAGCATCATCATTGGAGTAGAGAAGATGAAGCTGCAGTACCAGGTTACCTGCTCTGTTCAACCTTTAGTGCAGATTGGATCAAGGTGGAATGTTCCCAAACCCCACAGGTCTTGTCCTGCTTTTGTCTGGGAGTGATGGGAGGTAGGGAGGGTGCATCTCTTCACTCACTTTAGATTTCACCTTAAGCATTTCTTTTTCTTTAATCAATAAGATCCTCTCCATTGCTAGTACTTTTTAATGCATAGATTCACTAGTTTCCAATGAGAATTGGGTCAGAATTAATACTTGAGGCAACATTTAGAGAAGAAATTCTAGTTCTTGGCTACATACTGAAGTTGCTTAAAGGTCCTTTTTAAATTACCAATGTTGTCTCCTACTCAGTGACCTAATTCAATTGGCCCAAAGGTTTTCAGGCCGATCATTTCAAATGCTCCCTGGGGGGGGGGTATTGAAATGGACAGCAAGGCTGCTTCAGAGAGATGGCTACATGGCATTTATGACACACACAACTACCCAAAAGTCGCTCATAGTACAATTTTCTCTTTTCTTTTCCTAAAAAGCCAGAAAATGAAAACATTTGTTTTTCTGTTCTCTGTAATAGCCAAGGAGCCCACACTGGCCAGTGAAATAAATATAAGTGGAACTCGTTGGTTAGAGATCTGAGAAGGCTTTCCAAAGGAGACTGGCATGGCCAGCATTCCTCACTCCAGCATACTCTTTGCCCTTTTTGAGTTCATGCCTGAAATACAGATGACAAGGCTGGAACTACAGCCATGTTTCAGTAAAGCAGATGGATGACAATCTTAGAACAGAAAGAGAGGACGGCCTGGACTTTCAGAAGCATCATGCCAGCGGCATCCACCCTGTTCTCTACCTGGCACCATGAGGTAGGTTTTCTCCTTATTTGTTTTAGACCTTGGGTCACATCACTCTTGCTTTCTGCCAAACATCATCCTTAAATGACATAGAACCAGTAAGGTGGTAACAATAGAAGTGCCACCTTCTCAAGACCGCCTCAGCCTTAGAACATGGAGCCCTACAGACAACCTTCTTCTTTTTTTTTTTTTAAATGGCCACTGCACTTAAAATACATTCGTATTTAAACCAAGAGAAACACATTTTCAGTCCTTTCAGAAACTGGAAATGCTCCCCATCCCCCATCCCCCATTTCTCCACCATCCACATAGTGCTAGTAAGAGAAACAGGAAAGCAGCAAGAGAGAAGTGGATTCTTCAAGACACATCTGTCCACCAGTGGCAACAATGTGGTAAGGAGGGAGAGGTTGACCATTGAGAAGAGAAAGCAAAACAAAAGGACCACATTCCCAGGAAGGCAACAGGATCCTGGAATGAGGGTGAATACAGAAATTGGCCTTTTGGTAAAGGAAGACCAGTTCCTCTATTCTGAAAGGCAGAGGTCTAGCCCTGTATCTAGATGTGTGAGTTTGGCTTATTTGCCTAATAGTGTAGAAGGGAAAATCCTTAGCCACAGTCAAAAGTGATAGCAGAGAAGCATCTGTGAAAAGTCAAAGGGAAGAAGCAGATAGAGGCACACACGCACGCATACACTCACGCATGCACGCACGCATGCACGCACGCACTCACACACACACATATTACCATGTGTATTGCCACCATTCCCCTTTTCTCCCCCATCAGCCTTGACCACCCCACCTTGCCCTCAGTTGAAAGATTCAATCTATATACTAAATTGTTTTCATTGTAGGATATCAAGCTCCTGAAGAGAAGTGCACAAGGTCTTGTTCTCATATTATATCCAAGTCCATCCCTACAATGTCTCCCTATACCTCAGCATCTTTGCTTGGTGATGGCAAAAGAAGTCTTTTGCAGAGCAGCAAAACTGAACTGTGACAAGTTAACTTGGGAAATCCAGTGAAATGAAAATGAAAGGTAGCAATGGAGAGAAACAAAGGTTGTGTAGTAGATCTGAAGTCCTTGGATGTCCTGTGGTGCTTCAGAACTTCCCATGAGTCTCCAAGTCTTAAAGTCAAAACAGGAATCTCAGTATTTCCCTCCATAGTGATATTTGTATTACCTCCCAATATTACTAGAACGTTACCTTAGTTGACCTGGGTCAGTTCTACAAAATGACATTGAAATAACCTAAAACATGCACATAGAAATATAGGAGGGTGGGAAGAAGTCATGGGAGGGTGGGATAAAATTCTCCAGCCATAAATCCTGGCACACTGCCAGGAATCCATACCAGGCAAGGAATCAGAGCTGTTGCTATAGAAGAGACCCAAAGGATGTAGTGATCTCCTTCCTGGAACCAAGACTGAGGAGCACCAGGTCCCAAAGAAACCCAGAACAAATGGCTAACTGTGGTGTTTACTAGCCTAGCGTACCAAAAGTGCATGTTTGGCCTCTAGGCTCACTTAGTACCTGTGGCTCCTCCCAGCACTTGTCTCTCTGCCTGTTTCCCTAAACCCAGCTTCCTTCCTCCAGCTTCTAGTTCTAATACAAACCTGCCATTTTGGTCACATTCTCTCCCTCTCTCTTTCTCTCTCTCTCCCTCCCTCCCTCCCTCTCTCTCTCTCTCTCTCTCTCTCTCTCTCTCTCTCTCTCTCTGTCTGTCTCTCTCCCTCCCTCTCTCTCTGTCTCTCTCTCTGTCTGTCTCTGTCTCTGTCTCTCTTTCTCTCTCTCTCCCTCTCTCCCTCCCTCCCCTCTCTCTCTCTCTGTCTGTCTCTCTCCCTCCCTCTCTCTCTGTCTCTTTCTCTCTGTCTGTCTCTGTCTCTGTCTCTCTTTCTCTCTGTCTCTCTGTCTCTCTGTCTCTCTGTGTGTGTGTGTCTCTCTCTGATGACTGTCTTCTTGGTTTCCTTGGTTCTCTCTTGGTCCTCTTGGTCCTCTCTCCTCTCTTCTCTCTTCCTCTCTCATTCTTCCCCACTTTCTTCCTCTCCTCTCATGATTCACAGCCTGGTCATGTTTAGTCTACTACTTTCTCGCTCTGCTCTGATATCTTCCAGATGCCTCTGGCTCTATTCTCCCTCATTCTACAATAAAAATCTTAACCCTTGCCATATCTTGGAGTGGTTGCCATAGTTTCTGTCCCTCTCCTTTGGTTCCTGCTCCTGCCTGTGAAGTCTTTATCCACTGACTCCTCATAGTTACATTATTTTTCAGTATTCTATTCTGTGTTCATGTGTCAATTGTGTGGATACACTCATGCCCTAGCATGCAGAGGTCAGAAGACAGTTTGGGGAGTTGAGTTTCCTCCCACCATATGAATTCCAGGGGTTGAATTCGGGTCATCAGACTTGGCAGCAGGCACCTTTAACTAGCCCCATAGTTCGAGCTTGCATCATCTATTTCCTTTTCCTAAAGTGATCCCAGGAAGAAGACATTTAAAGAACCCCTTAATTCTAAATGCAAGTTTCAAATATTAGGTCATTCATCTTTTTCTGTCAAGAAGACCAGAATGAGAAGTTTGGAGTTTTCCAAGAAGTTATCTTAGGGGAGTATTTTCATAAAGCAATGGCTTCAACATTGTGTAACATTATTTCTTGCTGAATAGAGACTAACAAATTGCCATATTCTTATAATGGGAAAGTTGATAGATGCCTTTGTAATTCATAGTCAACTTTCTTCTACCAAAATGTCAGAGCAGAAGATGGAGAGGTAGCTCAATGGTTAAGAACCCTTTCTGCTCTCAGAAGGACCCAAGTTCAATGCCAAGCATGGAAACTAGGCAGTTCACAGCTGCTTGCAACTCCAGCTTCAAGGGATCTGATGTCCTCTTCTGTCCTTGATGGGTACTCATTGCACATGCAGATATGCATACTTACACATTATTAAAAAACAAATAAGCAAATAAATAAATTGTCAAAGCAGGTTAGTTAGAAGATGGGGCTCAGTGGCTCTTGAGAGGAAAAGGAACATTTGCTTTGCTGGTGGTAGTTCAGCTGTATTTCTTTTGTTTTTATACAGGGCTTTATCATGTAGTTCAGGATGGCTTTGAACTTATTGACCTTCCTGCTTCAACTCCCCAATTGCTGAGATCATGGGCATGTGACACCACACCAGCATCTTCATATTTGATTTTAAGGTTAAAATAAAATGAGGGTTATTGGAGAATAGTGGTGGTTATTTTGAGACAACTTGCCTGGATTGACCTGACATGATAAAAAAAATACCCAAGTTCATTTGGTGGAGGGAATCTGGCAATTTAATGCAGAACTGTGGGAAAAATTTGAGGAACTTAAAGAGTTACTTATTTTCATTTTATGTGTACAAGTGTTTGTCTGGACACACACATGTGTACCACATATGTGCCTGGTTCCCATGGAGACCACAAGAAGACATCAGATTCCCTGGAACCAGAGTTACATAAGGTTGTGAGTCACCATGTGGATGCTGAGAATCCAACAGAGGTCCCCCACAAGAATAGCAAGTACACTTAATAGGTGACCCACTTCTCCATCACTAACCCATTTTAAGATTAATTGAATATGAAGAATTTAGCTGAATGAAAAGAAAAAGAAAAAGGAGGCAAAAGTAGAAGACAACAGTGGCTATTGTGACCCCCATTAGAATATACCTTTGAGTTATAGTTCTCTCTACAGTTGGGCATCTAGCCACCCCTCCCTTGCTGATAGTCATCTACAGTCCTTTTTGTCCCTCCAGTGATTTCCACTGGATTGTGGCTAGAGTCCTAACTGAATTGGTCTAGTGGCCTTCAATCAAGGAAACAGTGAAAGACAAGCCCTTGCCCCCATTTGTCCTTCCTCTGTGTGAGCAGTCCTACCTTTCCATGAACTCTGCTAGCCTTGGACCTCTGGATAACAAAGAATGATCACAGTTGTGTTAGCAAGCATTCCAAAGAGCCCCTTGTGTCTGTTCCGAGGTTTGAAAGCAGGTGCTGTCTGATTTGTGAGCTCACCCGTCTGCTTTCCAGCCACATCGAGACATTTGCAAAGTGCTATTCCTTGAAGAACTCTGATGGCTCCAAAGCTGCATCTTCACTGTGCTGCAGTCACTGGGCCTGCGTAGAATGGGGAGGTTTTCATTTAAGAGCAGAGCAGAAGAGGCCATCAAAGTTCAAGACTTGTTTAGAATTTATTGATTTGTTGATAAATGTCTTGCAGCTTCTGTTGGTATGATTGTTTTCTATGTAATGATTAAAAAAAAAAAAAAAACAGGTTTCAAAATTGTGGTTTGTTTGTAATAGAGATTTGGGATGTTGGAACTGACCTCAAGATTGATGTAATTAACTGGCTGTAGTTTGCTCTGTTTAATTGGCGTTGAAGTACAGACAAAGAGAAGGGAATTGTTGGTTAGTTAGACGTTGTTTCTGGCTGTGGAGCCCTTGGTCCCTCAGACAATGATGCTCCGACATTAGTTCCACTCTATCAACTCTCCCATGATTACTCTGCCATTATGCCTAATCAACAGCTGTGCGGAAACGCATTTAAATCATATTTTTCCTTCCTAGAAATTAGCAGATGAAGGATAATTACACCAAATAGCTTGAGTTATGATAAGCTGCTTCCTGCCTAACTCTGCCATAAGTGAAAACTTAAAGAAAATATAAAACTCTTATTCCTTTGGGTTTTTTTTCTTCTGTAAAGTATGAACTCATGGTCTTTTTTCCTATCTGGAAGCTGGGGATGAGTTACCCACTTACCTACCCAAACATACCTAAAACCTAAAGCAATTGCATTTACCTGGACTGGTGAGATAATTGGCTTATCAGATAAAGCGTTGCCTCCAAACCTGATGATCTGAGTTTGATCCCTGGGACCAACATGGTGGTGGGAGAGAACTGATTCCTACAAGTATGACTGCTACATACAAGCCATGGCACCTGTATTCACACACACACACACACACACACACACACACACACACACACACACCTGGTATTCACACACACACTAATAAATAAATAAATAATACATACATACATACATACATAAATAAATGCTTTTTTGAAAAAGAAGTCCATTAACTTATATGGGTTATATTTCCAACAATTATTCAAATTATTTTTGTTTTAGATTGGCACAATAGTTGGAGATCATAAAACACTGAGTCCTAACAACTGGTACCGAAACTCATGGTTGGCCCATAATCATGTTATACCCTTGCAATTTCATATGGAAACTGGAGTCTATATGTCATGGTGTATAGATTCTTCACTTGGCTGCCTATCAGTGACGAAAGGTAAACAATTGCCCACCATCACAGTTAAGCCTCTATGACACCAGAAAGGCAAGGCCCTATATTTAAATTTTTGTTTTAAGTTTTTATTTTCATCCTATGTGTGTGGGTGTTCTGCCTTCACATATGTTTGCACACTTATGCACATGTGTTATCCACAAAGGCTAGAGGAGCACTAAATTCCCTGGAACTGGAATTACAGATGCTTGTAGCCACTATGTGGGTACTGGGAAGCAAACTTGGGTCCTCTGAAAGAGTAGCCAGTGCTCTTAACTGCTGAGCCACCTCATCATCCCCATAGAGACCCCATCACTAGACTTCATTGCATATCATACCTTCACTTAAATGTATGGTTATAGCAAGTGTCAGAGGCCAGTACCATGGGGTGCTGGAGCATCATGGGAGTGGTGCTAACTGTGATGGGGCTGAACAGAAATGGCAGCTTATCTTAGAGACCAGAAGGTGCTTGGGAGTCTGACAGCCTTGTTTCTAAATCTCAGCTCTGTCACTTCAGCTGAATACTCTAAAATGTTCCTGTCCTCTGTGAGACCCTGGCACTTCCAGCTTCTATAACACTGAGAGAACTTTATTTTTTCTCTGCTATGGTCTTCTTGGTTTTTTTTTTTTTTAAAGCCGGGGCTTCTTCTCCTTAAAATATGTATGAGTGCACTGGTTACATGTGATGGTTAATCTTCGTTATCATTTAGTTATCTCTTCGTTGGAATCAACTAAGAGACAGGCATGTGGGTGGGCCTATTAGGACATTCTAGGATTGACTGAGAGAGAAAACCTCTCTTAGAGCAGGTAACCCCTTCCCATGGTAACCCAGATATAAAGACACCTGAGAAAAGAGGCACTGTTTTCACCTGTTTGCTTTCTCTCCTTGTTGGTGAGTCCTCTATCTACTTTGTTGCTGCTACTGCTGTTGTGGTCCTTTGCTAACATCACAATACAGCATCTCCACCCTTTCTTTGTAAAATACAGACCAGCAAATCTTCAGGAATCCTCCAAGACTTCAGCATCACATTGTGACTTGTAAAGCATCTAGTTTAATGCCCAGAGCAGTACTGAGTTTTCAGCCTCTCCAACATGTGGATAGCCATTGATGAACTACCAAACCCATATTATGTAGACCAATCTAGTAATTCCCCTTTATTCTGTTCTCTAGAGAACTCACAGTCCACATCTCTTTATGAAATGGTCCCTAGGAGTCATTCTAGCTCCTTGCCTTATCCAAAATTCTAATGCTTCTGAGAAATACTGTGGAGAGGAGAGGTCCGCAAACGTAATTATAGAGAAGCAATGGTCCTATGGATGCACAAACCATTAACTTTAGTGATCACCTTCTATCTATTCCATCCAATTAATCAATCCTGATTTGTAAATGCCTTAACTTAGTGTATATGAAGAAAACCTTATGCCCCAGGAGGTAGTGGTGCATGCCTCTAAACCCAGTACTCAGGAGGCAGAGGCAGAAGGATCTGTGTGAGTTCAAGGCCAGCATGGTCTACAGAGCTAGTTCCAGAACAGGCAGGGCTGTTACACAGAGAAATCCTATCTCAGAACACCAAAAAAGAAAGGAAGGAAGGAAAGAAGGAAGAGAGAGAGGGAGGGAGGGAAGGAGGGAAGAAAAGGAAAGAAGAAAGGGAGGGAGGGAAGGAAGAAGGGAGGGAAGGAAGGAGGGAAGAAAGGAAGGAAAGAAGAAAGGAAGAGAGGAGAGATGAAACTTTACATAATGAAAGGCCTGAACATCTAAACACAGAGACAAAGACATATGATCATGCTGAGCTGACCATAGATAAAGTTCACTATGATCATTAGTGCTAATTGTCAACTTGACTAAGTCATCTGGAAATGGACATGTGTAATTTATCTTGGTTACATTGATTGATACAGAAAGGCCCATCTGTAATTGTAGAAAGGACCACCCCCTAGGAAGAGAATCCTGGAATTCCCTTCCATGACAGACTGTAACTTGAACTGTGAACTAAAACAAAGCCTCCCTCTCTTCACTTGCTTTTGCCAGCATATCTTTTCATAGCAACCATGAGTTGCTATGTTCCATAACTTACATATTAGCACAATCACTTGGCAGGCTTGCTATGACAGACTGCTAGATTCTGCCCTGGGGTTTTGTACTCAGTGGACTCTAACAAAGTGACACAGGAGCTTCTGGATCCAGGGATCACACTCAGAGCATCATGTGTTGGAATCTAATGTCGATTGTTTGCTACAAGCTTTGAAGCATCATCTTCTCACTCATGTGCTCTACTGACACCTAATCTGATCACCTCGGAAGCATCCTCTGTTGCCTAGTAACTGCCCATCCTTCCTCACACTTCTTTATGCACATCTGTCCCCTCTCAATGACCCAGTTTCTCCTTTGGTGTCTTTTCAGAGCCTAGCACAGGTCTACAAAGTCCATTGACTTGACTTGAAATTGAGCTAAGTTCAAAAGAAAAGATGAATTAAATAACCTTAGAACCCTAAGGTTTTGTCCATTTTTTATTTGACTTGACTTGAGACAGTCTCTTACAACTCAAGCTGGATTCACATTTGCTATGTAGTCCAGAAAGATGATCCTCCTGCCTCCTGAGTGCTGGGATTAGAGGCACATGCTTCCTTGTCTATTTTATGCGGTACTGGAGATTGAATCCAGGGTTTCATGAGTGCTAGGAAAGCACTCTACGAGTGGGCCATATTCACAACTCCTTAAGATTTTACTAACCAAGGTTACATCATTGCTCTTTGTTGTCTTCTCCATGGAAGACACTAGCTAGCAGTTCACTAGCCCCATTTCCTGGCTTCCTGAGTACATAATTCTGTTTCTAGCTTCTTTGGCAATAAGATGTCATCTCGTGGGTTCAAGTCAATGCAACACACACACACACACACACACACACACACACACACACACACCATCCCACCCACATGTTCATTCATTCAACCTCCAGTCTTTAAACAAATTATTAGAAAGATAAGGTGAAGGATCTGAGAGATGAAAGGAACTTGAATTTCCAAATCCCTGCTTAGTGGAGAACTGTCTCCAGCCATGACCTCTCTTGAAATAGAGAACAACACTGAAGAGAAAATCTACTGAGATTATGGAGAGGATGTCTGTTCTTGAGGTTTTCATGCCTTCAACTAAATGAAATCATAGCCCAGATTTTATGCATGTGTGCCCAGACTTTGAGATAGCATCAATAATGGCCTCTCAGCAACTTTCCCCTTCCTTCATTGAGAAATGCCCATCCAATGAATATAACATCAACTTCTTCCACGGTCATATTAAGTAACTCGTAAAAGCCTGATGGCAATGCCTATTGAACCAGATAAACCCCCTGGTTAGATTGAGATGCTCACAATCTGAGGAAACCACCTTACCGAATACACTTTTCACCAAGTGCCTGACACACTCACTGTACCACTCATGGACCACCATACAGAAGAGGATGCCTAGGGGTTAAGGCATCTTAAGTCCCAAGCATGAATTCCATTTGTCTCTCCTAACCAATACAGGGTCCATATTTCTTGGAGCCCTCATTCTGGCTAAGGACAGGCATGGTCACAGGGTCATGCAGCCTTGCTAAAAATGGCCCCAGGAAGCACACACAGGGAACTGCACCAGCTGTGTAATACACGACTTTTTTTGCTTTTAAGCCAGAAGACCCTCCATCTGGTTTGGGAGAATGCCCTCACCTACTAAACTACACATCCTAGGTCCCTTACAAATCAGTCATGGGAAGGTCCTCAACGCCACAGTGTGGTATAAAGCATTACTTGGGTATGGCTTTCTTAAGGCAGTGGCAGGCACAGTTTCAAAAACTGATATGCACTTTTTAAATTTTGTTCTTCCTCCTCCTGGTTGGAACTCGTGTGTGATGGGTGGGAACAACATGCAACCAGTTATATGTACAAAGGGTCTGGGAATGCACCTATACATGCAGAACAGGGGCTCACTGCCCATGCTATTCCTCTCAGTTTCCCTTCAGCTCATTTGCAGAGCTGGTCACAGTTATCCTGAGAAGGTCCCCAACAAGCTGAAGCTGGCTCTGATCATGCCCACTGCAGTTGGGACAGTTGGTGGCATTGTGCTTAGCACAGCTTCTTGAGCAGTGACCATTGGACAGAAGACAACACTGAGATACCTAGATGAGGTCACAAGACACTCTGAATAGCCTCGGGGATTCTCATATTTAGTTGGGGTGGGAGCTCATGCTGATTCCTGTGATTTCACAGCAACATCACCTTGAAGTAATAATAGCCACTTACTCCATTGTTGATCCCCTGGACCAGTGACAGTGGTGCAGCATGGTTGTTCCCAGTGACCTCAGAAGCATGAGGGAAGGGGCCCTTGGCAGGCTAGTTTACTCACATGATACTGAATACTGGCTAAAACCTGAGTGGGGCTGTCAATTATACTGTCTACAAGGTGGGGGTCTGTAGAGAGCTGCGAAGTGCCACACCTTAAAGATGGCGCTGGCTTCTGCCTTCCACCTCCCCAAGGGTGAGTGCTCTCTGGCGTAAACAAGCCCTTATTTGGTTAAGTCTGTTCAGCCTTCTGCTTCCACGTTAGAGTAGCCTATCTGCAGGGTTCACGTAGTTCACTGGGGTTGGTTAGCACAAGGGGATTTAAGCCTGTGCAAGGGTCTCCCAGGTCTTGCAGGTCAGAAGAGCGTGTTCAAGGATCCTGATTAAAACTGCATGAAGATTTTCCCTAAGTCGCATCTTCCTTGCTGGCAGGGGTAGGCGCGTACAGGGGTCTCTCTCTATGTCCTATCCAGAAAGAGAAGGAGGAAGTGAGAGGGAGGATGGAAGACAGAGAAGGAGAGGGACAGGAGCCTAGATGAAAGCCATATTGTGTATTATAACCTGGGCTTGAAAGTCATCGGGACTCATTTCTGCTGTGTTCTTCTGATCCAAAGGGGAAAACCATGGATTCCAACCAAGGTGAGATTTTAAGAGGATCTACAGAATGAGTCTGGTACCACTTACCTGTGATCCCAGCACTGGGAGGCTGGCAGGAAGATTCTGAATTCAAGGCCAGCCTAAGTTACAGACTAAGACACTGTCTCAAAACAAAATAACATATGAAGTGGAGCATATCAAAGATAGCCATAGTATTTTTTTTTTACCAGAAACCATAGGAGAGGCAAGAGGCAAGGAGATATGTATATTACCATAGATCTGGAAAAGAAGATTTACCCACTCTGTTGTATGGTATATGTGCTCTGATACCTGGTAGCTATTGAGTCTCTTCTATTTTTCTTATTTCCTTTTTATTTCAGGAGTTTACTGTGTAGCCCAGCATAACCTGCAACTCAACCCACTGCTGTCTTCCTTCCTGATTCCCCATGTGCTGGAATTACAAGTGCCCATCACACCCAGCTTCTGCACTTGACAGATCATAAGATCCATTGTACTTTACAACCATCCACAGTCTGTCCTTTTTCCGACTCCTCCTCTGTAGAGGGCTGCAAAGTGCTTCCGCCTTACACCTCCCCAAGGGTGAGCGCTCTCTGGCGTAAACAAGCCCTTATTTGGTTAAGTCTGTTCAGCCTGTCTGCTTCCACATAGAGTAGCCTATCTGCAGGGTCCACATAGCTCATTGGGGTTGTTAGTGCAAGGGTATTTAAGCCTGTGCAGGGGTCCCCGGGGCTCTCACGGGTCAGAACATGTTTCAAGGATCCTGATTAAAACTGCATGAAGAAGATCTTCCCAGAGTCGTGTCTTCCTTGCTGGCAAGGGCAGGCGCGCATACACTCCTCAACCTTCAATTCCAGCCTCTATGCTGAGACCAGCCTCCTCCCCAGGGACCCTCCCCTTTTCCAAGATACACAGAGTCCAAGATACCAGTTTTACAACATCTGACTGTTCCCAATTAATGGTACTGAATAGCAAATGTTGGCGGGGCATCCTGGGAATATCCTATTCTCTGGTGTTCTTTTATGCATCTAGTGTGTAAGTGTAAACTTTAAATTCCATCTAAAAATACATATTGGCTTACTGTAACTACAAACCCAAGTTGCAGTAAACAAACTCAGAAGGGCTTGCCAAATCTTTGCTTCTAAGAGCCTATTAAGGAGCTTAAATATTTTATTTTGGATTATGTAGATAAAGCTTATAAGCATGGTTGTTTAAAAATACTGGGGATGAGAAAGCCTTTCTACTTCTTTCTCTACAACTGAGTAGAGGGAATAAAGCACAGCTTGTTCATGGCTCTACCCTGCTGGGTATGGGCTGGCCCATTCCAAATCACAGTAAAGCAGGGGCTTAAGCCATGACGACTCCTCAGTATGAACTAACATCCACCTGCTCGCTTCGTAAACACCATCTCAGTGGACACAATTCTTACATTGATTAGGAACCATTGACCCAGCCACTTCAGAAATCAGTATGGCAGTTCCCCAGGAAAATGGCAATCAGTCTACCACAAGAATCAGCAATTCCACTCACTCTTAGGCATATATTCAAAAGATGAACATCCACACAAGGACATCTGTTCCACCATGTTCATAGCAGCATTATTTGTAATAGATAGATGCCCCTCAACTGAAGAATTGATGGAGAAAATGTAGTACATTTGCACAATGGAGTACTACTCAGCAGAAAAAAAAACTATGGAATCATGAAATTCAAATGGATGGAACTAGAAGAAACCATCCGGAGTGAGGTAACCCAGTCACAAAAAGACGAACATGGTGTATACTTGCTCATATATGATTTTTAGACATAGAGCAAAGAATTACCAGCCTACAATCCACACCACCAGAAAAGCTAGGAAACAAAGAGGACCCTGAGAGAGACATACATGGTCCCTTGGAGAAGGGGAAATGAACAAAATTTCCCAAACAAATTGGGAGCATGGGGGAGGAGAGAGGGAGTTAGGAAGCAGGAAGATTGAGACAGGGAAAGAATAGAGGAGAGCAAGAAAAGACATACCATAACAGAGGGAACCATTATAGGTTTTAAGAGAAATATGGCACTAGGGAAATGTCCAGAGATCTACAAGGATGACCCCAACTAATAATCTAAGCAATAGTGGAGAGGCTACTTTAAATGCCCTTTCCCAATAATGAGATTGATGACTACCTTATATGCCATCCTAGAGCCTTCATCCAGAAGCTGATGGAAGCAGAAGCAGACACCCACAGCTAACCTCTGAGCCAAACTCCTGAAATCCAGTTGCAGAGAGAGAGGAGTGATGAGCAAAGGGGTCAATACCAGGCTGGAGAGACCCACAGAAACTGCTGACTTGAAGAAGAGGGAGTTCATGGACTCCAGTCTGATAGCTGGGAAACCAATATAGGACCCACCAGACCCCCTGAATGTAGATATTAGTTAAGAGGACTGGGCAGTCTACAGGGCCTCTGGTAATGGATCAGTATTAATCCCTAATGTACAAATGGACTTTGGGAGCCCATCCCACATAGAGGGATTCTCTCTCAGCCTAAACACATAGGGGAGGGCCTAGGCCCTGCTCCAAATGATGTGACAGACTTTGAAGACTCCTATGGAAGGTCTCACCCTCCCTAGGGAACAGAAAAGGGATAGGATGGGGGTTGGTGGGGGGAACAGGGGAAGACAGGAGGGTACAGGAACTGGGTTTGACAAATTTAAATATATATATGTACATATATATATACATATATCTATATGAACCATTGACCCTACTCATCCTCAGTGGCCACACTTGGGTTTTAACTTGTACCTATTACTCCTCAGACACCCCTCCTCCCTCCACCCCACACGCAAGTCTCTCTTGGTGCAGTAGAGCTGGTGCAAGAATGTTGATGGGCAGGGTCAGCAGTGATACTGAAAACAGGCAGCTGATGTAGCCCAGAGCCCCTATGGTTTTTATACTGTGAATAAGATCACAAGAGTTGGAATTGTAGCAATCCCTGCTTCTGTCACCTTGAACAGATGACTCTTCTTGAATCTCATTTTCTTCTAAATTCTCTACAATAATGTATTTACTGAGCACTTACTATTCACCAAGATCTTTGGGTTTAATCTTCATAAAAACCTTATAAATTAGATTTTATTATTACTCTCATTTCACAGAGAATGGAAGTGAGGCTTGAGCAACTAGATGACCTACTCAAGGTTGCAGAGTTAGTGTCAGAATTGAATTTAAAAATGAGGTCTGTCTGAGTCCATGGCTTTAACGCTTAGCTGCATACATGCTGAACCAGTCTACTGAGGCTCTCTTGATCCCTCTTGTCATTGCAATGAATAAGGTGATACATATGCAAAGAGTTTGTAAATATGAGGCATGAAACACATGCTAGCAGTTATGATGGATAGATTGTGCTGCAAGGGCTTATCCACTGGGGCTGGAGAGATGGCTCAGTGGTTGAGAGCTCTGGTTGCTTTTTCAGAAGACCTATTGGTTCCCAGAACTCTGTGGAGATTCACAACCACCTACAACTCCAGTTCCAGGAGATCCAACATCCTCTTCTGTCCACTGCAACATCCACGGTGCATATAACCTGTAGCATGCACCGTGCATAAAATCTCATATGTACATATATAAAATTAAATGAATAACCTTTTTAAAAAGGGGGCTGTCAACTCTGTGAGAATGTACAGCTTAGAAAAAGAGGAATCTAGAATTCTGGCACTGTGCTGCTACAGTGTGGGACCATCCTACATGGTTCACTTAGTGTTATCTTTGTCATTCTGCTTTAACAAAAAGGAAATCAAGGTGAAATGTCTTTCTGAACAACTTGATAATAGATTAGACTTGACAATCTTAATAAAATTGTGTCTGGTGTTTGAGGGTTATATAGAGAGAAATGTACCTAATAGTAATTCCTTTTATTTCCCAAGCATGTCAGTCAAAAAAAAAAAAAAAATTCTCAGTGAATCCCTCTAAGTCCATCCATAGGCTCGTATCTAACTGGCTCTAACATTGAAGTATGGATGCCTAATATTGACAGCTGAAGTGTCCCATGAATGATGAGGCCCCCACATTTTATCTGCCTAGACTAGATTTTATAAATAAAACAGTGACAGTTCCTCATTTAAAGTGTTCATTCACCTTCAAATAATTTATTACTATAATCCTTTTAGGTGTCAGGTAGAGACAGCGTTTCACTGAGTAGCCCTGGCTGTCCTGGAACTCACTCCGCAGACCAGGCTGACCTCAAACTCGGAGATCTTCTTGCCTCTGTCTCCCAAGATCTGGGATTTGAAGATGTGTGCCACCACTGCCAAGCCTATAATCCTATTTTTTAAATTAAAGTGTCTTTACAACTCCTTGCTTAAGGAGCACTCCTAACTGAGGGTGAGAAATTGCGTTTGTTACTTTTCTCACTGCTGAATACCCAGCAATAAGCAGCTTTAAAGGGAAGAGGGGTCTGTTTGGGTGCCCAGCCTGAGGGTACAGCCCATTGAAATATGGAAAGCATGGCAGTGGGAGGGGCTCACAGCTGTGGCAGCACAAGTACAACACTGCCTGTCTCTGGACCAGGAAAGTGAGGCCTGGCAGGAAGCAGGGCCAGAGTGAAGTCTTAAAGACTGTCAAGAGAGTCTCACTTCCTTCGGTGAGACTGCAAAACAGTCCTGCTAACTGCACACGTCACACCATGAAACTACATGAAAAAATTTCACATTCAGACCCTAGCATCAGCCTTTTCATTCTTTTCTTATGAACTTTATGACCAAGCACCACCCTATATATAAAAACCTTAACAATGTTATCCTGTGATCGAGAGTCCTACAGACTCAAAGCATAATGAGAATTTCAGGTAAGAAAAAAGTTACAGAGGAAAAGAGTGGTGTGGCATTTCTTGGTCACTTAAATTCTACACTGCATTGTTTCCTGTTAAGAGAATCCTTAAGGAAATAAAGGTTCTAGACAATGATGAGGTAATTAAGTTCACTGGGCATTTCCCAAACTGACTTCACCACAAATCATTTTTCTTTTTCTAAACAAGAATAGCATACCACAGAATTCATGCCTCATGAAAGTTTGGTAAAGGCTATTAAACTGGCTCTGCAACAAAATGAACAGCAAGTGACCAAAACACTTGAGCATGCCAAAACATGCCAAGCTGAGAGAACAAAGTAAAGAATGTAACTGGTTTTTTTTTCCCCCCGCTGAGATGCTATTCTAAAAGGATCTGGTGGCAAAAATCCATAATGTGTTCTAAAAATCCTACAAATTTAGTGTTATTTATATTCTACATTATCACAAAGGATCACTTATAACATGAATATAAGTTTCAAGGAATGAATAAGGAATGGAATAAATAAACTACAGTTCTAGATTAGTAGGTAGAGTATTTGCATAACACACAGCAAGTCCCAGGTCCCATCCCCAGCACCATATAAACTAGGCATCGTGGTATACGAGTATAAACCCATCATTTGGGAGGTGGAAGCAAAAAGATCAGAAGTTCAAAGTCATCTTCAACCACAAAGCAAGTTTGAAACCAGACTGTGATATACGAGTCCCCATTTCAATCAATCAATCAATCATCAGTTAACACAGTGAGAAAACCAAGGTCCTATTGAAGTAAAAGATAAATGTAAAAGGGAATGGCCAACATAAATATTATAACTTTAAACTTAGTTCCAAATTTTCTAGTGACTAAAACAGAATGGGATTCACAACCATTTACACAGTTGGCATAATAACAAAGGAGAAAGTGTTCACTGGTGCAGAAAGAAAGCATAGCTTTAGGGCTGAGAATTCTAAAAGAAATTGTTTAAATGGAGACTTTCCTAGGAGACCCAGTACCTCTAACCATTCCCCAAACACTGTAAGAAACACACATTGCTAATTCTTAGTATTGCCCGTAATAAGCCTGAGAGCCAAATGTTAAATTTTACAAAGCTAATGGGATCTGTTTGTCTGTAGTTGATTTGGGTAGATGATATGCAAATATAATAAATAAAAATAAAAATAAAAATTGGTTTTGTAGCTCACCATTTGAAGACTCAAACTAACATCCAAGTGAGGAGGGGGTACATGTTCTTCATAGTTAAATAGCAAATGTGGCTAATGCTCACAGCGAGTTCAACGTACCCAGGAGCACTCTCAGCACCTGTTAAGTATCCATCTGCTTGATCCTCACATCTCTGTATGCTCTTTATTTTACAGATTACAAACTGCAAATTCAGGGACCAAGTACACAAGGTCACATTGTTAATACACTGTGTATTGTGGCCAATGTTTGCAATCAACTGTCTACCTTGTTGATGGGGAAAAGGAAACAACATTTGGGTCAATGCACAGAATCTGAAGGTAATTCAGTGTCTTGGCATTCTAGACCTGGCTAGCAAGATTCAGTGGTGTCAGTCACTGAGGGTCAGTCAGAATCTGTGGTGACTGTTGTTGACTCACAGCCTGACAGAATCTACACTCACCTTGGAGACAAGTCTCTGGGTGTTCCTTTGAGGGGCTATCTAGATTAGGTTCATTGACATGGGTGGTACCATCCCAGGAGCAGGAATCTTAGACTAAATAAAAAGGAGAGAGTGAGTAAGCATCAGTGTTCGTCTCTCTCCGCTCCCTGACTGGAAGGAAGGATATGGCCAGCTGCCTCAAGCTCAAGCTCGTGTGGCCATGTCTTCCCCACCATGACAGACTGTCCCCTCTAACTTCTCCCTTAAATTGTTTTTCCAGATAACTTATCACAACAATAAGACAAGTAATTAATATAGAGTCCTAGCAAGAAAATGAACTTCTGAGTTTTTAAAAACAGAGAGAATCGAAAACAAGAAATTGGTTAGAAGAAGTGCTAAGAATCTGCCAGGGAAAGGAAGGCAGCCTGGAGACTGCCACCAATTAGAAAAAGGAAGGTCCTGGTCTTATGAAGCCTTGGGGTGGGGTCCCCTGCAGAATCAATAACATCTGCTAGCCTAGAGAGTCACACAGAAGCCGTTAGGACGCCCCCAACCTTCCTTGCCTGCCTTCCAGTATCTCACTAGCAGAATTGTAGTGATGCATTGTTTATGATCTAATAAAGCCATTGGAGATCAGTTTGCAAAACCAGCCACATTAGTTACTTATAGAAACTAGACAGTGATGGCACACACCTTTAATCCCAGGACCTGGAAGACAGGCAGATGGATCTCTCTGAGTTCAAGGTCACCCTGACCTACACAAGAGTAACAGAGCTTTGATCCTAGCACTTGGGGTCACACACCTTTAATCCTAGCACTGGGGAGGAGAAGACAGAAGTGATTTGACTGAGAAGAGAAAGGAAAAAAAGGAGGAGGGGGAGACAGAAATTAAGAGCCTTTTGCCTCTGAGGATTTGTGGAGACAGGGTTGCCATTTCATCTGGGTAGAGGTGAGATCTGACTTAGCTGTTTTGCTTCTCTGATCTTCAGCTTGAAGCTTGAACCCCAATATCTGACTCTGGGTCTTTTATTTTTTGTGCTACACAGAATGGTCCAGAATTTTATCCACAGGGAAACACACACTGTGAGGTTCAGCCACCTTGTGATAGAGGGCTGAGCTGTAAAAGGTTAAGGAAGAAATCCAAAAACAAAGCCTTCAAGACTGGCTCAGGTGCTCACAGCATAAATGTGAAATTTCCATTTCCAGTAGCTGGAGCATCTGGGCTTCAGGAGGCAAATTACAGGCTAATTTAATGCTCACCCTCCAAATCCCAGGTCTCTGCAGCAAGAAAGAATCCACTTTGGGTTTGAAATAAGAAACCACGGGGCAAGGAGGGGGCATTGAATTTAAAGCCATGGAATTGTTACTCAGGAGAAAATACATACTGAAAATCAATTTTGTAATTATAGGCTAATTCCATGAAAATGTTTTCTGTGGCACGGTAAACAACTTAGTAAAAGTTCTAGGTCTTCCAAGCCATTTATGAATGTGCTTCTTTCATTTCAGTCCAAGTGGGTCTATACTTGCATGGGTAATGTCTGTCAGAAAGATGGTCTATGACTTCTGTCCACCAGTATTATTGCTAGAACACTAGTCTAATAATAAGGTCTAAGGTAATACCTGCGGAAGAACATCTGAGAACTTTGCCTCATGAATTTGTAGTAAAAGCACATTTCTAATAGAAGCTTACTTTCTAAAACTCCTAAGGTTACAATGTGCACATCCCCACCAGAAATAGGAGGTAGAAGACGAGAATTGCCTCACGCAGGAGATGGTGTTAAAGGGTTCCATGAAGAGAGAAACATTGCTTCCAGCTGGGGAATGTGGAACTGGAATGAGTAAGGATTTGGAGAGGAGATGGCATCAGACCTGCAGAGACAGGCAATGAGAACTCGGCACTCACAGACAAAGCTATGTGACATCGCAGAAACGGCAGCCCAGCAGTATCAGGCAGCCACTTACTGAAGCAACGGTGCTGGAAGGAATGGACAAGGGATTGAAAAGAAGGTTGAGTATATTTGAGGTGCCTTCTTAAATCCATCATGACATACATCTTCAATGGGAATGGCTAGGAGAAATTTCAAATATGTGGGGCAGATTCCCAGTCTTTTGGGACAGGTGTCTCAGAGGACAATTATTTACTACATTCAGCCCAGGGAGAAGAATGCTGGCTAGATGCATCACAGACCTTGCTAGAGTTTATATATGAAATCTTCCCCCGCAAAATGCTCCTGTCTTGAAGGTTTGGCCCCCAGCTTGTAGAGCAATTTTGGGAGATGATGGAAGTTTTAGGAGGTCAAGCCTGGCTGGAGGAAGTAGCACATCATGGTGGCTGTATCTTGTTCTGAGCCCCCCCTCTCTCTCTGCTTCCTGTCCACCATGCCATGTGTCCCCTCCACCATCATGTTCTACATCATCACCAAAGATTACATCTACATCTACATCAAAGATTATGATCTGAAACCTTAGAAACAGGAGATAGTGAGTCCTTCCACTCTTAAGCTTTATGTCCCAGCAATGAGGACAGGCAGCATGCTCAGAGTTATGTCACCAGTGCTGTTTTGAGTACGAAGCCTGAGCAGTGAGGACAGGCAGCATGCTCAGAGTTATGTCACCAGTGCTGTTGTGAGTACAAAGCCTGAGCAGTGAGGACAGGCAGCATGCTCAGAGTTATGTCACCTGTGCTGTTGTGAGTACAAAGCCTGAGCAGGGGGCAAAGCATGGACAATTGATTTACAGAAAATGCACAGGTGTAATGTAATGAGCAATTTCCCCTTGTTATAAGGAGGCAAAGGTATATTACCAGCTTCAAGTGAAAATAATGGAACATAAAAACGTTTCACCTCATAAGAAGAAATAATTTCATGCTGCATGACTTTTTTGCCAATGTGAGTATTTGACTACTGTTACTGGATTTTCTTGGCCCGGCCAATCTCACCACCCTTGGGCCCCAAGTAAACACACAGATGCTGTATTAATTATAACTGCTGGCCAATGACAAGGGCTTCTTATTGGCTAGCTCTGTCTTAATTTTTAACCCATTTCTATTAATCTAAGTATTTCCATGTGATCTTATCTTACCAGAGAAGGGTCAGAACCTGTTACTCCTTTGGCTGCCTACATGGCAACTCTGTGGCAGGCTCTGTCCACCTACCTTTCCCAGAATTCTCCTCGTCTCCTAGTCTCACCTATCACCCTGCCTTATTGGCCAACAGTGTTTTATTCATCAACCAATAAGAGAAACAAAATACAGAAGGACTTCCCCCCAACAGGTTACTCTCATCCTCTGAAAAAAAAAATGCAATCTAACATCAACAAACTAACAATTTCAAAAGAGCATGACAGAGAAACTTGTTCAGCTATCAAAACAAGAATTCTAATTTCAAATAGCCAGAGCCTCACTAAATATTTCTTATAATATTTATGGGTTTGTTTGCATATTGTTAGCAACAGCATGAGTAGTATCAACCTCTTCTACAAGGTTGCCATGAGAAATTAACTGCAGGCTGGAGTCTGGAGAGGTAGCTCAGCAGTTCTCAGCACCCACTGCTCTTTCAGGGGAACCAGGTTCAGTTCCCAGCACCCTCAGCATGTGGCTCACAACCGCCTGGAACTTCAGTTCTAGGGGGTCTGTGTTGCTGGATTTTTCTTGTCTCTCCAGGTCCTGCTGCCTTTCTCAGCCCCAAACAAACACACAGATGCTATATTAATTATAAAAGTGTTGGTCTGGCCAAAGGCTAGGGCTTCTTATTGGCTAGCTCTGTTTTAATTACTAACCCATTTCTACTAATGTAAATATTTCCACATGGTCTCATCTTACTGGAGAAAGGTCTGTACCTCTTATTCCTTTGGCTTCTGTAAGTCTGAGTACCTTTTTCTAGACTTTCTATTCACCTGCATACTTGTGTTCCACACACATACATTCAGGCAAACACATTTAAAAAAATAAATTAGTCTTTTTTAAAAAAAATTCAGAGCTGGTAGCTGAGCTCAGAAGTAGAGTTCTTGCCCAGCATGTGCAAAGCCCTACTAGGTACAACCCCTACAATTAAAGACAAATATATAATAAATATAGAAATTTAAGTCATTAGCATTTAATATCTTATATTCATTTGTTTTAGAACTTAATATATTCTTATTTTCAAATATATATGTATATATAATTTTGTATTGATTGGCTGATAAGGATCACTTGTAATGGAGGAGAGAATTTGTTTGCAAAAATAAAAACAAAAGCAGCTAGTCTGTCACATCATTACCTAAAGCATTAATAATGGGTTACTAAAAGTAATGACAGAAATAAATTTTTATTTCTTCAGAAGAATTTCATATTCATGGTCTAGACTAATCCCACCTTTACCCTCATGAGTCTATCTTTTGGTTTGTGAGACAGGATTTCTCTGTGTAGCCATAGATGTCTTGAAATTAACTTTAGCCTAGGCTGGCCTTGAACTCAGAGGCCTGCCTGCCTCAGCCTCCTGAGTGCTGGGATTAAAGGACACCAGCTTTCTCACTGGCCTTATAGCCTGTCTTTCCCATGCTTCAGGAGCTGTAAAGTGAAGAACACTGTCCCTCCCCACACTAGGCCAACTGAATAGGGGATGAGGTACCCACTCAGCATTTTTAGCTAGCTTTAGACTGATGGGCCTTGGGTTTCACATTCACTACTGTCACTAACTTATTCTACGATTCATATGTGCATCTGTCCATCCATCTGTTTCTCTCTTGTTTTAGGGTCTGAATCCTGAGCTTTGTACACACTAAGAAGTAACTCATCAATAAAGTACATCCCCAGTCCTATTCAGGTGTTTTAACCTATGTTGGCTTCTAAAAGGATAATAATAATCTATCTCATAAAACATTAAATAATCAAAAAAATAAAATAATGTACATGAAAGTTCTTTGGAAAACTAAAACCAAACACAAATGTGAACTTAAGGCCAACTTGTGGTTACTCAGTGAGACCCTTATGTTCCTACGGGCCTGTAATCTCTCGACCCTTTGTTTCTGACTTCAATCCGGGAAGAACACTGTTTCCTTAACAGAAGAGCCAAAGCATATGACTTTGATTTTTCTCCTAGCATGTGGCTTGAAGAAGCCTTTTGTTGGCTCCTTGGGAATTCATAACGTTGAAAGAGGAAACAAAATTCTACCCAAGCCAAAGATGGGAAGACAGGAAGAACAGGGAATCCCTGTGATCTCCTGGGAAACTAAAGAACAGTCACCACCTCACCACCTAGACCTCTGGGGGAAAGAAGGCTGAGTTTAAACTTTCTGGTAGTAGGGGAGGTTACCTAAAACATACCTACAGTGGGCAAATGCTGCTACCCTGCTTTTTCCAGACACAAAGGATCTTGCTACCCTGAAGACTCTCCTTACAAAGTTTCCTTTACCTAGTGATTCCTGCCTCCTGCTTTTTTTTTTTTTTTTTTTTTTTTTTGTCCTGTTTTAAAAGTCTTTTCTGGAGGGGTCTTCCAAGCCAAAGTCATCCTCATAACAGGCCAGGGTAAAAACCTTGAGAACTTCAAACTGTCCCGTTATAGGCATTCATCAATGGGATGTCAATTCAACATTTTGACTGTTTTTCTGTTGTGTCCTAACTCCTCTACAATAAGCTCCCAGAAGACAGGGAAGGGCTTGATTTTGATAACATCCCCAGAGTGGGATGGAGTATCTAACTCAGAGAAGGGCCAACATTAAATATTTATTGAGTCAATGATGGAAGAAATATGATAAAAATTAAAATAAAAGCCTCCAAAGCAGATTATCTCAGGTCACAAATCATTTCTAGGAAGGCATATTGATGCAAATATACATAAAACTCTTAATTAACTGTTTTTCAGGGAAGACTTATTACAAGTTAATGAACTCCAGAAAAGGAGGATATTTAATAAACCGATTACAGTAATGTAATATCAATAGGAAGGACTATGCTGGATGTGCTAAGAGCTTCTTACAGACTGGATCATTTATACTTCCAAACCACTCATGCAGGACATTTTGAGAAAGACCATGAAAAGTTTAGGGTTGTTGTGTCCCAGGCCTGAAGACAAAATCCCCTGGTCAGCAGACACAAGGGAGGAAATGTCTTTCTGTTCCAGTGTGATGTGCTGGAAGGGAGTTCTTGATGGATACACTTGGTTTTTCTCAAACTATTAGGACAGCTTCCAGGAACACAGATGCCACTGTGACCATCCTAAGAATGTGACACATTCTTAATTTGTGTGTGTGTGTGTGTGTGTGTGTGTGTGTGTGTGTGTGTGTGTGTATGTATGTGTGTGTGTACATACATTTGTATGTAAGTATACATTCATTTGTGCACATGTGTACACCACAGGTTGGCATCATGTGTCTTCCTTAGTTGCTAGCCACCTTAATTTTAGGGAGAATGATTTACTAAACCCAGAGCTTTAACCTGGCTATGTGACTAGCAAACCTGTGGGTTCTGCCTTTCTCCACTTCCTCAGACATATGCTGACCCACCCAGCTTTTTACATGGCTACTGGGAATACAAACACAGTTTCTCATGCTTTCATAGTAATAATTTTACCAACTGAGCCATGTACCTAGCCCATAATGTTCTTCATTTTTAGCAAGCTATATTTCAACACACCATGCTTTCTGGATGAAAGTCAGTCACTGTCCTAGGGTTTCTATTGCTGTGAAGAGACACCATGACCATGTAAACTCTTATAAGGGGAACATTTAATTGAGGGGGCTCACTCAGAGTTTCAGAGGTTTGGTCCTTTATCATCACAGCTGCAATCATGGCAGTGATCATGGTGGTGTGCAGGCAGATGTCATACTGGAGAAGGAGCTTAGAGTCCTACATCTTGCAGGCAACAGGAAGTGGACTCAGAGTCACACTGAATAAAGCTTGAGCAAAAGAGACCTCAAAGCCCAACCCCCAGTGACACACTTCCTTCAACAAGACCACACCTACTCTAACAAGGCTACACCTTATAGTGCCACTCCTTATAAGTTTATGGGGGCCAATTACTTTCAAACTATGACGGTTACCTTGCACTGTCTGTTCCCCCCTCTCATATGTGCTTATTCATACAATCTGGTGCAATTTTTAACAAAATGTACTCTTCCCTGTGAAACATGTAATTAACCATCTTCCTCACTAAGTGGCTTACTCTATTTGTATGTTAGGGGTTTTTGTTTGTTTGTTTTTGTTTTTTTAAGAATCTGAGTAATGAACCTACCTCTTGTGAGGTTTTAAAGGCACTAGGATTCCTTTTCTTTCCATGAAATGGATGTACACAATAATTCACACTGCAAATAAAGATGTGTTAAGTGAAAGTGAACACTCTGAGAATGATGAGCACCAGTTTCTGTAGAGGGATCCAATGGACGATGCTTTGGGGCTATCCCTTTGGAAAGCAGAAGTAAAAACTCCAGCCCACACTTAGTTTCCAGAGAGAATTCTTTGCTTTCCTGTAAGCAAGACTTCTCCATGTTTTATTTTATAGCAGGCCTGTGTTCTTTAACTGTCCTAAAATTCTGCAAACAAATTCTAACTCATTAAAAGAAGACAGAAATGAGACAATTTAAATGCTGTTGTGTAGAAACCAGTGAGATGGCTTGAACTATAAAAAAGTGTCTGCTGCTTACACCAGAGACATGAGCTTGATTCCTGGGACCTACATGGGGGAAGGAGAGAATAGACCCCCTCCCCAAAAAACATATAAAATTTATATAAGACTCCTAAATAGGCACCCTCCCCCAATATATATATATATATATATATATATACATGTGTGTGTGTAACTTAAAATTGAGTGTGTTTGTTTCAAATTTCAAAACACCAAGCAACCGCCCTCCTTTTTCAAAACTCCCAGCACCCCCTTTCCTTCTGCCATTGTTTCTTATATGCCTGACAGAAATCCCAAGACCTCTGACCCTAAAAGCCTGAAGAGACTTGCATTTCTCTCACTTTGTACACTCAGTCCATCAAGCCATGAGCTTGCCTTATCCCAGAGACTATCGTGAAGTCACGAAGGAGGAAGACATCTGACATTTGTCCTCTGTGAAACCTCGCCCTGCCTCTGTTCAGTTGAAAGGGGCATGCAGAACTGCATTTTTGATAGGAGTTTGTTTTTAAATTTATTCTATCAACTATGGTGAGCATCCAGCAGGGCTTCCTGGATACAGAATATACTTAGTATACATTTTCGGTGTAAATTCTGCTAAGGAACGGGGAAATAGAAAACAGCACAAACCGGCAGTCGCTCAAACAAATCTCTTCCATCTGCCTACCTGGCTATAGGTGGAAACAATCAACTAAGCTTCAGGGACTAGTGCTGGACTAGTGCTCGGTTCTCCCGGAAGAGCATGGCCAGAGCTTCAGCTTCACAAAGGCTTAGAAAACCCCTGTGCTGTCTGAGTGACTCAGAGACACTCCAGGAGGTTCCCACCAAAAGAGGTTCTAGGAGAGTCTTCACTTAGGCTGGGCCGTGGCCTATCTCCATCAACCCTACCCCCTACCCATCCCAGTCTTGGTCTCTTTCTCTCTTCAGGAGAGAAACCTTGGCTCAGAGTTGAGTCTGTCTGGTCTCTGATGTCCTTTGACTTTCACTTTTTTCTCACAACGACCTTGAAACCCCTCCCCCTGCCCCATTAGTTTTTCTTTTCTGGGAGTCTTCCTGTGGCAGTGTGTCTGTTTTATACTTTCTCAATCTAAGTGGCTTCTTCTGGCCTCTACCACCCGTGGTGATGCTCAAGGGACCTGGGTGCGCTGAGGCTTTCCCTGGCGGTTGGGAGCACGAAGGTAAACTGATCCAAGTATTAAGTGGAAACGCGGACTTCCTTTAAAGTAACACTTTATAAACAAGAATAACCTTGAAAAGGACCTTCACATTTCGCTCAGGAAATTGGCCAGCCGCTTACCGATCCCCTCCGCCATCACAGATTGGCTGTTTATGCTGCCGGAGGGGGCTCCTTGCACCCTGCCACTCAAATACCTACTCTCTACTTTGGGCGTAGTGGAGCGGAAGGATGGGTCGGGTAAGCCTCTGAGAAACAAGGGTCTTCTCCCTTCTCCTAGGTGAGCTGGGGTCACCTCAAGCCAGAGCTTCTCTGTCCCTCCGGGGCTACTTCTGTGACTGTAACTTGAGCCTCTCCAAAGAATTCTCTTACCTGTTCTGGAGTTTCTTAGGGTCCCGGCTTCCCATCAACCTGGACCTACCTGTCAGCAGAACTATCCAGCAGTTCCCACCCCGGAACCTTATGGCAGCAATGGGGCTGCACTGGCCGTTAATGGCCATCATTCATTTTTAATAGAAAGGTCACAAGAAAGATGGTAAGCGAAACCCGGTCGCGAGTCAATTTAAATAATATTCCTGGGGAAATCCAATCACTTAAAACTGAGACACCTACGCTAGTGAGAGAGAGAGCGCCCCGCCCGTCTGGCGGGGAAGAGCGCGCAGGCTGAATTAATCAAGATCAAGGGGCTCCCGGGCTGAGAGCTCAGCCTTAACCCTTCCAGCGCCGCGGGGTGCCCAGGTGCGGGAGGAAGAGCGCGGCCCGCAACGGCCGAGATGCCCAGAGCGACCCCGCGCAGGCCACCTCTGCTGATTCCCGCGGCTCCGCACGCTTCGCCCTGGTCCTGGCGCCACGGCGCCCTGGCTCGAGGTCACAAGCTCCCGAGGCGGCTTCGGCAGTGAGCAGTAGCCGCCTCCCGCAGCCTCGGCGCGCCTTGGGCTCCTCCTCCCGCCCCAGCGTGGCCAAGTGAGCACCGCTCGGGCGGCAGGTAGCCGGGGCGCGGGAGGTGGCGCGCGCGGGATCCATCGCAGCGCCCGGCCGCGCTGCCAGACAGAGCTCCGAACCTCGCTGTCCCGGACGCCGGCGGAGGTCTGTACCGGCTATGTGGGGCCCGGGGGTTACGGCCGAGGGTCTGTCGGTGGCTCCAGCACCGCCACCGCTGCTGCCGCTGCTGCTGCTGCTGGCGCTGGCGCTGGTGGCGCCCTCGCGGGGCGGCGGGGGCTGCGCGGAGCTGGCGTGCGGCGAGCGGGAGCGCTGCTGCGACTCGGCCAACGCCACGGCCGTGCGCTGCTGCAAGCTGCCGCTCCACGCCTTCCTGGACAACGTGGGCTGGTTCGTCCGCAAGCTCTCTGGGCTGCTCATCCTGCTGGTGCTCTTCGCCATCGGATACTTCCTGCAGCGCATCATCTGCCCCAGCCCACGCAGGTACCCGCGTGGCCAGGCGCGCCCTGGCCAGGCACGACCCGGGCCTGCCGGGGAATCCGGGCCGCCGGGGACCGCGGGGCCACCCGACGACGACGATGATTCGCCTACCCTGTTGCGCGACGAGGTGGCCGCGGGCTCTCAGGACTCACTGCTGGACAGTGGCGGCGGCCGGGGCCGAGGAAGTGGCGGACGTCTGCCTCCTTCCTGCGTTTCAGAGCACGAGCTGCGAGTGGTGTCGCCGGTCTTCCTCCAGCTGCCCAGCTACGAGGAGGTCAAGTACCTGCCCACCTATGAGGAGTCCATGCGCCTGCAGCAGCTCAGCCCTGCGGAGGTCGTGCTGCCGGTGTCGGTGCTGGGCCATCCGCGAGGCGGCAGTGCCGGGGACCCCGACGGCGGCCAGGGCCGCTTTCCGCTCATCTGAACGCCTGGAGCCTCACAGGTCACCCAGACCGTACGAGGCTGCGAGTTGCGTGTGGCACGCAACAGCTGGTGTGTTGGCGGCCGCCACTGACTGCCTTTGACCATACCTAGCATCCCCGCACAACCTGTCGCCCCGCGCCTGGGTTGGGGTCAGTCCCTTCCCTCTCGCTCCCTGGGCATCCTGTGTTTTTCTGTGTTTCTTTGGGCTCAAGGCTGGGCAGCTCGGTGGGGACGACAGCCTTTGAACTAGCTCGCAGCTCCTTTTGGACGGTCGTCCCCGCCTTCTGCCATGCCTCCCCTTGTGTTCACTGTAAGTGCCTGCTTTTCCAATCCAAAAGAACGCATAAACCTTTGATGTGTCTAGAGACCCGCGGTTTGCTTTATGTTTGAAAAGGAAGGAGCTCGGGTCCATTCCTCGCCCTCCTGCTTGGATGGGTCCTGATCTCCCAGGACTGAATGGTGAGGCCATTGGCTCTGGGCCACACCAGTGACTGCTGCATGCGGGTCTGTGGAGGCAGCGCTTGGCTGTGATGGGATCCCTTTCTTGAGAAGGATTCAGAAAACCCTTTGGTGTCTTCCTGGCCTATCGAATAGTCACAGATGACGGCTCACAGTTAGGTGGGGAGGGATAGCATGATGGATGGTTTAGTTGCTGCCAGATGTAGCAACTCATTAATCCAGAACGTATTTGTAATTTGGTACCAATGAACTTTTGGGTTTTGTCAGTAAGGTGTTTATTTTGTCTTTTACTTTTACATTTTGTCGTGCACTAAACACATCAAGAAGGTAGTTCAACAGATTGATGGGGTAATCACTGTTCTGTTTTAGGCCCAATAACAATCAAGAAGTCACCCACATTCTGCCATTGTTTAATACAGCGTTGGGCATTATTTCATTAAAGATGTAGGGATGGTCAAACAGGAAATGTGACATAAAAACATGAAGGATATCTTATTTTCACTATTTGAGAATATATTTTATTTTTACTACTGAAGCATAATACATAACTTTTTATAATAACTGTGTAGTCTGGGTCTTACCTGTATCTTTCATCATGCAATTGTATGTAAAAAGACCATTGGTACATGTATGACACACCATGCAGCAAGATGGCTTGCCTGTATTTCCTTCTCTATTTTTCTTTTAGGATACATTCTGCAACGTGCTCCGAAACATAAGAAACAGAATCATAACTTTTGCTTAAACCTGTAACTTTGCAGTAAGGTGCAAAGGATTCACCCAACCTATCTTTCTTAAAATTAAACAGTATCATTTTACTAAGTTTTGAAGTTCCCTTTAAGCAAAGGGCAATAGGATACAACTTTAATGCCTCGTGTGTAATGTACATATGGTATTATCTGTGTACAATGTATACATTGTATGCCATACAGCTGTGGCAGCTTAGCTAGCATGAAAGGAAAGGATGAAAAGGAATACAGCCTTTCCTGGAGAAATGTGAATAGTACCAGTCGTCAAGAAAGATTATCCACAGAGGTCTATGATTGAAGAAACTGGGCAAGCCTGAGAGATCTTCAAGTACCTGACTTGTATTTAAAAAAAAAAAAAAAAGATTTGGTTACTTTTAAAAGCTGATTGAAAATGTCTGACCTCCTGGCAAATTTTTTTAATGTATGAATTATAATAAAATAATAGTTTGCTTTAAACGTCTCAAAGCTAATGACCCTGTCATTAAAGAAAACCATTGGAAGTGCATTAAAAAAGAAAACCACTAAAATGTTTATCTGTGTTTTCTTTCTTTCTTTCTTTTTTTTTTTTTTTTAAGACGGGATCTTTGTTTTTAATCCAGGCTGATCTGGGACTCACTCACTTTGCAGCAGACTGGCCTCAAACTTGCCTCAGTCTTGATGCCCCTACCTCCCAAGTCCTGAGACTAAAGGTGTGAGCTGCCATGTCTGGCTATCTTTGTACAATTTTATTAGATTTATGACTATATAGGAAATGTGTATCTCTTGTTTAAAAGCAATTTTAAACTGTGAACAGACAGACAAAAAATAGGAATTGAGGTTTTATAAATTTAAAACAATACAAGATTTAAACAAACAATTATACTGAATTATATATTTATGTTACTCAGATATAGTAAATTTGTGTTATATGTCACTATCAGTACAATTAATACAAAAAATGAGCTTACTTTTAGTGCATCTATATCTTAGATATATTCAAGAGTGCCATGTCTTGAAGACTCAGGTCTTCTCATCAATAATAATAATAATAATAATAATAATAATAATAATAATCCCAAATATGGTAACTCATCTGGAATGCAGAAGTTTACATGCTAGATAAACATATACATACATACATACACATAATGTACATGTCTGTAATCACTAGCTATGAAAAAGCAATTTGTTATGAGAGTTCACTATCACAACCAAAGGGAAAATGTCTTGAAATAGAATGAGTTTTAAAAAGCCATTAATCGCTACATTCAGCAAACGCAAAGGTGCTCCAACCGTGGAAAATGGCATTGGCAATTATACCAAAGGGCATGAGGTGTACTATATAAGGAAAAGGAGATTCAATTGTAAAGGCCAAAGGGAATATGAAGGAAATAACCTCACTTAACAGTTTAAAAGGCAATATGCTAAGTACCTTGATGTCTTTTTTTGTATACAGTTTCTCTCAGGAGGAATTAATAAGCAATTCAGAGCTGAAACTGATATGTTATAAGCACAAATATGATGTTCTGATCTATACGATATTCTGAAATGGCTTTTTTATAAATTGTAAATAACTTGGACTTCCTGGTTGAGAGCAACAGTGATGTGTGTTGGATTCTGAGTAGCAAGCCTTAACCAGCCTTCCAAAGTGGCTCAAGAATCCCATTAGCAGTAAAACAAACCCTCTTTCCTTTCATGTGGCCACCATAAAAAAAATCAAATGTTAAATAAACCAGCACTTTGGTTATCTACAAGATCATATTGAAGCTGATTTTATTCATATACATTTACCTACAAAATTTACTTTTAATTTTATAATTACCCAATTTTAAAATTACCCCATGGGGTGGGGGAGTGACACTTAATGCTTGTCAGTAATTCAAATAGCTTCCCCCTGAACTTCTTAGTTAAACGGGGTAATTTACCTCTTGCTTTGCTACCTTACACTTCTCTATTCTCCCCTGTGTTCTTAGCTTGCTCTGTGTTGTCTTTAGAAGGTTCCTTCAAAGGCACTTCCACATGGTCCTCCCTGCTGTAATTCAAAAACACTCTGGTTACAACTTTGCCCTTTGCACAGAACTCTGACAGATCAGTATTTATCTAGTTTTTTTTTTCTTTGTTTACTCTGTGTCTGACTTTTGTGGGCTTGCATTTTGAGCCAGGTAAGTTTGTCCTCTTTGTCCATTAAAGGACTATAAACTTTTTCCCCTTTGATTTTTATGTAGAACTTTCTCTCTGCCAGTCTGGGTAAAGGGTGAGATCTTAATATTTCTAGCTCTCAAGCAAAATAGACCCTGACATCTATCTCTTTATTGCTCCTCATCTAGGAATTTTGGAAAGGATGGTCAACACTTCTCCCAATCTTGCTCCAAATATATGTTCTTTGCTATATTGGGGTAAAATATTTGACCTTGGCATTTTCTTCATAACCAGGATCTTATTTTCCTTCCAAACTATATATGTGTATATATGTGTGTATCTATGTATATACATATATATGCATATATGCATATATGTGTGTATACAAAGATACACACATATATGTATGTGTATATACATATATATGTATGTATATATATATGTTATATATATATTCTGCTGTATCTTTCTGTTCAGTTTTTCTCACAGTCAGTTTTGTGTTCTCCTTGGTGTATACCTTTTTACCTAAGTAATGACAAACCATCTTGGCTTGCCAACAGACTATTTGTTGTACTAGATAAAAGATCCCATTCTCCTGTTATACACTATGAAGTCTGGAGATCTCAAAAGTAATTTGAGTTAAGATAATTGCAGTCTCTTACATGCTTCATCATGCTCTCCAGTAAGCTATTTACAGTATTTTGTTTATTGGCTAGGCTAGAAATTGCCCCTGGTTTTAATGTTTCCACATGACCTTATAATTTTAATAAATTCATTAAGAATTATCTTTTGCCTCTTTGTTGGTCATATTTATTCCATTAGATAAATGATTAGAACCTTCCACATATATTCATTTGTTCTTCAGTTTATATGAGTTTTATTTTCATTACCAACCAAAGATGTTACCAAAATTAATCAAAATTAATTTTGATTATTTTTCTAGGTCTTAAAAGTGCCATGTCTTGATTTAATAGGCTTAATTTTGTTTTGGTTTGCTTTCTACTGCTAAGATAAACACCATAACCAACAGCAACTTGGGGAGAAAAAGGTTTATTTGGCTAACAGGTCTGGGCCACAGTCAGTCTCTGAGGTAAACAGGGGCAGGGACCCTGGAGGAGGGCTGCTTACTGGCTTCCTCCTCATGGCTCTCCCAGCTGTTTTTTTTTTCTTATACAACCCAGGACCACATGCCCAAAAGTGGTACCACCCACAGTGAACTGAGTACCCCCATAGAAACCATCAATAAAGAAAATGTCCCCACTGACTTGCCTACAGGCAATCCATCTCAACCAAGGTTCTTTCTTCCCAGATGACTATAGTGTGTGTCAAGTTGATTTTTTAAAAAAATCAAACTAGCCAGGACACACTTAATCAGGTTGCCATATTCCTTGACACACATGATCCTTGTTGGACTAGCCAGCTGCCAGATTTCTTTTCTTTTTCAGAAGGACAACCCTCATCAAAGTTTATTTAATTGTGGGATACACAGAGGGAAGTAACTCCAAATTTCAAACTCTTCCTCCACCCCACACCAGTACTGAACACAAAGCTTCAAATGTGGTAGATAAACATTCTGAGACTCTCAACCCAATACAGTACATTTTTTTAACTCTTTAAAAATTTATTTAAATATGAAACAAACTTGTTTTACGTGTCAAACCCAGTTCCCACACACCCCCTTCCTCCCATCCTCACCAACCCTCATCCCATCTCTTTCTGTTCCCCAGACTCCATGTGGAGTCTTCAAAGTCTGTCATGTCATTTGGAGCAGGGTCCAGGCCTGCTCCCATGTGTCTAGGCTGAGGGAGTATCCCTCTATGTTGAAGGGGCTCCCAAAGTCCGAAGGGGCTCCCAAAGTCCATTCCTATGCCAGATTTCTGCAGTGCCACGGCAAGTTTGCCTTTCCCTTCATGAGCCACTCACTGACTTACTTCACATCTTCCAGCCTTTGCTCTTGGAAGCTCCTCATAATATCCGAATCTGTACTGGAATCTTTCCTTCTCATAGAAGCAACCTAAGACCCTTACTATCATCTATGAGTCCCACATTTGTGACTGAAAAAAAAATTGCCTTTTCTTGAAAGTCAATCTCCCAATTCTTTCCTTTCATCTCTGCACACTGTATGAATATACAGATGTTTACATTTCTGAAACTTGTCTAATGACTAAGACTGCCTTGCAGGTTCTTCATCATTTGTTTGCAGCTTCAGATATATTAGCTTTGGATTAGCTTTGGATTCTCTTTTGTCCTCCTCCTCCTGTTCCTCTTCCTTATCAAGAAAGGATTTCTTTGTCTAACAGTTCTGTCTGTCCTGTAACTCTATGTAGACCAGCCTGGCCTCAAATTCACAGAGATCTTCCTGCCTCTGCCTCCTGAGTGATGGGATCAAAGATGTGTGTCTCCAAGTGTCTCCACCAGATAATTTTGGGTTCTTCTTCACAGAGACCACAAGAGTCTTCTTGACTGGGATCCCAGTCCATGCTTTTTTTTGTTTTTGTTTTGTTTTTTTGTTTGTTTGGTTGGGTTTTTTTTGTTTGTTTGTTTGTTTTTTGTTTTTAGATGGATTGTGTCTTTACTTCTAATGTATTTGGCTTGAAAACATCATTTTTCCTTTGTTTCTGTCCTGCATGTCTCTGTCCCAGAAAATCTTTAACTGACCTTTTCTTTATTGCTTGACAGTTTCAATAAAATAACTCCTACATGGCTCACTATTTCATTTTAAAATGTTGTAGATAGTCAATGTTATAGATGGTCAATGTCGTAGGTAGTCAGTGTTATAGATGGCCACTGTTTTAGGTGACAGTGACCTATATTGTTGATGGTCAGAGTTTTAGATGGTCATCTCCATGTGCTTTGGACTGAGAACTTTACACAAACAACTTGAACTGAAAGGACTATAGCAACTCTGTCTGACAGGTATCCCAGGCAGGAGTTCTTCAGCTTTCTGTTATATCTGAATCTATAGTAAGAGCTTCTTCCCATAAACACAGTCTCTAAAACTGGTGTGTCTATAAGCTTTTTAGGATATCCAGGATCTCTTGGACTTCCCACAAGAGCTCTCAGCAGTCTCCTGAAGCATGGTATGTTTTCTACTGATTCACAGTTCCATTTTGGAATTGTCGGGAGGTTCTTGACATCTATCAAGGCTTCTCTGTTTGTCCCTTTCTTTACTTTTGTCTACTGGTCCTTGTCTGGTTCATTTGGGTTCAGTCTTACCCAAAGAAGATCTCAGAAGCCTCTTGAGCGTTGTCAAAGACTCAACCGACAGACATGTCTTTCCAGGAGTTTTCCTAGGTTCTTTTGACTTTTGGGCTCCGTAGTTTGCTATGGGGCTTTCTAGGGCCCTTTGTAAAAAGAAAAGACAGATGAGGCTGCTCCTCAGCTGTGTAAATCCAAGAAGGGCTCTTATTAGAAGACAGAAAGCTAAAGAGCCAACTTCCCTCACTGGCTAGCATTTTTATAGGGCCAGGGAGCAGGTGAGCCATGGAGCAGAGGGAGGGAAGGCTATTTGTGATGTTGATTTCAGGAAGTTGAAAGTATTGGTTATGGGAAAGAGACGGCTCATTTAGCATGAATGGGGCTGTTTTCAAAATGAGGACACTTTTGTTCAAGTACCCTTGGTTTTTGTGTCTTCCTGGGTTCTGCCTCTTTAAGGTTTTGCTTATCCTACCCTTCAATTTGGGAGACATGAAGTTCTTACTGTTTCAGTTTGCTCTTGGATTTCAGTAGGTAATTTAGTACATTTTAGCTCTTTTTTTTTTTTTTTTTTTTTTTTTGCATTTTCCATTGTTGCTAGAAGTCTCCAAATATGCTTTGACTTTTCTACCAGTTCTTTTTTGTGCCCTAGAATGTTTCTTATTTTTCTATGGACACTGTCACCTTGCAGTCTCTTTTTAAGTGTTTGTGGGAGCTCTGAGAACAACTGGGTCTTCCATGAATTCGATTTTGTTTCAGGTGTTACCGAGGCTTCCTGGTGTTTGGTAGACCGTCTTCTGGCACCAGATGTTCTGTGGACATTGAGGCCACTTGCCATCTATTTGTTCATCTGCCTCTCTGTGTTTGTGGGAGCACTCTGATAGCTTCTGGCTCTTAACAGGTCCTAGTTTTATCTTAAATAACCTTAACGTCTTCATTATAATTCTCAAGAATTGTTGCTGGGTCTGCTTTATGCTTTCAAGTGTCATTGTGTAGCAATTTCCTTTGAATTGAAACATTCAGTTCCTGGGAGTTCCTTCCTGTAATACTCTACAAGCAAACAACTAACAAGTCACTGTAATTTACCAGATTTACAAAGCTCCTCCTTTCCTAACATTATATAATGACTTCAAATTATGTGTAGAATGGAGACATGTTTAATGCTGAAAGATGTTTGAAAAAAATTACTCATGACACCCTCCCCTGGGCTTCAAACAAGGGCTCACAGCCCCAGCAGCATTATGGGAGGCCAGGCTGGTCCTAGGAACCTCAGGTAAGATACTGCCCATTGTCCATTAACCCCTTTAAGCCTCCTCAATCCCAGACTGCACACACGCGCGCGCGCACACACACACACACACACACACACACACACACGCACACACACACACACACACACACACACACACACACACACCACCACCACCACCACCACCACCACCACCACCACACTATAAAAACACCCCCCCACTAGCAGCTAACACTCCTTAAAACATCATTTTTCCTTTGTTTCTGTCCTGCATGTCTCTGTCCCAGAAAGTCTTTAACTGACCGTTTCTTTATTGCTTGACAGTTTCAATAAAATAACTCCTACATGGCTCACCATTTCATTTTAAAATGTTGTAGATAGCCAATGTTATAGATGGTCAATGTCGTAGATAGTCATCTATTACATCTAATAACCCCAGACTGCATCCCCTCTCCTAGGCTCCATACACACAGGGCCCAAAGTCCTGGCAGTCTTATGGGAGGCCAGGCTGGTCCTAGGAAACCCAGGCAAGACACTGCCCACCACCTGCAAAACCCCATTAAAGCCTACCCAACAACCCCAAGCTGCACAACTCCTCATATCCTCTAACCCTGTCTCCCTGGCTGCACATTATGGTCTAAAACTTCAGGAGAAGACTTCTGCTTTACCAGAGGCCAGGCTGGATCTAGGGACCCCAGGACTACAACTTCAGAAGAATTCAGCTTTACTGGAGCACAGGCCAAACCCAGGGACCCCAGTTCTGACAGCTGTACTGAAGGCCAGGCTGGTTCCCAGAGGGCCAGACAGATCTAGGCACCCCAGTCTCTAACCCCTCCCCTTGCTCCATATCCTGGTCTACAACTTTGGAAGAGGACTTCAGTCTTACCAGAGGCCATGTCAGATCTAGGGACTCACAGGCCCCCAAATCCAGAAGGGACACCCTACTGACCCTGAAGATATGGTAGTCACCGGAACCATTGGCCATTTAGGCCAGAACACCAGAGAGAGAAAAAGAAACTAAGGAACAAAGCACCTAACTAAAAAGACAAATGCAGGAATCAACACCTAGGCCTAAAATCATCCCAAAGCCAGATGCCTAAACTCCAGTGTAAGAACACAATCAATAACAGAAAGGGCAATATGCATCACCAGAGCCCAGCAATCCTACAACAGCAACCAAACACAGCTGAAGCACAAGAAAACAACCTCAAAAATTACCTTATGAAGATGATAGAAGTCCTTCAAGAGGAAATAGAAAAATCCCTTAAAGAAACTGAGGAAAAGATAAATAATTGGAAGAAATCAATAAATTCCTAAAAGAAAATCAAGAAAAACAAACCAACAAACAGTTAAAAAAAAAAACTGTTCAAGTCCTGAAAATGGAAATAGAAGCAAAAAAGAAAACACAAATGGAAGGAATCCTGGAAATGAAAAATCTGGGTAAGTGAACAGGAACTACAGATGTAAGTATCACCAACAGAATCCAAAAAATGGAAGAAATAATCTCAGGCATTGAAGACACAATAGAGGAAATAGCTTCATCAGTCAAAGAAAATGTTAAATCTAAAAATTTCCTAACACAAAACCTTCAGGAAATCTGGGATCCCATGAAAAGAGCAATATATAAGAATGATAGAAATAGAATAAGGAGAAGAATCTCAGCTCAAAAAGAGAATATATTTAACAAAATCATAGAAGAAAATTGTCCCAGCCTGAATAAGGACATGACTATAAAAGTGCAAGATGATTACAGAACACCAAATAGGTTGGATCAGCAAAGAAAATCCCCATAATAATCAATGCACTAAACATATAGAACAAAGAAAGAATATTAAAAGCAGCAAGGAAAAAGGTCAAGTAAGATTACGCAGTCCTATCAGAAACACACCCAACTTCTCAAAAGAGACCCTAAAATCCAGAAAGGCCTGAACTAATGTCTTGTAGACTCTAAGAGACCATGGATGGTAGCCCAGACTACTATACCCAGCCAAACTGTCAGTCACCATAATTGTAGAAAATAAAATATTTCATAACAAAGTCAAATTTAAACAATATCTATCCACAAATACAGCCCTATAGAAGTTAACTACACCCACAAAAACACAGACAATAATGTCACACCAGCAAAACCCAAAGAAGGGACACACACACTTACCACCACCAGCAACAAAGTAACAGTAATTAGCAATCATTGGTCATTAACATCCCACATATCAATGAACTCAATTTGCCAATAAAAATACATAGGCTAATGGATTGGATCCAATATTCTGCTGCTACAAGAAATGCACCTCAACATAAAAGATAAACATTACCTCAAAGTAAAAAGTTGGAAAAAAAGATTTTTCAATCAAATGAACCTAAAAAGCAAGCTAGTATAGCTATCCTAATATCTAAAAAATAGACCTACAACCAGATTTAATCAAAAGACATAGAGAAGGGCATTTCATATTAATCCACCAAGGGCATTTCATAAAAATCCACCAAGATGATATCTCAATTCTGAATGTTTATGCCCCAAATACAGGGGCACCCACATTTGTAAAGCCTAAATCACATATAGAACCCACACACAATAATAGTGGGAGGCACTAACACCCCATTCTCACCAATGGATAGGTCATCCAGACAGAAACTAAACAGAGAAATGGGGAACTAACAGATGTTAGTACTCAAATGGAACTAACAAATATCTACAGAACATTTCACCCAAACATAAAAGAATATACCCTCTTCTCAGCACTGTATGGAATCTTCTCTAAAATTTATCACATACTTGACCATATACTTGACCTTAAAGTAACTCTCAACAGATTAAAAAAAATGAAATAACCCCCTGAATCTTTTCAGACCACCATGGATTGAAGCTGGATTTCAACAAAACAGAAACAATAGAAAGCCTACAAACTTATGGAAACTGAACAACTCTCTACTTAGTTAGCACTGTGTCAAGGAAGAAATAAAGAAGTTAAAGACTTCCTAGAATTCAATGAAAGTGAATGCACAACATACCCAAACTTAAGGAACACAATGAAAGCAGTATTAAGAGGAAAGTTCATAGCACTAAACGCCTTCATGACGAATTTGGATATATCACATACTAGCGACTTAACAGCACCCCTGAAAGCCCCAGAACATAAAGAAGCGGTCACATCTAAGAGGAGTAGATGGCAGGAAATAATCAAACTGAGAGCTGAAACCAATAAAATAGAAACAAAGAGAACAATACAAAGAAACAAGGAAACAAAGAGTTGGTTCTTTAAGAGAATCAACAAAATAGATAAACTCTAATCCAAACTAACTAAGAGGCAGAGATAGATATCCAAATCAACAAAATCAAAAATGAAAAGGAGGGACATAATATCAGACTCTGAGAAAATACAGAGAATCATCAGGTCATACTTCAAAAACTTATCCTGTACAAAATTGGAAAATTTGAAAGAAATGGACAAATTTCTTTATAGATACCTCTTACCTAAGTTAAATCAAAACCAGATAAACAATTTAAATAGACTGATAAACCCTAAAAAAAAAAAAAAAAAGGCCAGGGCCAGATGGTTTTAATGCAGAATTCTACCAGACTTTGAACACAACACACATGCGCACATGTGGTAATATTGTTTTTAATTTTTTGAAAACTGTCAGTGGGTTCTTTTTTTATGAAATCCAAATACATGGAATTTCCAAAGCATTACAGTGGTTTTGGACATTATTTTGATAAAATAAAAGAATTTATTGGAAAAACAAATGCTCAATAAATCTAGTAAGTGGAAGCTGATATGAGTTGGACTGTGGTCCTCTAGGATGAAAGACAGGTAGCCAAAAATACTTAAGGATGGGGCAGGCAAGAAAGGACTCGGAGTTATAGAGTGATGAATCTGTGAGGGTGGATAGTGGAGGTGGATTTGTTACTGAGGAACAAATATGGTGGGTATGAGACTGGTCCAAAAGACTGGCCATTAGCTTCGGAGACAAAAAACTGAAACACCCAGATAGATAAGCTCTGAGTAAGGACAGGGTTGAAGCGTGGCCTTGGAAGTAAGTTCTGGGAGAATGAACATGAGACTGTAGGGATAAAGTGGGGAGACAGGTTACCAGGAAGGTAAAGGTCAAGGCAGCCCTAAAGAGCAGGTTCAGTATTGAGGATAATAAATTGGACCAATGGACATAACTTTGTCAGAAATAAAGCTTTTTCTATAAACATTTCTGATTTTCATCCTGAATAAGAGACTATAACCTTAAGCCTAACCCCAGGGAAAATAACTAGTTTAACTACTTAAGAGTGAAATTTGTGGAAATAAAAATAGTATTCTTTTAAAGAGATTTAGAAGATGGATTAATTTACTCTTTATTGACTCAACCATACTTTCTACAGTTTACAATGGAATAGATTTAGGGGTGTCTACAAAAAGTACATTCTAGATAAGATACCCCAAAAATAGAAAAAAATCTGAGGTGAAGGGAAGCATAGTTAGAAGGCCGGGCCCCATCTTGATTCTGAAGTTTGTAGGAGGAAACACAAAGAAAGAATCCTATTGGCTAAAGAGCTTACAACACTGAATACAGGGAATAAACCCAGATTCATATTTGAGGAGAATCACAAGGGACCAGGAAATGGGGGTAGAGGGGAACTTGTTTAGGTTTTCATAAAGAAGACACTGTAGAGTCAGGGATAACATGTGTACCATCTCTACACAAAGCACATCATGGGGCTCCTCAAATTAAATCCCCACTGTAGGCCAATGCCGTACCATGGGCACTGAGTGCAAGAAAGCCATTTCTCAAGAGATGCAAATATCATCTAACTCTGGATCCTTCAGCCCAACCAACAAACATATTCTATCATTATCAGTAAAGTGATGTAGGCAGAATGAAAAATGGCTTTGTTAGAGCTGTAGAAGGTTAGGCGAGTCACATACATTTTGGAATCTAAAGGTGGTTTACCAGCATCCAGATGCCACTGGATCTGCACAGGCTAGAGTGTGGGAGCTCATCTAGAGAGCTGAAGCATCCTCATCTGTTTGGGGTTGTGTACATGGAGCTAAGCTCTGACCATCGATTTCCCACAACCTTATCTGCAAATCAACAAGGAATTTTCAGCAAAGAATATTAATCTGTTTATTTTCTTATTACATAATACCTTTTGTGGTATATACAAGATGCTATTTCCTTTCATTATTAATAAGGATTTTAAGGGAAATGGACTTAAGGTACAGTGTGGCCCTGGATAGGATTTATATAGCATACTTAGCTTTCAGAAAAGCATAATGTGTCTTTTTGATGTTTGCTTTTTGTCACAGTGGGGTATCTCACTCATGGACTTGTACATGCCAGGCAATAGCTCCTGAACGATAGCTCCTGTCAAAACGCATATGCAGTCTGCATGTACAAAGGTAAGTTTGGAGATATTCTACAATATCCTTACACTAATATTTTACTATAGTGAATCATATCCTAAAATATATGTGCTTTAAAACTTACCATAGCATAGGCTGGAGAGATAGCTCAGTCATAATGTGCCTTCCAGGCAAGAACAAGAACCTTGGTTCTGATCCTCAGATTGTGTGTAAGAAACCAGGCATGGTAGCCTTGTCATAGGTAGACAGAGAGATGAATCCCTACAGCTCCCTGGCCACCCAGCCTGCCTGGCTGAATTGATGATCTTCAGGTTCTATGAGAGACCCTGACAGGAACAATCAGGGTTACACCAGTATCAACCTTGGACCTCTACCACACACATGCATAGCAAGCACATATGCAAAATCATGGAAAGGAATAAAACTTAAAACATATGTTCTATTCCATATACCACACTGTGGTGATATTTTACGATCTAATAAAGCTTGCCTGAAGGTCAGAGTGCAGGCCTAGCCACACTAGTTAATCACAGAGGTCAGGCAACGGTGGCACACAACTTTAATCCCAGCACTCAAGAGACAGAGGCAGACGGATCTCGGTGAGTTTAAGGCCACGCTGAACTACACAAAATTGATCCAGTCTAAAAGAAACCTTTAATCCCAGCACTAAGGAGATGGAGACAGGAAGGGATATGGCTGGGCAAAGAGATGACTATAAAGGCAGGAAGAGACAGGAGTTCATGGCAGACTGAGGAGCAGTGCAGTCTGGAAAGAACTCTCTAGTGGCTGGCTGCTTTGCTTCTCTGATCTTTCAACTTTCACCCACTGATAGCTGACCCTGAGTTTTTATTATTAACACCAATTAGAATTCACATTAGTCCACACTATTCAAAATATTATTTTGGAAATATCAATCTGTAGTAGGGACCAATGACAGGCATTGTTCTTCACTTGGTATATTGATAAAATACACAAAATATTGAGGGGGGGTGTGTGTGTGTGTGTGTGTGTGTGTGTGTGTGTGTGTGTGTGTAAAACAATTCTATCAAAATGATGAACGTTTTGGTGTTGAAGAAACTGAGAAGCTTCTATGATAAATGTGGAGCAGTGGAGTGTTTTTCTTTTTGGTTTTTGTTTGTTTGTTTGGTTGGTTGGTTTTTTTAATTTTATTGCATATTTTAAGTGAGTGTCTCATTCTTTGCCCCTGACTGACCTGAATTTTCTATGCAGACCAAGCTCTCCTTCTGCTTCTGCCTCCCAAGCACTAATATTAGAGGTTATATGCCACCACACTTGGCTTAAGTATTTTTTTTTAATGTAAGGCAGAATTATATATAAACACAATGTTCAGAATTCACCTTTTCTCTTTGGCATTGGTATTATTATCAATCAGAACCACTCAAGCAAGTCTTGTCATGACACAAATGTGTCCTAACCACAATTTTCTGGCACCAGCTGCTGTCCTAGAATTCAATTTTGAAATGAACCATCAACGAATTAGCATCAGATCCCACAACTTAAAGAGTACTAGAATTATTTCATGGAACCCACCAAAATACTAGCTATAATTTGAGTTTTAATATGCAAAATGCAATTTAAGAATAACCAAAAGAGTTGGGCTTTGGTGGCTCATGCCTTTAATCCCAGCACCTGGGAGGCAAAGACAGGTGGATATCTGTGAGTTTGAGGACAGCCTGGTCTACAGAGCTAGTTCCAAGACAGGCTCCAAAGCAATACAGAGAAACCCTGTCTCGAAGGAAAAAAAGAAAGAAAGGAAAGAAAAGAAAAGAAAAGAAGAGAAAAGAAAAGAAAAAGAGAGAGAGAGAGAGAGAGACCATGTTAATCCACTTCCTGTTGCTAATCACCAGCCCAGCATGCTTTACTTAGCTCCCAGTCTTGGGAGGCTCTGGGGCTCTCAGCTAGCAAAGGCCCTCCCGCTGGGTGAACCCCAAGGCATATGGAACACTACACAGCATAAGATAAGGAGTAGGCATACACATGTTTGTCCTCTAGTCTTTGCCCCCACCCCCCATCACCAAGATGCCCTATTAGTGATTTTGTCTAATCCTACCTCCCAGGCCCATCTGTAAATGCCAGCTAGGTTGTTTTCACTCTCTAAATACCTAGCAATGGAGGTTAATTTACAATGCATGAAGCCTCTGGGGACCTTCAAACCATAGCACATAGTCACTGGCTATACCAGACAGTAAGGATAAAATTTCTACATAAGAAACTATAGGCGGAAACTAGTCAGCCGTGATATGAAACTGTAACTGTGTTACAACCAGCCGATAAAGGTAAAATGTAGTTTTACCAATGGAATTGAGAACTGGTGGCAGACATTAGAGAAGGTGGCTTATTTGAGTATGTAAGGAGGTGCAAAGTAAGAAGCACATATATAAAACTAGAAAAACAAATATAATATGTACTCACTCATAAGTGGACACCAGAAACAAAGCAAAGGTTACCAAGCCTACAATCCACAATCCCAAAGAAGCAAGAACCCTCTTCTAGAAAGAGATAGAAGCAGAAGCAGAAATCCACAACTAAGCATTGGACCAAGCTCCTGGAGTACAATTGAAGTGAGGGAGGAGTGAAAATATGAACAAAGGCGTCAAGACCATGATGGGGAAACCCACAGAATCATCTGACACGAGCTCGTGAGAGATCATTGACTCAGGTCTGACAAATGGGAAACCTGCATAAGACCAAACTAAACTCCCTTAATATAGGAGACAATGGTGCTGCTGAGACAATAAATGAGGCCACTGGCAGTGGGTCCAATATCTAACACTGATGCACAAACTGACTTAGTGGAGCTCATTCTATATGGAGAGATACCTTGCTCAGTCTAGACACAGGGGTGTGGGGGTGGAGAGGTGCCTTGGTCCTGCCTCAACAAGACAATGGGAAAGATTTAGTAGACTTCCTTGGGGAGGCCTTACCCTCACCGAGGAGTAGATGGGAGGTAGGGGGCAGTGGGAGGAGTGGGAGGAGAGGAGGTAGGGAGAACTGGGATTGGAATATAAAAAATAAATTAATAAAAAAGTAAAAAAAAAAAAGTGAACACACATATGTGTATGATCACTTATTGCAGTTACTTATAACAGTAAAAAAGAGAGTAAAAGAGAACACTAGGAAACACCTTGTCCCTAAACCAAGATCAGACTTTGATAAGACGTGGTCACTCAGCATATCAAGAGACCTTGTCCTGGCACAGTAAAAGGCCTCTGCTCACCAAGAAGATATTCCACAGAGTGCAAAACCAAGAAACCAGTGAGATCAGAAGGTATTAGATTAAGATGCTATCTCATTTTGTGGGTACTTGTCATCAGCTTCTTGGAGATCTCTATAGCTTTGCTTTGGCTTTTAGTGTTTTAGATAAACTCATTATGTAGCTCAAGTTCTTCTTGACCTTGCTATGCAGCCCATGCTAGTCTTGAAATCTTCCTGTTTGTGAAGGCCTAGCTAAGAATCTTTATATTAACTGGACTCTGAAGGTTCCAAATGTTTTTAGTTTCAAATTCAAGTTATATTAAGCTATCTTAGTTAAAATTTCTATGGCTATGAAGAAATACCATGACCACAGCAACTCATAAAGGAGAACATTTCATTGGGTTTGCATGCTTACAGTTCAGAGGTTCAGTCCATTACCACAGTGGAACATGGCAGTTTGCAGACAGACATGGTGCTGGAGAAGGAGCTGAGAGATCTACATCTTGCAGGCAACAGGAAGTGAACTGTCTCAGTGGGCATGGCTTGAGCATATATGAGACCTCAAAGCCTACCCCAACAGTTTCACACTTCCTCCAACAAGACCAAACCCACTCCAACAAGGTCACACCTATTAGTGCTACTCTCTTTGGGGGCCATTTTCTTTTAAACGGTCACAATAGCCTTAAAGAAGTTGTTCATCCTCAGAGTTCACTATGACACATCCATACACAGCTACACATAAACCGGTCCCACACAGGTTACTCTTCTAGAGAGAACAACCATCCTGGTGGACTGAATAAAAGCAATGGTGTGAAGTCCAATGTGTTGCTGATGAAGGTGCTTTCCAGGTCTCCATATAAATGCTAAACATAACTCCTGATGGAGCAGCTGGTATATACTGATAACTGGACTTGGTTTTATGGTGATCATATCCACCAAATATGTCTGTCACCAGGTCATAGGAAATGCTGCTGCTAGGGCCCTTACTTGCATGGCATCTCCCGCCAAACATTACTGCTACAGAATCCATCAACAGTTTGAGAAACCTCATCAGATCTACTGTCTTAGCTTTCTCAGGTGTGTCCTTTAAAGCCTGAAAACATGATGGTAATTATCAAGAAAATGAGGGAGATAGATAGGAGAATCAAGGAACTCATCCCACAGATAGAAGTCTAGAACACAGATCCTCCAAGCAGAAGGCCCTACAGACAGCTGAAAAGTTAACTGATGCCAATGGATCTGGGAAGTGGAGGGTGGTGGAGGGCTACAAATGGGTCCTGACGGGAACTGACATGCTGAATTGGCTTTGTTTATCCAGGAATGTCTGAAAATGCAGAAGAGAACCAGAAGAGAAGATATTCCACAAATTCAGCCATGAGTCATGTTCCTTTAAACCAAGGGATGCCTACAGCCAGGCATTACTCTGGGATGCTTGTCAGAGAATATAGCATGCAATTGGAACAATCACTGATTGTGTAAAGTCAAGGAAGATAATTGTATGAAGGGCTAAGCTTCTGGCCTTCTTCATGAGTGTCTGCATTGGACAGATTCCTGTTTTCTTTGCTGGCCCTAAAGAGGGAGGTGGAGTGGAAATGGGGAAGAATGTTGTTCTCATAGGAGGAAGCATGATGCTGTGACTACACTTCCATTGTCTTTCCTGGTTTTAAATTTCTTCTTCCTGATTAGCTGTTAACTGTCAATTTGACACACCAACCTGGAGTCATCTGAGCAGAGAACTTCAAATGAAGAATTGCTTTGACCAGATTGTAGGCTTCTCTGTGGGGGATTGTCTTAATTGTTAATTGATGTAGGAGGGTCCAACCTACTGTGGGTGACACCATCCCTAGGCAGGTGGTCCTGAAGTGTACAGGGCAAATAGCAAGCAGTATCCTCCATGGTTCCTGCTGTACTTCATTAGTTGTGATGCGAGTTTCTTGGTAAAACGTAGTGCTGTGTGGACCAGCTTAAGTTCCTGCTTTTTTTCTCTCAGTGATGGACTTTGACCTGAACTGTGTCTTAGTTAAGAAAAGAGACATCATGACCAAGACAACTCTTATAAAAGAAAAGCATTTAATTTGGGGGTGACACATGCAATTTCAGAGGTTTAGTGCATTATCTTCATGGCAGGACATGGCAGCATGGAGGCAAACATGGTGCTGGAGGAAGGGGCTAAGAGTTCTATATCTGGATCTGTAGGCAACAGGAAGCAACTGTGTGCCACACAGGAGACCTCAAAGTCTGCTGCCACAATGACACACTTCCTCCAACAAGGCCACACCTACTCCAACAAAGCCACACATCCTAATAGTGCCACTCCCTTTGGGGGGCATTTTCTTCTGAACCACTACAGACTGTGACAAACGACCTCTTTATACCACAAAGCTGCTTTTGGTCAGGGGCTTTTATGATCATAGCAACAGAAATGAAGGTAGAACACTACCAGATGCAGTAGTCAGGACCAGGGCTGTAGCTGCAAGTATGGGAAGAGGAGTTGCTTCCTAAGAAATCAAGCCTTTATACCTTTGTATCTAATTACCTTAGCATCTGATGGGTATGTCTTGATCTGTTCTCTCCTGCTATAACAAAATACTGCAGAATGGGTGAATTACAAAGAAATTACTTTCTCATGCCTTTAGAGGTTGAGAAACACACTATCAAGGCGCTGGGATCTGGTGAGGTCCTTCTCTTTGCATCCTAACTGGGTGGAGGGGATAACACAATAAGAAGACAAGAAGTGTAGGTGGAGCAAGGAGACACACGTCTGTGTTGTGAGAGAAAACTTTTCTAACAACTCCACTCTCTTATTAAGGAACTGGTGCATTTATGATGGTGGGGCCCTCATGACCTAAACACTTCTTAAAGGTCTTACCTCCTAATACCTTCACTGTAGCAATTAAATTTCAAAATGAGATTTGAAGAGGACATTCAAGCCATGGCACTCTATAGGTTAACTAGTCCTGTGCTGTTTATTGATAGAAATAGAACTATAATTCTGCACTTAATGTAATCTTACACTGTGTGGCATGGACTGAGGGAGAAGTACTTGAAAGACCATTATAGTTGTTTATGATCTAGAATCAACACAATGGTCAATGCCATTTCCAAAGGTGGGAAAATGCACAAAATGGAGAAGCAGGATTGGTACCTAAAGATACAGGAATGAATCATTAGATTAAATAGAGGATGCCAAGATTATATTAATGCTTCAAAGGAGGCTTAGAGAAGGACATAATAGTGTCTTACTTCAGATATGCCTGATGACTAAAAGGGTGATGCCATATGTTACTAAGACCTCTCCTGATTTTGGAAGTTGACAAGACCTAACTGATGTTTGTAAACCTAAGGGAATCTATCTGTGAGGTATGTTGGTCATTAAAATGATAAAGGTCCATACTAACAGAGATTAGTAATACACCAGTATCTTCTTTAGTTACATTTATCATATACAATTGGTGATTCACACTGGCCTGGTTGGTTAAGAGTCCAATATCAGTGTTGCCAACTGCACTGAGAAATTACAAATGTTTTTGCTGTGCTCTGAAACATATAAAAATTTTTTCTTTTACTTTAAAAGATACTGTGTCAAAGACCAGGGGATTGTCTATAATAAAGAATCTACCTGAATTTTGGGGGACCGAAGGAGGGTAACTGAACAGAATTTCCAAAGTTCAAGAACTGTCCTATACAATAGGGTATCTATTATAATGAATGGGGTGATTTCTGGGAAAAGAACCTAAACAGGGTATGGTTGCCAGACGAGGTGGGGCCTAGAGATGAAGTTCAACTCCTGGCTAGTTTATAATGTCAACATGACAAAAGTTAAGAATTATTTGGAAACAGGGGATCTCAATTGGGAAAATTCCTCCATAAGATTCACCTGTTGGCAAGCCTGTAGTACATTTTCTTAATCAGTGATTGATATGGGAGGGCCCAGCCCATCATAGATGGTACAACCTCTGGGGAGGAATTAGTTCTGAAGTACTATAAAAAAGCAGATCAAGCAAGCCATGAGGAGCAAGCCAGTAAGCAACATCCTTCTATGGTCTCTGCATTAGCTCCTGTTGCCAAGTTCCTGCCCTGTTTGAGTTCTTGACAAGACTTCCCTCAATGATGGACTGTGATGTGAAATGAAACTGAAATAAACCCTTTTCTTCCCAAATTGCTTTTGGTCATGGTGTTTTATCACAGGAAACTCTAACCCAAAAGCCAGTGTTTTAATCAATCATGTGTATGTAATGAAACTTTGATTTTAAAAACAAAACAGAAAACCCCAAGACATCAAGACTTGGGGAAGAAGTTTCCTGTTGAACACATTCATGAGTGAGTCAGTCTTCTGAATTCCACAAGATCAGAACGTGGAAAGTCTGTTATGATCTTCATTTTCCCCAGGCCATGCCCCATATGCTTCTTCTATGTGCCTGTTTACTTTTCCATTTATCATTCTAAGTAAAGACTTCCAGTGAGTTCTACAAAAAACTATTGAATTATGAAACCTGAAGTGGACAGATTTATGGAAACTGCAGATGTACAGTCATGTCAGACACAAGGACAGATAGCCTTCGGATTTCAGAACTCAAGGTAATTCAGCTGTGGTCCATGACCTTTGTGTTGTCTATTGCTAGGTAGTCAGTGTCAAAGTTAAATTAATTATAAAATACCACAGAATACAGACCTACTTCATTATTTTTTATTGTGATAAAAATTACAAACATAAAACTTAACCATTTAACCGTTTTTCTTCTTTTTAAACATTACAATAAAATTTAACAATGAAAAAAACATGTATAACATATAAGTAAATTCCTCAGATTTCATGAAATGAACACACTCTTGTATCCAAATTCTGAACCAAGAATTGAACAGTCCAACATTTCATAAAAGAAAAGGAATATATTGGGAAGGTAACCTACATGAGAAATTACAACAGAGGGGAAAGAGGCGATGTGTCCCAATGAGTGTGCATAAGCTCTGAAATGCATCGATTCCAAGCACAAGTTCAGGAACACTTTAGAGGGATGTCTATATCACTGTTAAAAAGCTTCGGTGACAGTAATTTGGGATGTACTAGATTAAGGCCAGCCAAACAGCTTTACCCACAGAGGAGGTGAGTTTTAAAAGCTCAGACTGTAGATTTTAACAGCCCAGACACTCTCAAGTCAAGAGAGGAATAAAGAAAAGGGAACTTGCCCACCTCTTTTCCAATATGATAAAAATAAAATGTATCATTGTAACTCCTTTTAAGAGGACTGTTGAGGTTCATTAACATCCAAAATGTTATGCAACCATCACCATTATCCATTTCTAGAACTTACTCACCACAAAGAGAAACTCTGCACACGTTACACAATAAAACCCCAATCTTCTAAGTCTTTGTCCCACTTTTCTGTTTCCTGCAAGGAAGAATTTGCTTATTCTAGGTACTTCATGTAAACATGATCTCCCAGGACTGACTTCTGTGATCTGTTCACTTCACTTAGAGTAAGTTTCCCAAGGCACATCTATGTTACAGCATGTGTCACACTTCAATCCTTTCAGAAGAGAATAATTCCACTGCACGAGGATACCACATTGCTTTATGTAATGCCAATGGATGGACATCTGAATTGTTCCCAGTTGTTGTTATTTGAATGACACCATCAACTCTGGTGCACAAGTGTCTGCACTGTAACATTTCCCCAAACCCGTCCTTATGTATTTTTATTTTATAAACTATGAAAGATACTTTACAATTTACAAATCAAATAGAAACTAACAATAACATACATTGTACATAACTACAGGCTTTATTATAAGCATCAATAACTATTCATACTAAAGAACCAGGAATAAAGAAATAAAAAAACTGGGACGTAATCAACATAACCTGGGCATAGATAAGTATATACAAATACTTTGTTAATTATTAGACTAGAAAAATATAAATGATGGAATTATATCAATTATTTTGTGCTTAATCTTCCTGAATGTACTTTTAGTATTAAATACACAGAAAGTGCATATAATTATGTTAATGATAATTGATAATGCCTTTTTCTTTTGATGGTGCTGGGGATCAAACCCAGGGCCTCATGCATGCTAGGCAAGTACTCTACCATTCAGAGACAACACTAGCCTTAAAATCATGCTTTTTTTTTTTTTTTTTTTTTAAGTAAACAAAACATGCACATCTTTGGTTACTCTGAACTAGTTTAGAGGTCGGTGAGGCATTTAGTGCTTTAAGCCCATGTTCTTGACAGACTGGCTACTAGTTGATCGGTCACGTTCTTTAGTAATTTCCATCTCAATTTTGGCTTTGATTTTCTCCCAGTCTATTTGGAGCTACAACAGAAGAGAAAAGAGAGTCATGCTTATATCCTACGTTTTATTTAATCCAAAGTACTCAAGAGTTAACAAAATAGAATATATGACTTCCAAAAGGAAGAGAGGGGATGTATTATTGAGAAGCTATTGGGAAGTAATGCTGAAAACCCGTGAGCTCCCTTTAAGATTAAGAGAGCGATTCCAGAGCACAAGGAAGACTGTACTGTGATGAGGAAGAGCAAAATTCTGTGCAGCTATTTACAGAGTGCATGGACACAGTCCACAGGGCCTCAGCGTTCTGTACAAGAGTTAGGACAACATTAAGAAGCTGCTCTGCTCTGCTCCCAACAAAAGCAAACTGGGCAGGGCAGCGACTAGTCTGTGTTTGCATCAGCTCTGGTCTGGACACCACATAAGGTGAGTCTCCCAGGAGGAGCCCAGCTGCAAGGAAAGACAAGAAAATGTTGTTTCACAAACGGCTCCATTGCAACTACTCTTAAAGTGACAGAAGTGGTAGTCACCAACTGATGTGGTGACTTTAAGATGTGGTAGTCACCAACTGATGAAAGCCATCAGAAGAAGCAGAGGACAGTCAAGAATGGGGCACATGAGAGTAAGAAAAGATTTGAATCTGTTTGATTTTCTTTTACCTATGATGAGGGCAAGTCTACCCTAGCTGCCCAGACCTATCAATCCCTTTCTAAGCTCCTTAGACTTAATACTGGGAAAGGACTTCTCTGTCCCTGACTTCTTTGAGCAATTTATTTAGAGATGTTTATTTCTTTAGGAATCAATTGTTAAACAAATCTGGAGATCACTTATTTAGGAATGTGTGTCCTCTGAGGCGATTGGGTCCTAGACTAAGCTTAAATTATGAAATGGACACAGAGCTCTAAGACTTGGTCAGAAATGAAGAGGCTTTTAACTCCACATAGGTGAAAACAGCATGAAACCAGACCAAAGCAGTTCCTGCTGCCTGAACGGATTTATCTGAAGAACCTGGGAGATCAGCTTCATCTTAATGAGACTGCAGACTAGGCTGTGCTAATAGTTGATTGAATCATTTGATTCTTTTTTACTCCATATGCTATGTCTAAATTTCCAAAAAGCAATTTGTTGATATTTTGATGACCTTAAAAATAATTGTACATATTTATCTATAATAAATAAGATAGGCTGATTAATAATTAATAGAATTTCTTTTAGCCTAGAAGGTAACTGTCTGTACTAAGAATCAAATGACAGCAGAGCAAATATTAGGTTATTGAAAGACTGATTTTCAATCAGACCACAACTTGATATTTTTAAATGACAATGCATGTATTTCCATGTCTAACAAAACATTTATAAAAAAGGAAGACAAACTTTGCTGACTGCCTTGGCCTTCTTCCAGCCTTAAATTGACTGACATTTGTTTCTCTAGTGAGACACAATACAACTATAGCCACACACCTGTTATAGCGCTGCAGCAGCAGTCAGTCTTGTCAACTGAGCTGATGGCATTATTAGTTACTTGTTGAAATGTAAATGCAGTGCATTGCTGATGGTCTCCTGCAGGAGCTGACTGCATCTTCTCGGCTGGCATTTATCTGGTTTTAGGACTGTGTCCTACAGATAATTTAGTTCTAAATAGGAATATTTTTTAACAGTATGTTTTGGATAAAGGTGCTTGTTCTCAGACAGTTTCAAGTGACTTCTACATCAAAAGCCATACTTTCTACTGTAGGAAGTGAAAATTATATGGAACTTCTTATTTTGACCCCTCATCAATTCTTAGTTACATAAAAGCACTTAAAAATCCATAGCTAATGGCTCTATTCAACACCCAGCTTGCCTACTCTTAGTAAAGATTGGCTGCTAAGCAGAGAATAAAATGGCAATCAGGCATGAATTCATGTGTCCTCATCCTCATAAGTTTGTCTATACTTGGCATGACCCATCTGCTTTCCCTCTGCCTCAGGCCAACCTCTTCACATGGTCTCTGAAGCCTTTTCTCTTGACTCCTCTAGGATTGCCTTTGGTAATCACATTCTCAAGTCCTTTCTAGCTTCCTGCCTCTCTTTACTCTGTCCCCAAAAGCCCTTACCTTATTTTTCTCACTCAGGACTCCAGTTTTCTCTCCAGAGTACTGTAATGGCTATCCATCGGCTACCCTTCAGAAAGCTGTGTTTAATGTAGAGCTGGGGATCAGACCCAGTACCTCACACATGCTAGGCAAGGGCTCCATCACTGAACTATATCCTTGGGCCTAGAAACATCAATGAAACCACTATCCACTGTTTTCAGTTCTTATCCTATATGCCTTCTCTGTCCAACAAATATTTAACACTTGTTTATGTTAAGTCCAGGGTTCAATAGTGAGTGAAAACATTTTTTAAAAAGCCATCTTCATAGAGAGATAACAAAGACAGATCATAAACAAATGTGTGTGCCACAGATTGTTAGGCTCTTGAAAGTAGAGAAGGAGATAGTGAGTGCCAGGTGCAAAGTGGGAAGTCACATGGTCATCTAATTACTTGATAAATTGCTATGTGGTTTTCAAATGTAGTGATCAGAGAAGTTGGTGACCCTGAACATTAACACTAAGGTGTGGAGAGATAAATTAGTATTGAAGGAAGGGAGGGAAAAGACCCTGAGATAGGAGCATTCTTGGGACCTTGTTTACTCCCGCACTGACAGCTCTCCTAACACAATGCACCCTACCTCTCTTGCAGTTTGTGTTCCTTTCAAATGCCCTCCCACAGCCACCTTAGATAATGTCAGAAAGTGCAATTTTTTCCTCAACTCTCCTAAATTCAGGGTTGTATAGATTCTGGTAGCAAAGGACAGATAAACAAGAGAAACAAGCCAGTTTATCAGTGTGTGTAGTGACATGGCTATGGGGACCTTTAGTGAAAGGTGACTCAAAGCAGTGGCTTTAAACTCTGGCTAACATCATTGTCACAAATAACAAAAGACTGTAAAGAAATGACAAGACAAAGAATAGCAGTTTTTAGATTCCAGAAATAGGAAGCCAAGGAAAGGTAACAAAATGAGAACAAACCAATGGAGTGAGGACTGGAGATTGCTCTTTCTGGCACCATCTCTGAGCTGATAATATGTTGTCTCCAGGAGGATGGAGAGATGGCTCAGCAGTTAATAGAGCTTTCTGCACTGTCAAGGATTGGAGTTTGGTTCCCAGCACCCACAACTGCAGCTACAGGGGTTCCAATGCCCTCTTCTGGGCTCCACAAGCACTTGTACAAACATACACACATGCGCACACACACTAATAATAATGATGATATTATTATTATTGTTATTATTATTATTATTATGTATTTTTAAAAGAGTTGTCTTCAGTAAAGCAGAATTTCTCTCCTGTATTCTGGTGTAAGTGGGCAGAGAACAGAGCTCTTCCTCCACTGGCGGCTTCTCATGCTGTTAATGATACATACACAGTTTGAGTTCTGAAGTAGTATATATGGCTATAATTTTGGCAAAATAGATAACCATGAATAATAGATTATGACTAATCTATAAACCAAGTGATACCAGGCATTCAGCAAATAGATGTCCGCCATGTAAGCTGTTTTCTTAGGGGTACTCAGAAATTTTTAAGTAACTTTTTTTTCTTTTAAAATGACTGTTTTGTGATTTTGTTGTTGTTTTTGTTAACTTTCAAATGGCATCTATGAGGAAGAAAAGCAGAAGACTAGAACACCAAAGGGAATCAAAGTGAGCTGTTGCATAGTTTGAGGAAAGAAATACAGAGCAAACTCTGTTCCTCTGGCTGAGGTATCACTTACAACTGAGGTATTACAGAACAAGAAAAAGAAGATAAGAATCCTAATTTTTTTCTATTTAAAATGTAATTTCAAGCTGGAGATGGCTCAGTGGCACCTGATACTCTTGAAGAAGATGTTAAGTTTGATTTCTAACACCCATATAGAGCCATTCACAACTGCCTGTAACGCCAGGTCGGGGATCTGATGCCCTCTTCTGTACTCTGCAGGCATAGCACTCATGACCACAAACTCATACAGAGATACACATAGACACATAATTGAAAACAAAAATATTTTTAAAAATAAACTAAAATGCCACTGAAGGAAGGGCTGTATTTTGTATGTGTGTTTTCTCAAACGGGGGAAACAAATTTAAGAGCTAGCTTTCGTCCTAGATATCCACACTATTTATCTAAAACTACCAAATAACAAATAACACACAACCTAAAGACAAATTATCATAAAAAACTGATGTGAGTTTTAAAAAAAGGGGGGGAGGGGTAAAGCATCTAAAAAAAACCCCAAAACTACCAGGACTGATAACTCATGCTTGTAATCCCAGCTTTAAGGATGTTGAAGCAGGAGAGGACCTCAAAGTTAGATGGCATCTTGAAATAGATAGTGAGCTCCTCGATAGCTTAGACTACAGAGTAAGGCCCTGTTAACAAATAAACAAAGAAACAACAACTATCAAGAGCCTAGAAAAAGTAAGACTATAATCATATAGTCATAAAATACAATGACATCACAAGAGAAAAAAAATGCCTTTAGAAATTATAGTATGAATCGTGCACCTTTTATCATAAAATGACTGTTTTATATAAAGCATATATACTACTATAAAGCACTGTATAATACTTACACCTTCTGCATATTGCAAATATCGTTTATTAGTTTCCTGTTTACCAAATGTCTCCAAAAATTTTTGACGATAAGCAAGGACTGTATCAACATGAGTTTTGTATTTTACAGCCAACTCCAATGCCCTATAATGAGAAATTATACAGATTATCAATATCACTGTGTCTAAACAACAAACTTTTGAAATTAAGAGATAGGACAAATGACTATTCTGCTTACCCTACAGTCTGGAGAGCCATTTTCTGCTTTAACCATCTGTGTATTTTTTGTTTTTTAAAGCTCAGATGAGACATGACCTTTCTTGCTGACCAGCCACTCTTGTATGAATGCAACATATAAATGCTGTGTCATTTTTGCATACTATAGGCTAGCGCTGTTTATGAGGTGTGTATTATAGACCCTACTCTAGCCTATACAGTTTTTGAAGGGAGATTATATTTTAATTTCCTTTAGTGAGTACTACAAAGTACATGTATGAAAAACACTTAGCAAAATTTTGGTAAATTACAAAAAGCAAAAGCTGACATCTTGTGAATCTACAAAAAACCTATGAAATTAAAAAGTGATATTACTATATCAAATTTTAAATCTTATACAATAAAAATTTAATATTAAACCACCATGACAAATGCTATTACTATTTGAATCTTGGAAAAAGGAATGCTAAGATGGTTAAGTGTCTTAGCCACCAAACCCAATGATCTGAGTTTAATTCATAGGTCAACATGATGAAAAGAATCAACTTCTCCAAGTTGTCTTCTGGCCTCTACCCATCACATGTGTACAAATCAATCAATTAATCAATCAATCAATCAATTGACTGATTAAATTTTTAAAATTTCAAGAAAATGTTAGGAAGTCACTGAAATTTTATAACGCAATCAATAAAATTACACTATTTTAAGGTAGGCCTTTAAATATGAAATTAAAAAAACAAACAAACAAACAAACAGTAGCATCACACCAAAGAGTCATGTTTATCCTGATGACAACCTGCAAGGAGGTGAACAGATTATCTCAGCCCAGGCTTCCATGTAAGTTTCACTAGGACCACAGCCTTGTCAAACCCCTATGTATGATTCATAGGACTTGAGTCAAGAAAAGCCAAGTGGTGCATTTGTCTCTATACTTTTTATTGTCACCTTGATTTAAGGCATGGGTGACAGTAACCAAAGTAATCAAAAGTGCATCAGTTATCAAGTTCTCATGTTTTCTACTATGCCACGACATGAACAGAACTGTGATTTATGTGATGTAACTGTTATTTATTTTAGATAAAACTGAACATTAATATTTTATAACTTGTGACTCTTCAGTATTAGCCAAACTAAATAATATCTTTCAAAAGATTTTTTTTGGGGCCAGAAAGATATCTGAGCAAGGAAAGTTACTGGCATGCAAATTTGGTAACTTGTGTTCCATCCCGGGAACCAACACAAAGGTGAAAAGAGAGAACCAATTTCACAAACTGGTTCTCTGACTTCCAAGTTTGCAATGGGCCAAATGTACTCTCCCCATATCCATCCATCCATCCATCCATCCATCCATCCATCCATCCATCCATCTCTCAATATCTCTACCTATATATATCCCTCTATCACACACTCTAAACTTTTAAAAAATTAAAGTATTTTGAATAATATTATGTGTTTTGATAGTTGATAAGCAATTGAGGGAGCTATTAAAGGCAATACAAAAAAATATGAATGTGACTCAGTAACATCACAAATGGGAATGCCAAAATGAAATATGATTTCTAATAATACAGATGAACATGTTAACATATGCTATGTATTGCTGTGGTGTTTTAAATGATAATGGCCCTCATAGGCTCACAGACTTGAATGCTTGGTCACCAGAGACTGGCACTATTGAAAGGATCAGGAGGTGTGTCCCTGCTAAAGGAGGTATGGCCTTGTTGGAGGAAGTGTGTCACTGCAGCTGGGCTTTGAAGGCTCACAAGTCCAAGCCAGGCCCAGTGGCCCACTCTTCCTACTGCCTGTGGATGTACATGAACTCTCGGCTATTTCTCCTGCACCATGTCTGCCTGTGTGCCACCATATTACCCACCATGATGAAATGGTCTAGCCCTCTGAAGTTGTAAGAAAGACCCTCTCTTTTACAGGAGTTGCTGTGGTCATGGTGACTCTTGACAGCAACAGAACCTTGATTGACACTGACCCCAAGAATTCTCTCATTTTTTGCAACTTTAAGTCTTTTAGAGAAAAATGAGCCAAGCAGATGAATATTGAAATGAAAAATAACAGGCAACAATGAAGTAACAGAAGCTCTAAGATGAGCAGTGGTAGTCAAGATGCCCTATTCCTCCTAGCCCTCTATCTACCCAAGCCTCTGACCCTGGTGGGCTGGGTGTCAATGAAGACTGGGATGAATCACACTACTGGCCCCTTACACTAGGTGATGGGCTGGGACATCTTGCCTGCAAAAGTGGAAGTAGGCATACATAGGCAGCCATTCTGTACTGGGGCTTTGAAAAAATTCTAAGGAGGTAATTTGGTATGCAAACATCAATACATTCAGTTATGCAGAAAAGACAATGTAATGACTAATCTTGTATTTAGAGGTTAGGTCCTCAGTATTATCTACACTACTGTCATTATTATAATAATAAAACATGCATTAATTATTTGAAAAGTAATGGCTAAAAGTAAACATTTACATACATGCTATTTTAAGTATTCTCTAAATGCATACACACTGGGTAAAAATTGTTTCTCTACCACATTTAGGAGGGAACTTACTTTAAATTATATAAGGGCTTTGGGAACAGTGTGTCTCTAGTTTTAAAATGGTTTGGCAACCAAACAAATGTGACATTAGATTCTAGGGCTGGAATAAGTCCATGTATTTTAAATAGGAAGAAGTTATATAAAAAGATATGATAACTTCTAAATATAATCTTTTGCATAACTTGAATGAATCAAAAGCACTTTATATAACTAGAAGACAATTAGAAATTATTAACATTTATACACAGGATCAATGTGGCTACCTGGAGCTTTCATTTCTTCCTCCCCCAACTTCAGCTTCTCAGTGAACATTAACACTCAGTGTCTAAAGTAAACACCAAACAGCTAAGCTGCCTACCCACAAGTCTGTAGGTCCTGCATTCTACTAGGGTGCAGGCAATCTCCAAACTTTAATACAAAATACAGATGCATAACCAGTAAGAACACGAATGAATTAAAACCTAGACCCTTCTAGATGCTCTAAACAGAGCATCTAGGGACCTCAAAAGTAATCTGTCATCCAACACTTTCTTCTATCATTCAATAATTAAGAGAGCTAGTGGTGACCATGAACACTTGCTAATATCCAAAAACCACAGATGACCCAGACATATAGAAATACACATACCACATTTGGTCTCCCTCTCCCCATCCCCCAATAAACTTAAACCTATAAGGCTCTAGATTCATGACCAATTTGTAGCTAGATCAGGAGACAGTCACCAAAAAGATGTACTCAACAATGCCAAGATGACAGGGAATTCTAAAGGTTCAGTTTCTTCAATGGGAAAATTATAAACAAACACAAAAAACAGAACCTGTCTAAGAATGTATCAACTACTCACAGCATATAGGTATTTTTTGGGATCTTTATGCAAACCATAAAATACTTATTAGATAACAGAGAAATAAGAACTGTATATAATAGCTGATATTTTTAAAATGTGACCATGGTATCATGGCTGCTAAAATCTTTTAGAAGTTATGTATGCTTAAATCCAGTAGTTTGTCTTAAAATAAATGGTAAGAGAAGGGAGGTTGTGGAGGCTACAAAAACTGATCAGTGTTGAAGCTGACTGATGGTGTTCATCAAACTATTTTTTATGTGCTTTTCCATACAAGAATTTTTTTCAATTTCATCTTTTTGGTTCCTCCTGATGTATTTTGCTGAATGTGTCTAGCCACCCATTAAGTTTAACCAGGGTCCTCTGTGTTATCATGGATAGAGAATTATTCAATGGCTCCCCATATCCCAGAATGTTTCAGTAACCTATATTAGAGCAAGAAGAGGTATGGCCACAGGAACCCCTCCCCAACCATAACTGATTGCTGACAAGTCCAGTTTTGAGCAGGTAACCAGAGCTGCTGTGAGTTCAAGATTACAGTGACTGTCATGTCTAGGAGAGAGTGTTTAGAAGCAATTCTCCTCTCTCCAGGCTCTTACATTTTCTGCTCCCTCTCAGGAGCAGAAAATGTAAGAGCCTTGGAGGGCATGTTATAAATATTTTCTTAGGTCTGAGCACTCATCTGTCATTCTATCTTACTTTTTAACATAAGGTTTCTCACTGAACATGGAACTTGCCAATTAACCTAAACTGGCTGGCCAGCAAACCCCAAAGACCATTCCTCTCCACCTTCCCAGCACTGTGATTACAGCTTTTTATGTGAGTGGTTGAAATCCAAACTTAGGTCCTTACATGCATTTATGGCAAACACTTTCCAAAGTGAGTTGTCCTCCTAGCCCCCCACTAAATCCTCTTCTTAAATATGGGCATTCAGTAGAGCTGACTGACCTACTATTCTCTCTGTAGATGCTCATCATTATCCCATGGCATCATAGTCTATTAAAGGCTTTACCTCAAAATCTGGGAGCGCCCTTGAACTTCACATCTGTAAATCCCACTCCTGATAGGGCTTCATGACCTTGACAAAGGCAATTTAAATAAAACAATCAAGAATTTTGCACATGAGGTGGAGAGATGGCTCAGTAGTTAAGAGCATTCACTGGCTGCTATTCCATGGTCCTGAGTTCAATTCCAAGCAACCACATGGTGGTGCACAACCATCTACAATGGGATCTAATGCCCTCTTCTGGAATAAATGTGTATATGCAGGTAGAACACTCATACATAAATCAATCTTTTTAAAAAAACGATTTTTGTACAGATTAACCATTACCTCATACTTCCCGGAAACACCATGAAGTAGAGTTTGAGTCTGCACAATTCTCCACAAAAGTATGGGGTTTTTATGCTGCTAAAAGTACATGAGTAAATTTATACCCTAAATACCCTTTCCTTTTATATATACAATACTTTTAAATCATTATTGGATAGTACATCTCAACTACAGAAATCTTTGTAAGAGTGACCACCTTCCCAGTCCCAAGAAAAAAAAATCAGAAATAAGTGTGAAGTAAAAATAAGATCTTTTTGAAAAGATCACTGTGCTTTATTTAGCTGTCAACTTGACAGCCTAGAATCACCCTGGAAGAGTTTTAATTGAGGAACTGTCTATGTTAGGTTGTCTGTGCGCATTTCTGTCGAGGATTTTCTTGTTAGATGAAGTAGAAAGATTGATCCTGGATGTGTGCAGGGATTTAATGGGCTAGGCCTGGACTGTAGAAAGGGGAAGAAAGCTGGCCGAGCATGAACAGCAGCAAGCAGGTAAGCAAGGTATCTATTCTCACTTTGCTATTGACTGTGGATGTAATAACAAGAGTGTAAGTTCCTCCCTTCACTTTACCTAAATGAAGATCTGTAACTTGGAAATGTAATCCAAATAAACCCCTTTGTCTACACACACACACACACACACACACACACACACACACACACACACACACCACCTTCTCCCCAGAGTTGCTCCTTGGAGGGTCACTGTGGGCTTGAAGCACGGCTATATAGCAAGCCCATCTCAACTGCTCCCCTACTACCCCCCCAAAAAATGGTTGAAAGAATATTTCAAATATCAGCTTTCTATATTTTTATAGTATTCTAATAGTATATAATGTTCTGTTAGCTATTTAATATCATTCAATAATATTACTCATATCCCATCCCATCTTTTTTCAAACTAAATACTTTACAATTTAAATGGGTTACTCATTCTTCTAGAACTAACATCTTTCCTGATCTTCAATACACTATACAACAGTAACAAACTCATGTAAATAAAGCAGAAAGACACAACAGCTGAATTATATAGATGGTTATAGCATGAGAGTATAAACAGATTATGGTACATTAATCACAAAATTAACAAAATAATTTTGTTGCTTCTATTTGAGGGAAATGTGAAGATGAAATAGCCAGAGAGTTTATAGTGCGAGAGAGTTTTGAATCCTAGTAGTTGAAAATTATGTGGGTTATTATGTGATCTACAATGGTGTCCTGCCTACAAGATATTCTAAGGACAATGGTGGCACAAAGCTTGTGGGAGTAACCAACCAATAACTGATTTGACTTAAGGCCCACTCCACGAAATGGAACCTATATGCAACACTGCTTGGGTGACAAATAGGATAAATAGCCCAGAGGATAAATAGCCCAGGCATGTAGAGTAAAACCAAATATTACTGGTCTAAAAAATGAAAAGAAAAATCCATAATGATAACATGACTCCTAATGACAGATACTCTATACTTAGCTATACTTAGATCAGTGCCTTGTTCAGCCATGCTCAGAGAAGCTTCCTCCTGCAGCAGATGGAAACAAATACAGATATCCACAGCCAGACAGATTGCAGAAAGTGAGAAGCATTGGAACACTCAGCTCTAGATGGGATGTCTCCATCAAATCCCTCCACAGAGCCTAGGGAACCCCATAGAAGAGCAGACAAAGAGTGTAAGAGCCAGAAGACATGGAGGACACCAGAACAAGAACCTCTAAATACAGAGTGAATTCCAGGACAGGCTCCAAAGCTACAGAGAAACCCTGTCTCAAAACAAACAAACAAACAAACAAACAAAAGAATAAATAATCATGAGCAAAGCTCCTATGAACTCACAGAAACTGAGACAGCATGCACAGAGTCTGCACAGATCTCACCAGGTCCCCTGCGTATATACTATGGCTCCCAGTTTAGTGTTTTATGGGATTCCTGAGTGTGAGAATGTATGGGTCTCTGTTTCTCATGCCTTCCCAGGCTCTGTTTATTTTTGTTCAGTTCTAATGTGTTAGTTTTTATTTTATTTTATTTTTTCACTTTGTTATATTTTAATATTATCTCATAGAAGCCAGCACTTTTCTAATGAGAGAAAAGCCACACCAAGGGAGTGGCTCCAGACAGGAGGGGAGGTGGGGAGATGCTGGGAGGAGTAGAGGAAGGGGAAACTATAATCAGATATATTATGGGAGAAAAGAATCTATTTTCAATAAAAGGAAAGGGAAAAAAAGGAAGGTGTGTGGGTTATTTTTTGAGCCCAGAGAAAAACAAGCCCATAAAAGACAATTTGGACATGTAAAAGTATGTTTCATAATACAGTAATTTCTGGGTCACAGAGTAACACACTTTTGTTCACTGTGAGACACGCATGTAAGGGAGTGATAGGAGGCACCTAGTGTGTCACAAAGAACAGCTGGCACTTCCTCAGCAGGGGTGAAGGCTGCTTCTGAGTACACCTTAGCATATACTACAACCCTTTCTCCGTTCCTCTCAGCACACTACCCCTCCCCCTTGGTTCTCCCTCTCTCTGATTTATGGGCTCACCTGGCAAGTATAGTTGAGACTGCCTCACTCTGCACACTCTCCAGCCAGTTGTATCTGGTCTTGCTACAACTGCTCCATTTGCTTCCGAGTTCTCAGTCTACAGGTCTACTTCCAATGTTATGACTTCAAGTCCTCAATTGATAACTACCTAGCTCATACTACATCTTTCAAATTCCACTTAGCTAACATAGGGTGCACTATCTTCTCTCCCAAATCTATTAATAGTATCACTTTCTAGTACTAATATTATCAATTTGGGAGGCATCCTAAGACTCTTCTTCAGACTCCAACTTCTATCAATTGCAAGCTCAGACAAAGCATTAATTTCCACAAATGACATTTTCCAGGCTTGAAAGATGTCAAGATCCACCAGATAGAATACTCACAAATATAAAATGAAGTAATTCTCTTGTAGCATTAGAAAACTATTAAATATGTCAGAAACTATAATTATCTGAGTTGCAGACAGAACACAGAAGGTCAAAAGGATCTTGGAAATGTGGAAAGGTTCTTATTACCTTTCCCAGTTATAGAGATTAATGTTGATCTGGATTGCTTGATAAATGAGGCCAGCCTGGAGAAGTAGTGTCTCAGCCTCCTGTATGTTGCCACTAAACATTAGTATGTGGGCCATTTTTGACTCTTTGGATGGAAGATCTTTTATAGCATTGATGTATCGAACTTTATCAATCTAAAAAAAGGAAAAGAAATAGATCATAAGTCAATAACAACATAAATATAATAAATTATGTTAAGAAAAAACTCATGTGCACATACATAAACATGATTCACTTACTTCACCTATTGCCGCATAGGCTATTTCTGCAGTAATCATATCTCGATTAGCAACTGCCATAGCTGCTAAGCAAGTCCACATACTTTGCTCCTAAGGTGAAATATGAGAGTAGGTATGTTTAGTAGGTAGAACTACATACAAGCTGTGATTTAAATTTCAATGGTGATACAACTAAGTTATTAATTTACCAATAAAACATTATGAAATATGGCATTGAAAAAAAACTAATAATAAAGAAGTAATATAGAAGCCAGGAATGGCAGCATACTTTTAATCTCAGCATTTGGGAGGCAGTGGCAAGCAGATCTCTGTGAGTTCAAGGCCAGTCTGGCCTACATAGCAAGTTCAAAGACAGCTGGGGTTAAGACCCTTTCTCAAAAACAAAACAAAACAAAACACCATGTGTCTCTATTTAAAAATATCATTTTTACTATTATCATCATTTTTACTATGTTAATCCAACCTATCCAAGAGTATGGGAGATCTCTTCATTTTCTGGTAGCTTCTTCAATTTCTTTCTTCAAGGACTAAAAGTTATTGTCATACAGGTCATTTACTTGTTTGGTTAGAGTTAACCCAAGATATGTTGTTATTTGTAGCTATTGTAAAGGGTGATTTGTTTTGTTTTGTTTTCTTTGTTAGCCCTTTTATCATCTGTATATAGGAGAACTACTGGTTTTTGTCTTGTTTTGTTTTCCAAGTTAGTTTTGTATCTAGTCACTTTACCGAAGGCATTTATCAGGAGCAGGAGTTCCCTGGTAGAATTTGTGGGGTCATTTGTGTATCTGTACTACCATATGCACAGCATGCACAGTACCTTAACGAAGCGGCAGAGCCTTACAGCATCTTCCCATTTTGAGCTGCTCACGTACTCATGGAGGATGGCAGGGTATGGGGATATGCTGATGTGTACCAGGGAGCCATCAGCTCTTCTTATAGTCACATGATTTCCAACAAAACTCACTATGTGGGGGTTTTTACTGTATTCACTGTTGAAAACACACAAAGGAAAACTTAAAGCTATATTTTGCATAATTTTATATGTATTAAATTTGGGAAATAACTCTAACATAATCTTTAAAATTCACCCCCCCCCATTTAACTCCAAACAGAATATATATTCAAATAAATATTTCAATATAACATGTAGATGATATATACTTGAAGCAAAATATACCAACAACTTAAAGTGGCAAAAGTTACTCCATATTTGATGACTTCCCCTAATGGCACCTGCAGAGAGCTTCTGTGACAGTTTGGATCCCCATGGTAAAAGCTTGTCTCTCTGGGGAGTCTGTTAGAGGTGGAGCCCAGTGAAATGTGCTCAGGGAGCAGGACCCAGCCCCTTCCACTCATCCCTTCCCAGCCTCAAGGAAGCAGTTTTGCTCCATCCCCCACCCATGCTGCCATATGCACTCTATTGCCACAGGCCTAAAAGCCATGGGGCCATTTATCATGGACTAGAACCTCTGAAGACTTGCCCAAAATATTTACTTTCTTTTTATAAGCTGCCTGTTCTCAACTACTGCCATAGCAACAAAAAGCTGACTAACATACCTCTTTCCTTGAATCTTAAGATACATTATGAAAACAATTTAATTACTGGTTTTGAAAATATTTAAAGGGAAAAATGGTTAAAAAATAAGGTAAATTACAAAATTATTTTCTCATAGTAAAAATAGATAAACTTTAAGTAAGGAGTCTGACACCTTTTAATGACTTTAGTAATATTTTTTTGTTATTTTTCTAAGGGAGAAACTCACTGTGTAGTCCTGTGGGGCCTGAGTTCACTCTGTAGTCCAGGCTGAACTAGAACTCACAGAGATCCTCCTGCTGGTGTCTCCTTAGGGCTAGGACTAAAGGCATACACCACCATATCTAATTTACAGCTAACTTATAAATAGTTTTTTAAAACACACTTTTATTTTGGTGCTTTTCTAGTTTTGTTACAGTTGTAAACTTAAACACTAAACTCAAAACAGATTTGAAAATCAAAGTAAAGCTGAGACCTAAGAAACCTAACTTGCTGCTTTGTAAAGAATATTTTTCTCTTTACAGTTAAGAAACAATTTTGATACATGTAAGCTTTATTTTCTTTTAAAGCATTTCAATAGCTATCATTTAATCTACCTTTAACATTACCCAAAAATTCAACTGAGGAGACATACACATTCCTGGGATTCTTAGTATCAATGAAAATCTATACGCTGAGTAGTGGTCACAAAGTTTTATACTGGTGAAAATCAAGACTTCAGTGTAGAAATCATTAACTCACACTGAAAAAACTCACCTGAACTATCATTAAACAGGATTAAGCTTGAAAACTATCCTCATTTATAAATGTTGAATAAATAGATCATGTTTTATTTTCAATTTGACTCCATCACTTAAATCTTAACAAACCAGCTTTATTTAGCTAGACAATTTATTCAGTTGAGTCTGATTAAACTTTAAAAATACATCCAGGAAAAAAAAAAAAAGCATGGCAATTAGAACTTTGTTTACAACACAGAATCCTGTGCAACACAACATTACCTTGCATCTCTTTCATACAATGTTTTCGGCAAAATATCTCTGTCCACATAAATGGTATTAGGGTAATACCACACTGTAAATCGAGTATCTTGAAGTCCACAAAGGATATTGCATGTATCACACCATGCCAATGTATGCACCATGGTTCCTTAATTTAAAAAGAATAGTCATGGTCCATTAGTGTCAACAGATATTAGAATCTAGCTTTAAAATCAGCTGACAAGCAAGATCCTAATTAATGTATTGAGTATATCTCTACTTTCTGTCTGTATAAAGTGAAGCGATGCAAAAACTCAGAAAAATGAAAATAATGTTTTACCTAAAACCATTGCTTTTAATTGACAGGTGTTTCAATGCTGATTTAGTCACAGAACTAAAATTTGCTATTAAAATTGAGTTACTAAGTAGTGAAAATATGCAGACTAAAATTCAGACATTCGTTCAAACATTAAGGTAGCTAACATATGACAGACAATCTAAGAAAATTGACAGTAATTAAATGCGTGGAAATTACTTTACCAAGTTTAATAATCTGCTCTTCTTTCCCAAATCGCTTCACTGAGGTGATGTAGAGGTCTCTATTTTTATCAATGAAAGCAATTTTTCTGTCATTAGTAAGTCCTTTTTGATCCAGAGCAATTTCTGAGATTTCATTCTAAAATTTCAAAAAGTATGTAAGTACTGAATTCATTTTAGTGCTTGACATTATGCTCATTTAAATTACTTATCAGAACAATTCTGTTCTTACAGATCAATTAAACCAATTTGTGGTGGCAAATGCCTATACTACTAGCACTTAGGAGACAGAGGCAGAGAATTAGAAATTTGAAGCCAGCCAGGGCTACAGTGCAAGATCCTGTATTGAGCAGGAAAAAAAAAAAAATGCAAAACAGAACAAAGCAACAGTAAATAAATCAATTAAATGTCAATTGCCTACTCAAAATAATAAAGTGCCCTGTTAAATTGTTTTATTTATTTATTTTAAGGCCAGGGAACATAGATTTAAGGCAAAGTGAGAACTAACTATCTCAAGAACAGTATGGGTTCCCACAAAGGAATAAGCCTTATGAAGTAATTTTAGGTTGGTAATAACTGCTAATTCAAGAGCATCACTGAAGTGTAGTTACTTTGCTGGCAACCAAAGGGAAGAGGGATCCTTAAAATATCATAAAGAAAAATCTATGCTGATATCTAACTGCTGCCCTTTACCCTGTCCTTACTTAGCTGACAGAGTGATGGAGTGAAAGAGTAAGACAAGTTACATTATCACATGAGGTCTATATTAATTAAAAGGTTTCTTATAAAATGCATTCTAAGTAGATTGCCTCACACCTGTACTTTAAAGATTTGTTATGCAAACTTTAGAAATACATGGGACTATCCCATGTCCTAGAACATTAAAATTCGTAGGTTTCTTTTTTTCATGTCCTTTCCTGTGAAACAGAAAATGTGACGTAGATATACTTCCCAAATGAGACCCACAGTCATTCAGATTTTTGGGGAGGGTGGGGTGGGTGGGAGGGCTATTCAGAAAAATCTAATAATAAGCATGTCCAGAACTTACAACTTAGACTTCTAATTTCAAAATCTTTGCTTCTCTATAATAATAGAATATTTCTGAAATCTTGAATTAACCGATTATATTAGCTAGTAAGATGAAGTTTCTTAAAACTTAAACACTTTAGTATGGGTTCATTTCAGTTCAATCTAAGAGTGATTTGTATGTTGTCTACTGTATCCAAGGACTTTGCAAGGAAATATGGATTCAACAAGCATCATAATTATACCATCAATCATTGTATCTAGGTTTATATACATAACATTTTTTAAAACAAGAACATACACCTTTATGCAAATTGGTGGGCCAGTTGTTCTACTTCATAATATATATTTAAAGGTTGCTCCTCTGGAATTTAATTCATACTTTAAAGAAGAAAATAATTCTTGCTTATGATTTTGTTGTTTTTGTTTCAAGACAGATTTATCTGTGTGCATATTGCTGTGTGTCCTGGAACTCACTCTGTAGACCAGGCTGGCCTCAAATTCAGAGATCCTGCCTGCCTTTGCCTCTCAAGTGCTGGGATTAAAGGCGTGTGCCGCACCAGCTTTGTTTCATGAATATTAAAGCACTCATTAAGCATTATGATCCTTGTATTAAAAAATATAAACCTTTCTAAAAAATTATCTTTACAAATAAAAAAGAGTGATTGAGAGTGCTTGCTGTGCAATCATGAGGACCAAGGTTCAGATCCCAACACCTGGAACATGCTTCTAACCCCAGCTCTGAAGTAGGGTGGAGACAGAAGGGTCTCTGGGGCTCTGGCTTCTGGCTTAGTGAAGAAAACTCAAGGCCCAGGCTCATGAAAAGACCCTGTCTCAAAGGAATAGGTGTGGGATGATAGAAGAAGACTTCTATCCTGGAAACCTCTTCTGGCCTCTCTGTTCAAACACTTACACACACATTTTTTTTTTTAAAGGAGCATTTATCATCACCATCAATAAGGTAGTGTTGATGTAGTATTAAAAATAGTTACTCGGATGACCTGGTCTCTAAGAAAGTTAAATTCAGACATGGACGGTCACGATGTCTGTGTACAGACATGGACATCCATGATGCTGTGGATGCCCTCTTCACACAGCAGAGCTTCCCTATTCTCTTGTCCAGCCCCCTCTCCCTACTTCCGCTCTAGTTCCCCTGAGTCGCTCTTTGCAGTGGGACATGAAAGCAGTTTGTGCTTATTTGGTTCCTCCCTTGCACTACACTAATGATAATCTACTGATGCACAGACTTAATTTAGGTGTGGTGGCACATGCCTGCAATCCTAGCACTAGGGAGGTAGAGACAGGAGGATTAGGAGTTCAAAGTTATCCTCTGTTACATAGTGAATTCCAGCCAGCCTAAGCTGCAAGAGACCCTGTAGCCAAAAACAAAATGAACACCAGTCTTGAGTTCTACTCTAAATTCTGTCCTTACTTGGGATGCTTAAGTTTTTGTTTCTTCAAACATAAAAATAAAATTGATGGGGTGAATTATTATGTATAGAATGTAAGACATTACCTTGCTGCTGTTGTTTGCCTTTGTGAGACAGGGCCTTTCTACATAACCTTGCTGGAGCAATTCTAGCCATGTGGTCAGCCCAGGCTGGCCTCAAACTTAAGGTAGTCTTCCTGGGACAGCCTCTTGTGTGGGAACACAGTCATGCACCATGTGAAACTTAATATTTCTTGTATTATATCCACATACACTGAGTATGTGATGTAGAAGAAATTACATCCACACTTGTACCTATGAAACTGTAAATTCTTACTCTCAGGATATGTGTTCTAGTGAAAAAAAATGAACCACACTAAAACAAATGCGTATCAAGTGTTATTAATAATTAATAATTCTCATTTTAACCTTTCTTTCAAAGAATTATTTGGACAGCTGAGAAATTTTTGTCTTCTTTTTTCCTTCTTTTTATATTTAATATTTTTTTTATTGTACATACTAGTCCCAGTTCCCCATCCCTCCCCCTCTCCCTCCTTCCCACCTTCTTCTACCCCAACCCATCCACTCCTCAGAGGGCTAGGTAAGGGCTCCTCTGGGGAGACAACAACTGAGAAACTTACTTCTTTTTATGTACTTAATTCTACTGAGAAGGAAAAGAATCGCATATACAGTCATGATTTAAAATGATGGTAAGCAGTCACCACATTCACTTCTAGGGGCAAGGCAAACTGACACTGCTTCTTTGGATGATAACACTTCTTAAAAATCACAAATGCTCAAATCCTTTGACACAATATTTGATGAGTTAATGTCACAGTTATAACAGAGCATGTACAAGGCAACATTGTGATGACAAAATACCAGATACTTTTCTAGCCTGTCTTTGGAAGGTCTCTCTAGCCCAAGACAGTCTTCAACTCATGCTTCTCCTACAACATTCCTATGATGGGATGACAGATGTGAAGGACCATGCCCAGCTAGACCGGAAATATAGACATCTATCAACTGGGCAGTTTAAATACACTGATACTACCAAACGATGTTACATTATATGATGGGTATTGGGAGAAAGAACATGTAATGGCATGGGAGGACCTCCAAAAATGATATTTGCAAAAAAAAGAAAGGTGCAGACCTACATGCAACATTGTTGTGTAAGCAGAGGGAGGAAGACACACCAGTGCTGTTTGTCTGTGCACTAAAAATCTCTGCAAGGGTATATAGGATATTAGTAACTGTGGTATTCGCCTGTTAGAATATTGAGAATTAGTTTGGTAGAGAAATATTTTTTTACAACATATTTTAATGTGTTTTACATTTGTGATTTACATGAATTTATACATTATGTAAATGTAAAGCAAATAACTAAAGGAGGAAATAAAGTAACAATTCATTAGAATTGTTAAAAAATGTCAAAAGCACACTTATGCTCTGAAATATCACTTGTTTAAAGAATAACTGTAAGGCAATGTGTTCCTTTATTTAAGACTAAAAACCAAAACCAATACACACATTACAATTCAGGGAGCTTTGTACTATTCATAGAGACTAATTTCCTTCTAATACAGTCACTGAACCACAGTCTTAAAACCTAAAGAAAATGCTGGCTAAGTACAAGTCAGTAAGAAAACTCCTACAAGTTTATAAAGACATTTTTGTCTACAAAGTTTAGTAAACTAGAACATGTTACTGAAAAGCAGTAAAAGCCTAATCAACAGACATCATTTATTTACTTAATGTGCCCGGAGAGTGACCTCTTTCAGGAATTCCCTGTGCTTAGGCTTAAGCTATGGTATTTTTTTAGAGGAAATATGTCAGGTATGCACTCACTTTTAAGTATAAATTAGTGTGTTTTCTCCCTAAAAGGATAGCTACTAATTTTAAAATAGAATTAACTAAAACAGTGGTCATTTAGTCTAGATATGGCAAATGTTTATTACCTTATGAGAAAGAAGTTTCCCATCCCCTAAGGGTTTTCCAGTTGATGCTTCAAAGAGGAAGATTACTTGAAAAAAAAAAATAGTAGAACATTAGTGTTATATTAGAAACCATTACTGAAAATTTCAGTGGCACTATCATAATTCTTAGTAAAAATTATTTAGCTTTATGTATCACAGAACTTCTATCAGCCCAGAAAATAAGCAGCACCAAATCTCTAATTATAAATGAGGTCACATTTTTTTAAATGAAAATAGTTGAACTAAAATTTTTCCTGACACATTGCCTAATTAAAAGTGTTAGTAGTGACTAAGGATTAATGGTCCACGGGTCTATCAATGGCAAGTCTAAATGTGGATGCAATATTAGATTCTGGTATCTCTGATTTAGACCTGTGTAACAATCATATTAATGGAAGAAAATATTCATGAAGTAACTACTTATCATGATGCCAGGCAATGTACTTCGTCCTATTTCTATTATACAGCCATGTGGTAAAATAAATAATTTATCCTCGATTCTTGGCTGGAAGCTTCAAAATCTCTAACCTTTCCAGAAAATAGGAGTTTCTTTCCTATGTTAGTTAGAACAGACTCTTCATGGGTGCTTTCTTTACTACCAAATAAGGGTTCACAATCAGAAAAAAACAAGCAGCAATTAATAGGATGGAGCTTTTAGGTCTCTGACTCTGTGGATGAGAAGAGGTCTAAAGACTGAGTTTAAGTGAGTTGCTGATGATTTAGTCAGCCACACAACATAATAAACCCCAAAGTTCAGTCAGAAAAACAAGCTACAGACATGGGAAGTGGTGGCCATCTCAATGTGGTGGGGAGAGGAGCGTTGTATGGATTCTGAATATTCAGGATTTGAACAAAATAGCAGTATACCAGGTTTGGAGGAAACATGGCCAATAATTGAGATGCTCCATAAATCATTAATGTTTTTGCAAATTACAGCCTTATAAAATATCCAGCTCACAGCTTCAGAGTATCGACTGGCTTGCCTTGGAACTATGGAGAGGTCATAAGCAGCCTATATTTATTATAGACACAAATTTTGGGAGCTCAGCCAGTTCTCAGTCTGAGAATTTCCCTGAACTCTTGAGAGAAGATTCCAGAACTGTGCCTTCCATGTTTCTAGTGAACAGTTTAATTTTTAGAATTAACTTAGAGAAAAAAAAAGATGAGTGCTATTAGGAATTGAATCATAAAGCTCCCCAAAGCAATTAGAAGTTTGGTTGCCAGCCTACAACCAGAGGCACTGGTGTGTAAGGATGGAAGCCAGGTGTTAAGTGCATGCTGCTGGAGGGAACGAAGGGACCCCAGCCCTCTCCTCTTTCTCGGCTTCCAGACACCATGAACTGAGCGGCTTTGCTCTACCATGTGTTCCCTCCCATAATGTTCTGACTTGCTATAGGCCCAAAGCAACAGGGCTAAGTGACCATGGACTGAAGCCTCTGATGCTGTGAACATCAATAAACCTTCCTATCTTGGAATTGATTATCTCTGGTAGAGAAAGCTAACTCGTGTAAATATGATGCAGTTTATAAAACATTTACTTTCTACCGGGTAACTATTTTAGAATTATTTAAGTAATATTCTCTTCGATGACTGTTAGCAGTGACATATTTTCCTAAATGCTAGTTAGAAGAATTAGCTTCAATGATGAAATGCAGGAAACACTTCAAGATTAAATAATTTCTCTAGATCAAGCATTGGTTTTAAGGCAAGACATTTTCTAGGGCCAACAGTTCTGAAAAGAAATTGTAATGTTTTAAAATCCCGAACCAGTATATTACTTCATGTGCTAGAATGGCTATTACAAAAGCCACAACAAAAAGAGAAAAATATCAGTGAAGATGTGAGAAAACTGGAAATTAGAATATTTACACACTGCTTGCTGTTAGTAGTAATGCAAAATGGTGTTGCTGCATAGAAAACAGCATGGAGGAGTCTCACAGAAGTATAAATAGAACTCCAAGTGAGCTAGGAATTAATCTCACTTGTGGGGAGTACTGGTTTCATTATCTCAAGGAAACATTAGCATTCTCATGGTCATTGCATCATTATTCACAACAGCCATAATGTGGAATCAGTCTGAACAGTAGATAAAGAAAATCCGTTATGTGTGACACAAACCATGATAGAGGGGAGTAGGAAAGAGGAAAGAAGAAAGGGCGGGAAGGAGGGAGGGAGGAGGGAGGAAGGAAAGGAGGGAGGGAGGGAGGGAAGGAGGGAGGGAGGAGGGAGAAGGGAGGGAGATCATTGAGAAAAGAATGAAAACAGAAAAAAGCCCAGCACATCTGGAAGACAGGCTACATGAAATACAGTGACCAGCAAAGATGAGTATTGCATAATTCTACCAATGTCGGGTGTATAAAATGATGACTCTTACAGAAGCAAAATACAGGATAGTGGTTGCCAGAAGCAGGAAGAAAGAAATGGATGTAAAGTTTCAGTAATGCAAGATGAGCGAGGCCTGAAGGTTTCAGTACAACACTGCACCTATAGGGAACCAGCTAACAATCTGAGAGGAGAGATTTCCTGTTAAGTGTTACCACAAATAAAGACAGTAAATGGGGCAGGAGGTGTCACTCAGCGGTAGAGTGCCTAGCATGGGTGAGACCCTGGGTCTTGCCTATCACTGTCCTCCTCTCCTGCTGACTGGTTCATGCTGACCCTAGGACACGGCCTTCTGGTAGTTCCTTTAACGTGTCCATCTTTCCTGACCCATAATCTTCCTACTTGTTAGTTCTGCCCCAAGTAGTGTGCCCTGCACTGACACTCTTACTTTAGAGCAGGTGTCATTAGCCAACAGCTGATTATATATTTGTTTACTGACTTATTTTTATTTATTGGATTGTGTATCTTGATCATCGCTGTATCTTAAATTTCTAAAAAAAACACTTGGTCAAGGGTACCAATAAGAGTACTGCACTCAATACTATCTGCTTGATAATTTCATCTGTGGAATAGTGATAGCTTAATAAAATGGTAAAACCCTGGACATATTTATTTTTATACATATTAATATGGTCTAGATTTTTACATATAAGGTTAAAACCATTCACACCTTTCTTTTATTTCATTCATTTAAAATATTAGTTGAAAAATATATAAAGCGGCATAATGAGGAGTATTTACCATATTACTAAATGAATAGAAAGTATTAAATAAGTTTAAAAACTTAAAATTTAATACATTTTAGAACCACAATCTTGAAAAAGATTCTCTGATGGATACATAAAGATTTATTTACCACTGGTCTTAGATATTGAGACAATATATATTTGTCCTGTTAATATGACAATTTCAGTTCTCATTTAACTAATGTTTAGAACAAATCTTGGAATTCATATTTTTTTCTATATAATGCTAACATACTAAATAGTGAAGAGGGCTAGAGAGATGGATCAGTGGTTAAGAGCACTGACTGCTCTTCCAGAGGACCCGGGTTCAACTCCCAGCACCCACATAGAAGCTACTAACTATCTTTAACTCCAAGATCTGACACCCTCACAGACGTACATGCAGGTAAAACACCAATGCATACTTTAAAAGAGAGAGAAAGAAAGATAGGGAAATAAAAGTTCATGAAAATGTTATAACGTTATAACTGCATGAAAATTTGACATGAAAAACTATGAAGATAGACTTACTCTTTTCATCAGCTTTGTCTTTTATTGCTATAGTATCATTACTCAGGGATACAGTCTGTGCGTTCAAAATATCTGTCCTCATTCCAGGAAACTTTGGAGAAGAAATGAAGCGGCCTTCATAAGAATGCAAATAGATACCACCACCATCTACCAGAAGAAAATGTCTAAAAAGAGAAACAATTAAAGTTTTGTTTAAATAGAAAGATACTATATTTTTATATTTGTATTAAGGAAGAATTTTTCCTTTGGAAGAAAAATCTAAATCCTAAAATTATAATAAGTATATACATGAAGTCTGAAATATTTTAAAAAAATGAAAGGAATCATTTTGATTTGTTTTCTGGGGTTTTTGTTTTGTTTTGTTTTTTAAATAGAGGTAGGGGAAGAAAATAAAAATGTCCAAAATCACAAGCCTATCTACTAAAATTTTTATTTCATTACATTATGCCCTTAACTCATTTCTTTTCCTGGGAAGGAAACCCCCATGCAAAGGCAATTAGAAAATCTTCCACATTATATAGACAACAAGATATATTTAGGAATGCGCGCGCGCGCACGCGCGTGTGTGTGTGTGTGTGTGTGTGTGTGTGTGTGTGTGTGTGTGTATGCTCGCACACGTGCATGCATGTGCATGCTTATGAATGCTTGCAGGACAAGCACTATATATATTATATATATATATATACACATATATATACATATATATACATATATACACACACACGCATGCATGTAATAACAATTAATGAAAAAGATCATAAATTTAAGAGAGCAAAAGGGGTAGATGGAAGGAGTTTAGAGGAAGGAAAGGAAATGGAGAAATTATTTAATTATATTATAATCCCCAAAACAAAAGAAATAATAAAAAAGTACAGTAGAGAATATTAGATGAAGGCACCAGGCATGAACTCTGACCTTCATGCACAGAATTGTGCACATGGACATGAATGTACCCACATACACACCCCCCACACACACACACAAATAAATAAGAGAGCCAACAGAGGAAGATGCCCAATGGCAACCTCTAGCCTACACACAAGCATTTATAACTGCATGCAAATGTGTACACACATATTACATACACATAAATGCCACCATGCTCAACACTGCAAGCATTTCCTATCATAAATAAGACATCAGCTTTTAAACTTCTCATAAGGAAATACTCTTTCAATGGACAAATGTGTCTGGCTATAAGAGGCAGGCAGTAAATAAGTTATCTTGTATATAATGATTTATGCCATCAACAATACTTAAACTATGAACATACTCAATAAACTTATAAATAATGTATGTTTATTTGGAACTGTTGGAATAAAGGAGATTTGAGAAATATAACCTTTAGATAACTGGCCTCTTACCTTTTAAAGGACAAAATGACTAGTATTTAAAAATGATGACATAACTAAAGCATGTTTCAATGTCATTAAACAAAGACAAAGCTTAATGTTATATTTCCTTGACTACTCAGGGTCATCTTTATGATGACCATGTTTCTCTGTAATGAAATGAGTTTGGATCCTCCTGAGAATCTGTTGGGATATAGAAGAATGACAAGACAGCCACTGCTCTGTGCCTCTGACACTCCCTGCCTGTGACTGTGCCAATGGCTAGCGCCAGCACCACCAGCCTATTCTGGGTTATTAGCAAAAAGCTCTGGGCTAGAAAACCTGCTAATGAGCAGTGTTAATGCTGCCTAGGTGACAGGAGAAGAGAGGAATAAAGTATGTGGTTTTGGTATAGAGGTTTTATATATGTCTGTGTTAGGCCAATAGCAACTACAATCCCACACTTCATTAAGTCTTAGTGTGTATCTTTTCTACATTTGACCTTGGCTAAAATGAGGACAAGCAATTGAAGTAGCTTTTCTAAGGTTTGATCTCTGATTCAGTTGGGAATCATTGTATTTAATAAACTGACTGACAGTTTTTATTTTTTAAAATTGTGGCTCCTGGGGCAACAGCTAGTCCTAATTTGTTCAAGAGTTTTTTAGTCTTATATTTACTGAAGGACTTAGCAAAAAATACTACTTCCAATCTTCAGCCCACGGCTTAGTAGTAGCTTATGAAATCAACGAGTTTTGACCAATATTTAAAAACAAAGACAAGATGGGGGTATAGCTCAGGCTCAAGTCATGCTCTGAGCACATGCAAAGCCCTGAGTTCCATCTCCAGCACCATGGAAGGAGGAAGGACCGTGGGGCAATGCTTGGTTTAGAAGTTTAGTTCTCACCTGGGGCACTCTTACATTTTGATACAAACTTAGGGTCAACTAAATTTGAATAGAAGTGAAAAAGAAAGAACAAATGAACAGAAAACAGGGGACAAAACTAATTTTCTCATTTCATTGTCATATTCTCATATTGATACCCTAATGTTACTTGTACTGAGCTTTTTATAAAATTTAAGATTACTATTGAATAAATTTCTATATATAATATAGTGAATGTATATATATGTATATACATACACATGTATATATATCTCCCACGTGTTACTTTCAACATCTTTTAAGAACATAAAGAAATTCTAATATATTTCATTACCACTGATTATGTTTATATAGTAGAAACAGACTGATCCCAAATGACTACTATATCATTTTATGAGATATTTTTAAAAAATGTATTTTGCCAGGCACGGTGGTGTACAGCTTTAATCCCAGCACTCAGGAGCCATCACTGTGAGTTCAAGGCCAACCAACTCTAGAAAGTCAGTTCTAGGACAGCCAGTGTTTTACTGCTGCATGAGCTATCCAATAGTTAAAATATAAACAAATTACCTTTCTGCCTGGAGAATTAAACTAACAGTTCCTTCCTTGAGATCAAATATAAGTGGTGTATTCCAGTTCTTCGTACTAAAAGATAGATAAAATAAATTTTATTAGCATTTCAAATACTAAACACATTTTAACAAGCAAGTAGTTATTCATTTTAAATGGTAAGTTTAATTTCATAAATTTTCACATATATATTTTCATTAAAGTACCTGACACATTAAAATTATTCATTCACGTGTCTGTACCCTCAGCTAAAAAGCAGACATTTCATGTTCCCAGCAACTAGTACTGGAGTTAAAGCTCATGACCTTAGGACTCCTAAGAACAAGCCCCTGTTCTGCTCAGTTTGGCCAGGCCACCTAACATTCCTCAGCAGCATAGTGCACTGAAGATATGTTCGACAGATATGAATTAAATATCAGGCTGCATCATCTCCCAGCCTTTAACAAGCTGAACTTCTGTAAAGTAAGTGTCTTCATTGAGGATAACAAAGAACTATATAAGTGTCTAACAAACTGCCTGATATAATATTATATATATATATATATATATACATACATACATACATACATATATATATCACTGAAGAAAAGAATGTAATAATAGCATGATGGCACCAGGTGTGGTGGCACACACCTTTGATCCTAGCACTCAAGAGGCACAAGCAGGTGAATCTTTTGAGTTTGAGAGATTGGCATACTGAGTTGTATGCCAGCCTAATCTATAAGAAGACCCTGTTCCCTGTTCCCACCTACCCCCCCCAAAAAAAAACAAAAACAAAAATAAGATCCTAATTGCAATTATTTCCAATGATCTTCTAGTACTTTGTTGGCTTAAAACAAAATTATTTCTGTGAAGAACTCTATACATGTAAAGCTATGACCATGCTTACTCAATAAAGTGATGAGTAGATGCACAAATAACTCCTTTTATTTTTAATAGGATAATATGATTCAAAGACTTAGGTAAAAGCCAGAGAAGGTGGTTAGCATCAGTAATCACAGCACTCAGCAGTCAGAGGCAGGGGAATTACTATGAGCTCAAGGTTTTTATTATTCTCAATAACTTTCACAGAACCTATTCTGCTTTCTGAGACACAGTAAATTGTTCTAGGGGCCCTGAGCTATTTATATAGGTGCTGATGACCTCGGACTTCTGATCCTTCTATTTCCACCTTCCAAGTACCGGGGTTACAGGCATGTGTCACTTATTCTTTCATTGCATGTGTATGCACATATGTGCATGCATGCACCCAAGCATTACATGTGTACACGCCTGGGCACCTTGCCACCTTGCAGATAGTAGACAGGGTCTGTCGCTGAAGCAGAAGCTCACCATTCCAGCTGGGCTACAGCCAGCAAACTCCCAGAATCTGCAGATCTTTACCCTGTAATACAGGTATATGCCCAGCTTTTTCACTTGGGTGCTGGAAATTCAAACTCAGATCCTCATATTTGCAAAGGAAGTATGCAAGTACCCACTGAGCCATCTCCCCCAAACCTTCCCCCATTCCTCAAAGAGACTGCACCTCATTTTCACATCTAGAAGATAGAAAAAGAGAAAGACTGCAGAGAGAAAGTAAACTGGTGTACAATTAAATGCTGGCTAGCAGAGTTTGATAGCTCTTTCAGTAAGTAAATGCATGGATACGGCAAAACAAAAGAACCCAGCAGTTGTGTTAGCAATGGATACTTAGAATCAGTGCCAGTAATTAGTCTGATAAAGATAAGTGTTTTGTATTTCAGGGAAAAAAAATCATAGTATACTTCCTTAGTCATTAGAATTAACCTTCATTGTTTGTCTAGAGAGCTATAATCAGAAAAGCAGTGATTATGTGAGGTTATTGAAAAAGTGGCCTCTTAGAACTAGGAGTGTAGCTCAGGAGTGGAATGCTTGCCTAGCATGTATAAAGCCCTGGACTCAATCTAAAAAAGAAAAGGAAAAACTCTTCTTGGAAATATCTGGCCAGTGACACACACCTTTAATCAGAAGCCAGAGGCAGGCAGATCTCTGAGCTAGAGGTCAGCCTTGTTTCCAGGAAGAGTTCCAGGATAGCCAGGCAGGGCTACACAGAGAAACCCTCTCTTGGGGAGGGGGGAGGGAGAGAAGAAAATAAATATCTGAATTTCTCACTATTGAGATCTAATGTAAATACCAAGGAAATATACACTCACTAAACTATGAGATTAAAAGCAAGGGAGGGTTTTAAATATTTGTTTGAAAAAAATAAGTGAGAATGTAATATAGCATTCTTCTATATTATTTTCTTCTTCTGAAATTTCTTTTTGTAAATTAAGTATATTATGAGTTTATTTTTAAATTATATATTATTTTTAAAAAAAGGGACAACAAAAAGTTAAGAACTTAGAATCAAACTGCAGTTCTCGTTTAGTAATCAATAACTATTTTAGTAAATAAACAACCTTGAGGGCAGGTTACTTAGTCTCTATGGCCTTAGCTCTTCATCTTATAAAATAGGAATATTACTAATGATAAGCATAACCAAAAATAGTATAATGAGTCACACAGAAACTAATAGCTATTATCTAAAATACTAGTTTATAACTTAATGAAGTAAGTTTTGGTGAAATGTCTCAGCACTATTTCATTCCTACAGTTGCTCCATGCACTTCACTTTCATAAATACTGGTATTTCATATCTTAACAGATATCTTAACAACCAGAAAGCAGAGACAAGGCTCTATCAGGAATGAAGACAGTCTTACATTGCTCCACACAACACTGTATGAGAAAAGTAAGGTAAGCAAAGAGTTAAAAATGTAACATCTGACAACTGAGGGAAGTAAACACCTAATGGTAGTAAGCCTATAGCTTCAAACAATAAGTTCTTGTCACTACCACCAGGAAACTAAATCCATTACTTAGGGCAGCTAAGAGTCATAATTATCTACAAAACAAAAATTTAAGCTAAAGAACTCATCTTCATTTTCCTTAACCCAGTGAAAATTAGTGAAATACATACCTGCATTAAATTATATTTTTCTTTTAATTTATAATCCTTTCTATAAATCTTAGCCATTTAGCTTAGTTTTTTGTTTTTGTTTTTTTTTTTTTGTTTTTTGTTTTTTGGTTGGTTTGGTTTTTTGTTTTGTTTTTTGGATTTGTCCTAAATTAGCACTGTTCTGCCATTTTTTTCATCTAAAGATCAAACCACGTAACATGAAGCAGCTGGCTTCTTTCTCTACTTTCCATTGCCTCTCCTACTCCAGTATTCCAGATGTGGCTACTACTTCTCCTACTCCAGTTCTCCAGATGTGGTCACTGCCTCTCCTACTTCAGTACTCCAGATGAGGCCACTGCCTCTCTTACTCTGGTAATTCAGATGTGGTTACTACCAAGAGGCAGATTCTGATTAGGTGCAGATGTATTTATATTGAGAAGGAACTAGAACAGTTGTCAGTTAAATTGAATATGATTACATAATCATTACTGAATCTTAGGATATCAATACAACATTATACTTAATATATATCAATTCATTTCTTTATTCAAAATACTAACCACATGTTAAGCTAAGCACTGGACAAACAGTAGCAAATAAGACACATAGTCTATCTCTATCTCCTACATTTATCAAATTATTAAACTATAAATACACTAGTATAAATGCAAGCACAGTTTTTTAAAGTCCTTAACATAAGACTTCTTTTTAAAATTGATTTTTATTTAAATTGAAAATAATCTTATTTTACATATCAATCCCAGTTCCCTCTCCCTCCTGCCCTCTCATTCTCCCACCATCCCCCTACCCTACTTCCCATCCCCTCCTCAGAGAGGGTGAGGCCTCCCATGGGAGATCATCATTTGGGACAGGACCTAGACCCTAGACTGAGAGAGTATCCCTACATAGGGAATGGGCTCCCAAAGGGATAAATATTGGTTCCACTGCCAGAGGCCCCATAAACTGCCCAAGCCCCCCAACTGACACCCACGTTCAGGGGGCCTGGTTTGGTCTTATGCTGGTTCCCCAGCTGTCAGGCTGGGATCCATGAGCTCCTATTTGCTCAGGTCAACTGTTTCTGTGAGTTTCCCCAGCATGGTCTTGACCCCCTTTGTTCATCACTCCTCTCTCTCTACAACTGGATTCCAGGAGTTGGATTGAAGCTAGTCACCAAAACACCCAATAATCCAATTAATAAATGGGGAGCAGATCTCAAATGGCTGGAAGGCACTTAAGAAATTGCTCAACATCCTTAGCCAGCAGGAAAATGCAAAGCAAAACAACTCTGAGATACCATCTTACACCTGGCAGAATGACTAAATATCAAGATCACCAACAACAGTTTATGCTGTAGAGGATGTGGAGAAAAAAGAACCCTCCTCCACTGCTGGTGGACATGCAAACTTGTACAGCCACTTTGGAAATCAGTATGACAGTTCCTCAGGAAAATAAGAATCGATTTACCTCAAGACCCAGCAATTTAACATAGACTCTTGAGAGTCTGAGTGGTCATGAGTTTTCTGGATAGTTGAGATGGTAGCATGCAAAAGCTGGCTTCCAGTAGTTAAATTTTTAAGGATTTTGGAAATTGACTATTAAATACAGCCATTGCCTAAAATGAAATTATATAGACTTACTTAATATGATAGGCAAATTATGTTCAAAACAAAGGTAACAAATGCTCAGGACTTACCACTTCAGCTTCATTACCCATTTATTATACATACTGCAAGTTATTTACATATATCCTAGCTATGTAGTGGCAAGAGTATACACTGGCTGCCATTCGGCATCTCCTCTCCACTTGCAGGCAAATCACACTAACAGCTTAAAAATGGTCATGATACACATTTTACATCATCATAATCAAAACCTGCAAATGAGGTCTGTCTGCTTCCAGCAAGCTCCTCCTCCAGTACTTATGAGCACACACTGATACCAAGTATGCTTCAAATTGTCAACCATGTTCATAGTTTATTACCATTCTTTGCCTTCTAATAAGGAGTACACTGGATGCATTTTCTTCCAGTCTTTCTGAACAACTTTGGCTCATTAGTGAGCATATGGTTACCATAACTCTGTGTCTATCAACCTGCCAGCCATCCTGCTACAGTGACTCTGCTGCCTCCTCTCCTCAATGTCCTGTGCCCTGAGCTTTGAGTTTACATTATACCAAAGTCTCTAGAACTGTAAGTAAATGCCATCTCACAGGAAATAGCTGCAATTTTAAAAGTGAGTATTAGCCTTTGAAGCACAAATTTCATTAGATCTACCTTCATTGCATATAGCTCAGAGTTCTTCCTCATTTCCTGATCTAAGATATGGTACTAATCAGTACAGTTTTGAGAAAGTTAAAGTTACAGCAAACTGTACTGATATGAAAACTTGAAAACAGATCCTCATCCCGACAAAACCTCTGGAGTTTTAGGAAATGCAAGATGCTCACGAGAAGACGTAGCACTGAAGAGATGTTGAAACAACCAAGTGTCCATGGTTCAAAGATGCTTTAATGACTCTGTCTCGGAACTCCAGTAAATCCACAGCATCATTGAGGACATTCCGAACCTAAGCAAAAGAAAAGAAAGGGGAAAAGTGGAGGAAAGAGAAAAGAAATACCAACATTCTTTAAAAATCAAATTTTTAATTAGATAAGCTAGTAAGATTTTAATGTGCATAAAAAATTCAGTGTACCCTTAATTAGCTAAGTATATAAAAAAGAATCCATCAAGGTATAAGCTGATATACTTTGCTGTAGAAGTCAACTAAGAAAGTACAGATACAAAAAGATTATGTTAGAAATAAATAGAAAAGACCTATAAGGATTTTTAATCTTCATGCCAAACCAAGCAATGTAGGAATGGGATGAAGTTAAAAATGCTCCAGCACTGAGATGTAGTAAGAGGAGGGTGACATATGAAGTTGGAAAGAGACCATATGATTTCTGTCCAAAAGAGTAAGAGTATCTTTCTGGTTAGACTTTATTTCAAATTTTAAGTTCTAAAAAAAGATATAATTGCTTTAAAAATCAAAAGTGGAGGAGGTATTGGTTTATTTTTTTTTTTAAATGTATAGTAAAGAAGCCAAACTGTAGAGTGAAGGGGAAGCACTTCATTAGGGGAAAGAAGGTAAGAAAGAAGACAGTTAAGAGGCAACTGGAGTTGGGCATGGTGATGCATGCCTTAATCCCAGCACTCGGGAGGCAGAGATACACAGACCTCTGAGTTCAAGGCCAGCCTGGTTTACAGAGTGAGTTCAGGACAGTCAGGGCTACACAGAGAAACCCTGTCTGGAAACCAAACAGAACCAACAAATAAGCAACTGAAAGGGGGAGAGTCAAGACTACGGAAGACGTGCACTCTGCATTATCTCCTACTGGAGTCTTGAGGCTGCTTTAGTCTGCCACAGCTAGCATGGACTAACTGCACCCGTTGTACCTTACATTCAGTTATTGAGTTCCTAGGCTGACCTACCTAGAGTCAACCAACACCATTATCTTATGTACCCTGACAACCAGTCCATCACCACCATTATCTTACACCCCTGCTGACTTGCCCATTGCTCAGCTCTGCTTTTTGGTACCCTGTTGGTCAGTCCCTCTGGGAGCTAATCTGCCTATACAGTGTCCACTAACCACTGGAGAAGAAGCTTCTCTGAGCACTTCCTTAAAGATTTCATCATTTCATTTTCTTTACAGTTGAATAAAATTCTATCAGAAAAAATTTTTTACAAACATTTATAACAGACAAGTTTCCAAGGATTTCAGCATTTGGCTGTACTGGTCAAAAGTTCTGAAGTCAATGAACAAACTATAACAAATCAAGGAAAAGTGTGGATAAGCTAAACTTTATAAGTTCTGGAGGGGATCAAGACTCATAAGGTGGCAAGCATATCATGAGGTGAAGAAATAAGAGAAAACAATGTAACAATACCTGCAAACCAGTCATTCTTTAAATTCTCAATAATTAACAATGAAATGAAAGGACAGGAAGTCATTCTTCCAAGGATGTCTCCAAATTTCTTTGTTCTGAGTATTTGTGACCCCCTCAAATCCTGTTGTGGGGTATTCTGGAAATGAATTCATGCCTTTAAAAAGAGGTGCTTGCCACTATCCAGTGAGGACACAGCTAGAAGATTCCAGCAATGAGACAGAGGGTACCCTATTTGGACACTAAATCCACTGGCATATTGGTTTTGGATTTCCAAGTGTCTAGATCTATAAGGAAAAATATCTGCTGTTTAAAAGCTACGAGGTTTTGGTATTCTATAAGGCAGCTTGCTAGCTTGGCCAACATGCTACATATGTGTTCCCCAAATACCAACATGACACAAGATAGAAAAAGTGCATGCACATACACTTTGTCAGAGCATTCTCAGTACTAGAATCCTGTCTCAAAGATACATAAGCAAAATTATGGAACAACACCTGTGCAGGCTATTTACATCAGTGCTATCAATAACTACAAAACACTAGAAACAGCCCAAATGTCTGCCAGCAGCTTGAATAAACCACTGTGCATTTACACATGCTGTACAGTTGGATAACAAAATGAAGAACTACAAAGTGGCAATATAAGATACAGAACAGCATGTTTAGTACATTATCGTCTACCTAAAAATGAAAAGTAAGAGCAATAAAATATCTTGGTGTAACTCTAACCAAGAAAGTGAATGAAAGACAGGTATGCCAAGAACTTCAAGTCTTTGAAGAAAGAAATTGAAAAAGATATCAGAAGATGGAAAAATCTTCCATGCTCATGGATCAGTAGTTATTAGTAAAAATGACCATCTTACCAAAACCAACATACAGATTCGATCCAATCCCTATTAAACTCCCAACACAAATCTTTACATTGAAAGAACAGTATGCAACGTCATCTGAAAAAAACAAAAACCCAGTATTTGTACAATAAAAGAACTTCTGAAGGTATCATCATCCCTGATTTCAAGCTCTACTACAGAGCTATAGTAATAAAAACCACATGGTACTTGTATAACAACAGACAGATGGATCAACAGACTCTAATTGAACACCCAGGCTTAAGTACACACAACTATAGATACATAATTTTTGACAAAGTAGCCAAAATTATACAGTGGAAAAGAGAGAGCATCTTCAACAAATGATGCTGGTCTAACTGGATGTTGACGTATAAAAGAATGCAAATCAATCCATATCTATCACCATGCAAATCAAATGGAGAAGACCTCAACATAAATCCAGATACACTGACCTGATAGAAGAGAAAGTAGGAAATAATCTTCAACACATTGTCACAGAAGACAGCTTCCTGAATAGAACACCAATAGCACAGCCAATAAGATCAACAACTAATATGTGGCACCTCATGGAACTAAAAAGCTTCTATAAGACAAAGGATACTATCAATAGGACAAAATAGAAGTCTATAGAATGAGAAAAAATATTCACCATCCCTACATCTGACAGAGAGCTGATTTCTAAAATATATATAGAACCCAGGAAACTAGGTATCAACAAACCAAATAATCCAATTTAAAAATGGGGTACAGATCTAATCCAAGAATTTTTAACAGAAGAATCTTAAATGGGCAAGAAGCACTTAAGAAGATGTTCAACATCCTTAGCCATCAGGGAAATGCAAATCAAAATTACTTTGAGATTCTCTCTAGCTGCTAAAAAGTACAGTCCCCAGTAACAGAATCCTCCAAAGTACCCACAATGTTCTTAATAGAAAGGCAAACTAGAGTTGCCAAACTGACCAAGAATATTAGTGTCTTTTCCTGCTGTTGTGGGAAAATATTCTGACAAAAGCAAATCAAAGACAAAGTGGTTTATTTCAGCTCACAGCTCAAGAGTAAGGCCCATCACATCCAACATCAGGAAGCAGAACAATGAATATATTCTGGGTTTAGTTTACTGTCCCCTTCCACTATAGTCCAGCATCCCAGCCCAGGAAAATGGGGCCACCCATTAGCTTCACTAAGCTAATGAAGACAAAACCCCACAGGCATATCCAGAGGTCCCCATCTATCAGGTGACTCTAGATCCTGTCAAGCTGACAACATAACCATCACACCACACAATAAACTCTACTGCAAAGAGTAAGTTCTTAGGGAATTCTAGTTCAGCTAGATTTAACATGTGGAATTGGTAATAACCATGTGTCACTTTTTCTTCTCCCCATTTCCACAGTTTTCTCTGGAGTCACCTAGTTTCCCCTATATTATTTTCATTTGAGAATAAGAGGAAAGTAAAAGGGGAGGAAAAAATAAATCTGTATTTTTAATTTTAATGTGTGTGTATGTATCTGAGTGTTTATCTTGTACAGCATGTGCACGAAGAAGCCCATGGAGGTGAGAGAGGGTGTCATATTCCCTGGAACTAGAGTTTTAGGTGTTTCTGAGCAGCCATGTGAGTGCTGGGAATCAAACCTAAGTCCTCTCTAAGAGAACCAATGCTTTTAACATTGAGCCAGCTCTGCAGGCCCTAGAGTACCTGCTTTAGAGAGGGAATATGGATTTGTTTTTGATCATATGTGGAATGGCTTGAGTAGCTAAGTGGTATATACATGAGTTGCACATACATTTATAAAGGTATGATAAGGTGGCCCTTAGGGCTAGCAATTGTACCCTGTGTAATGTCTCCACTAGCATATGGACTGGACCTAGTAGCCTGCTGCTACTCAACAGAATAAGCATGTGATATGTCACTTTTGATCTCAGGTATAAAAAAAATTAATTTATGTCTGGCCTGCAGCCTCTCTGGCTCCTCTTGCCTGCTTACTCTACTAAAGCTAGCTGCCATAGGGAGAGCTGAAAGAAACCTGTGATGACCAACAAGTAACTGAAGCCCTTAGTTCCAAAGACTCTACTGAAGTGAGACTCTGTCAATGTCAGTGAGCTTGCAAGTAAGTGGTCCTTGAGACGAGCCATAATCCTACCTTCACTGCATCACTGAGACTTTGAGCAATAAACACTAACCAATCATTAGATTCCTAATCACAGGGACTGAGGGAAGAATGCTCTAAGACCATTTTGGCTTTTCGTGTAAGAACTAGCTATAGTAGACTGAATGTAACTTGTCCCCATAACCTCATAGGGAGCGCCATTATTAGGAAGGAGATATGGCTTTGTTGGAGTGGGTATGGCCGTGTTGGAGGAAGTGTGTCACTGTGGGAGTGGGCTTTGAGGTTTCCTATGCTCAGGATACCACCCAGTGTCTCAATCAACTTCCTACTGCCTTTAAGATGTAGGATTGTCAGCTCTAGCACTATGTCTGCCTTTATGCCACCAAGCTCCCCATCATGATGATAATGGATTGAACCTCTGTAAGCCACCCACACCAATGAAATGTTTTCCTTATAAGACTTGCTGTGGTCATGGTGTCTCTTCACAGCAATAGAAACCCTAAGACACTAGCCCTAGAGGTAGCACTGTTTTAAGAGATCTTGGTACCTTTGAAGCATAAGCTGTAGCTGCCAGATATACAGCTGCAGATGCTAGGCTTGAGAATTTCAGGCCAGCTCCACTTTTGCTTCCACTCCCTTGCTTCCTGACTGCCATGTCAATGTAACCAGCTACCTCACAACCTGCAGCCATGCCTTCCCTACCAAGATTCTCAAGATTCTCTCTTCTCCCTCTTCTCCCTCTCTCTCTCCCTCTCACTCCCCCCCTCTCTCTCTGGAGGGGTCTGCCTAAAATCAAGAATGCCTTGATATCCCTTGAGAAACCATTTCTTCCGCTAGTCTCAGTCACTAAGCAATCCAGATGAGGCTGGCATCCCACCTCTCACTCAAGTGGATACATTCAATGCAAGCCTAGCATATGAGGCTAAAAGGTTGGGCTCCTGCTGGAATTACTACAAGAAATGAGCTTTCTGATAGACTTGAGTTGCTAGGATACAACACTGGAACTACCAAAGGCACAAAATAGGGAAGCTAATTACAGGGAAGAGGAGACTAAAAAAGAACGTATTGAAGTCCTGTTGGCATTATTTCATCCACTGAAGTAGTAATGCCTCAACTCAGCCTATCATCTGACTTTACATAATTTCTCACCTTAAATTAATTTGTGTTGAATGTACAGGATAGTTTTAAGACACTAACCTAGGAGGTCCACGAGAACAGAGAACACATTTGTTATATTTGATGCTGCATCCCTCAGTGTGTAGCCTAGTACCTGGAAAGCATAACTCACAAATAGACACTGAATATATGAAGAATATTATCCTAACAAAAAATACCAAATGGGTCCAACTTAACAAAAATGCAAGGTTTTATAATCATAGTATAAAACCCTTTATAAATTAAAAGGTTCTATAATTCTATTTAATTTATTAACTTTTCCTTTTAGGACAACTTGAATTTAATAAGCCATTTAAAAGATTCCAGATGTAACCTCCACATGAACTTTATCTAGTCACTGAAATGAGTCTTTATTTCCAAATTAAAACTATCTAGAAGCACATCTGTGTTCTCAGGAGAGTTTTATAAATAATAAAACTAGAACTTTTCTGATAATACTATGCTGCCTAGACCTCATGCACACATAAATAAATAGTTTTGTCCTAAATCAGTCGGTTAGAACTCTCAATGCATTCTTTGTCCTGGAGACAATATCATGCTTAGGATCCAAGTTAAACAAATGGAATTCATTTTTATGCCACCATTTTAATACACTGTCAATTTGCAGGAAGTTCAGAAGACAAAAAGGAAATGTCTATCCAGTCCATGGATGGAATGGGGTTTTAGCTCAGTAGAGTGGTTGCTTGCCTAGCATTTTATGAGGCCCTAGATCCAATCACCAGCATCGGAAAGCAAAACAAAAACAACACACCACAGGACCACAGGGATGCAATCATCAAGTCCACATTGTAAAAAACTCTGGGACAAATGATTTGACTTCCTAAAAAAAAAAAAAAAAAACCAAAGTATGGTAAGAAGAAACAGAGGAGGGTCAGGGGAGGAAACTATAGACCAATATACCAATATCAACTTAAACGATGCACCAAGCCCATTGTAATCATTTGAATCCTGACTCAAACTTTGAAACATGTGAGAAATACCTAAAGATCTGATCACCTTGAGGACAGTTTCTAAAATTAAAGAATTGTTTTTGTTATTAATACTAGTGTATGGCAATGGTATTAGCGTTAGATTAAAAGAGATGTCCTTATTTTTAAGATCTATATAAACATTTATAGATGAAGTATGATATCAGAATTTGCCTAAAACTCACTGGGGAAGTTGGAAAGCAGATGTAGATGTGGGTGGGGCAGGATGGATCCCCAGCTGATGACTATGGGTGGGGCAGGATGAATCCCCAGCTGAAGGCTCCCATAGTTGGGTAGGAAGGATAAGGAGACTCTATATACCACTCTCCACTTTAAAAAAAAAAAAAAAATACATTTTCCACATAAAAATTAAAAAAAAATGTAGAATCTAATTATTTGGTCTAGTAAACATACTGTCCACATTTTAAAATCTTGATACTTGAGCTAACAAAGTACTTTAACAGGCTAAACTCACAATATATGCTTCTAAATTTTTACAGAAATTAAAGTCACATGGCTATGAATACAGATGACAAAGCAACTGACACAGATGAGAGGGTGAGGAGAAGGCAGAGCGCCTCTTTATTTGGCCAGGGATCTTCATGGGTCAGCAGTCCCTGCACTCCTCCTCCTCACACCTATCTTCATCTGAGTTTTGAGATTTGTTAGACACTGACTCTATGCAAGGGACTGAGCTAGTGGTGGCCTGATGGAGAAAGAAAACTGAGAGCAACAGAGTACCAGTCCTTAGATGCTTACAACTGACCCCTGACACTCTCCCTTCTCCCACTGACATATCCTATTTCTGCGTATTAAACTATAAAATTTCTACTTCAAAATTACACACTAACCCCCAAATATGGCAGTTGACATGTTAAATATTCCCAGATAAGGGAATGCAAGGACACAAGAGCAGAAGGCCACTATGCTTGTCCTACTAACTCCTCGGCAGGTTCGAAAACTTAAAAGTTTCACTGAAACAGGTCAAAGACCCTTAATGAGAAGAGTCTTCACAAAAGGGTTGTGTGGCATCCCCAAGTGAAAGCAGGGGGATGTGGAGGAGGATCTGCACAAAGCAAGCCTACCGATTCCCCAGTCCGTGATCATGTGTCAGATCTTTTTACCCTATCACTTCTCTCCACAGATGTCTGCTCTTCATCAAACTGATAATGTCACGTGAAACCTGCATCGAATAATGTGAATTCGAGCTGGGAGGTGGTGGCACAAGCCTTTTATCCCTGCCCTTGGGAGGCAGAGGCAGGAGGACCTCTAAGAGTTTGAGGCCAGCCTGGTCTACAGAGCGAGTTCCAAGACAGCTACACAATGATACACAGAGAAACTCTATGTCAAAAAACAAAACAACAACAAATGTGAATGCTTGTTAATCTGTCTTTTGTCATAGAGACCTCAGTCAGAAACCCAAACATGGAAAGAAAAAAATGTTACCCTCCCTTATACTTCTTAAATCCCAAAAGCAACTACCTAAATCTTCCCCATTTTGACTTACCTTACTCAATTTTTAAAAGACAATTAAAAACAAACAAACAAAAAGGTTAAATGAATAAAAGCTTTTATTTACCCTATCAGTAAATAGCAGGTTAGCCTGCCTTGGAACAGCTTCTGGTGTAAACTCTGACTTCACCTCTCCTTCCTTAACTGCACCCGCATTCCTAAATGCTTCAAATGTCACTAGCCTGTGCTAAGCACAGTAAGCCCAGGTTCTTTCAGTAAAGGGTCTTATGTCATGACTATAGTTAAGGTATGTTCAGCTGTGAATGGATATCTATAAGCATTTAGTGAATGGGCTGAATAGAGATAATTCTCTGCTCTGCATAGTGGAGAGAAGCAGATTTTGTCAACTCTGGAACATGATCATACCTGCATGGTCCTTCTCTTGGTGAGTGTTACTTGAAAATTTTTCCACTCCCAGCGCTGCTCCACCACGTGTGCGAAGACAACATGCCCGTTTCCACAGGCTCCAGCGATCTGAGTGCCATCAATAGACCACGCGATATTAAATATGCTGCCAGTGTTGGGTTTTTCTAAAGCATATGACCACTAGATGAAAAAAGAAGAAAAATTTATTACCAAAAACACGCCCAAAAAACTGACAACTTTTAAACTGGGCAGACATTACATATTAAGATATTAAGGTGATTTTGAAGGAATGTATTTTGGGGGCATTTGTAGTTTTATTTCTTAGAATGTAAATATTTTACAGTGAAGCTAATGGTAAAAATACATGTCTCTCCAAAAAATACTAATTCCAGTAAGGAAAGTATTGATGCCTTAAAGTGATGGTACTTGGCCTATGGGTTGTAACTCTTAGGGTCTAACGAGTCTTTTACAGGGCTCACATTTCATATATGTACATTATAACTCATAATAGTAGCAAAATCACAGTTATGAAATAGCAATGAAAATAGTTTTATTTTTGGGGGTCTCCACACCACGAGGCACTGTATTAAAGGAACCCAGCATTAGAAAGGCTGAAAACCATGACCTTAAAGGACTGATGCATTAAAATCCACAGACACACAAACCTTCTAAGGTTGACTTAAGATACCAAAATTTGTTTACGCTTGTGAATCAGTGCAATTATCTGAAGGGATGATCACTGTCATCTTTAGGGCTGACCTCGTCTACATAGTGAACCCCTATCTTAAAACAAAACAATTACCTTCTGTAGTCAGAAGAAATTAACTTATTTGTGTTTGAGAATTAAGAAATTAGGCAATATTTCAGGAATACTACATTACATAAAAGTAGTAAATACAAAAAAATTAGGCTTCTTTTAACAATATGTATACAATTCAGTGTTAGATCAAGCTTAGGCACACATCTCACTCTAACAGTAGTCTATTCTCAAGTAGTACAAAGATCTTACTTTAAATTGTATTTTGTGTGTGAGTGTGTGTGAGTGTGTGTGTGTGTGTGTGTGTGTGTGTGTGTGTGTGTGTGTGTCTGTGTTTGTATACACATGTATCAAGCATGTGCATGAAGGTCAGAAGATATCTTGCAGGAATCAGCTTTCTTTTCCCACCATGTGGACCCCATGGTTGGCAGGCTGGCAGGACACACCAGCCCAAGACTGTTTACTTTTAAGTTATACAATCATAGAGGAAATTTACTTAAATCAACTTAGTCCCATAAAAAAATTCATAGAATCAGCAAGACGGTCCAGCAGGTAAAGGCATTGTCACCACTGCTGCCTACGCACCTGAGTTCAGTCCCCAGGCCCAACATGGCCCAAGAGAAACCCAATTTCAACACGTTGTCCTTGGATCTCCACACAAATGTCATGTGTGTAAATCCCCAGTAATTTACACAGTCAATAATAAATAAATGTGAAAATAATAAAAACAATAAAACATACAAATATATCCTTAAAAATTATTGTTATTCTATTTTGTACTCATCTCTAATAACAACGATCATGTTAATCCTCTATTAGAGAAGGGAGGTTGGCTTTTTGTTTTGCTTTTATTTCTTCCTTTGTAATGCATCTGTGTGGTGTGTGTGTTTGTGTGTTCGAATGTGTGAAGGGCATGTGTATGTGTCAGTATTGTTGCACATATGTACATGTGCTTATAGAGGCTTGAAGCTAGAAGGAATCTTTCATGGTTGCTCTCTACCTTATTCACCAAAGCATCATCTTTCACTGCACTCAGAGCTTGCCTACAGAGACTAATCCAGCCAGCTAACTTGCTCTGGGGACACCCCATCTTCCAAGGGAGGTCATCACATCTATCTGCCTGGTGCTTACTTGGATTCCAGGTGTCCAAACCCTAGTCCTCAGACCTGCACAGTGGCAAGCACTTTACCCACTGAACCTTCTCCTAGTCCCAAAAGTTTGATTTTTTTTTTTTTTTTTTTTTTTTTTGAGACAAGTCTATGTGTGACATAGACTAAGCTAGACTTGAATCTCAATTGTTCAATTTCCCTGGTTGGATCTGGGACTATACACACCTGGCTGTGTATAGTCTTTTAAGACAAGGTCTTCGAATTTAACCCAGGCTGGCCTGAAACTTACAGCAGCCTTTGTCCAAGCTGCACCCTCATACTCTAAATACTCTTGGGAGCCACATACTGATGCTCTCTGAACAACAAAGGACCAGGACCAGGCATGAGTATTACTGAATGAATGCATGCAAGAATGAACAAGCAAGGCTGTAGGCTTAGAAAAACATTCTTTAAAAAAAAATCCAAAGAATAACAAGTAACAAAACCCAGATGTTTAGATATTTTCCAATTAGCCTTCACTGACAGTACACACCTATACATTGTAGCACTCAGAAAGTGAAGATGGGAGAATCTCTCAGCTCAAGGCCAGTCTGGGCTATACAGCGAGACTTAGTTCCAAAATAAAGACTTAAAACTAATTAGCCATCTCAAAAAAAAAAAAAAAATACTGATTGGGTTAATTTAGTAAGCTAATATAAATGCTTCCAATAAAACTCTTGGGAAAAGAAAACAATGTAATTGTGTATATAGCAATTCACTAAGATGAAATATTTCTACAATGCCCACTATATGTGTTCATTTACTTATTTAAAGACTTTTGTTTTAAAAATTGTTATTGTATGTGTACGGGTGTTTTGCCTGCAAATACATCTGTGCGCCATGTGTGTATACTTAGAACCTGCAAAGCCAGAAGAAGGCATCAGATGCCCTGGGCCTAGAGCTACAACAGATGGTTGTAAATCACTTGTGGGTACTGGGGATAAAATACGGGTCCTCTGGAAGAACAGCCAGTGTTTTTAACCACTGACCCATCTCTCCAGGCCCTACGTGTTGATTTTAAAACTAATAAAAGTAAGTTCTGCAATAGAAATCTAATTTAGAATGATTTTTTTGAGTCTCTTATTCCTGGGCATCATTTTGCTTTGTGGTTTGTATTTTATGGTTTCTAACAAAGTTGCTTTTATACCAAATATAAAAATATAACTATAAAATTCTCTTTGTCCTTAATTATGAAGTCAGAAATTCACTAATAGGAAATTTCTCAGAGGATGAAACTAAAAACTTCTGGGAAATCTGAGATAAAAATGACTGTTTCTGCCACCACCTTCCCTACTAATACTTCGCCCTCGCCAATAGTTCACCTGGTTACTCTACTTGAGTTCTGCCAATTACGGTCATAGCACCTCCTCCAGCATGCCTGAACACATATGATTAGACCAGGTTTATATTCCTAACCTAGGCAAGGCTACCAATCTCTCCCCTGGGGACACACAAAATTGGTACTTTTGATGCAGTCTGCACTCTTCAATGTGGGGGTTATATATTTCAAGTCACTTTCCAGCATGTAATTGGAGGGGGGGTGCAAATGTGTTCCCTGGGGGGGGAGGAGGGGGGCTCTGCATATACAATGCACACAGACACAAAGACAAAAGACACAAGGGAGTGCTTTCAGTTTTCATAGCAATTGCTTCTTGGTTGCTAAAGCCTACCTACAATTTACCATGAGCCTCTAAAAGATATCTCTGTATCTTTATAGCCAATTCTCCTTTTTGTGTAATGGCTTTATCTTCTTCATACAGCCACAATGTAAGTCATCAATCAGCCACATTGCTCCAGTACAGCTTGAGATTTTTCCATGTTTGGTGTGCCCTGTGCACTTTTGCTTCTTGTATTAAAAAGTAATGAAACAAACAATTAGACCAGTGACCAGGGGAAAGACAGAACAGAATGGTGGAGTTAGCAGAGGAGAGATGATCATTTAGTCCTGATCACTTGCTTTGTACATAGGAAATAAAAGGCCCAGAAGCCTTCACCTTTGTACCTTTGCCATTGGAGTTTTGACCCTCGGACTCTAGAAATGAGCCAAAGCTAATCCCACATTAAGCAAAATTTTAAAGAGTAATTTAAATTTCAAAATGAAAGTTAAATTTTAAAATAAGCAGCCACACTGATCAGCACAATATTATTTTAAAGTAGCTGAGAATGTCTCTATAAAAGGTGAAGCTGTCAGGGTAAAGGAGATGGGGTGGTGGTTAAAAGCACTGGAGCTCTTCCAGGGGACCCAAGTTTGATTAGCTGCACCCAGATGACACCTCACAACCCCCTGTAAACCCAATTCCAGAGGATCCAATGTGCCCATATAGTCTCTAAGGGTACCACGTATGCATGTAGAGAACAGACACACAGGTAGGCTAAACATCCATACACAAAAACAAATAATTTCTAAATGCTATATCCTTTGAAGAAAAAGATGACACCTGGTTTCTTGTGTTCTCTGAAATTGCTCATTCAAGTTATTTCCCAACAAAGGAATACTTATTCAAATTTAAAACAATGACTTAAGTCTCAAGGCCACTGTATCCTCTCTGCATGTGCCCTGTACACACATACCACACTGAAAGGACATTCAAAAGCACAACAACCTAGAGCAAAACCTTCAACTCATAAAATTACATACACATAAATTTGGCTTAAGACAAAGAGACAGAGAAGCAGTTCCTACACCCCATGTGGAATACTGGTGTTTAGGAATAAGCTCATATATTACCTCTAACATGCTACAAATTGTAGTTTATATACATCATTGACAATGAAAAGATACATAAGACTGTAGGACAAGTTCCTGCAGGTAGTGGATTATTAAATGTATTTTAATTGAGTGGATGAGTGAATGAGCAGAACAAAGTCTGAATGTTCCCAGAGAAAATGAGAATTACAAAAAATAAGTGTCTTCTGCATAGCCAATAGCACCCCCTACTGATAAACGCTAGCTAGATTGCCAGTTAAGCCACAAGTACCTTGCATCTTCAGATTTTTCTCCTTGAATCCTGTTCTGTTTAGTAACTAGTGTAATTCATTAACATGTTCTGAATATTTACTTAAAATGCCTATGTTCATTTGAATCATTTTTAGACATCAAAGATAAAAATAAAGGTTATTATAGAATCTAGGAAAAAAAAAACATGGCACCATGAGTCTAAATTTTATTCTAAAGGTAATTTATGTAGACCATGATTTATTTTACTGATCATCCAGTAATATTCATATTCCTTACATCCTTATTTTTTGTATTTCTTGATCATTTCACTTAAAATTATGCTATCTCAGACTGGAGAAATTCCTCAATGGTTAAAAATGCTTGTTGCAACCAGGTGGTGATGGCAAACCCAGGAGATGGTGGTGCACGCCTTTAATCCCAGCACTTGAGAGGCAGAGGCAAGTTGATCTCTGTGAGTTTGAGGCCATCCTGGTCTGCAGAGCAAGTTCCAGGACAGCCAGAGCTATTACACAGAGAAGCCCTGTCTCTAGAAACAAAACAAAACAAGCAAAAGAGAAAAAACCCACTTGCTGTGTGTGACTCTAATTCAGTTCTGAGCCACACTGGGTGACTCAGAAACTGCCTGTAACTGTTGTGTTTCAGGAGATCAATACCCTCTTCTGGCCTCTGCAGGCACCCATACACATACGCAGACACATAAATTAAAAAAAAAGTATTAAAATAATGTTCTTTCCCAGGTTAATTTTTAATTTTTTGCTGTATGTATTTATGTGTGTGCATGCACATGGCACACATGTGGAGGTGAGAGGACAATGCAGTTGGTCCTGTCCTCCTGCCACGTGTGTCTCAGGGATCAGAGTCAGGTTGTCAGGAGGGACAGAAGGACCACTGCCATCTCAGTGTACATTTTATACTTTCTTGAACGCACAGAAGCTGTGTCAAGGTGTCACATTACACTTGAAAAGGGTTAAGCTGTGTCAAGGTGTCACATTACACTTGAAAAGGGTTATACTGTAATGTTTTTATCCAAGTGCTACAAGGAAGTCCACTTTCACATTTCCTGATAAGTGAAAATTTATTGCCTTGTAGATTTTAGATGTATGACGATTGTTACTGAAAAGCTAGTATTTTGAAGTTCTGGAAGTGTTTGTATTTCTTTAAAACTTTTCCCATATTTTTAACTATAGAATTCAATTAGGCTCTTTTAAAATAATTTCCTTGGTGGTGCATACCTTTAATCCTAGCAGTTGGGAGTCAGAGGTAGACAGATTTCTCTGAGTTTGAGTCCTGGTCTGATTTATCCATACTTCTTTAATTGTTTTGAGCACCTAGTCTTTGTCTAGCAGGTTCAATGCTGACTATCTTGGGAATGACTTGTCCACTTCCTCTTTCCCCCTATGAACGGACCATTGTGTTCTGCTTTTCAGTGTGCTTTATGTCTTTTTTTTTTTAACTAGATATTTGGAATACCACCATGTGGGTAACTCTGACAGACTCCTCTCTCAGTCTGTGTAGTTGCCTGATGGGAGTAGCAGTCATCTGTCCATTTAGTGACTTTTCCAGACTGGTTTTCCATAACTATTCCTCTCCAGTATAGTAACTGAAGTCTTTATTCTCTTATTCAATAGTCACCCAACAATCTAACACAGCCAAACAGCAAGAGAAAGAGCTACTCACCAACCCTTGGCCAGCTGGTAATGCTTCAAACATTCCTGTAGCACCTAGTCCCGCCACCAGCAATTCTGATTTGGCCCTCTCCTTCTGTTCATGTGTGACCCATGAGCCACCAGTGACAGATGCCGAATGTCTTTCCCAGTCTTCTCATGTGTGTCCGACCTTGGTCTTATATGTTGTACAATGGATTCCTCAGTGAAAGTGAGAGCCTTATTATTTATCTATCTCCCTCTCTCCTCCTTCCTAGGTTTTTCTTGGAGGGGGGGTCTGTCTACTACATGCTTCATCTGCTACCCTTCACCTTAATTGGTTGAGGAAGGAAGGAAGGAAAGAAGGAGGGAGTAAGGGAGGGAAGGCAAGCTTTTCATATCTCTCCTAATAATTAAGCACTGCCTTCTTTTCCCATTCTTAATGAGCTGAGGGCAAAACATTTTAGGAAAACAGAATAACTGTCAATCATTTTACTACTAGAATAATACTTGGTAGAATAATAACTATGGTTAAAAGTGAGATATGTTATACAAACATCATTGTATACTTTGTGTACTTATACAGTATCTCATTGAAGTAAGTCCCTATAAGTAGAATTACTGGGCTGAGGAATATATAAGCTATTCTTCAGATGTACGAGCTGTAGTTGAGTTAGCAGAGTGCTTATTTAGCATGCTGAAGTCCTTACACCACAAAAGCTGGACATAAACCTGTCCCAGCAGCCAGGAGGAGAGGAAAGACCAGGAGTTCAACATCACCCTCAGCCATGTAGCAAGTTTGAGGACAGCCTGGGCTACATAAGACTCAGACTTGAAAATTAATTAATTAATTAGTTAGTTAGTTAGTTAGTTAACCTACTATTCAGAAAGGGGAAGTTTATTCCCAGAAGAATGACAGGGGAAAGGGAAAGGAGAAAAAAAAAAAAAAGACCATTCTGATTAAGAGACAAGATAGTAGAGGGCCATTCATACTCCAGTAAGTAACTCCAATAAACTCATTGGTTTATTAAGACAGATCTAAGAGGCACTGACCCACCTTCTGACAGGAAATTAGATTATGAAGCAATGGGAACTGGGAAAAGGAATTCTTGACACCAAGGTGTTAAGCCCATGGAGTAAAGTACTAGCAAGCAGCCCATACACAAAAATGACTGGGACCAACAGTCTGGCCCTAAGAAATAACTTTCCGAAGGAAGATTTTACTTCAGCACACTACAAATAGGGCCCAAAGAACCCACGGTTCTGTTTCCAACAGACACCCATAACTAAACACTGAGTTGAACTAAAACCCAGATGCAGAGGGAGAGGACAAGACCAGGTTGCAGAAACATAGTAGAGACAGCTGACCTGAACAAGGAGGAGCTAATGGGCCCCCAGTCTGATAGCTGGGAATCCAGCATGGGACTGACTCAAACCCTCTGAATATGGGTGTCACCTAGAAGGACTGAGCAGTCTAAGGGACCTCTGACAGTGGAACCAGGATGTATTCCTGGTGCACAAAAGGACCTTGCGGACACATCCCCATAGAGGGATACTCCCTTAACCTAGAGACAGGAGAGAAGTCCTAGTCCCTACTTCAAATGACTTAACAGGTTTACATGACCCCACCTGGATGGCATTGCCCTACATGTAGAATTGGGGTGGGGGGATGGGATGGGAGGGTGGTCAGGGTGCATCTGAGGGGGGAGAGAAGGTAAGAGGGAGGGAGGAAGGGATGGAGAGGAAACTGGGATTGACATGTAAAATAGTCATAATGATGATGATGATGATGATGATAAAAGAACCCATGGTTCCATACTCATAGGCCCCAGTGGGGAGCATACTAACACTGTTTTTCTAAAGAGACATCAAACTGTCCCCTAAATTTGTATCTCTGGACTCATGAAATTATCTAATGTAGCCCGAGACCTCATTAGAGAAGTTTCTTCATGCACTGGATGGCAGCTAATGCAGAAACTCTCAGCTGGTGAAAGTACAGAGAGCAAGTGTCTATGAGTGCTCAGCCACAAACGGGACATCTATTTCACCCCTCTCCTGCAGAGGCTCAGGGACCATTGTGGAAGAGGGGACAGAGAGATTATGAGAACCAGAATGGGGAAGACTGGAGTGAAATCGTGTCTTCTGGACATTCCAGAACAACTCAGTACTGAGCAAAAAGTAGCTGTAGAAGGCCTGCACAGCTCAAGCCATTCAACACTCCAGCACACATGGAGGAGGGCTCACGACCTCCCACCTCTAGCTATTTACACTGGTGCTTCTAGGGGAGGGAGAGTCCGTTTTCTTTGTGGGTGGGCCTCTGGGAGGTACCATGCTCCAAAAGATAGACCCACCCTGAGTATAGGACAACACAAAGTGGACTCAGTAGGCTACATAAAATTATTTCTTAAAGGGACTAGAGATATGGCTCCACAGTGAAGAGCACTGGCAGATCTTCCAGAGGAGTTGAGTTCAGTTCCCAACATCTACATGGCAGCTCACAACCATCTGTAACTCCAGTTCCAGGAGATCTGACACCCTCACACAGATATTTATGCCAGGAAAACAACAACAATGCACATAAAATAAAAATAAACCATTAATTTTTATTTTAATTTCTTAAAAGAGAACACACAAATTGGGAGGAAGTAAGAAGATGGGAGGTGAATATGCAAAGTTAGGGGTGAATACAATCAAAATATATTGTATGCATCAATTAAATTCCCAAATTAAAAAAATTAAAATATAGAGCACAATAAGGCACCTTTTAGTAGTACCTAAGTAGTGCTGTGCAGGCTAAAATTTAGGTAACTTGATTACTATAATGTTCAAACAGTATCTAATTAACACAAAATTAGAATAATTCATATCATATTAGGGGGTTATGTTAAAGAATGCATACAAGCAGTAATTAAGATGGTAAGCTAGTCAGAAAGGTAAATAACTATGTCTGGTTCTTCTCAGATACATAGCAAAGAATCTACCCCCTCCTAGCTCAATTTGCTAGCCCATCCTTGGGACCAGAGCCTCATGCCCAGGCACTCTGACTCTCTTCCTCCTCTTCTCTAATCTCTCCTCCACACCGACCTTACAGCACACACTCTCCCAAAATATCCACTCTTTGCAAGGTCACTATCTAAAAAAGCAGTAACCCACCATTGTCCCTACAATAAAATCCATATTGCTGCTGCCCCATCAGCTAAGCCTTTACTTTTTCTTTATTTTTCTCCCTTTTGGTTTTTTGAGACAAGGTTTCTCTATGTAGCCCTGGATGTCCTGGAACTCACTCTGTAGACCAGGCTGGCTTTGAACTTATAGAGATCTGCTTGCCTCTGCCTCCCAAGTGCTAGGACTAAAGGCATGTACCACACCTTGGCAGCTTTTAATTTTCTAGTAATCTTTAATCCTTTGCCTTGGGTTGGCTTGCCTTCCTTCTTATATCACAGTCCCTTTGTTATCAGAGCAACACTCCCAACATTTGAGCTCTACCCACCAGCCACATACTTTCTAGACTAACAGACTATACTGCCTTTCCAGCTTCAAGGTTCCAGCTGTTCAACAATCCTTATACCTGATACCCTCACAGTACAACCAGTCAACATGGAGCTTACTGACTGCAGAGGGAAACAGCTGAGCTCAAGCTTACCTTTCCAAAGTGCAGTTGAGGGTCCACAGAAAGGACTAGACCTTGAAGGACTAAATGGACCCTCTTCCGTAGAGCTATTTGGTCAATGTCTCTTCTGCATCAACCCCTGATGATATTCTATGCAAGATCTACTGACATTGCAAAAAGAACTGCTACATTCTTTCACACTTGAAGACACAAGAGGTTCCTTTTGCTTGAACTCTCTTCCTTTAACCTTGTCTCTTTGGAGAATTACTTATTTACCAAGCCTCAGCTCTCCAATCAATGTCCTACAGGGAAAATTAGGCTCACACACATCATTAGAGTGCTTAACAAACTTCCTATATACCTATATACTCAGTGACTGTTCTGTGTAAGTCTTATGAGTCGCTACCAGACTGTTAGCAACTTGAATGAAAGTCTTTATATGTTTTAATATCTAAAGCCCAGTTTCACAAACATGGTCTTATGAATAATATATATTTAATGACTATCAAATAAAAAGAATATATACTTAAAATGTTAGTCTCAGATCTCTAAGACATAACATAGTCAATAAATTCAGTTTACTTTTCCTGAATTATTATTAGTCTAAAAAAGGATATGGTGCTTAAAGAGGTGAATTTTGAACTCAGTTATTTGCATAAATCAATTTTTAAAATTGTAATCAAAATGACATATTAAAATGATAATGCACATGTTGATTTGTTAATTAATTACTGAGTATCTACTGTGCTGTATAGATAATCCTTAAGTAATGGGATCCTATGCACTGGAGAGTCAAAAAAATACACATAAAACAAAAATAGATAATATAAATATATTACAAAAAATGAGTCTATATATGTTCTCTTGGCACAATCACTGATGGACACCTGAGGTTAAAATCCTGAGGTAAAAACAAAACAAGGTTTTTAAGTCATTAGATAACCTAACATCATGATATTACAGCTGAGAAAAGATCAAAGTGAGAAGCAGAAAAACAGACTTTAAACACCATTTTTAAACCAACTTTAGGCTGTCTACACAAGACATGCTCAAAAGAAGCCAATTGTGAGACACACCTAAAAAGAGTGTATACAATTCACTATGTAGAAGATGGAAAAAAGAATGGTCTACGAAAAGATAAAAATGAAGCCAGGAGCCAGGCAGTGGTAGTACATGCCTTTAATCTCAGCACTCAGGAGGCAGAGGCAGGTAGGTGGATCTCTGTGAGTTCAAGGCCAGCCTGGTCTATAGTATGAGGTCCAGGACAGGCTCCAAAGCTACACAGAAAAACCCTGTCTTGGGGGTGGGGTGAAAGTTGTGGGGATAGAAGCCAGGCATGGTGGGTGCACAGCTGTAATCTCAGTGCTTGGGAAGCACAAAGAGGATAACATATTTAAAGACAATATGATACACATAGAAGATCCCATCTCACAAAGAGAAAGACAGGAAGGGGGAGGGAAAAATGGAGGGAGGGAGGGAGGGAGGGAGGAAGGGAGGGAGGGAGGGAGGGACAAAAGAAAAGGAAAAAGAACAAAAGGAATGAGGCTATGACTAGCAAGAATGGCTTAGGAGCCAGCATTCAACCAATTCACAGACATATATTAGGGAGCTGTGGGGGAAGTGACGGAATGGATTTCACAGCACTAGGTTTCAAAGCTGCTCCACCAGGCACAAGACTAAAACGTTATGTGATGGAGAACAAGTAACCAGAAAAGTTCACAGGCTATTTATAAAGTTCTAACATTCTAACTACCCAAATTTGCACTTGAAGAAGGGAAGACATACAACAATTATGAGAGTCCCTCATAGCTAAGAACAGTACAGAATCATCCCACTGCTACAGTTCAGACATTCAACGTCCCCAGATGTTCTTCTGTTAATGGCTTGAACAGTCTTCAGGATGGCACTTTTAGGAGGTGGCGAAAGCTGTAGAAGGAAGTCCTTAAGCACTTGGTGCATCCCTTGAGAGGGACTGTGGGACCCTGCCTGTGCGAGTCCTTCCTCACTTCCCAGCTTGCTCTGCCACACTGTTACCTGGTATTGCTTCCTACACACCCAAAGGCACAGAAACAAATGCTAGCGGACTAGAAACTCCAAGAATCAAAACAAACCTTTTATTCTACCAGCTGACTTCCTCATCCACTCTGTTACAGTGACAGAAAGCTAAAAGAACAACTCAGACTCTGCCAGCCATATAATGCTACTTACTGCTTTTGGAGCACTTTAATGGAAACCTCATGCTTCAAGAACAATAGGTAAATGTTCCCAACATTGGCATTTGCCAGGACAGAATTCTGTTCTAAACAATACTCTTGCAAAGAAAAAACCCCACATGTATCTAATCTTGAACATTCATGGGCTCCCTTCCTCTGTGTGTGTATGTGTGCATGCACTTGTGTGTGTGTGTGTGTGTGTGTGTGTGTGTGTGCTATATACACATATGCACATGTATGTATGTGCACATGTGCATGAGTGTACATGCATGTGGGAAGCCACAGCCCCAAGATGGCACCTGGCTGGATGCCAGGTATTTCACGCTTAGCTGTAAACAAGCCTTATTTGGAAGTGCTTGATGGATCTGGTGCGCTTCCTCCTTCTGTAGCCTATCCGGGATCACCAGGTGGCATGAGCTGATTGGGCTGTGAGCACATTTAAGGGCTTGCTGGGGCTGGGAGAGGAGTAAGCTGATGAGAGAAGCAGGGTAAGCTGATGAGAGAAGCAGGGTAAGCTGATGAGAGAAGCAGAGATGGGAGAAACAGAAGCTGATGTTCAATGATCCTGAAACTGCTTGAAGAAGAGTCATGGTTGCGTGTTTCCTTGCCAGCCTAGGTAGGCGCGCCACACATGCACTTATGTGTACAGTGTGTGGGGGCAGAAGTTGACATCAAGTTTCTTCCTCTATCTTTTCTACTCTATGTTTTGAGACAGCATCTCATTGAACCTGGAGCTCTCATTGAACCTGGAGCGTAGCTATTCAGCTAGACCAAACATGTCATGAGCTACAGGAACCCTTTGGTCTCCACCACCCCCAGCACTAGCAGAAGTGTGCATATGCTTGGCTTTTATATGTATGTAAAGGATCCAAAGGCACTCACCATGTTATGCGGCAGGCTCATACCAACCAGGCCACCTCCCCAGCTCCCTAGACACAAATCCTTCAGAAAGGAATATATATATCCATCCATCCTTTGGGGACTTTCAGAGATTTGTCTGTTTGTTTGCTTACTTTTTGAAACAGGGCCTCACTGCTCCTCGCTAGCCTGGAATTTGCTGTATAAACTAGCTGGCCTCAAACTCACAGAGATCTGCTGGCCTCTGCCTTCCAAGTACTATAATCGAAGGCATGCACTATCATGCCTGGCACTAAAATCAACTTTTAAATTTACTATTAATTCCTACAAAAAATATGCAACTACAAATTTTTATGAAGCATATTGATACCAAAACTAAACTTAAAGCTGTACTCTCCACACAGAGTGGGCATAAAGTTGAACAGCTATACTGTTTACCACCCTTCAGTCATGCTCCAAACAAATATTTTTTGTTTGGAAAACAGTAGAGAATATGTCCACTCTTCAGTTGTAAATCATTTAATCTCATAATCGGGAGTTGACTGAACCTCTTTACTAAGGTAAGTAAAAGGTTAAGTCAAATGCTTTCATTGAAAACATTTCTTAGAGAGCGCTGTGTGTGGTACATTTCACATCTATGGCAGTACATCTGTGACTGCTCATCGCTGCTACTTACCCCTGTTTTATCACACAAGCGTAAGGTATGAAACGATCCGACAGCAAACAACTCCCCATCGGGAGCCCAGGCAACTGAGGTAATAGGGTGTTCGTGAGGCTGAGAACTGTATAGCACACGGCCATAACTATCCCAAACCTACAAAATCAAAATTTTAAATGTTTTATAATAACACCACATTACTCCAAAAAATTTGTCCTTTAATAAAATATCAAGAGAAGACTAAGAAATCATAATCATATAGAATTAGTAAGTAGATACTTTACCATCATACAAGAAAGACAAAGCAGTATTCCTGGAAATTTATATGCCTCAGAAAGAAAAATTTCACATTACTGAACTAAATATGACATCTACCCATTTTGAGTACTTTAAATTTAGTAAACTCTAGCAGTGGTTGGCCTTTCCTAGAATTTCTTTTTTCAAACGATACTTCTATTGACTTTCTCTAATAATTAATTCAAGTCCCTGCAACTACAGATACACTAAATTTTACTGTTGGAGCTAGGGATACATCTTAATAGAGGCACCTTTTACCTAGCATATTATTGGTCCCAGTACTGCAGAAAGAGGAGACAAATTATTATGTCTGAAATGGACCAATATTTAGGAAGCTAGTAGAATTGATTTTTTAAAATGTTAAGTGAATAAAGAAATGAGCTGATTTAAATTGAAACACAAAAAAAGGGAGCTAAATTGATATTGCTGCTTATTAAATAAAAATTTTGTTATGAGAACTTAAATAGCACTTAAAGTTGGAAACCAATTTGCTCAATTATCACAGATAAAATTCTAAAAGATTAGTCTTATATGCTAAATACTTTTCCCCTAAATTATATTCTTTTAAGCCAATAGTAAGTCTAAACATTATATATTATCATAGTTAGTTTTATTTACCAACTTGACACAATATAGAATTATGTGAGAAGAGAATCTTGGTAAGACACCATCTAGCAGGTTGGGCTGGAGACTTCTGGCGGGGAGTTCTGTCTTGATTATGTCAAATGAAGTGGGAAGGCCCACCCATTGTGGGCAGCATGACTCCCTGGGTTGGCGTCCTGGACTCTGAGTGGAAAAATCAACTGCATACAAGCATACATGTATTCATCCTCGCTCTGCTCTTGACTGCTGGTGTGACTATCTGTGAAAGTCCTGCCCTGACTTCCCCGCAATGAGGGCACCTACAACTGTAAGCCAAACAAACCCTTTCTCTTTTAAAGCTGCTTTTGTCAGGGTGTTCTATCACAGTAACAGGAAATGAAGCTAAGACACATACCTTATACTTACAGTCTTCACCAGCAGATAAAATGAGATCATTGACTGAGTTCCAATCGACTTTTAAAATAATGCCTTCATGGGCTTTCCACTATGAAGAGGAAAAAAGATATTATGTACAACTTTAAAAATGAATTTTTTTCTATTAAAAAAAAACTGTTTTCTGTTTCTTTTTTTTTAAGAGCTGAGGTTCTTACTATTGCTCAGCTTGACCTAAACTACTGGATCCAAGTGATACCTCTGCCACACCCTGCTAAATAGCTATGGTGACTGTAGACCACTATCATGCTCAGCTTGTCACCTTTTTCTAGTGCACTTCTTTTTTCTTCCTCTTTTTTCTCATCATCGTTCATGTAATCAGGCATCTTTTAAATTTAAGATCCATTTGAATAACAAGCTCCTTATGGCAGGAAACATGCTCTATATCTCTTACAAAATAAACGAGAGCAATTTTTGTTTGCTTGCTTGTTTTGTGTGTGTGAAACTGTGATCAAACCTAGGGCCTCACACATGCTGACCTGCTTTGGAATACATCCCCAAGGGCTTCTCTATTCTATTTAATAACCAATACTCACCATACTGTCATACCGCTGGCATGTAGTATATTTATACTGAACAAATAAATGTGCTTCCTCATATAAAACTGGATTCTGAATGTGTGAGATGCCTTAAAGGAAACTAGCCTTACAGTTCTAAACTTCATTCTCGTCTGTGGACCATCCACACTTGCATGTGCTTATACTCCTGGAGAAATGCTACAAGTTTAGATTCCCAAAAGGAATGGATAATTTGCATTACATTTCTAATTATACTCTAACTCCTCTCTTGCTCCAGTGAATTGTGATAATGAGTATATTTTCTGTTCTCTTCTATTCTGGTTTACACAGAAGCAGTAAAGTACATTTTATGATGATACACAAAACTTCCAAGTTTTGTTAATATAAACCTAATTACAGATGTCTTAATGCACATGAATGTAAAACAAAGGTATAAATGAAAAGATTCATGTTCTTGTCTTTGCTGTCTAATTTCATTGCAGATTTATTGATTATATTTTTGTCAGCTTAGTACAAGCTAGAATAGAAGAGGGAGCCTCCATTGAGAAAATGCTTTTGTAAGAGTAGCCTGAAGACTATTTTCTTGATTAACAATTGATATGAATAATTAATAGAAAGATGATGGATAGACAGGTAGATAAACATATATGGTCTATATAGAAATTATATAATACAGAACATCGAAGTTTCCTTGATGTCTTTACTGCTTAAAATCCACATTTACACAGCTTCTGAAATTGATGTTTCTTTTATTTTTAATTTATGTGTTTAATTGCCCACATGTATGTATGTGGACTACATGTGTGAGCACCCATAGAGGCCAGAGGAGGGCATCAAATTCACAAGAACTGAAGTCATAGACAGATGCTACCGGCCATGTGTTGGGAACAGAACCAGGGTCCTCTGCAAAAGCAGTTAAGTGTGCTCAGCTGCCCAGCCATCTTTCCAGTCCCCAAACTTACGCTTCTTAAAACACTTTTTTTTTCTTTTTCTTTTTTTTTAATATTTATTTATTTTATGCTGGACATAATTATTCATGCTTTTTTTTTAAATGAAAACAAACATTTATAAACAATATTTGGAAATTTGGGTGTCGTTCTTTCCAAACTGCTTCCTGCTGGTAGGGGGCGCTGTCATGGGGGTTAAAACACTTATACCAGATGCAGCTGTCAATCTCCATCACCAAGTTCCTTATATTTTTTAAAAACTAACTTTTTAATTTGTTTTTTTATACATGTTTTCCTGCATGTTATATCTGAATACCACATGCATGTCTGGTGCCTGTGGGGGCCAGAAGAGGGCATCAGATCCCTTAGAACTGGAAGTACAAACAGTTGTGGGCCATGTGGGTGCTGGAAATCTAACCTGTGTCCTCTAGAAGAACAGGCAGTGTTCTTATGGCTGAAACATTATTGCTCCAGCACCCATCTTTTTTTTTTTTTTTTTGCCCCGAACTCTCTAGCTGATTGAAAGGGAAAGAAGGCATACTAATTCATAATAACATAATAGCATCAGCAACAGCTACTCAATATCAAGTGCTTAGGTCATACCAGACATGAATCCTCACAAACAATCATGGAAAGTAGGTATTACTGTCAGAGACAAGATGCAAAGAGGTGCAAAACTTTCCGTCATCACATAGAGGTAAGTGAAGGCCTGTCCAGGTGCCTCACTCCAAAGCTGTGGAAGTTTAAACAAGAGCAGGTGAATTTGGCAGTATTGCCCACGTGGCTCTGGCTTTAGAGCCCTGAAGGATATGTAAGAAAAGGAGTTGTGGAATCTTCTTCTACAGCTAGAGAAAGGTACTGAGCACAGGTATGTGGCAGGGCTTATATGGGGGCTCTGGGGGCCACTGCATGAAGCTATGAAAGTGAACCCTGGATCACACTGGAGACCCCAGGATTTGCCAAGGATTGCTGCAGACAAGAGTGGAACCAGCCCAAGAGAAAGAGAAATGTGCTGCAGTCAGCCATTTGAGCCCTTTGATTACAGACATGGAGCTAAAGGAGTTGGAGTATGCCCTGCTGGATTTCATTTTTGTCTTTTGGTTCATTTAGTATATTCTCACTATGGCCCTATTTGTTCCTTTTGGAATGATAATGTATATTCTGTCACTGTATGTTGAAAGTATATAATTTGCTTTTTTATTTTACAAGGAGTTGTAATTAAAAGGTTGCCTTCAGTTTCAGAAGAGACTTTATACTTTTAAAATGTGTTGAGACTGTGAAAGACTATGTCGACTTTTAAAGTTAGACCCTCAAATAAACCCTTTTTCTATGATGCTGGAACAAAGCTCAAGAATGGAATCATTGGGTGCTGGAGAGATGGCTCAGCAGTTAAGAGCACTGGTTGTTCTTCCAGAGGACCAGGGTTCAATACCCAGCACCCACATGAAAGCTAACTCCAGTTATAGGGGATCCAGAACCCTCACACAGACATACATGCAGGCAAAACACACATAAAAAATAAAATAAAAGAATGGAGTCGTGTGAGAATTCTGAGTGCTTGTGAGAAAACTCCAAGGAAACAAGACAAGAGTCTTGTGACCTCAGTTTCTTCAAAACACAGAATTGTTCTTGGAATGGGTTTTCACATTCCTCCTAGGTGTAGTGGACAGGAGCGCATTTACTTCCGCTACTGTTATTTATATGCCTCTAGGGAAAAACATGGTTTTGCCAAATGTGGCTTGTCCTTCTGATTGTATGTATACTTTATTCAGGTGCCTATTTTATTTTTTTATTTATTATTTATTTATTTATTTATTTATTTATTTATTTATTTTGAGGCAGGGTTTCTCTGTGTAGCTTTGTAGACCAGGCTGGCCTCAAACTCACAGAGACCCGCCTGACTCTGCCTCCCAAGTGCTGGGATTAAAGGCATGCACCACCACAGCCCAACCCAGGTGACTCTTCTTAACCCTCAGAGTATAAACTGTTTGATACTCTGAAAGTTGGCTATTGCATGAGACTTTAGTCCACCTCATTTTTAGGCTCTCAAGGTTCAAGCACCAACTAGAGCAGTAAACACTATAAATTACCTTGAAAAGTAAGACAAAACCCAAACTATACTGTCTTTATCAAAACATAAGGGAAATCATTCTGTCTACTGTGTGTCTTCCACTTGGCCCTGCCTAACCTGTCTAAAATAGCCATTGTTTTGTTCACTTTTGAGTGATTCTGTTTACCTCTTTCCCTCAAATTTTTGAAAACCAGTTTGTTTTTTTTTTTTTTTTTTTCCTACTCCCTGAGTTTAGGACCACCTCCTCACCTATTCTTTAAGATTTAGCTCCTAAAAACTATTCCTCCTTTCCAAATAGCACACAAGCAAATGTCACTTCAAAATCTATCCTTATGCCAAATGCTCTCTGTATTATTCATAAAGTTATATACACATAACTGGTCCTAAGTCTTATATTGACTCCTCCATTCTAAAAATACTAAAAGAATGCTAGGCCTTCGACAGAGCACACGTGTTTTAACTGATGATAATGATGATTAAAAACAAAATCTAAGCACTCTTAAGGGTTTCACTTAGTTTTGTTTTATCTCAGCCCTACACAGTAGAGGCTGACTCTGTAAACTGAAGGATGCTCGCTTGTACTGAATCACATGACAACTTAGTCACTCCAAACACCTGCAGGACTGACTACAGCAATGCAGCTGACTTTTGGGAAACATGAACAGAAATGCCCTTAAAGTCTGCTAAAACTGCAAACTCAAAGCTCTGAGACTGGCAGGGGACTAACCAGAAGGAAGGGACTGCAAGGACCACCCAGCTTCAGAGTGACATACTGCCAGATAGCAACTTACAAACGCCTGAGATGTACCTGTAAAACTTTAGCATTTGGTTGAAGAGGTTTAATGATGAGCTGTTTGCCTGCTGTATAAAGAACCTTTTCTGAATCTGGGCCCCATGCTACTGAATACACTGGGATTCCTGTAAAAAAGAAAGGGGAGATGATAAATGCACATTTTCATGGCTTTAAAAAATACAGTAATGTTAAGAGACTCAAAATGGTGGCACAAGAATACGAGGAGGCAGAGGCAGGGTAACCCCAAATTCAAGGCCAGTGAGCTACACAGAATGACCCCATCTCAAATCGGGATGAATAAATGACCTGAGTGTTATTTTCATTTCCACCTTAGGAGTCCTTTCATACTGAACAATAGTCTGACACTGAAACTCAAATGGATCTTAATAATACCTCAAAATAAAAATATTAAAGATTTACTGTGAACCACTGACATGCTATATTTTGCATTTGTATGTTTTAATTTGGTTTTTTATTCAGTTGGGGTTTTTTGTTATTGTTATTTTTGGGTTTGGTGTTTGTTTGTTTGTTTTTTAAGAAATGATCCTACTGTGTAGCCCAGGCTAGCCTCACAAACTTCCTACCTTACTTTTGCACTAGGATTACAAGTGTGCCCTACCTCAACAATGACACAACATCTTTTCAACCAATTTGGATCTCGCTGAGAAAACACATTTTTCAGACATTATAGATTTTATGCTATTAAAATCTAAAATAAAGGTTTACTAAAATTCATGGTTCTTCATCCCCCCATGAATAGCCAATGGAGCTGAAACTGCCTCAATGTATAAGATAAATGTATAATTTATATACAATATTATATATATACTATATATATATGTTCTATATAAATATATATAAACATATATGTTTAGGGTTTCCTCACATAGCTCTGGCTATTCTCGACTCCCTGTGTAGGCCAGGCTGGCCTTGAACTCAGAGATCCACCTGCCTCTGTCCCCCAAATGCTGGATTAAAATCATGCACACCACACTAGGCTGGTATATTCTTACATAAAATATACACTGGGTAACTGTTGCTATCATTCTCCACTGTGTTTTCTGAGACTAACACAGAGTCTTTCACTAAACCAAGAGATCAACAATTAGGCTAGACTGGCTAGCCAGCAAGTCCCATGGACCCTCCTGGGCAGAGGCCTCCACAGTGACGGGATTACAGGTGTAATCTCTATGTGGGTACTAGGGATAAGAATTCAGGTCTTTCTTTGTGTGACAAGCACTTTACCAAATGATCTATCTCCCTGTCCTCAAACCTGTGATTTCTTACACTTCAGATTCTCAGAGGAAGAAGGTTTTGCTGTTCATCAGATGGTGCCTATAATAAGGATGACAATGACACCAAAACAAGGCAGTACAAGTTTACTTACTATTGTGGTTTGAATGTGAAATGCTCACCATTGAAGGCTGGGCCTCATCTAGTAGCACTATTTGAGAAGATTCTAGAAACTTGAGGAGGTAGTACCAAGCTAAAGGAAGTATAAAACGGAGGCCTTGAGCCCCAACCGTATCTCTCTCTACATCCTTGCTGCCATAATGCAAACTGCTCTGCTTCTCCATGTCATAGAAGTCATGATGGCTCAAACCTCTGAAGCTGTGAGAATAGTGAAAGCCTTCTTCCTTTGTTCATGACAAATGTCTGCCACATCAAGAGAGTCTGACAAATATATCTATCACAAGCCACATTAAATTTGATATGGATTTTGGTTTCTGACAAAGATTTACATAGTACTCTTTTAACTCAGTTATATTTAAGGACACTATTTCATTTCCTTCCATCCTTCCTTTAAAAACAAAAAGATTTACTTATTTTTATTTTATGTGTTTAAGTGTTTTGCCTGCATGTATTATGTCTGTGCACCACATGTATGGCTGGTACCCATGCAGGCCAGAGGAGGGTGTCAGTTACAGACTACTGTGAGCCACCATGTGGGTGCTGAGATTAGAAACTGGGTCCTCTGGAAGAGCAGCCAGTGCTCTTAACCACTGAGCCGTCTCTCCACTTTTTTCTTGACACAGGATCTTGCAATTTAGCCAGGCTGGACTCAGACTCCTGATCCTGCTGCATTTGTACCCCAAGAGCTAAGATCAGAGGTACACATGCACCACCATGCTTGGCAATGATAGTATTCTTAACTTGATTACTCTCTTGGCTACCTAATATCGTCTTGAAATCTATGTTTTATGTGACCTTCATTTAAAAAAAAAAATGAATATAATAGCCAAGTAAGTGGTTCATGCCTATAATCTCCACACTCAGAAAACTGAGACAGGAAGATTACAAACCGGAGGCTATGCTGGACTACATGATAAGTGATAGAGCAGTCTAGGTTAGATAGCAGTATTTTATCATACACACACACACACACACACACACACACAGACACACACACACACACACACACACACACACACCATATATATACATATATATATTAATGTTTTTAATAGTATATATAATAATATATAACCTGTTACACACACATTATATATATATCAATGTTTTAATAGGATATATATAATAATATATAACCTGTTACACACACTATATATATATATATATATTAATGTTTTTAATAGGATATATATATATATATATATATAGTAATATATAACCTGTAATGCAACCTTATCTTGGCTGAACTGACTATTCATTAGAAAAATTAATCAAGGTTATATAATTAATCCATGAACCATTAGCCATTTGTAATTATAAAATCAAGCCTTGAAAACTGTCTAGCATCAGACTGTTACAGCAGTTGGCTTCTATGAAGAAATAAATGAACAAATGTTCAAGAGATCTACATTCCCAGGAAAATAAAACCTGAATTTGATGATTCATGGTCAATGAATAAGATTTTTGTTTGTTTTGTTTGTTTTTGTGTTTTGAGACAGCATTTCTTATAGCCCTGGCTATCATAGAACTTGCTTTATATACCAGGCTGGCCTTGTACTAAAATTAAAGGCATGTGTCAAAACCACTCAGCATGATTTAATTACTTATTTAGAGAGAAAATTCAACATGCTATCTATAGTCAAGAGAGAGTGAATTTCACTAAGACAAAAATTTGTGCATTTTCCCCAAATAAGTGGGAAAGTGGGCAACTGAATGGTCTAGTTTACACCTTGTCCATACAAACTTTTCAAGATGGCTTCCACAGTTTACATTTCATGTTACAAAGGCTCTAGGCATCCTGTTTAGTCAACATCTGGGTTTTATCTGTGTCGCAGCAACCCATGAAATTCAGTCCAATGAGGTGATCAAACTCAAAGGGTGCTTGCTCCTCATCCCTCATCCTGTGCACTTATAAGCATTCTCTAAGAGTGCCTGGAGCTGGCCTGGGATTCAAAAGTAAATTCCCAGCCAGGCTGGATGGGCTAATGCCTATAATCCAGCATCCGGAGGTTGACGCAGGTGAGTCACAGCAGGACTGTGGTTAATTTGAACTACACAGTACTATTAATGTAGTCCAAGCTGGGGTAGGCTAAGAGTGAGTCCCCACCTAAAAAAGAAAACAAAAAAAACAAAACAAACAAACAAACAAACAAAAAACTTCAAATGTAATCTTCAACTCTTAATAAATTCCCAAGAGGACTGGAAGGGAGCAGAACAGCCAGGGACTTAGGAGTTAGAAGGAAGCTAGTTAGCAGTGACAGCTAGATGAGTGCAGTTCTCACCCCTCAGCAAAGGAGCATCCTTTGCAGCAGATGGAGGCTACTAAAGAGAGCCACAGATGGTCAAAATGCAGAGCATAAAGATCCATGGGGTACCAGGCCCCAGCACATCTACAGCACAGTTCCTACACTATGGCTATCCTGGCTAGTTTTATGTCAACTTGACACAAGCTAGAGTCATAACAGAGGGAGCCTCAGTTGAGAAAATGCCTCCATAAGATGGGCTGTAGGGAAGCCTGAAAGAAAGAAAAAAATAAATTTTCTTAATTTGTGATTGGTAGTGTAAGGCCCAGCCCATTATGGGTGGTACCATCCCTGGGCTCTGTGGTCCTGGGTTTTATATGAAAGCAGCCTCAGCAAGCCAGTATGCAACAACCCCCACCCCCATGGCCTCTTCATCAGCTCCTGCCCTGCTTGAGTTCCAGTCCTGACTTCCTTTGATGATGGACAGTGCTGTGGGATTGTAAGCCAATAAACCCTTTCTTCTCCAACTTGCTTTTGGTCATGGTGTTTCATCACAGCATAAAAACCCTGGTGGAAGACAGTGTCTTCTAGACATGACTGTGCCCATGAAATCACAACAGTATGGTTGCCTAAACATGCCAATGTGGAAGGGGAAAGTTTCATGACACCCCACCCTACAAGAGCTATAAGGCAGCCAATGGTTCCTGAGAGGAAAAATATATTTTCTGCAGGGACAAGACCTCAGATAAGTTATACAAGCTCGAGTGCTCAGCCCTAAATACATGTGCATACTGGCAATACTAAATGAACTCAGTAGGTTGTATATACACACAACAGTAGGTTTTATACACACAGAACAACAACAGTGTCAGGCATGGTGGTGATACGTTCCTTTATTCCCAGCACTCTGACAGATCTCTGTGAGTTCAAGACCAGCTTGATCTAAATATCTAGTTCAATGACAGCCAATGAGACCCTGTTTCGAACAAAACAAAACTTAACAATAATTAAGGAACAGGTCATGACTTCAAGATAGAGGGGACATGGGAGGAGTTGGAAAGGGTAGAAGGAGCAGAGAAGAAATGATGTAAATACAATGGTATAAAATTCTCCAATTGTTTAAATTAAAAAAATAAATGTAGTTAGGATTATAGTAAACTAGTATGTGCTTTCTAATTTCCATTATTATAGTTATATTTTTATGCAAAAGGGAAATATATTTTAATTTACAACTTATCAAACATTCACAACAGTCAGTAAAAGTATACTTTGCTGAGTTATACACTAACCAATGATAAACACCTGCCCCAAGGAAACAATTCTGTAAATACTGCTCCCATTGAGTTACACAGGATGTGACTTTAGGCCCTCAGTTGTGGTCAAAGGCACAGCTGGGGTGCAGGATGAGCCTGGGATGTTTTCACCCCCTTCACTTTAACATTTGAATCGAGGCCCTCTTCAGCTGGCTGTGTCACCATTTCCTGGTTTCCAAACCTCCCTTCAGAATACTTATCTACCATGTTAGGATAAGGAGACAATTTATTTCCTGCCTATACAGTTTTTAAAGTATTAATAGTGTTTCAGAAACATATATGATTGACAGTATAAAACGAAGTAAGCTTAGAAAGTGAAACAAGCAGTTTCTTTGTTACGAGTGTTTAAACCACATTCCTTCAATCAGATATTCAGGAAGTTTCTATCTGGGCACTTTGGATGAAGAGTATTCAGGTAGATGAACAGCTTCACAAAGAAAAATGGTTTCATTTATGCCGAATCCCTCCTACTGGAATTTGAGACAAATTCATAATATTTAAACTGCTGTTAAAAAGATATGTATTAAAGCAAGAATTAGGCACAGCAGTGCAGGTGTGTGATCCCAGCACTTCAGAGGCTGTGGCAAGAGGACTACTCCAAGTTCAAGGCCAGCCTGAGCTAGATGTACAGCTCGTCCAGGCCAGTCAGGACTCTCTCTACATCAAGAAAAAACAAACAAACTAATAAAGCACTAACCATCCCTAGTGCTGTACATTTTGCAAAGTAGAAAAATAATACTTCTAGGCTCCAGATTGAATAATTTTAAAATAAGAATTTAGCAAATTATATAACAGGATGTTAAGTTTATCAGTAACAAAAATAGAAACACATAATCACTTTATAATCATTTCTGGCTTTTTTGAAAATTTTTATTTATGCCCTATTTTAGTTAAAACATTCAAGAAGATCTTGTTTTTCTGACTTGGTACACTAAAGCCATGTGATCTTTTTGACATTTTTTAAGAAACCACATGCACCTGGGGTTGTGTTAAATGTCAGACCCTTATCTCTCTGTAAAACAAATTATCTAAATTCTTTCAACCTGTTGAAAGCATTTTAAACCACAGAGGAGTCGAAAAAAGTGTATTTCGATTGTTTTAAGGAAGTACCTGGTCAAATGCACTGTGTTTTTCACATTCATATCATAACAGTATCCCCTAAAAGTGTTGTTTTTTCTGTTACTGAAGGAAATATTAGAAACAAAATGCTCACTAATGTGATGCAGTGGCAATTTTTGTCTAGAATTGAATGTGGATTTATAGAGTGGGTGGAAATATTTAGAATGAAGTCTAACATTAAATAAAGAGTATCTGTTAACCAATGGTAACTACTAGCAATGGCTTTGTAATATAATGATCAACCAGTAGCTTCCTTTATTGTGCACTGTAGTAAGCACTCAAGAATTAAGTTGCAGCTGGACAATAGTGGCCCACACCTGTAATGGCCACACTGGAGAGGTTGAAGCAGGCGTGATCCACAGTGCATTTCAGGCAAGCTGGGGTCACTGTGTAAGATCCTGTTAAAAATAATAACAATGACTTTTCCTTTTCATTCTACCTATAGAAGACATGTACTAACTAACTGTAGATAATCAAGTGGGACTCATTCCAAAAACACGACTTCTTGTTTATGTATGTCACTGGGTCAGAAAAAAAAGCCTAAATAAAAGCATTAGTTTCTTCAGTTTCTATCCTCAGCTAGCTCCCAATTTCCCCATAACTTCACTTTTCTTTCAACTTTTACTTAAAGTTAATTTTACCCTTATTTCTGACCTTCAACACATTTCCATTTGCTCCTAAGACATCTTCAGTAATTTCATCATATACAGTACCACCTTTATCATTCCACTTCTGTTTGAAAATAGGAAGAAATGTCCTTACACATGTAATTGAATATCATAATCCATAATCAAAAATACACAATAACACAGATTATTATAATTATAATTAGTTATAATTATAATTATTCACAACTTACATATTTTTCTTAAGGATGATAATTCCTCATAGGCACCAGTAAGAATCATTTCTAAGCCAAGTAAAACTGCATCCCACCCAAGGTGGGGTTCATCTTTAATATTCAAAGACAGTTATGACTATTGTTTTATATGTAAAACCTTAGTAGTCATAAACTTTCTATATGAAAATCTTTAATAGTCAACAAATGAAAACAAGACCTGCTATAGTGGCATGCACTTTTAATCCCTGTATTCCAGAGTCAGAGTCAGAGTCAGAAGGATCTCTGTGAGTTCAAGGACAGCCAGGACTAAAGAGACCCTGTCTCAAAAAAATAAAATAAAATAAAAAAAGAAAGAAATGAATTGAGGAACTAATTTCTCTTCATCAACAAATAAATACATAGGCCAACAAAATGGCTCAGCAGGGAAATGCACATACTGCCAAGCTTGATAACCTGAATTTGAACCCCAGGACCCACATGCTGGAAAGGAAAAAACAACTTCTGTAAACTGCCCTCTTGTTGTGAGGTTAGCGCACCAGAGACCACCACTGAGACACTCTTACAGCCAATGAGAAAGTCTTTATTGCCGGCTGACAATTGCAAAGAGAAGCTTGCCAAATCATGCAGCCCCAAACCCTCCAATTCTGTCTTTCATGCACAAAAACCACAAAATCCTGATTGCTAAATTTCAGTTAGTAAGAAGTGGAAATACAGAAGACAAAAAAAAAAAAAAAAAAGCAGGGTTAGTACATTCCGTAAACTTTTCTGTAATCATTGACTTAGCCTTTGTTCCTGTGTTGGCAGGTGTTGCAGCCTACATGCAGGGTTGGTTTCAAGGCCTGACAATGCTTCTAATATGGCGTCAGTTGAGCTAAGGTAGGAGACTGGTCTACTAAGGTCTGGGGCCTGTTACACTCTGACCACCACATGTATACCATGGCATGCATTCACCCACACACACATATGTACACTAAATAAATAAATGTAATATATATGCATATATGCCAGAAAATAAACTTTTCAAAAAAAGAAGTGTAACTAACATAAACATGTAGAAAAAAATAACAATAAAAAAATCAACACTGTTCATATAATTCTGAGTTTTAGAGTAATTTGGATTTGATATATTTTTGTATCAACTTTCCAGACCCTGTAAAGGAAGCTGACTTGCCTGGCTTTCTGATTTGAGACATTAGCACCTAGTCTTCAAGTAGTCTACATTTACAAGTGTTCTAAAAATCTGGTCTCTAACTTACTTTATAAGTCATCAGGACCTGTTCCTTCTGGAATATGTCATTATGACAAGTTAACTTCTCTAATGATTTTTCCAGAGATGAAACAGGAAAAACATGCCTTGCTAGAAAAGTACACCAATAATTAAAAACTTAAGAATTAAACATACAGTTCTGTAGTATTAACTTTTTAAAACAGCAGTTTATTCAATTGAAATATTGACAGGATAACTGAAATAGGAAAATATAACAATATTATTTATCAATTTCATAATTAGCATAAACCTTGAATGAGAATAAAATTAAACAAGGCAAAAATGATTAATAGTTCTCATCACCCCCCACCCTCAACAGGGTTTCTCTGTGAAGCCCTAGCTGTCCTAGAACTTGCTCCATATACCAGGCTAGCCTCAGAGACCCCCCCTGCCTCTGCCTCTGCCTCTCTGCCTCTCTCTGCCTCTCTGCCTCTGCCTCTCTGCCTCTGCCTCTCTGCCTCTGCCGCTGCCTCTCTGCTTCTGCCTCTCTGCCTCTCTGCCCCTCTGCCCCTCTGGCCCTCTGGGTCTCTGGGTCTCTGGCCTCTGCCTCTGTCTCTCTGCCTCTCTGCCTCTGCCTCTCTGCCTCTCTGCCTCTCTGCCTCTCTGCCTCTCTGCCTCTCTGCCTCTCTGCCTCTCTGCCTCTCTGCCTCTCTGCCTCTCTGCCTCTCTGCCTCTCTGCCTCTCTGCCTCTCTGCCTCTCTGCCTCTCTGCCTCTCTGCCTCTGCCTCTGCCTCTGCCTCTGCCTCTGCCTCTGCCTCTGCCTCTGCCATGGCCTGGCTCTCAAGTCATTTTTATACCAAGGAAATTATTGCCATTTAGAATGCTAATGCATAGTATCATTACAATTTTAAAACATTTCCTTGTTTGTAAACTAAGCAGTAGTGCAGTTTCTAGATTGCTAACATATAAAATACAGCACACAACCAATACACAGAACTATCACTATATAACTAATATGTAGAACTATATCAATGAATAATATCAATATTAAGCAACTTATTCCAAGTTTCTACTTTAGACTTGGAAAGTCTGAAATAAAAGATACAAGGATAGTATGTGGCAAAGAAGACAACCAAAAAGGAGCTGGAGAGATGCTCAGTGGCTACGAGCAGTTGCTGCTCTTGCAGAGGACCTGGGTTTGGCTCCCAGCACTGACATGGTGGCTCACAACCATTTGTAACTCCTGTTCCAAAGATTTGATACCCTCTTCTAACTGTTGATGGCATGGTATAAGAAAAACTATGGGGTAGCATGAGGTAGCACTTGCCTAGAAGTTACAGGGCCTTTGATTGGAGCTCCAGCTTCAGCATTTAAAAAAAAAAGGAAAAAAGAGAAGAAAATCTATAAAGCCAAAAGAAAATCACTGTGTCCGCAAAAGAGAGACTTACTTTCTAAAGCTACTACTAAGTTAATAATTAATCAACTTTAAAACATGAAACATACCTAAGACTATTCCTAAGAATTGAGTTTCAACTTAGAGATTATGGGTAAAAACAATTTTTATCTCAAAAGAAAAAAACTACTTAGTATTTTTGGTCACTTATGATGATAACATTTGCTTAATATAAATTAAAAAAAATGTAACCTTAACATTAGTCTAAGAGTAAACATCACTTTTAAAGTGGCATTAATTATAGATGCTTTACACTATAACTTTTTTAATTCTGAACAGTCATCTGAAAGATCAGCTCTTACATGTGTAGGTAAGATTGCTTTGTGTTCTAGATCATTATTCTGCTATACTCTAAGAATTTATGTGTAATCTAAGTCCCAACAGGAATGACCACCATAACGATTTACTGCCTCTCCTTTCTGTACTCCAAACACTGAGGTGCTCCTTTAAACACTGTCAGTCACCAAGTTACACTCATCACTATGTCTATTCTCCTTTATTAAGAGAGAAATCAAGGAATGCTAATATCAAATTATTTACAAGGAATGCTAATATCAAGTTTTTGAGACAGTATAGCCAGGCTAGACAGGAATTGGCTATGTAGAACAAGTCTCAAACTGGTGGGCATCCTCATGCCTCAGGCTCCAAGTACTAGGATTACAAGCATGGTCCACTCTGCCTGATTATTGGGACTTTTAAATGAAGAGGATGTGTTTAATATCTTCTCTTACATGGTTTTCATTCTTTCTTTTCCGTACCATGGACTAAACCCAAGACCTTCTGCATACTACATAAGTGTTCTACCAATGAGTTATTTTTGAGACAAGGTCTTGCTATATATTCCAAGATGATCTCAATTCACAATCCTCCTGCCTTTGTCTCATAAGTGTTGGGATCACATGCATGCAGTACCATGTCCAGCTAGATTGTCTTAACTAGACACCCAGACCTATTTTATGTGCAAGACATTCTAAATATTTCAGAATCATTTAAAAAGAATATTTAGCCTACAACTGCCTTTATATAAATTCATTAACATAAAGAAAAAGCCTGTTTGTCAATAATATAGCTCTGCGCATTCAGGAACTCACTTTGTAGACCAGACTGCCTTTGACCTCGCAGAGATCCACCTCCTTCTGCCTCCAGGGTGCTGGGATTAAAGGTGCCATCACACCATGCCTGGCTTTTTAAATATATTTTAATTTAAATAATGTTACCATGGTCCATCAGGCATCACAGAAAGTAATAAAAAGTACAGGGCCAATGAGATGACTCAGCAGGAAAAGATACCACCACACCTGTGATCTGAGTCCCATCCCTGGAATCCACATGGTAGAAATGAGAAAACTAACTCGCACAAATTGACCTGTGACCCCAACATGTACACCTTCATGGGTGAAGACATGTAAACCTACAAATAAATGAATACATAAGTGGAATAAAAAAAAGTATAGGGCTGAGAGAGATGGCTCAACAATTAATGAGCATTTATTGCTTTTGCAGAGGAACCAGCTCCCACAAAGTAGCTCACAACCACTTAAACTGTGGCTCCAGGGTATCTGACACCCTTGCCCTCTTCTGACCTCAACAGGTACCAGGCATGCACATGGTACACAAACACACAAGTAAAACATTCACATACACAAAATAAGTAAGTCTTTTTAAAAAATGTCCCTAAACCCAAAGAAAAGAGAATTCAGATTTTGAGTGTGACCAAAGGAATCAAAGATTCCTTTTTTAAGAAAAAAAAAAAAAGTATTTTCTTATATTTATTTATTTTGTCATTTTTATGTGTCTGAATATTTTGCCTACATGTATATATGTGTACCATGTGCATGTCTGGTGCACTTGGAAGTCAGAAGAGGGTATCAGGTTCCCTGGAACCAAACTTACACTGTTGTGAACTGCCATGTGGGTGCTAGGAATTGAACCCAGATCTTTTGCAAGAACAGTAAGTGCTCTTAAATTCTGAGCCATCTCTCTAGCCCTATAACAGATTATTTATTTTAAAAAAAAATGTTGAGACACATATGTTTTACAGTCTAGGAAATTAAATGACCAGTTGTAAGCATACCTTGCTGAGCTAATGTTGACCTAAGCATCCCCGTCTTTGACCAGATTTTCACTTGTCCATCTTCTCCAACTATGAAGGGAAAAGAAAAATTTTATCTGTAGAAAATAATCTCAAGTTTATACTTACACATAAACATCTAAATGTTTAAAATTCAGACACAATTCATTCCAATCCTAATAAGGTAAGTTGTAACAGTAGATTTAAAAAGAAATTGCATGAGAAAAACCCTTCATCAACAGAATCTAACTTCCATTCCAAAATTTTATTTTTCATTAAAATTTAGGAATATGTTACTCATATACTACTTCCATTGTCACTCTAGTCTCCACATAGAACAAGAAAAGTAGTCTTGGTGTATCATCTGCTGCAGCTGACCACCAGGGAGCAGGAGAAGAAATGGGTGAGCATCTTAGCTGAAAAGAGAAGAAAAAGCTGGCGCTACAGAGAGCTGTTTAAGAAAAGCCTTTCTGTTTGTTTGGTTGGTTGGTTTTGGTTTTGGTTTGTTTGGTTTTTCGAGTTTTTTCAAAGGAGGGTCTCACTATGTGGCTCTGGTTATCCTGAAACTCACTGCGTAGACCAGCCTGGCCTCAAACTCACCTGCCACTTCCTCCCAAATACTGGAATTAAAGGTATGCACCACTACACCCAGTGGGATTTTTGGTTTTATTTAGTTATTATATTTTATTTTTGTGATGTTAGTGATCAAAGCTAGATCCTGGCACACAGTGGGTGAATATTCTACTACTGAGCTCCATTCCAGCCTGGAATTTATATTTCCTGCCTAATTTTTTAAATAATTCACATCTAAATACATTTATATGCTGAAAAAGAAGCCAGAGGAAAAGAAGTAAAGTTACAGGTGATACAGAGGACATGTCACTTAAAAAAAAACAAAAAAAAAACAAAAACATTTTTTTTAAGAATCCTCCTCAAGAGGCCTAAGGGATAGATTAAAAACATCTGCAGAGTCTTTGCTATTCCTTTCCTCCGGGTGCAGCTTTTATCCTTGCTCTGTCTCAGTGTGGTCTGTACTTAGTGACCTGCTTTTAAAGAACAGAGTGGGATGGAAATGGCAGAGTATAATTTCTGAGTCAGAAAAGACACTGTGGCTTCTAACCTGCTATTTTTTGGATCTCTGGGAAGCCAGATGCCATTTTATAAAAATACTTCATCAGCCCTATGGAATTGCCTATGTGGCAAGGATTAAGGTCTCCTACCAAAGCCAAAGATCTTACTAAGGTCTCCTGGCGGCATCCAAGTGTGTAAGCCAAGCTGAAAGTGGACCTTCCAGCACAGTCAAGCCTTCCTATGACTGCAGCTACATGTTACCACTTGAAAGAACCTCATGACACGCTAAGCCAGAAATACCCACCCACTAAAGCTGCACTCAGGCCACAGAAATGGCCACACAGTCAATGCTTGTTGTTTAAGTGTTGAGATAATTCATTATGCAGCAATTGATGACAGTAAATACAGAAAGTCCTACCTGGAGTAGGTTTGGGATGAAAGAGAGAAGAGAGATAAAGCTAAATTATATGAGAATATTTTCAATTTTGGAACTTTAAAAAAGTTGTAACTTTTATCTACTCTAAGGACTTGACCTTTTGTTTTGTTTTATTGTTAGATTTTTGAGACAGGTTTTCTTATGTAGCACTGGCTGCTATCTTGGAACTCACTCTGTAGACCAGGGTGGCCTCAAACTCAGAGATCTAGATGCCTGGGATTAAAGGCATGCATGATCATACCTGATGGAGTTGATCATTCTAAAAGCTTTCTTTGATAGAATATTCTCCAAAAGTCATAAATAAGAGTAACAATATGATACTCAAGAAAAGGACATAGTGGTACTCTCCTATAGCTCCAGCATTCAAGGCTGAAGCAGGAGGATTGCTAAATATGTGACCAGAATGACCTACAAAATTAATACCAGGCAAGTAATACCTGTACTACATCAAGACTCTGTCTCGAGACAGAAAATGAAATAAAATAAAATATTCTGAATGATACCATTTATGCTGTGATTGGTGCTATGACAATTATTTGCTACTAGATAGTGAAATATGCCACTGCTAAATGAATTCATGATGGTTATTTGTTTGGCTCTGTTTTGATTTGGGTTTTTTTGAGACAGGGTTTCTCTGTGTAACAGCTCTGGTGTGACGGCTAGTTTTAAATGTCAACTTGCCCCATCTAGAGCCACCTGGGAAGAGACTCTGTTGAGAAATTATCTATGTCAGGTGGGCCAGGGGGCATGACTGTGGGGAATTACACTGATTGTTAAATGATGTGGGAAAACCCAGCCCAATGTGGGCAGCACCACTTCATGGCTGAGCCAAGAACTATGAACAGCAAAAAAGAGCTAGTGAAGTATCTGCCCTCTTTCTGCTCTTGACACAATTTATTGAGTTCCTTTATTTTTTTAATTTAGTTATTTTTATTCTATGAGTTCCTGCCTTGACTTTCCCACAAAAATAGACTACAAACCTGGACTCGTAAGCTCAGTCAAACCCTCTCATCCGAGATCTTGTCTCTGATCTCTGGTCACAATATTTTATCACAGCATAGAAATGAAACCAGAACAATTAAAATATTTTCTATGAAACATTCATTTGAAATGCTACTTTGGATGTGGAGGATATTGCTCAGCGGCAGATCATTTGCCTAGCATATGAAGGGCCCAGGTTTTGATGCCAGCACAGCAAAGAGACACAAATTTGCAGAGAACTTACCTGTAACTAATGCGGTCCCCTCGTAATTCCATCTTCCTGCAAGCACAGCTCCACAGTGAGCCTCTACACTTTTTTCCACTCTTCCTAACTTGGAAATGAGATGAAATTTACCTAAAAGAAAGTATCTGTGAGAACCTACTTTATTAAATTAACTTATGCTAAAACATTTGATGAGTTCCTACTACTAGACTAATTTAACATTAATTAACTAATAATTAGTTATTAGGCACTAGAAGCATAAGAGCAAATAATGTCATAATTCTCCATCTCAAGGAACACAAGTCTAATAAAAAGATGCAAAAAAACTCACATGATAGACACATATAGTATATTTCATCTAGTAAGCAAAAAAAAAAAAAAAAATGGGTGATTTGGATTTAAAATATACTTAAGCCCTGAATAACAGAAGCAATCTCTTACTAAATAAAAAATAAATTAATCCTAACTTTTTGGAGTAAACCAAATTAATTACAAAAGGGAAAATAGTTATATACATTTGAAAGACATGAAACACATTTTTAAAGATCGCAAATGCCCTACAAATGTCCACAGACTAGGGCACATCTGTAATGTCAACACGTAAAAGGTAGAAGGACAGTGAATTCCAGAATAGCCTGGGTTACACAGTGAGTTCAAGAGTAGCCTGGGATACATAGTGAGATTCTGTGGGAGGAGTGGGGGAAGTGGAAGGGAGACAGGGAGAAAGGGAGAAGGAGAAGAAAGAGAAAAGGAGAGGAGAGGGGAGAGGAAAAGAGGGAAGGGGAGGAGAGGGAAAAACAGGGCTAAAGGGAAAAATAATATCAAACAAATACTAAACTTAGGTTAATTTTTATAGTAGTCTAGTCTGGGTTATTAATTTTGAAAATTATATGTCACAGAATTAAACAAATGAGTGTATTGATAATGATAACTGTACTTCCTCAATCAGGAAGAAAAAAACTAAAACTCTGTGGTATTAAATTAGAACTGGTGTTAGTAAAATATATTCAAGGTTTAGATAGAAAGTGATAGAGAATTGACTACTGACATGCATCTAAAAATAATTTTTTACATTATTCATTGGGTAGAGGAGCAGGCATGTACCAAAGAATGCATATGGTGGTCAGAGGACAACTTGCAGAAGTCAGTTTCTCCTTCCTACAATGTGGGTTCCAGGGATTGAACTCAGGCCATCAGGCTTGGCAGCAAGTGCCTTTATCCACTGAGCCATCTGAATAGCCCTAATTTCTGGAGTTTACATTTGTCGTCCCATGTCTTACTTCTGTTTGATGAAGAGTCTGAAGAGTAGACACACCCATTAGAAGGAATACTACAAGCAGTGTCCTATCTTGGCTTTTACATATCATTAACCATCTAAAAACAAGCCTGTTTGGAAAATGGCTGATTTAGAAAATGGGACTAAGAACTACAAGATTAGTTTGGGACATTTTGTGCCAGTAAGGAAGCACTAGAGAAATGATGACTACATGTACACAACAAAAACAAAATCAATGCAGCTGGCTCCACCAATGGGGCTCTTGGTGGCCAAATATGGAACAATTTCAAAATCAAGATTAAGAAATTATAGTAACACAAATAAAAAAAGATTCTATGAGGCTAACCTAACATTAAACCAAGTAAGACAAATGGCCATGGGACAGAAAGTTTTTCCCTGAAGCAGGATACCAACTATTTAACACGGGATAGGATTATAGAGATAGAAAAGCTATCATTTGGCAGCTTTTCTGGGAATAAATAATGATCTAGCCAAGAACCATCAATAGACTTTTAAAATGGGAGGAAGTCTAAGAAGGAACAGAATACTTTTATATAGTCTCAAATGTATTTTCATAAACAAATTATTAAAAGGGAGAAAATAGAGGCAGGACAGATGGCTCAGTGGTTAAGAGCACTTGTTGCTCTTGCAGAGGACCAGCTTCACTTCTCAATACCCACATGGTGGTTCCAGGGCATTGCACACCCTCACCTAACATCTGCAAGCATCAGGCACACATACACATAGGCAAAACCAAAAAGTAAAACCAAAAAGTGGGGGAGAAAATAGTAACACCATAGTAGATTAACTTAGAAAGCACTTGCTGTCAGGTAAGGCATTAACATCACAATAGTGTTTCAAATCAACACCATGAGTTTCCCGATACTCCCACTAAAAACTTGTAAGCTGAATCAAATCATAAAGAAACAGTGACAAAGACAAATTCCATAAAATAACAGGCTTGGCCAAATGATGGTGGTGCATGGTGCATGCCTTTAGTCCCAGCTTTCGGAAGAGTGGCGCATATCTGTGAGTTCGAGGCCAGTCTGGTCTACAGAGTGAGTTCCAGGACAGCTAGGGTTGTTACACAGAGAAACCCTGTTTCAAATAACAAAACAAAAGAAAACAACAACAACGACAAAATAACAACAACAACAGCCTATCAGAGGGCTGGAGAGATGACTCAACAGTTAAGAGCACCAAGTGATCTTCCAGAGGACCTGGGTTCAATTCCCAGCACCTACATGGTAGCTTACAACTGTCTGTAATTCCAGGATCCAACCCCCTCACATAGACATACAAATAGGCAAAACACCAATAAAACAAACAAATCTTACCATCAGAACTTGTGAGGACGAAACTTTCTGCCTGTGTCTGCTTCTTCATGCCTAAACTTTTGGGAAACCAGTGAAGATCGATCGGGTAGATGTCATCAGGCAGCTTTACTATAAGACTGGTCTCACTGGTTAGCAAGTTCCACTTCACTATCTGGTGATCATCGCTGCATGAGTATAACTCCTCAGCTGTTGTCCAACCTACACAGCTCACTAATTCCTGATGTGGTGTTGTGTTAAGGAGACACAGCAAAAAAGGCTTCTGTCTTTAAAGGCATTCAAGATGTGGATCATGAAAAGTGACGTTTCCAAATGTTTCCAAGTTTCGCCATGTATTTTTGCATTGTGTGACTTTTTCTTTTCTCTTTTTCTTCCAAGACAAGGGTCTCTCTGTGTAGCCTTGGCTGTTCTGGAACTTACTCTGGAGACCAGGCTGGCCTTGAACTCAGAGATCTGCCTGCCTCAGCCTTCCAGTGCTGAGATTAAAGGCTTGCACCACCACCACCTGGCTCATTGTGTAATTTTTAATATTTTTTCCATTTAAAGGAAAATGTCTTCCAAACAAGTTGTAAGGATGGAAATAAAAGAAAGCCAGACAAAGAGGGAATAAAACTTGCCACAAAAGATATTCCTTAAGCATGGTCAAAAGATATATACATATACTCAAAATCAGTAAAAATCAAAAGGTAGGAAATGATGTTGGGAGATAGGCAGGAAGAAAAGGGGACGAAAGATACACAGTTATATATGTATTACTTAAGTTATTAGGATACATATGCATTGTTATCATTTTTAAAATTGTTTTAGATTTATCTAACTTGCATGATTTATTTACTGTGTATGAGTGTTTTCTTGCATGTATGTCTATACCCCATATACATGACTGGTACCTGTGGAAGTTAGAAAAAGCTAATTCAGAGATCTATGTACCTGACACAGCTAGAGTCATCTGGAAGGAAGGAACCTCAAACTTTTGAGAAAATGACCCACCAGATCAGCCAATGATGCATTTTTCTTGATTAATGATAGATGTAGACGGCCCTATTTACTGAGTTCTGGGATTAAATCTCACCACCCCAACAATCCAATTTTTCTGACAATGAAGTCAAAATTAATTCAGTTACAACTTACTGTACCTACAAGACGCATAGGAATAAATGAAATACAATTCCCCAAATTCTTTCATTTTTAGTCTCTGATTTGTACGAGTGAGTGAAAGAATTAAGTTAAAGTCCTGTATCTGCTTTCAGGACAACCTGGCTATCCTCACAGCACTGTGTATCTGGAGGAAGTATTTCTACTTGTCACTTACATAAAAGCTTCCTCTTGTTTATCTCTCTATTTATAGATCACCAGGCCTATCCTGGTTAGGTTGTCTGTTCTCTTATAGTTCTTATACAATCTTCTCACCTTTTTGTTTTCAGCAACGTTCTTTTTAACTTATGTGAACAAACTTTTTCCAAGCAAATAGAGACTGAGTCATAATCAGTATGATATGTTCCAAGATTTTTTAATTAATTCAAAATATGATGGATTAAGCAAAAAAAGAAAGAAAGAAAAAGACAATATAAGATGTTAAACATCATAAGGAAGCAGCACTATACTATTCTGAACCAAAGCAGAAAGTACAGCAAAGGACCACTACCAAAACACTAATATGACTGCTGCTACCTAACAATGTTTCTCTCTCTCTCTTTTTTTATGGCTTTACCTGATTTTTATTTATGCATGAGTATGTATGCTATAAGTGTACAGAGGCCAGAAGAGGGCATCAGATCCCCTGGACTTAGAGTTACAGGTAAGTCAACCAAAGCAAACCAAATTTGGGTTCTCTGGAAGTACAGCAAATGTTCCTAATTACTGAGACAATTCTCTAGCCCCTGACACTATGTCTAAAACCAAGACAGGCAGCTTAGGTAAAACCTACACCACACACATGCATCTCAAAACAAAACAACAGCAGTTTATATAAGGTTATATAACATGCATCTATAGGGTTAACTAAGAGTAGAAATGAAAAAACTGTTAGGAGAGGAAAATCTAAATAGAGAGTTACTCCTCAGCTTAAAAAGGTAAACACAAGCACCAGACACTAATAGTTGTATGAATTCCTGAGAGAACCCTTTGAAAAGATAGAAAACTGATATAAAAGAAGGGAAACTGTATCTTTACTAACAATTAAATAAATAAATAGCAAAAACAAGAGAAGTAGATGTTTAAATCAGTATTTCCCTATTTGTGATGAAGGACCAGATTTTGTTTCACATCTATGGCAGATTGGCATCTGGTAATATAAAATAAAAATGGGGGCTGGGGCCAGGAGGTGGGTGCACTCCTGTAATCCCTGTACTCAGGAGGCAGAGGCTGGCGGTTCTCTGTGAGTTTGAGGCCAGCCTGGACTACAGAGTAAGTTCCAGGACAACTAGGTTGTTACACAGAAAAATCCTGTCCTGAAAAGCCAAAATTTAAGGGGTGGGGGGGAAGGGTGGCTTGGAATATAGTTCCATGGTAAAATATGAGTTTAATCACCTCATGGTAGGCTTGGTGTGCAGTCCCCATCAACAAAATAAGCAAGCAAGCAAACAAACCTCAAATAAATCACTTAAACGTGATCTTTGAATGCTCCCAGATAATAAATTCAAACTGTAAGTCTCACCCCAAATTAAGTTACCTATTCCCTCACAAACCTGCAATAGAGTCCACAGGAAACACCTTGAGAACTAAGTGAAATGAAAAGAGTGAGAAGAAGGGCCAATTGTACCTTTGTGAACCCCACTGAAGGATCTCTCTGACAAAATATAAGAGTTAAATATCTAAGAAAAGATTAGTAACTGCTACCTTCCTTCGTGAAGTAATAAAGGACTTGCTGTTCAGATCTCCCCAATTGTCTTCTATTTTCTCAGGAATAAATATAAATAAAGCAAGACTGAATGGGCATATATGTGTGAGATCACATTAGCAGATTATTCAGACTTCTTGTTGTTTGCTTTTATTTTTCCAGACATAATTTCTCAGTGTAGCCCTGGCTCTCCTGGAACTCACTTTGTAGACCAGGCTGGCCTCCAACTCAGACATCCACCTGCTTCTGTCTCCAAAGTGCTGGGCTTAAAGGTATGCAACACTACTGGCTGGCTAATTAATACAGATTTTGTTAAAGATTCTTTTTAAGATTCTAGTAGATTAAACAAAGGATTTGTTTAAATATTTAAGAAGTAGTGTAATAAAAATGTCAGTAAATATTTGAAAGTAAGACTTTCAAAGGGCTCATAGTATACTTTGGGGAAATACCTACAACTTGGGTCTTTAATGTTTTGAGAACAATTTGTCTATAAAATAACATTCAAGAAATAAAAAGTAACCATTAAGTAGATTTTTTTAAAAAGCAGAAGAAAACCTATGATAGTATCATAACAAGTTGAATGTAGTAAGGTTTACCATATTAAAAGGATATGCTTTGGTTCTTTTAAGAGAGATATCTTCAGCCTCATGTCTCCGGTTCCAGAAAGATTTTAAATACCGCTTGATTGTAATCACTGCAAATATTAAAAGAAAACATATAGTAGCATTAACAATCAGGTGCATGCACGCACACACACACACACACACACACACACACACACACACACACAGCAAATTGTGCACACACAAACATCCTTTGCATCCCAAGAAACACAACAGCACCTTCAATTCCTCTAATTTAAATACGTGGAAAGAGGAGGGAAGCTAGTGGGTATGACAATAAGGGCAAGAATTGATGACGACCTTCAGTTGAGCACCCAGGATTCTCTATAACATGCAACAGGCCTACTATTCCAGAACACCACTAAATCAATCTGTCTGAGACTAGAGAGAAGGCTCAGCAGTTGAGAGTAGTATTGCTCTTGCAGGGGACCCAAGTTCAGTTCCTAGCACCTTGTGTTAGTGGCTCACAACCAACCCCCTGTTACTCCAGGCTCCAGAAAATCCTATCACCTCTGAGGGCGTGCATCTGTATAAAATGCACATACACAAATATACATAATCCAAACTAATAGAGAAATCACAATGGATAGGAATTCCCAGGACCAGCAAGATGGCTCAAGAATGACAACCTGAGTTCAATGCCCAGGACCTATGGTGAAGGAGAGAACCAACTTCTACAAGTTGTTCTCCAGCCTCCACACGCATGCCATGGGGCATGGCATAAATGCACACGTACAATAAATAAATGAATTATTAAAAAAAGAATTTCCAAGAATTAGGTCTAACCGGCATGTATAGAACACATCCAAACACAAAAGAATATACCTTCTTCTCAGCTCCACATGGAACCTTCTCTAAAATCGACCACATACCAGCTAACATAGCAAACCTCAAAGTAAAAAAAATTGGAATAACAGCCTGTATCTTATCAGACCACCATGCTTTAAAGTTAGAATTCAACAACACAAATTGCAGAAACCCTCCAAACTCATGGAAACTGAACAATGCACAATTGCACCATTTTTGGGTCAAGGAAGAAATAAGAAAGAAATTAAAGACTTCTTAGAATTCAATGAGAATGAAGACACAACATACCCAAACTTATAGGACACTCTGAAAGCAGTACTAAGAGGAAACTTGATAGCACTAAGTACCCACATGAAGAATCTGGAGGATAGTCACATTAGAGAATTAACAACACAACTGAAAGCTCTAAAACAAATAGCAACAAACTCACCCTAGAGGAGAAGAGGCCAGGAAATAGTCAAATTGAGGGCTGAAACCAATAAAGTAGAAACTAGGAAAGCAATACAAAGAATCAATGTAACAAACAGTTGTCTATCAACTTAGTTAGTTTGGATAAAGGTTTGTTGATAGATAAAGGTTTGTCTATCAACAAACCTTTATCCAAACTAACCAATAAGCAGAGATAGAACATGCAAATTAACAAAATCAAAAATGAAAAGGGGGACATAACAATAGACACTGAGGAAATTCAGAGAATCTTCAGGTCATACTTTGAAAACCTGTATTCCACAAATATTGAAAATTTAAAGGAAATGAACAAATTTCTGGATAGATGTCACTTACAAAAATTAAATCAAGAACAGATGAGCATTTTAAATAGACCTATAACCTCTAATGAAATAGAAGCAGTTATCAAAAGTCTACTAACCAAAAAATCACTCAGGGCCAGATGGCTTTAGTACAGAATTCTACCAGAAATTAAATGAAGAGCTAATACCAATACTCTTCAAATTGTTCCACACAATAGAAGCAGAAGGGTCATTGCCAAACTCTTTCTATGAAGTTACAATTACCTTAGTACCCAAGCCACACAAAGACACAACTAAGAAAGAGAACTACAGATGAATATCCCTCATGATTTTTGCAAAAATAATAAAATACTAGTAAATCGAATCCAAGAACATATCAGAGAAATCATCCATCATGACCAAGTGGGCTTCATCCCAGGGATGCAGGGATGGTTCAGTATATGAAAATCTGTCAATGTAATCCACGATATAAACAATTTGAAAAAGAAAAAGCATATGATCATCTCACTAGATGCTGAAAAAGCCTTTGACAAAATCCAACACCCCTTCATGATAAAGGTCTTAGAGAGATCAGATAATAGGAACATACCTAAACATAATAAAAGCAATATACAATAAGCCAACATCCAACATTAAACTAAATGAAGAGAAAACTTAAGGCGATTCCTCTAAAAACAGGAACAAGACAAGGCTGTCTAGTCTCTCTATATCTCTTCAATATTGTACTTGAAGTTCTAGCTAGAGCAATAAGAAGACAAAAGGAGATCAAGGGGATACAAATTGGAAAGGAAGAAGTCAAGCTGTCACTATTTGCAGATGATAAGATAGTTTAAATAAGTGACCCGAAAAACTCTACCAGGGAACTCTTACAGCTAATAAACACCTTCAGCAAAGTGGCAGGATACAAGATTTACTAAAAAAAATTTATAATATATAGTATATTGTATATAGTAGCCTTACTATATACAGATGATAAAGGGGCTGAGAAAGAAATCAGAGAAACATCATCGTTTACAATAGCCATAAACAACATAAAATATCTTGGGAAATAATAAGAACTTTGAGTCTTTAAAGAAAATTAAAAAATAAACCAGAAAATGGAAAGATCTCCCATGCTTTTGGATAGGTAGGACCAACATAGTAAAAATGGCAATCTTGCCAAAAGCAATCTACAGATTCAATGCAATCCCCATAAAAATCCCAACACAGTTCTTCACAGACTTTGAAAGGGCAATACTCAACTTTATATGGAAAAACAAAAGACGCAGGATAGCCACAAAAAAAAAAAAAAAAAAAAAAAAAAAAAACACCTGTACAATAAAGGAACTAGACAAGTGCAAGAAAAGAGATACCATAATAGAGGGAGCCATTATAGGTTTAAAGAGAAATCTGGCAGTAGGGAAATGTCCAAAGATCTACAAGGATGACCCCAACTAACAATCTGAGCAATAGTGGAAAGGCTACCTTAAATGCTCTTCCCTGATAATTAGATTGATAACTACTTTATATGCCATCCTAGAGCTTTCATCTAGTAGCTGATGGAAGCAGAAGGTAAACACTGAGCCAAACTCCTGGAATCCAGTTGCAAAGAGGGAGAAGTGATGAACAAAGGAGTCAAAACCAGGCTGCAGAAGCCCACAGAGACAGCTGACCTGAACAAGGAGGAGTCATGGACCCCAGACTGATAGCCGAGAAACCAGCATAGGACCGATTCAAACACCCTGAATGTGGGTCTCAGTTAGAAGGCATGGGCAGTCTATGGGACCTCTGACAGTGGACCTAATGCAGGAAAGGTCTTCGGGACCACATTCCCTGTGGAGGGATACACCCTTAGCCTAGAGATAGGAAGGAGGGCCTAGGCTCTACAGATTTTGATGATCCCTCCTGGAAGGCCTCCCCTCCTGGTCCCTGGGGAGTGGATGGGGAATGTGATGGGGTGCGGGTGTGGGGGGGGGGGGGTGGAAGCATGGGAGGATGGGAGGAAAAGGGAACTGGGATCGAAATATAAAAAAATAATAATAATAAAATAAAAAATATTTTAAAAAATTATTTTTTAATTTCCAAAGGCTGTCCCAAGACCAAATCAAAAAATCTGGCAAACCAGGAATCCCTCAATCACATCTCAGTTTTGATCCCATATAATGACGATATCAGTTAAATTCTAAGACTTTAACTACATTTTCAAGTGCCTTGAGTCTGTAATCTACATGAAAACAATTGAGTATTATCCACCGTGTAGCTCAGTCTGGGGCTTACAATCTATGGTGGGAGAAAAAAACTGCCTAATGGCTACACCTAATACTGAGAACAACTGATTTACTTAAGGACAAAGTGATAAATCATTTTAGAAGCAATGCCAGATGGGTATGGGGGCGCTACTACTTGGAAGAATGATGCAGAAAGGCCGCTTAAACCCATGAACAAGGCTAACATGGGCAGTATAATGAAACACCACCTCAAAAAAAAAAAAAAATTAAGTTGAGAAAAATACAGCATGTAGCTAGGTATTGTGGTACACACCTTCAATCCCAGTACTTGGGAGGCAGAGGCAGGTGGGATCTCTGTGAGTTTAAGGCCATCCTGGTTTACACAGTGAGTTCCAGGACAACCAGAGCTATATAATAGAAAGTATCAGTACAAAACAAACAAAACAAAACAAAAACAATGAGCGTGCAATTGTTAAATGAAATTTTAAAAAACAACATAATAAACACACTCAAATAAATATATCATCAAAGGATCAACATAAAGAAAAACCTAAGTTGTCTGGGTCCAATATATTTACATTCTTTTTCAGTAGTATCATTAAACAATATAGAAAGCAAAAATCAAGTGAGAATGTAATTGAAAGGGGTGAAAATCTCCTTATCAGGTCTATACAGGGTACTCCCTCAAAAAGGTACTGACTAGAGATTTAAAAGAACAACAACAAAATCACTGGGGCTCACTGAGATCATTTCTCATCCCCCTGAATTCAGGAAGTCTTCTGGACTTCGCTTCTCGTTTTGGGTGATTCTCTTAAACTTTAAAAGTATAAAACTGTATGTGGCATAGTCAGAAACAAGTATGATTTACTTCAGACACACTTCATAGGTTCATTTTTGGTATTAAATGTTATATATTGTTTATGATTTTTCAGAGCTCAAAATAGCAAAGCAGCCACACTAGTTAGTTATAGAAGCTAGGAGGTGGTGGCCCATACCTTTAATGCCAAGACTCAGGATTAAGAAGTAGAAGGATCTCTGAGTTCAAGACCACCCTGGGTTATCAAAGAGTAAATCAAAGTTCTTTAATCCTAGGATTTGAGAGGTATAAAAGGGAGAGGCATTCAGTCTAAGAATTAGTCTCTAGCCACACAGAGGAGAGCAGAGCAGTCTGAGTGAACCAGAGTGAACTGAGGAGCAGTGAAGTTGGGAACAATCTGAGAATCACCCTTTTGGTCTGATCTGAGATAGAGGTAAGAGTTAGTGGCTGGCTGCTTTGCTTTTGTGATCTTCAGCTTGAAACTCGAACCCCATTATCAGTCTATTGGTCTTTTATTTTATTTTATTTTTATGCAACAACTATGGTGTTCTCTTTCTCAAAACTTCCATCAGACCCTTCCAACTAGAATTAATCCTGAACATGCCAGGAGAAAAACCACTGACCCAAATCATCATGGCCACATTAATCAAAGCAAGCAATTAATTAAAGCAAGCTCTTTTATTCGTGTACATGGGTTGTCTCCCTAAAGGCAGGGTTCAAGAGATCATCATTGGACATAGGAAAGATAAGAGCTTTTATAGCTCAGGGATAGGGGGTTTCTAAATGGGGGTTTGGTGGGAAAAATAGACAGAGTTACAGAAGCAGAACATAACAAGGTGGTCATAACAAAGTGGTCATAACAATTGTTTTTCTTTCAATGTAGTAGCCACACCTGAATCTACTGTTATTTTAACTACCGTCTGCACCCCAAAGCCCTACAGTCAGCACCTTGCTGCTCAGACTGTAGCCTGGTAGTATTCCTGCTGGCAATGGCTTGGCTGAGGCCACCAAACGAAGGTTTTAACTACATCTCTATTGTTCTGTGTACCAATAAAGACAGAGGAGTTGGATGCTGGGGTGAAAACCTGCTAGAACAGAAAAGCTGAGAAGCAACCGGCTGACTTCCTTTTTTGGAAGTCTTCCCAGCAAGAATAGCATCTTTCCATCTGTCCCAAACAAAAGTGACCTCAAATCTCTAAGTCCCTCCCTACTCCTTCCTGTGCATCTCTCTGTCCATATTCCTGGGTCCTCCATATTGTTTATGGCTAGTTCTTGTCAACTATTTGCTGGCTCTGCCCCTGATCCAAGGTTAATTTTATTGGCACAGTCTTGGGAGTTTCACAGTGCAATCTAATATCCCACAACAAACAACCTTTTGAAACAAAGGCAGGGTTGCAAGATAGTCATTACAACTTTTTGAACATAGACATGGTCGTCATTTCCTGAACAGGCAGTACAGAACCATTTGTCGTTAAGGTTACAGACAGGGCATAGTCTGATCCTTGAGAAACAAATTTAATCATAAGCAAATGAGCTTATTTTGTCCTTATTATAATATAGCTTTTAACCTAAGATGGAGGCAGGCTGGTTCATCATTAGGAGACAGAAAAGAGAGAATAACACTTTATTAAGACCTGATTCTTCACATTAATTAAAATTAAAATAAGTACAAACAAAGTAAGAATCCTTGCTGCTTCTGGAATTGACAAACCATGGATAAGATATTGGCATATTACACCACTACAACCAGAAACCCAAATGATATTTGAAATAATGAAATGCAATTACATCCATAATAATTAGGATACTTCTTCACCAGAAGAAATCAAAATTAACCTTTACACAGTAAAAGCAGTATGTTTTTGCTAATGGTTCACCAGCCATTTAGCAATGGCTAAATGGAAATTTAGTGCCAATGAGTCAGAGGAGTGTGACAACCTAATGCAGGGAACATTCTCCCTGGCTCAGAACGATTTTTCCTACATATTCCATTTAGCTGAAATCATCTATATGAAACACATGCACATTTTGATACAGTACTGAATAAGAAAATATAGGAAATTAATATAAGTGCATAGCCTATTTGAAGAAGTGCACAACAGTCTGAAGCTACATTGAGGTACTTTTAACTGCCCACATGTGATAGTTAATTCCAATAGTCAACTTGACTGGAATAAGGAACACCTAGAGCAGTAATAAGGCCCTCCTAAAGGTATGTCTGTGAGGCTGTCTCATTAAGTTTAGCTGAGGAAGTCCTACCTTGAACGTAGGCTTGTGGCACCTCGTGGCTTGAATTCCAGATTGGTTAGAAAGAAAGAAAGGAAGGATGAAAGGAAGGAAGGAAGAAAGGAAGGAAGGAAGGAAGGAAGGAAGGAAGGAAGGAAGCAAGCAAGCAAGCAAGCAAGCAAGCAAGGAAGCAAGGAAGCATGGAAGAAGGAAAGAAGAAAAAGGAAAAAGTTGGAGAAAGCCAAATGAATATTGCACTCCCCTTTTGTTTCCTGGCCAGTGGTACAACAAAGCTGCTTTGACATCTTCTCTTCCCGGTCATGATGGAATGCATTCCTTTAATACGTGAAAATAGGGAGGCAGTAGAGAATTTCTAGAACACAATGTTAAACTTTACACAGGAAACAGAGAACTCCCAATCTAGTCACTCCACAGCAGCATCATAGTTGAAAGCCACCATCATCCCTGCCTCTACTGTTGCAGGCCAGCCAGACCTGATCATTTTGTCCCCGATCTTACCCCTTCAGAGCCTTCTAAACACACCAATCACAATGCTTTTAAGGTTACCTCAAAACACAAAAGTAGGAGTGACAGAACTAGCAGGCAGTCAGGAAGGGAACAGGGTCTTGGAAAGTCAAGTTTCCATTTTATTCTAGAGGTATTGAAGATTAAGTACAAGGTATATGACTGAAGACATGATATGATCTGACCTACAATGGTTTTTGTTTTTTTGAGGGGGGGATTGTTTGGTTGGTTTTTGGGTTTTTTTGGGGGGTGTTTGTTTGTTTGTTTGTTTGTTTGAGACAGGGTTTCTCTGTGTAATAGCCCTAGCTGTCCTGGAACTAGCTCTATAGACTAGAATGGCCTTGATTTCACAAAGATCCGTTTGCCTCTGTCTCCCAGAGTGTTGGGATTAAAGGCATGGGCTACCATAGCACTGCTACAATGTTTTGTTTAAACTTATTTGCTTCATACTCTAGATGAGTTCTATAAAGGTGACTATGGATGGTATGCAAAAAATAATGGGAGCAGGGAAGCAGGGGAGATGAATAGGACTGGGAGCCAGAGAACAGATAGGATTTCCCAGAGAACAGATAGGATTTCAATAACCCAAAAGGAAAAGCATGTATTTAACCTAGAAAGTTCTCCTAATTGTGTCCAGGCCCTTACTGATCCCAGTGATGGTTAATATTATATGTCAACTTGGCTAGACAACAGTGCTTTTCTTTTTTTTAACAAACATTAATCCAACATTTATGTTGGAAAGATACTTTTAATAAGTCATAACATTTATCATCCCCATTTAAAAAGTTAAACATATTCTTTTGCATATGTGACTGAGCTTAATCCAATCAGTTGAAGAAGAGTAAGAACAGAAAGATTTGACTCTAGATGATAACACAGATAGACAGCTTCCATTCTTTGAACTCATATGTGCAACATAAACTCTTACTTCAACCTCCAACCTACTAGACATTGTCCTGGATTTTAGACCAGCTTCCACAACCACAAGTGGTAGTTAGGTGGGTAGATAAGGTGTGTGTGTGTGTGTGTGTGTGTGTGTGTGTGTGTGTGTGTGTGTGTGTATGTGTCATTATTGTTGTTGTTATTGTTAGGTGTGTAGATAAGGGGTATGTGTGTGTTGTTGTTGTTGCTGTTGATGATGATGATAATGTTGTTGCAAAAGTAGATAGTATATAAATAAAAGGAAATAGGATAGTAGCTATGACAGGCCTTTAAGTTAAGATAGTATTCAGTATGCTTGGAGGCAAAAAGCAACACAAAAACCATTAGACAGGGATAGATTGGTAATATATAGAAACAGGATGAATATGAGAGCATGCTCTCCTTTAACATCATTTAATCATGGATGTTGAAGATAGATGTTATCTAAGTGTAAAATGACCTCCCCCACAAATACACAGAGGCTCATGTGTTTGAATGCCTGGTTCCCAGTTTGTGACACTGGGAGCATAAGGAAACCTAAAGTAGGATCAGTGGAAGACAAAGGGTATAGTTTGGCCCTGCTTCTGGCCCAGCTTTACTTCTCCATGCTCATGCCACCATGGACTGAACCAGTTCTCTGTTGTGATGGCTGCCATGATGGCCACTTAATAGACTACAGCCTCTGAACCACAAGCCAAGAGAAATTCCTTCCCCCTCAAGTGGCTTCTCTCAGGTATTGTTCACAGCAATGAGAAACTCTAATTAATATAATGAGATACTTCTATTTTTTAGATTTATGTATGTTATTTGCATGAATGTTTTGTCTATACACATTTATGTGCACAGTGTGTGTGCCTGGTGCCCTTGGAAGTAAGAAGGCGGCATCAGATCCCTGAAACTGGAGTTACAGACAGTTATGAACCACCATGTGAATGCTGGGAACTGAATTGGGTCCTCCACAAGAGCAACAAGCACTCTTAACAAGTGCCATCTCACTTTGGGAGCACATGCCCCATGGAGGGGTACTCCCTTAGCCTGGAGACATGAAGGAGGTCCTGGACCCTACCCCAAATGACTTGACAGATCCCTCCTGGAAGGCCTCGCCCTCCCTGTGGAGGAATGGGATGGGGAGGGGGAATGGGAGGATGGGAGGGAGAGGGAACTGGGATCAAAATGTAAAAAAAAAAAGTGCCATCTCTCCAGGGCCAGGTATTTCTATTTTTAAATAGACTTACAGTTCCCTGCATATGAAAAGCATGAAGTAATGCCTAGCCTCAAATACAAATAAATGACAAGATAAGTTTTTGGTTTGTTTTTTGTTTCTTTTGTTTTGAAACAGGATCTCACTATGTAGCCTTGGCTGTCCTGAAACACACTATGTAGACCAGGCTGACCTCAAACTCACATATTTCTACCTACCTCTGCCTCCTGAGTGCTGGGATCAAAGGTGTATGACACCATGCCCAACAAAGATAACATTTTCTATTACCCAGGTAGACAAATGAGCATACCCACAATCCAGAGCTGAAATAGAGATAAATAATTTATATCTGTCAAAGAGCAGGTAAATGTCCTGTTTGGGAAATTCCCTAACTTTGAGTCTTATTATAAAAGAACACTTTCCAGGAAGGAAGGAAGGAAGGAAGGAAGGAAGGAAGGAAGGAAGGAAGGAAGGAAGGAAGGAAGGAAGGAAGGAAGGAAAATCTATTTCCACTCTAGCTCTTCTTATAGCTGAGACACAGACACATTGACTCTGCTAATATGCCGTACATACCTTGTTTTGAATTAGAAGGTACTGACTCAAAGAAGGAGCTAATATAGAAGGAATACACCCAAAGAAGGAAACCTAGTTGAAGAATTTACTATACACATATAAGATATATAGGTATAGACATATGTTCGTTACAAAATCCTGTATGGTACAAGTTGAACATCCTTAATCCAAAAATCTAAAATTCAAAAAGCTCCAAAATCCAAGAGTATCAACATAATACAAGTACCTGCTTTCATGTGACAAATCAGTGAGAAGAAGGAATCATGGAAATTATTGTGTGGAATTCCTTTAACCTATGTTATGAAGTATAAAAATAGCATCAATTTGTGCTCAGACTAATCTAAAAATTTACAGTACATAGTGAGTGAGGCTGTGGGATGGCTCAGTGGGTAAAGTGACTATGGTGCAAGCATGAGGACTTGTGTTTGGATCTCTAGTACCCATGGAAAAAGCTAGCATGTCTGTAACACTAGCACAGGGCATAGAGATGTGTAGATATCCAGAACTGCCAGCAGCACTAGCCAATTGGTAAGCTCTGAGTTCAGTGAAAAACAGTCTTAAAAACTAAGGTGGCAAATGATAGAAATAGATGCCTGGTATTACCTCCAGCCTCCATGTGCATGCACGTGTGTGCTATAGCACATGTCTACACCATAGCACAAGCCTACACACATAACAAAATTTTTGTAAAATATAATTCAATCCCTTTTGTACAAATGAAATGATATATATTTAATTTGGTGGGTACTAAAACACTACTCTGGGAAGATATACAATACATTTAATGATGGAGACTAGGAAGAACCCAAAGAGAAGTGATGCTTAGCCCCACCCTTTTTTTGGAAGGGGGTTCTAGGTAAGTGCTTTGCTACTGCACTATGCCCTAGCCCTACATATTGCTTGAAGTTTTGTTGTTGATGGTGTTGTTGTCGTTTGGTTTTGTTTTGTTTTTTGAGACAGGGTTTCTCTGTAGCTTTGGAACCTGTCCTGGAACTCACTCTGTAGACCTACTTCTATTAACAATAACTTTGCACAATATTCTCTAACTATGCATTATTAAATAAGCTTGCTTATTACCCTATATCTAGGTGATTTAAAGATTTTTAAAGATTTGCTCTTAAATATAATTTCAGAAGGTACACACAACACACATTATTGTAATTATGACAACACTCAACCAGGTTCTTAAAGAATTGCAAATAAAAATTTAAATTCTAATTCCAATTTTTCTCTTTGAATTCTTATTTCTTTCTATAGGGTAAAAATGTTTCTTCCCTTTTTAACATAGGATCTTTTACATAGCTTGGACTGGCTTTAATACTAAGATTATCCTGCCTGAGCCTATCAGAGCTGTAATTATGACAGGTGCTTCCATTCTGGGGGAGGGAGGGGAGAGGCCTCTTCAGACTATAAGGACTGTTGGCAGATCATTTTAGACTAGGAATAAGAGAAGTAGCCATACTTCCTAATAATTGGGTTATAATCAGAACTGATGATTGGATATGATTGCATGCTGGTTTTGTCTAGATGGACTTCTCTCTAGAATTAGATTATGTTAATTCCAGGAGGAGTGTCAGGAGTATTGGCAACAATTAGCCACATGCCTTTACTTCTTGTGCTCCTAATATCATCTTGAAAATTACATTAATGAGGCTGGAAAATGGCTCAGTTGGCAAAGCACCAGATATCTACCTCTACTGTGTAAAAGCACACGCATGAGTACAACACACAAACACCACACACACGTAAAAAATAATTACATTCATCCTGAATGTCTTTCTTTTGTTTAGCAGTTGTTTTGTTTTTTGTTGGTGATGATGGTTTTTGTTTGGTTTTTGAGACAGGGTCACACTATGTAGCTCTGGCTGTCCTGGAACTCATTAGGTAGAGCAGACTGGCCTTAAACTCAAAGATATCCATCCACCTGCTTCTGCCTCCTGAATGCTAGAATTTAAGGTCTAGACAACTACACCCAGACTTTTGGTTTTTTTTTTTTTTTTTTTTTTTTGAGACAGTAGTCCAAACTAGTCTTAAACTAACTGTAAATTAATCTGGAATTTACTTTTTCTTGTCTTTCTACCTGAATGCTAGCATTACAGGAGTATGCCATCCCTAATGGGTTGTTTTGTTGTTGTTGTTGTTTTGCTGTTATTGTTGTCTTGTTGTATAGTTCATGAAAATTGGTGTTTTTGCCTGCATGTTTGTCTATATGAGGGTATTGGATACCCTGGAATTGGAGTTACAAACAGTTGCAAGCTGCCATGTGGGTACTAGGAATTGAACCCTAGTCCTCTGGAAGAGCAGCCAGTGCTCTTAACCACTGAGCCATCTCCCCAGTCCCCCATTATGGGTTTTATTCAGTGCTGAGAATCAAAGTTAGGGCCTCTTAAGCACTTTACCAACTAAGCCTACATTCCCATACCCTGAATGTCTTATTTCATCATGCTCTAATCAGACTTATGTCTACTCTGTAACTACAAAGAACATGTTGTAGCTTTTCTTTATTTAGTAACTTAACTTTGGCTGTTATGAAAATGTTTCACAAATTATGATGCTTGATTCTATCTAATCCACGAACTAAGGAGGGGAAGGAAAGAGGATTAGAATCTCAAAGTCAGCCTTGGCTACGTAGTGAATTCAAGGCCAGCCTGAGCTGTATGAGACCCTGTTTAAAAAAAGAAAAAAGAAAGAAAATAAGAAAAATATTTGTTCTGTGAGGGCATGGTTAAGTTCAATTAAATTTGATGCTATTACATAAACTTTTATTGAAAAGCACTTCTTCCCACATTAATTGTTAAAACTTTCCAAGCCAGGCATTCGTGGTGCACACCTTTAATCCCAGCACTCAGGAGGCAGAGGCAGAGGCAGGAGGATCTCTGAGTTGAGGCAAGCATGGTCTACAGAGCAAGGTCCAGGACAGGCTCCAAAGCAATACAGAGAAACCCTGTCAAAAAAAAAAAAAAAAAAAAAAACAAAAAAAAAAAAAAAAAAAAAAACCAAAAACCTTTTTTCACATTGACAGGAATCATCAAAATCAGTAAAACTAGTATTTATGTTCTTCCTGTTACCTCTCCATTCATTCAAAGAGTCACAAAGAACAGTATTTGACTGTCTGTCTGTAAGGGCTTATACTCAAAATCTATAAAAGGAATATTCTGTCTAAAATAACTGAATTCTTTCTTTTCTATTGCATAAGCATTCCTTCCTCACCTACCACATGAAAGACTGTTTAATAACAATCTAACTAAAGCTATTACTGACCTCTTTTCCTGTAACATAGCCCATTCCCGCCTCAGTACTTGCTAATAACTTTTTTCCTTATCCCTATTCATCTACACACACACACACACACACACACACACACACACACACACATACACGCACGCACACACATGCACACACGTATAGCACTGGTTCTAACTCACTGTGTGGACCAGGCAAGCCTCCTGCCTCGTCTCCCAAGTGGTCAGATTACAGAAATAGCCACCACACCCAGTTTATAGCTAAACTCTTGACTTCCCTTTCAAGATCCTTCATAAGCTACCCTTCCTCAAATCTGAAATGGTGTTATTGATACTCAGCACACACTTTAAATATGCCACCACATAAGTAACATCATTACAAGCAACTCTATAAAATAGACATTATCTGTTGAGTTTTGTAAATAAACACTCCCAGAGATACTTTATGAGTAAACTGCCCAATCAAATAGCCAAATAACAGGATTTGGGATTGTTTCTATTTTTTAATGTGTGTATGTGAACGCCTGCATGTGTGCATTGTATGTATTTGTCTATTACCATTGGTGTCCAGAAGCAGGTGTCAGGTCCCCTGGATTGGAATTGCAGGCAGGTATGAACTGCCCGTGTGGGTTCTGGGAACCAAACCCAGGTCCTCTGCAAGAGCAGCAGGTGTTCCTAGTGCAGAAATATCTCTACAGCCTCCTGTTTTGAATTTTTCTCGTATATTCTGCTCTGATTAGCACATACACCTTTCAATGTGGTCTAGTCTACCTCTTTATTATATTGATTTTACATATGCATTTGTACAACATGCATGACCCTTGCCTGAGGAGGCCAAAAGAGGCACTGAATCGCCTGGAACTGGAGTTACAGATGGTTATAAGCTGCTACATGGGTGCTGGGAACTGAACCTGAGTCCTCTACAAGAGTAGTAAGTGTTTTTAACCACTAAATCATCTACCCTGCCCCAGTCTACTTTTTTCATAGCAGGTATCTCTTCCACTCAGTTTTGTAGTATTTTACAACATCTGGAAATACAAAGGACTCCAGAAGCCCCTAAAGAGAACCCACTTACCCTCAATATCCCTGCCAGTCCTCCATACACACACACCCCAATTCATTGAGCTTTAAGTTAGCATCTGTTTTGTGAAGACCATTTATTTTCAACTATAAACATAAAGGTACATTATAAGGTTAAGCAAATGCTTATTCAAACCACGCTGATATCCAAAATCCAGCAGACTCTTACACTTGGGAGTGTCCTCTTCTACAGCACTTTCTGAGAATCACTCAAACTATGTTTTTTGCATCTAAAAGCCATAATACATTTCAGACCAACAATGTAAACTCATTCATAAAACAGGTTTATTGCTGCTCTAATATATCAGACCCTAAATAGGTAAAGAGAAAGAGGCTAGCAGTTCTAAATTCAAAAGTTGCTGTATAAATACTGATGGCAGTCTAATCAGTGATTCTTTCACATTGTGTGTGTGGGTGGAGATTCAGACCGTGTTTCAAATTAAGGGAAAACAAAGCACAAGAACACAAAACTTTGCATACAATTTTCGGAGAGACAGAAACTCAATCCCAACCACCATTATCCTCAAACTCAGGTTAAAAGTCCATTAAGGAAAATAAGTTGTCCGTGAATAGGAACTATCACATCTGTTTAATAATCCTAGTCGTTCCTTTACAGTACAATGCACACAAATGCCACTTACGAACAAATTCCACTAGTTAACACCTTTTCTCTCATTGGGAGCCCTGTTGGTCAAATAATTATTTTAAATCCAAAACGTTTCATTAGTGACATTAACACAGACAGTTCAAAAATCATTGCTATTCATATGTGGACCACAAGATTATTCACTAATCCCAGTCTCCTCGCTTTACCAGTAAACTCCACATCCCAAGATCTACACCCAGAGAGTCCTACTGGCTGGAAGAAGATGGAAAATAACCAATCCTCCGCAAATCCTGCCTTCTAAGCAAGGGAAGGAAGGTCCCAACGACCACTACGGCTTCCAAGCTCTTTCTTCAGAGGTTCTGGAAGTGAAGAAATTTACCTCAAGTTCCCGGAAAGCAGCGGCGATTGCTCTCTGAGGGAAACCCAGTTACCGAGAAGCCTCCCGACCTTTCCGTCACCATAGTGATTTCTAAGCGCTAAAAGCGTTCCCCCTTCCCTGTTCCCGCGATACTTCTGAGGTGCCAGTCACCGGAGCTGGCCCTAAACCCCGCCCCCAAATGAGCCCGCCCTCTCACAGAAGGGTGTTATTGGGCAGCTGGGCCCCGCCTACCGCTGTGGGCGGGACCCTGCTGGGTAGTTTTTTTCCTCTATCAAAATTCTCCAGTAAATTCCCCAGTTTTCCAAATGCTGTTGTTACAACGATGCGGAGGGCTGTAGTTTCCACAGCCCTATCTCTATTAAAGACCATCGGGAAGGCGCAACCCTCCTTGCCGTCCCTTCTCAATCGAAACTTCCCCTCTCGCGCCACGGCCCCGGGTAGAGCCCGCGCATGCGCTCGAACGGCCCGAAGATGGCGGTGGGAATCGCCGCACTTTTTTTCAAATTCGCGGGTCCCAGAAACCATTGCGCGCATTTGTAACGAATTTCCGTTCGAGTTTGGATTTTAGGCGCCATTTTCGAGTGAAGGACCCGGAGCCGAGACACCGGCAGGAGCGAGGCGGGGGGCGACCGTCCCGCGGTTTGCAGCCCTGCTCAGAGGAGACCTGCCGACGGGTAAAGTCCTTCTTTTCGGGATCAGGTTGTCACTTCTTCTTCCTGCCCCCCGGTTGCCGGGCACAGAGGCCTGGAGCCCGTGCAGCCAGTGCGGCGGAGGCGGCTCGGGGAGCTCCGCCGCCTGTCACCCCTCCCCCGCGGCCGCCGGGCGGCGGCTCCAGCGTCTTCCTGGGGGAGGCTGCGAGCCTGTCCGGGCCAGGGCGCCCCCCTCCTCCCCGGCCTGCCCGCCACGTCTTCCTTGCAAGGGGACTGGGGACTTGGCAAGGTTTAGCCTGTTGGACGGGACTCCGCCCCGGGCCGGGAGGGATAGACCCCTGCTAGCCCGGAAAGTGACCCATCCGGAGCAGACGCTGCCCGAGTCCCACTTAGCCGCGTCTGGCCGGTGACTCCGGCTTCGGGCAGCTTTTCCGCTGGGGCCATAGAGAGAAGAGACCCGAGCTCCCCCCGGCCGTCCGGGCGTCAACACCTAAATGGCGGGGAGAGGAGGGCGGGTGACGACGAGTCCCGGGGCAGGCGCTGCCGCTCTCGAGGGTAGCCACGCAGACCCGCAGCTGGACCGACTCCTCTCTGTAGTTCCGATCGCCAGCCCCGACGGCGTGGGACTGTCACCAGATGCCCTTCGCTTGGGAGATGGCTCCACGGGGGCGGGTGGCTTGAGCAAGCGAGTGGTCCAGGGTGCGTTTGCAAGCGCGGCTAGGTTTTCCCACGTTCCCTGGGAAGACCCATCCCTCCCGGTTTGAAGACTACCGCGGTGTTAGCGGCAGCCACTTTTCTGAGGAACCGCTACCTGCTAGCGGGGATGGGGAACACGGTGGCGGGTGGGTCATGGGCGGAGCCCGTCCTGCGGCGGCGGAGCCTCGGCGGCGAGCTGCGGACTGACCTGACTCCGGGCTCTCTCCTGCCGCAGCCACCATGCGGCGGAAGGGCACCAAGCCCTCCTCCGTCTGCAGCCAGGAGGAAGGGCCGCCGCCCTCCCCGGACGGCGCCCACAGCGATGGGGACCCGGAGCAACCGGCCGACGGAGCGGACAACGCTGCAGCTGCAGGTGAGGGACGGGCCCGGGACCTGGGTGCGTCGGAGGCCTGCGGAGATCCGCTGGGGTTGCCGGGTCGCAGGCGACAGGTTGACGTCGGAAGGTCGGTGTTGCCAGAAGTGCGGCTCCGGAAAGCCACTCTGCGGTTTTCAGAGGAATTCCATGCAGTTTTTGCTGCAACGAATTCTGGAAGGGATGAGGGTGAGCGGGAAACGGGAGTCGTGAATTTCTGTGACGTCTTGGAGTAGCACTGATGTCTTTATTGAATCTCGGCTGAAAGCGGCATGGTCAGCCCAGAGTTGTTGAGCGCCTTTCTGCCCCTATGCTGGACAGAATGTGATACAGAGTTGCTTCGCTCCAACCTCACCCTTGGATTTTTTTTTTCTTTTTGGTGCTATATTAATTTTTACTTTTTAAAGTATGCGTGCATGGACGTGGAATGCACTGTGGATGCTAGGAACAGAACGCGAGTCTCCTGCAAGAGAAAAAAAAAACAGCTGGACCCCTTAGATTGCCTTCAAAGAGAAAATAGAATTTGAGGGCGTGTAGCATTCCAAGTGTAGGAATTAAGAGCTACTGTGAAACTCTCTGTGAGCTTAAGTGTTAAGCCACGTAGAGTTAGACATTCTGTCGTTTTGAGTTGCATCTCCTGTTTAATATAGGAAGCAGGGAATCCATTTGTTGTGATATTCGCAGGTTTGCTTTATCTTTATGGTGTGTCTCTGAGCAGTATAGTGAGCAGTATAGTGGTACTTTCACGAATTTTATTGATCGTGAAACTAAGGTGAAATATTCATTTTCGTGTTTAGGATATGTTTGTGGAAAATAGATTCCTAGGTTTCCTAAATATTATCCCTCTAGTCCATTCTGTAGAACTAGCAGACAATCGTCTTCCACCTAATTGTACTAATGTAGGCTTTCCCCTCTGTCTTTCCCTTAACCTAGAGACTCCAGGTGAAGAACTTGATAACAGAAGTTTAGAAGAGATTTTGAGTAGTATTCCTCCACCCCCACCTCCAGCAATGGCCAGTGAAGCTGGAGCTCCTCGTCTAATGATAACTCATATTGTAAACCAAAACTTCAAATCCTATGCTGGAGAGAAAATTTTGGGACCTTTCCATAAGGTATTTGTCTTTATTGCAAAGTATTTGTTTTCTAACTATCCTGGCTCTTTACATGCCCCCAGACACACATAAATATTCCTATGATTTCAACAACGGGAGTTAGGTTTTCTTTTTCTGGTATCTTTGATACCTCTTTAGCAATAAGGTTTTCATGTCGAATGGAATCTTTATTAGAAGGGAATATTTTCCCGTTGGCTGTTGTAATGACTTATAAAATGTCGGAATTAGAATTTGAATATGGTTTTATTTAAAATGTTAAATCTTGTGCTAGAGTAAAACATGATGTAGGAAAACTCAAAAGTAAGTTATTTGAAGTAAATGCTTTTCCCTCAGCTCACTAGCCCACTCATTCTTGAAGTGCTTTCCTTTTCTTAATAAACTGCTTTTATTTCTAAAGAGAAAGAAAACCCAAATTATGTATTTTCCAATAATGAAAGCTATTAAATGCCTTTAGTTTTTTACTATAAATTGTTTAAAATTAGTAGAATTAGTGTGACTTTAAATTTAATTTTTTTTTAAATTTATTTTTATGCAGCGCTTTTCCTGTATTATTGGGCCAAATGGCAGTGGAAAATCCAATGTTATTGATTCCATGCTCTTTGTGTTTGGCTATCGAGCACAAAAAATAAGGTCTAAAAAGCTGTCAGTATTGATACATAATTCTGATGAACACAAGGATATTCAGAGTTGTACTGTAGAAGTTCATTTTCAAAAGATAATTGATAAGGTAAGAAATTATTTTCTGCTTGCAACTTCAAGCAAGAAAAAGAAACAGCATGGCACATTTGTTATTATAAATCTGAATTGTTTCTTTACACTTTCTGTATAATAAAAGCAAAACACATATTACTTCTGTGACCATATTTACTTCAACTCTTTGGTGAAAAAACTGATTTTTGGTAACCCCGAGGACTAAATTACTATTCATACACTATAAATAAAGGATTCGTTTAAGTTACACTTTTTTACTGCTTTAGAATGAATGTTTTAATCTTTAACATGTAATAATTTACTGATTTTGCCACCCTTATTTCACTGTACATTGAATATGTTATTAGTAGCAATGTGTGTGTGTGTGTGATGAAATGAAAAAAATTTTCTAAGGTTTGAACTACCATGATGCTCTTTTTTTTTTTTTTTTTTTTTTTTTTTTAAAATGATAGAGGGCCGGCTACTATTTTTGTTTTTCTAGAAATAGAATTATAATGACCGGGTTATTTACATGGTTCTTGGGGGGGGGTTCTCATCTATTTACTTATTAGTTTAGACAGTTAATATTTCAAAAAGCAACTGAAAAGAACCAAAAAGAAAGAAAGAAATGCACATAATGAAGTGATTAGGTAATTTAGGTGCTGGGGGGGTGTTCTTTTTTTTAAACATAAATTTAATTTCACAGAAGCATCTATCTTAATCTTGCTTCTTCATTCTGTTGTACTTTTGAGTTAGAAAATAGATTGCCGATAAATCAGGTATTCTAATGCATGTTAAGTTTGATTCATCTAAAATTAAATATTACAGAGCCTTAAAAGTGAATGAACTTTAATGCTAAAATAGATTCATAATTGATTCCCTTTATCAGGTATATAATTATGAGATTTTTATGGTTTTACTTTCAATTAATGATGATGGGTTGCTGTTCAGGAAGGTGCAAAGGGTACCTTGTCTCTTACCACCCAAACACACCAGACTGACAAGCTGTTCTCCCCCAAAGACCACCACCAAAAAAATTTCCCTTAATATTTTCCTTAAATTATCTCTTCCTGTATAGCTTTTTAACCAGTCCACATGGTTATTAGGTTGATTGGGGTAGGGTTGTTTTAGATACAGTGGGACTCTTGCACCTTCCTTGGCTATAATTCAAATATATTTTTGGCTTGTTTAGAGCTAAAGTTTTGTTTGCTTGATTGAGCTTTTGGTTTTAGAGATCTTTGAGAAAGAAACTGAACAACTTGGAGAAGTATCTAGTCCCTGCTAAAGCAATTTTTAAAAATTCATTTTAGAACAATTGTCAGTTTGTGTGTATATTAAATTCAGGGGAAATAAGGACAAATTATTGTGTGTGTGTGTGTGTGTGTGTGTGTGTGTGTGTGTGTGTGTGTGTGTGTGTGTGTGTGAATTTGTCAAAATACAAGAAAATTTTTAGGAAATATTTAATCCATTGAATTGGTTTCAGTATAAAGTAAATGAAATCTGGACCAGACCAGTGACTTAATACTTTTTTCTGGTTTTGTTTTTCCAAAAACAGGAAGGGGATGATTATGAAGTTATTCCTAACAGTAACTTCTATGTATCTAGAACAGCCTACAGAGATAACACTTCTGTCTATCATATAAGTGGGAAAAAGAGAACATTTAAAGATGTTGGAAATCTTCTTAGAAGCCATGGAATTGACTTGGACCATAATCGATTTTTAATATTGCAGGTAAGTTTATAAAAACTTCTTAGGTTCTAGGTTTTTAATTTTTTTTGTTTCATAATAAAGCTTGAAAGAGTGTTCTTCTGTTTGAATCCTGTTATTTTGGAACCTTAAAGTACTATAGCAGCACATCATGGTTTACATACTATAGTCAAGATGCGAATCATTATTTGCTGCTCTAGAAATTTAAGGAAATTCATTCTGAATGATATGGTTATCATCATATGTTCATTTTATGTTTGGATATCTGACATACTTGTTCCGCTCTAGCAGCACGTAAATATTGGCGTAGTGAAATAAATATTAAACACCAATATTATTGTGCTGCTTTAGTGTGACAGGCATACAGCAACTCTCATTTCTGTTTGTATTTCCTTTACCATTTGAAATAAAATCTCTTAATAGTCTGCCCTTTTTGTTTATTGTTATGTTTTCTAACATAAAAACTATATGCTTGATATTTAACAAAAACAAATTCTTCTGAACACCTAATATAGTCCTTTTAGCATCTATAATAATAATAAAGGTTTACTCAAGGTGGGTCTTGTTTTATTTATAGTAGCCTAATCCTTAAACCAGTAATATTAGGATCAACTCTTAGAGAAGTCTTTTTTTAAAAGAGAGCATAAACATTAATGTCTGTTATTAATTTGACATTTTTTATTAGACCCTGCAGGGTTTTTTGTTTTGGTTTGTTTTTTTTTTTTTTTTTTCTTTTTTTTTTTTCTTTTTTTTTTTCTTTTGGGATGTGTATAAAAGTGTATCCTGCTAGTATAACTTGGTGCAAGGAAGATTCTGTCATTTGGGTTTTTGTTGTTTTTTTTGGTGGTGGTAGTAGGTGTGGTGTGTGTGTGTGTGTGTGTGTGTGTAATTCCTGTTTTGATTTAAAGATCTTACTCTCTTGTTCTATCCCAAGCTACTAAGAGGATAAATAAAACTTAAAAAGAGAGAGGTTACTTATTATGTAGAGTAAACTGCTGATACAGTTTATCATGTGCAACTGATTTTAAAATAAGTTAGCAGTTTTGATTTGATATAAATTGTTTTGTTGTGGTAAATAAGTATTACCATTAACAAGTTATAATTTTTCAAACATTTTAGACTATATTCTTAAGGGTTTTTTATTTTAAGTATATATCATAGAAGGCAAGTACAATTTTCTGGAATAACTTTTAATACTCCTTAACTATCAAAATGATGCATTTATAGTATTTCAATAAACCACTTTCTTAAAAGTAAATTTTGAAGAAATCAATTGCAGATAAGATTTAATTATAAAATTTGAATTTATATAAATGCAGTCTTAAGCCATTGTGGCTGTTTTTGTTTTGTTTTTTGAAATTAAGAGTACTGTTTTGTGGATTTCCATATTCAAGAATTTGGCTTGATAAACTGGTTAAAAAGTTTTATTTTTTTATAATGCTAAATTTAATGATGGTAAAATTTTTGCACTAAATTATACTCAATTTTTGTTTATTTGCTATTTAATTTTATCCTGAGATAATCAGTCTTATGCCAGTGCAAAATAGACTATACTTTAGGTCCTGTAAAGTTTTTGTGCAGCTTATTTATACATAAATTGATAACGGAGAGAGGGGATAAGGCAATTTCCCAAAGAAATCAATGTTAAAGTATCAAGGTTATATTAAAGCATAGCTTCTGAAGCACTGAAGATGCTCGCTCATTTGTTCTCATTATATGAACCCTTTCTGTGCTCTTGAAGTTTTTACATTCTTGATTGAACTTAGATAAGAACTTCAGCAACTTGCCTTTTAGGAAGAAAAAGTGGAAATTGGGCTAGGTAGAACTCATAGAAACCTTTTAAATTCTAGGGAAAGTGGAAGTAGTTTCTGTGAGATTTTCTTAGCTTTTTTTCAGAATCTTTGACACTTAATACTGATTTAAGAGATTTAAGCACATGAAGTAAGACCATAGCTTCTATTTCATTCTCCCAATCAATAACATTTGTCTTAAAAACCACCCGAGGTTAGGAAGGCTAAAAAATTGTAGGGACTGTATCATAATATCAGCATCTAAGACATTAGTATACAGACTGGACAGTGATGATGATTATATCACATGTAATATAAATTTAGGAAAAGCAATTTTTTAAAGATAAGATTCGCTAAATTTTAGAAATTGATTTTAAAAACATATACCATTTATGGATTCATGTTTTTTAAGTAAGCATTTCTAGTAAACATCAATTTAAAATTTCAGTGATCATTCAGATGTTTCTAATGAAGCACTGTGCCCAGATTAATGTGAAGATGGTTAGATACTATTCCTTATCCTTGGGGACAGGTATATATGGTCATGTATACTTCAAAAGTAATCACAGTTGATTGACCATTGGTTTTCTACCTTATTGGAGAGATTTTTGTCTGTATTATTTCATAAGGTACAATAACTTAACTAATTAGATTTTATTTGTTTGTTCCATAAGTTAATGCTTTTGCTCCATTCAAGTTAGAGAAATGATAACCCTATGCTTCTTTTACCCTTCAATGTTACATTAATAAATTGGTGTATTGGGAATGGTTTTGTAAATTTTTTACAAAACAGAAATTGGATTTTACCAAAATTTCTATGTGTTTTTATGTCATGTTACAAAATAAAAACATTTTGTTACTGTTTTATATTCAGGAAAGTGGGTCAACTTTATTCATCATGTTTTTTTAATATACTTTTACAAATGGCATGGCATATAAACTATTTGTTGTAGTCTCTTAATGTGTAGAAATAAGGAAGAAAATCTAAAAAGCAAATCTATGACTAAGTTTTGAAAGAAATTTTTGAGTAGTTGCCTGATCCAGTGTCTCAACTATGGAAAACAAGCTAGGAAGCTGCTCCTAAGCGCCCATAATAGATATGAAAACTAACCACACAAGCATCCCTTTTTTTTTTTTTTTTTTTAACTTGTGTACTTTGGTCAGGTACTAACCTTGGAGATTTGGTTACTTGTCCTCTTGTAGAACAAACTAGGGTAAATTGTTCTTGAGGAAGATGGAAGTTAGAGTTCGGGAAAATGAAAATTATTTAGGCAAAACAAATTTTTTTAAGCCCAAGGGGGTTGGAATATTATGTGGTATTGATTGCTAGCACATGTGAGGCTCTGGGTTTTATATATAATGATGTAATAATGTATATAAGTGTTTTTGCCTGCTTGTACACATGTGTACCATGTATGTGCTTGGATCCAAGGTGGCTGAGAGAGGGCATCAGAACTGGAACTAGAGTTGTTGTGAGCCACCATGTCGGTGCTGGGAACTGAGCCTGGGTCCTTTGCCAGAGTAGTCAGTACTCTTAACTGCTGGGCCATCTCTCTGAACTCCATAGACCCCTGCACTCCTATGGGCACACAGACACACATACACAATTACAAATCTTTTTTGTTGTTGTTTAATTATTTCAGAGCCGACAGCAGAGGCAGACAGATCTCTGAGTTTGAATCCAACCTGGTCTACAGAGCAAGTTCCAGGACATTCAGGGCTATTGCACAGAGAAACCCTGTCTTGAAAAAACAAACAACAAAAAAAAGCTCTAGGTTGTCTTTGAAAATCCACAGCAGAAGAGAGAGAGCCAACCTGGCAGCTTAGACATACATGGCAGCACTACAGCCTGCATGTAAAATAATAAAATGACTTTTTAAGCCACGACAGTGCTGAAAGATCTTACTGGTTGTGCTTATTCATTCAGTAACTGTGCTTTAAGATGAATGCAATAGCAAGGTGTGGTAGCACTCTCCTTTAATCCCAGGACTCGGGAGGCAGAGGCAAGGTCACCCAGGGCTATATAGAGGCTCTTTCTCAAAGGAAAATGGAAACAGTAATACAAAATAATACAATCTAAAACATTGCTGCATGAGACCTATCATGAAACTTTAACTCAACAACTTTATTAGAGAGAGGAAATTAGCTCCACATCCTTCATCTTTTTTCAGAAGGAACATGTAATAACTACCATGCTTTCTCTCAAGCTAAGTTACTTTCTAATAACTATATACACTAAAAGTAGTTTGGGTAAGAAACATGTGATGCCACTCAAATATTGGATTCCAGGAACCGATCTCAGGTTTTGAATATCCGAAAAAAATGTAGACTTAATATGATACCTTGTGGTTATTTGACAAAATGTGGGTTCTTTTGGCATTTTTTTTTTCTTATTTTTGTTCATCTTAAAATAGACATTTAAATAATTCAACTTAAATTGTGTGATATATTTTTTTAAATCATGAGTACTACTGAGCATTCTATAGTGCACAGCACTATACCCACAACAAATCATTCTGTCCATAATCTAGTAGTGCAACTGTTGAGAATCTTTTTCTAAATAACTGAATGAGTCTTAACTTATTCAGTGACTAAAGTTTACTACTATACTCCCAAAGCTTTGGGCATACTTCAGCTTTGGATCCTGTCTAAACTTATAATTGTTGATGCAAAGGTGTAAGAACCATTGGGAGAGTACTCTGCATGAATATCACCATAGTATAGTAGTAGAATAAACAGGCATTTTGGTTTACTTAAAACCACAACATCGGGTACCTTTGTGTGTGTGTGTGGATATGTATTGTCAGTGTTTTTGTAAGAATAATATCAAAGGGGTTTCAGACCTCTTGCATAAAACACCTATAACCTACTTGGTGAATACCATTTAGTTGGGAGTACCCTAACTAAATAGCTAAAGAGATTTAGCTACTGAGTACAATGAGTATGAATGTAACTCTCTTAAAGGGTGAAGTTGAACAGATTGCTATGATGAAACCAAAAGGCCAGACTGAACATGACGAGGGTATGCTTGAGTATTTAGAAGACATAATTGGCTGTGGACGGCTAAATGAACCTATTAAAGTCTTATGTCGGAGAGTTGAAATATTAAATGAAAGCAGAGGAGAAAAGGTAAATGAGTCTTCGTTAGACATTAGTTGCCAATGAGAATATCTTATTTATGAATCAACTGAATTTAGTGAGTTAAATACTTTTTGTAATTCATACAGAAATGTTTGGGTGTTTGTTTTGTTGTTGGGGTTTTTTTTTGTTTCTTTTTTGTTTTTTCTGGATCCTCTATTTTTATATTAGCCTTTGGATGAGATCTTTTACTTGGTGTTTATGTTTCAAATTGATTTTATATGTGAAATATGTTTTGACTCTTAATTTTTATAGTTAAACAGAGTTAAAATGGTGGAAAAGGAAAAGGATGCCCTAGAAGGAGAGAAAAACATAGCCATTGAGTTTCTTACCCTGGAAAATGAAATATTTAAAAAAAAGAATCATGTCTGTCAATATTACATGTAAGTATGCTGGTCAACTTTATATAGCAGTCTAAGCATCAAAGCCTTTTTTTTTTCTATAGTATGATTTTTTTTCTAAAAATCACTAAGTACTCACTTTTTAGTGTCCTATTTTAAAAGTGGAAGGAAGGATGTTGTACCATGAGTAGTAATAGAGTATGTGCATGCATGCAGTAACCCCGTCATAAAGGGATAATAGTCACAACCTGGCCCAAATCATAGGTAGCGCCAAACCCTTATATATGTACTATTTGTTTTTATTTGTGTCCTATGGAAGTACCACAAAATCAGAGTTAATCTGCCCTTGCAGGACGTAATTTTTGTTGTTTTGTTTTCATTGTTGCTATTGCTCTACAAGGGTAGATGAGTACTAACTCCCCCAGGTAGGAAGGCAATTTTCAGGGTTCATTCTCTCCTTCCACTGGGAGGTTCCAGAGATCAAACTCAGGTCATCAGGTGTGTCCTGCAAGCACTTTTACCTTCTGAGTTAGTGGGTTTTTGGATTTGGTTTGGTTTAGCTTGGTTTGGTTTGGTTTGGTTTGGTTTGGTTTGGTTTGGTTTGGTTTCAGGGAATGTGTATATGTGTGTGCCTGGGCACATGAGCAAGCATATGAATGTGCATGTTCATACAGAAGCCAGGGAAAATATGTAGTGTCTTCCTCTACCCTCTGTCTACTTCATTCCCTTACAGGGTGGTTCCCTAAAACAGAAGCTCACTGTTCCAGCTAGGCAAGCATGCTTCCAGCCCCCACTCCCTAATGTTGATGTTAACAGCACACTTAACCATAGTGCTATAGAGTTTACCTGGAAGTTTATACTCAGATCTTGATTCTTGAAAGTCAAGTGTTCTTACTTAATTGAACAATCTCCTCAGCCCCTCCTTTCATGTTTTAGGCCCTTTGCTTTATTAAGTATAAGGAGAGTTACTTGAACAAAAGTGTAATGATACCTTACAGTTGATCCTGATGACCATTATGCTACTAAGTGACTATAAGGTTGATATGTACATATTGGTATACTGAATGAAAGGAAATATGAGTAATGCTGGCCAGTGTGCAATTTAAAATTGTTTATTTCTGTAATTTACCATTTAATATTTTCAGATACTAGTCTACCACAAGTAACTGAAACTATTAAAAGCAAAAACATGAGATACTACTATGCACTGTTGATTGATAGATCTAATTTATCACTGAACCAATTTTGTTCTTAAATTCTATCTAGCCTTAACCTACTCCCATAGCCCTCGCTGTATAAATTGATGAGTAAATATGTTAGAAGCAGCTGATTTTACTAATGGTACTTTACATTCTCTTATTTTTCCCCTCTAGTTATGATCTGCAGAAAAGAATTGCTGAAATGAAAACTCAAAAGGAAAAAATTCATGAAGATACTAAAGAAATCACTGAGAAGAGCAATATGCTTTCAGATGAAATGAAAGTTAAGAATTCAGCTGTCAAGGATATAGAAAAGTAATACTCTTTGGGAAAATACTAAAAGTATTTAAATTCAGTTTTTCACATGTGTCTACATGTAAACTTACAACAAACATTGAATGCAATATATTTCCCAGTAAATAGTCCTTTTAGGCACAGCACCTCCTGTACCTAGCTCACTATTACAGATTGCCCAACAGTCATCTAATAAGGGATGCCTTTTCCCTAGTGGCACAATATGTAAGAAACTAAAACAAAAGGATTTTACCTGACCCGTTAACCCTAATAGTTTACACATTTGATTTTGAAATAGAATTTTGGTTATTTTAGGTAGACTTTAAAAATTATGGCCTTATTCTATGCCAACTTTCAATGACAATAGTATCTTTAAGTGAGTTTTATTTCCTTAATTTTTATGGGCAATTTTTTTATATACCTAGACATAGTAAAAAGCAGTCTTTTTTACCTTAGAAACACAAGACAAACTCATGATTTTTTTTTTTAAATTGTTTTCATCTACCAGGGAAGAACTGTGTAGAAGTTTTAAGATTCTAATAATAGTTTTGACATGTTTATAGATGAAGTATACCAGAAATACTATGTATCTATGACTAATACTTTCTTTGATAGGAAACTCAATAAAGTTGTAAAATTTATTGAAGAGAATAAAGAAAAATTCACACAACTAGATTTAGAAGATGTTCAACTTAGGGAAAAATTAAAACATGCTACAAGTAAAGCCAAAAAACTGGAGAAACAACTTCAAAAAGATAAAGAAAAGGTAGGTATTGGGGGAAATCAATTTTTCAAGTCTAAATACCAAATCTAGTTTTCCCAAATTTACTTGACTTTGGTTCCCTAAGAGGATAAATTAGGATGCTTATAATGTATTTTATGTCTGAACACAACTTTGTTCCAAGGGATATGTTATATATAGATTGTGAGTTTTAGGGCCCACATTAATACTAATGTGGGAGAAACATCCACCCAATCAGCAATTCTGTTTCTATGGTGGTGGTGATTTTTTGTTTTGTTTTTTTTGTTTTGTTTTGTTTCTTTCTAAAATAATAATTTAAAGGGAATTTTAGGTGTTTTATGTTTTTGTTGTTTTTCTTTTTGGAAATAACCTCTCACTATGAAGTACTGGCTAACCTGTAACTCCCTGTATAAATCAGGCCGGCCTCAAACTCACTTAGATCCTCCTGCCTCTCTCTCTGCTTGCTTAGTACTTACTAATGGCTAAAGAAGATGTTTTTGATTAGCTATTACGGTTTTTTAAAACATTTCTCCCCCCAAAAAAATTTTTTTATTTACTTGTGTGTCTGTATACACTTGTGTACTATTGCATGTATCTGAGGTCAGGATAACTTAAGGGAGTTGGTTCACTCCTTTCACCTTGTGGGTCTCAAGGATCAAACTCAGGTTTGGTGATAAATGCTTTTACTCATAGCATCCCCATAAACTTCAGAGTAACACCTGCCTTCTGCAACCAAGTCAACAAAAAGAGAAGGCTTCTAGGTGACAGACTATTTTGGGGTTAAAGTTATGAAAATGAATTGTGGCCTGGACAGATGGTTCAGTGATCACTGGCTACTCTTGCAGAAGACCTGGGTTCAATTCCCAGCTGATAGCTGTCTTATTACTCTGATCTCAGATGCTCTTTGCTAACATCAGTAGACATTGTATGCATGTGAGGCAAGACAGACATTCAATAAACACTTATACGTATATAATTAGAAATAAAGTGTCAACCAAAAAAAAAAAAAAAAATGAGGTTTGGACCGGAATATAGAAATGACTAATTAGGTAGCTAAGTAACATATTAGATATTAATAGATACGTGACACCCAAGGCTCAGTTTCTACTTCACCTTTAAAGATATTTGAAATGTATTTGTACTCACTATAGTTTAACAAAGGTTTTATGAAATACTGAAAAGCAAAAATAATTTAAGATTTGTTATTATTATATATGTATGAGTGTGGGGGTTGCCCAAAAAATATTTTGGAGTCCCTAGAGCTGGAGTTAACAGGCACCTGAGAACCTGAGTGAGGATCTAAGTTCAAAGGACTTAGACCCAGAAAAGCAGCAAGTGCTCTTAACTGTAAGACAGCTCTCCAGCCCTGAGGCATTACATTTTAGGAATAAAAGTTGATATATGATTACTGCCAGAAGATATTTGTATAAAATATTAACTCTACATAGTACCTCTGAAAGGTACGGTTCTTAAAGATCTTATTATGATTGGGTTGAGGGAGCAAACAATGATAATTTGCTGTGTATCATCTTCTGTGAATAGAGATCCTAAAATTGTTTAGGTACATTTTAGTAGTGTTGGGTACCCTTAGAAATATATTTCCATAACCTTAATTTATTTCATAATTTCAGGTTGAAGAGCTGAAAAGTATACCTGCCAAGAGTAAGGATATCATAAATGAGACAACAGCTAAAAATAATTCTCTTGAGAAAGAAAGAGAAAGAGAAGAAAAAAAGTTGAAAGAAATTATGGATAGCCTTAAACAGGAAACACAAGGGCTTCAGAAGGAAAAGGAGGTAAGAGTCTTTGTCAATGATGATTTTGGTGCCTTTTTCCTAACTTGACTGTTCAAAGGTGAGCTTCTAAAAATAAGTTTAAGCCTAGTGCAGTGGCCTATGCCTCTATTGTAATGTCAGCTACCTGTGGGGGGTTAGAAGCAAAGTTATGTTACATAACAAAGACTATCTCAATCTGTTGAGCCTTTTAGTTTAACATACTTAAAACTTCAGTCTAACTTATTTTCTCCTTTTTGAAAAAATTGTTAAATGAAGAATTTGTAATGGTAGAATTTTGAGGTCAATACTTTGACATATATCCATTCTGCGCAATCATGTTTTCCTATTTAATTGACATTGGAGTATTTTCTATGTGTCTTTTACCCTTGTTAATGATAAAGTTATGAATGAAATCTTCCCACGATGCAAAGATTTTTCAACATAAGTACATTTAGGAAACTTTCTCTCTAGTTTTTGTACTTGTTAATGTAGAAATAGTGTAGCAAGTATGTTTTGCTGCCGGTCTGGTCCCGCCACCACGCCAGCCCCCAATTAACACACTGAGACTCTGTATTTGATATAATGCTGTTGACAGTTCCTAATTTCTTATCGGCTAGCTCTGTCTTAATGATTAACCAATTTCTACTAATCGAAGTATTTCCACATGGTCATCTTATCGGACAGCCAGCCAGCGTGCTGTTCTTCTGCTCTCCATGCTGACTCCTCCTTACTCCTTACTCCTAGTCTCCTAGCCCCGCTTATCTTGCTTTCCTATTGGCCAACAGTGCTTTATTCATTAACCAGTATGAGAAACATATTTACAGAATAACATCTCCCATCAAAATAGTATAGAGTCTGGACTTTGAAGTCCAAAGTTTTCCTTAATTATTACCTTTTATTTTAATTTCTGAAATGAGCATGCAAATAGCCACTTCACAAAGCTCATGTAACATCAGTTAAGAAAGACAATGAATAGTGTATGGTGACAACTATGTATGGACTAATGGACTACCTTAATCTATTCCACTTACAATAATTATCTCTTGATACCTACTGTATTTATAGAGTTTTCTTTCTTAAGTTGAGTCTAAGCTTGAAAATAACAAGCATATTTTACATTTAATGAACTCATTTTGATAGAGTCGAGAAAATGAACTTATGGGTTTTAACAAATCAGTAAACGAAGCACGTTCAAAGATGGAAGTTGCTCAGTCAGAACTTGATATCTATCTCAGCCGACATAATACAGCAGTGTCTCAACTAAGTAAAGCGAAGGAAGCTTTAATCACAGCTTCTGAGACTCTCAAAGAAAGGAAAGCTGCAATCGGAGAGATAAACACAAAGCTCCCTCAGACTCACCAAGAATTAAAAGAGGTAAAGTTTGGCTTCTATATTTCATCCAAACCTTGTCAACCTGAGAGTTATATTTGGGTGTTTTGTTGTTGTTTGTTTGTTTTTAATATCAGGGTTTAAAGAAAGTATTTCAGTGTTTGAATGGACTGATAATTAACTAGGGTTAGAGGTGTAGGTCACTAGTAGAAAGCTTCTGTAGCATGTGTGTGGCCCTGGGTTCTGTCCCCAGTATATCCAAAAACAGAATTTGAGGAGACTATACTGTCTCCAAAAGCAAACAATAAGTAATGCTGCCACAATCCTATGGGAAAATATTGAATAGCTTTCTCGGGCTGGGTATGTAGCTTAGTTGGTAGAGTATTTGCCTAGGGAGCATGAAATCCTGGTTATGATCCCCAGCACCATTTAAAACCAGGAATGTTAGCATTTGAGAAGCAGAGGCTTTTTTTATAAGAGCAACAAATGCCCATATCTACTAAGCTACATTGGGTGCTTCATAACTGCCAGTAACAATAGGTCCAGGGGTCCCAATACTTTTCTGGACTCCAGGAACACCTGCACACACACAGGTATAAATAATTAAAGAGAAGTTTGATTTAATTTTTAAGATTTAGTGTGTATTTTGTCTGCATGTACATCTGGACACCAGAAGAAGGCATATGATCGATCCTATATGAGATTACAGTTATGGATGGTTGTGAGCCGCCATGTGGGTGCTGGGAATTGGAGGACCTTTGAAAGTGTAACTAGTGTGATATTAATTGCTGAGCCATCTCTGCAGCCCCCAAAACAAGTATTTTTAAATTTTAGTAAACTTATACTGTTTGATCATCAGTTTCCTGATGTGTAAATTTTAAATATAACTTAAATTATATCCAGAGGATATTTGTCTTTCTAGTGATTTGGTTTTGGGTTGTTAAATCTATACTTTGAGCTTCCACTTTATGCCTGTGTAGTAAAGAATGGGGGAAAACAGCAGTTAGATAAAACCATTGTTTCTAAATTGGGAGGCTAAATTTGGGTATGTGGCTCCTCTGGTAGTTATCACAATTGTGTTACTTAGGAACTGCCTTTTGTTTTATTATTTACTTAGCCAAAAAGCCGTAATATAACCCTTATATTGCCCAGCTAAGTAAATGTACCTGGAATCTGGTTCCTGGGTTTGGTTTTGTTTAGGGCAGAACTTGAGAACTGGTATATACTAATACCTATGTGGTACCAGACTGGGATTTTTATATCTGTAGCTACTTTAAGAGAGCTGGATTTCTCCTCTTGACACAAATAATTTACACCAAAGTAGGAATGACTCATCTATACTTTCAAAGCCAATCCAAAATGGCAATATGGAAGCTCAATGCCAGTTCATATGCTAATTGGGGGCCTTTATTTATTATTATTATTATTATTATTATTATTATTATTATTATTATTATTATTGAAGCATTACAAATAGTCTTCTGCTATTATTGGGTATATTTAAGGTCAAATGTGTCTAGGTTTCATTTTCTTCTCACGTTTAGAAAGAAAAAGAACTTCAGAAACTAACACAAGAAGAAGTAAACTTGAAAAGTTTGGTTCACGATCTTTTCCAAAAAGTTGAAGAAGCAAAGAGTTCCTTAGCAATGAATCGAAGTAGGGGGAAAGTACTTGATGCAATAATTCAAGAAAAAAAATCTGGAAGGATCCCAGGAATATATGGAAGATTGGTAAAGTAGATTACATTTTACTCACAAAAGACATAAATTATATTCTTAACTTGAATTCGGTATATATTGTTGCTATGCCTAAAATAACATTCTTTTTTATTTAAGGAAGATGACTACACAGACAAAATACTTTGCTCTTGTAGGTTTATTGTCATTTATGTAGTTTGGGGCTGTTTATATTCATTTTATATATTACTCTCCTGCCTGGTACCTAACCTAAAAATTTTTGAGTCGAGATTTCATATAGCTCAGATTGACTTTGAAACTATGCAGCTATGGTAGATCTTAAGCCTGATCCTCTTTGCCTCCCAATTGTTAGGCATTTGGCACCATATAAGAAAACTTTTTTCCAAAAAGTAATAATTTAGAATTTGGATGTGGTGGTGGTGCATGTCTTAATCTCAGCACTAGGGAGGCAGAAGCAGTCTTATCTCTGTGTTCAAGGCCATAAATTAAATATATTTTAATTTATTTATTTTACATACACTGATGTTTGCCTGCATATCTGTATGGAAGAGTCAGATCCCCTTGAAGAGGTGTTGCAGATAGCCGTGAGCTGTCGAATGGGTGCTGGGAATTGAATCCCGGTCCTCAATGAGAGCAGTTGGTGCTCTTAACTGCTGAGCCATCTCTCCAGCCCCGAGACCATATATCTTAAAAACAAAAGCAATTTGGGATATGAAGCAATACTGCTTAGAGATCTGTCCCATTAATGATCTAGCTGAATAGACTTAATGTTTAGTCTTTGTTGCTCCCTCACCATTCCAAGTGTGTCTTTCCTGAAGCTACACAAAACATTCAAATGGGATAACCCATCCAATTAGAAGAAAATTGGGTTTTTTGACTAAGGGTGTACAGCAGTTGCACTTCCCTGCTAGAACCTCCAGACAAAAATAAGGATTTAATATATCCTAGGTGTTATAACATTATCCTTAACAATTTGTGATTTAGGAAGGGGAACTAGCTAATTTAGCACTCTGGTAGCTCCAATTGTGGGACCATTACCTTTCTGAGCATTTAACTGGGAAGAGCAGTATATGATGTGGATGAATGTAAGAATCTCAACTGTCATCATCTCTTGCCCTGCAGCCATAACTGAGACTTCTTTTGCTTAAAGTTCTTGAGCCATTAAGAGTCAGTGATGGGTTCCCTACTCAGCCTTCTAGAAAAAGGAAACAGAATGATCTGGAAAGACAAGTAGAATTTAACCAGTATGGTTGCTTCTATATCTGCTATTAGGTGGCTTTTACCCTACTTCTTTAAAGATAAACAGATTGATTCTTTTATTTGCTGTGAAGAACTAAAGTTATTCAGGGGAAGCTGCAAGACAACTAAGTGATAAATTGATTCATAACTACTTATTTAGTTCTAGGTGACTTTCAATATGAAAGGTAAAAAGATTTGTTTTGCTGTATGTTTTCTTAGGTCTCATATCCACATTATGTGCTTTCATGCAATAAAATAATTTTTATCTCCTGTGTCACATCACATAGCCATAAACACTAAAGGGTAGATTAGAAACAATAGGGCCTTGGATATAGCTCAGTGGTAGTAGGATGTTTGCTTATAAGGCACACATTAGCTTCTGTGTTGTCGCCTTTTGTGCTTCTTTAAACTAAGTGTACTTATTTAGTCTTCCCATTAAGAATAGTTAGTTTAAAGGCCAGATGGTGGTGGTACATACATTAACTCCCAGCAATTGGAGGCAGGCTGATCTCTATGAGTTCAAGGCCAGCCTGGTCTATAGAGCAAGTTCCTGAGCTACAAAAAGAGTCTCAAAAAACAAACAAGATGGTTTGAGAATAACATTCAGGGGCTTGCTTGGTACTTAGCTCACTTCAGTGGTACAAGGTCCTGTGTTCAGTATTCAGCTGCACAAAAAAAAAAGTTCAAAATCTGAACAGTAATGAAATGATCTGTATTTATTCTTTAACTTTAACTCTATTTCTATTCTTTTTAATTATTAGGGAGACTTGGGAGCTATTGATGAAAAATATGACATAGCTATTTCATCCTGTTGCCATGCATTAGACTACATTGTGGTTGATTCTATTGATACAGCCCAAGAATGTGTAAACTTCCTTAAAAAACATAACATTGGTGTTGCAACTTTTATAGGTTTGGATAAGGTAAGTTCCTGTAATTTAACTTTGAAGTGCCATATATTTTTCTTTTACAATTGTAGGTTTTCCTTTACCATTATTTAATTACTCCCTGACAAGTTTCAAAAATTATTTTAGAGTCTTTGTGTACATGACTTTGGAGGTTAAAAAATAAATTTTGTAATCCCTCCACTAAAGAAATTCCAGTGTTAGGATGATGTCCAGGGGATGAGTGACTGTTAACGATTATTCAAGAGTGCAGGGTTCGAGACCAGAGTGTCTCTGCGTATCCCTGACTGTCCTATAACTCAATTTAGAGCCTCTAACTCGAAGAGGTCAGCCTGCTTCTTTCTGCCTCTGAGTACTGGAATTAAAGACATATTTATATAGATATAGATATTTTTTTCTTTAGTTTAAACCTACCATATGCCTGTTTTCATTGGTTTATCTTGTTAAATTGTGTAAAAAAAAAAAAAAAAAAAAACCTTTAAATTATGTATACAAATCTCTTTGGTCAGATACATGCTTTTTAATTTTTTTGGTTTTTGAGACAGGGTTTCTCTGTGTAACTGGAACTCGATATGTAGACCAGGCTAGCCTCAAACTCACAGAGATCTGCCTCTGCCTCCCCAGTGCTGGTGTGCCCTGTCACCACCCAGCTTTTTATATAAAGATTTTTTTACTTAAACCTACCATTTGTTGGGTTTTGTTTTCACTTTCTTGATTGTGTACTTTGAAGCACAAATGACCTAGTTAATTAATATTTTCCTTTAGCTTCTTGAGTAGAGGTGTATGTATTTAGACAAGCTCTTGCTATGCATCCCGGGATAACCTGAAACTTGGTATGTAGACCAGACTGACTTTGAACTTGGAACAATCCTCCTCTCTCTCATAGTGGTAGGGCTATGAGTGCTTGATGTTTCTGGGTTTTATACATTTTAGCTCTTAAATTTAGGTGTCTAATGCATTTTGATGTTTTAGCTTAGAGGTTTTTATTACCATGTTACTCATTGCTACTAAAAATTAAATAAAATTCATTGTTAAATAAAATTAATACTTGGGAGTTCTATACAGAACCATGATAATTATAACACCTAGAAGACAAGATTGTTTAATACACATATAATTTTTTAACTTTCAGATGGCAGTATGGGCCAAAAAAATGACCAAAATACAAACTCCTGAAAATACTCCTCGATTATTTGACTTAGTTAAAGTAAAAAATGAGGAAATTCGCCAAGCTTTTTACTTTGCTTTACGAGATACCTTAGTGGCTAACAATTTGGATCAAGCTACAAGAGTAGCATATCAAAAAGATAGACGATGGAGAGTAGTAACTCTACAGGGTCAAATCATAGAACAGTCAGGTAAGTTGGGTCTTTTTCCTACCCATCTTTTTTCTTTTTAATCTTTGATAAAACATTAAAACTGACTTCTCCTGTGGTCCCCAGGTACAATGACTGGTGGTGGAAGCAAAGTAATGAGAGGAAGAATGGGTTCATCAGTTATTGTGGAAATCTCAGAAGAAGAGGTCAGCAGAATCTAAAATAATGGTCACTTTATTTTTAGTTTAGTACAAAATTTAGCTATTGTAAATAGTACTATACCCAGTTTTAAGTTAACAGATTTTCTATAATATGAATGTTAGCTATTGTGTTGAGTGCTTTCTGGGGTGCAAAACACAAGAATTAAAAAGCATATAATTAAAGAAGGGTGGTGTCACAGTAGTAGAGCAGTAGTCAGCATGCTCAAGGCCCTAGGTTTGATCCCTAGCACACCATTAGAAATGAATAAAAATAAGTGCATGTATCTTTCCATTAGTACAATCAGCTTTTTTCATAATTTAGGCAGTTACTTAATAACATTTATTTCACATAATTACTATGGTTTCTTGAGTTTCATAGTACTTCCTTCAGGTATTTCAAATCTATATTTCTGAATTTTACTTCTTTTAAAAGCTTTGGGGGCCTGGGGGTAGGTACAGAGTTATGAAATCAGCCACCAAGGTGTGTCCTTGGCCTGGATTTCTTTTTCCAAAAGGTGCATTAATTTCTCCCTTCTATTGTTGTATTCTGAGTATCTGAGAATCCACATGTGTACCACTACTTCTAGCTTTTTCATTCCTATTTTTGGTTCAGTTTTTGCTTATATGTACAGGTTTTAACATCTCTGCACCACGTATGCCTGGTGGCTAAGAGAGGATATTGAGTCTTCTGGATCTGGAGTTACAGGAGGTTGCAAGCCACTTAATAGTGGCTGGGAGTCAAACTGGCCCGAAGGAGTGTTCTTAACTGCTATGCCATCTCCAGCCCTGGATTTTTTTATTTTATAAACTAACTTCGAACTGAGTCTTAGAGGCAAGGTGGTTGAGCGGGTAAAGGCCCCTTCTATAAAGCCTGGCCAGATGAGCTCAATCCCTAGAAGAACCAACTCCCACTCCCACTCCCACAGGTTGACCTCTACATTTGATGTACATGCCAAGGCATAATGTGTCTGTACACATACCACAATGTGAAAAAATGTAATTTAAGAAATTTAGGGGCATAATATTAGATCCTTGGAGAAAATTTCAATTTTTTTTTTTCCTTTTTTGAAGGTAAATAAGATGGAATCCCAGTTGGAAAGGCATTCTAAACAAGCAATGCAAATCCAAGAGCAGAAAGTACAACATGAAGAAGCAGTCATTAAGTTAAGGCATAGTGAACGAGAAATGAGAAATACGCTAGAAAAGTTCACTGCAAGCATCCAGGTATCATGGTTGTGTTGTTGTTTGAATAAATTCAGTAGTGACTGGGAAGAAATCTTTGGGTTTGTTTCCAGTTTTGAAAATTAAGGCATGATTGTTATTTTCCACTCTAGAAATATGACTGTGCTTAGCAACTACATTACCAATATATTATCACTCCTTGAAAAGTGGCCTGTTTGCTTGATATGAAAAGATAATACACACCAATTGTTTTGTTTATTCCTCTTTTGATTTTTATCAAGGTAAGGTCTTACTATGTAGCTCTGGTTGTCCTGGAACTAACTCTGTAGACCAGGCTAGCCTCAAACTCAACAGAGATCCTGCCTGCCTAAGTGCCAGGATTAAAGGTGTACACACTTAAGGGCAGCAGACAGTTGTTTCTGTTTTAAAGCAACGTTCAGTAAACACATAGTTTACCTTCAACTACAGTGCATAAGCTTCAATGTTTATAATTTAGTTGCATGCAATGTATTTGTGTGTGTGTATACACACACACATATGTGTGTATAGAGACTATGTACATCTTTTTAGTGTCATTAACTTTTCTTTCCTTAATACCTAAATTTACTTAATTTGCCATGTTTCGTGTTTTGTTTTGTTTTAGGGTTTATCAGAGCAAGAAGATTATTTGGCTTTACAGATTAAAGAACTGGAAGCTAATGTGATTACCACAGCCCCAGATAAAAAGAAACAAAAATTGCTAGAAGAAAATGTTAATGCTTTCAAAAAAGGTATGTTGAAAATAAAGTTTTAGGTTGCGCCTTTAATCCCAGCACTTGGGAGGCAGAAGTAGGCAAATTTTCATGAGTTCAAGGCTGGTCTGGTCTATGAGACAGGCTCCAAAGATACACAGAAATCCTGTCTCCAAAAACAAAAAAGAAAAAAAAATTTGGTGGGGATTTTTTAAATTACAGTACTCAAGCAGTTTATAGATAACAAATTAAGGTAAATCACTTGCAAGTTATTATGTTGATTTAATTTAGCCTTTGGTATTGTTTAATTCATACAAGTCTATAAATTGGTCTCCAAATTCATTTGGCAAATAAAAAATTTAAAACATTAAGTGGTTTGTATAATTTCAATCACATGGCATATGGTGATAGGGTAATGGCATGCATGCTCTGATTCTAGAGTTCATATACTTAATATTATGCTCAATAGTATAAAATTAAAAGTAATCTGCATAGGAATTCTTCAAGATGGTTATGATTAGAATACTAGAGAGGTGGTTCAGTGATTTCGAGCATTAATTGCTCTTCCAGAGGACCTGGGTTTGATTCCATAACTCCAAGTTTCAGTGGATCCAATGCCCTCTTCTGATCTCTGAAGGCACTAGGGCATGTGTGGTAAATTTTTGTACATGCACACAAAAGACCCATACACAAAATTTATATAAGAATTTGAAGAAAGTAAATTACTTAAAGAGGAGCCACAGCAAATACACAATAAAACTACTTATTTGAAGACTTATTAAAAAATCTTTTCCTCAACTTTTTCTTAATATATATCTGCCAGAATAGAAGCTTTAAGAAAGAAAATTTGTAGGTATAGTTGGCTTTGTAGTTTTACTTAGAGTCTCTTGACCAGATAGGAATGTTGGCTGCAAGATTATGCCATACTCCTTTCTAGCTTCACAGCTATTAAGCCCAGAATATCTATTTGGGTTTTCCTTATATCCTTCATAGGGAATCCCTGTCAATGTGTGGTTCATGAGCCAAGGAAGGCACTTTTGTCTTCCCCCAAACCCTGATGAGAGATTCAACCACAGTGGGTGCGCATGTGGTGCTGTGAGGCGAAGGCAATAGGCTCATCTGAGCTCAGGAATTCAAAACCAGGCCAGGCAATATAGTGAGAACCCCATCGTGAAGAAGGTTTTTCAAAAGACAAGTAATGAGGAATTGATCATTCAAGTAAATCCTCCCAGAATAAGAGAATTGTCTTCTTAAACACAAGAGAAAAAAAAATAAAAGTCCCAGGGATTGAACTTGGGTTATCAGGTTTGGTGTCAAGGACCCTGCTTATACCACATACATTTTATATAAATACATGTATTCAACAAATGTAATGTACAGGTACCATCAAATATTCACTTAAAACATTTTACAAATATGTGGCCATGCTTATTTGTTAGTTTTGTTGTTGTTGTGTATTTACTTTTTTGTTTTTGAGATGGGCTTTCTCTTTGTAACAGTCCTGCCTGTCCTGAAATTCACTCTGTACACCAGGCTGGCATAAAACTCACAGAGAACCGCCTGCCTCTGCCTTCTGAGCACTGGGATTAAAGGTGTGTGCCACCACTACAAGGCTGTTTCTATTTTTAATGTTGAGGCATTTGTTTGGATAATATCTGCTATATACTAGGTTTTGTACTGAGTGCTACTGAGAATGATAAATTCAAATTTTTTTCAAGTATTTTACATTTAAGATGGGCAGAAATCTTTGAGCAGAAGATCAGAGAGTGTTGAGTATATGGACACTTGTCAGAAAGCCACTCCAAGCAGAGTGTGGCAAAGTAAATGCAAACACTCTGAAGGGGGGCTATTCCAAGTGTTCAAAAAACACAAGACAAAGTCATCATGGCTAGAATAAAGAAAGGAATAATCCAGATCCTTGGGACCTTATCTGCTAGTGTTTCTGAGTGGCATAAAATGCCTTTGGAGAGTGGCCTGCGGACAGGAGACATGGTCTCTTCTCACAGCAATGTTGGAGATTATCAGTAAATTCTGTTAATGGGCATTAAATAAATACGAAGATTGAATTGTTGCTGGGTGGAGGTGGGCAATGCATCTGCACACCAGAAGAGGGCATCAGATCCCATGAGATTGCAGTTGTACAGAGTTTTGAGCTGCCATGTACATGTTAGGAATTGAACTTGGGACCTACCTCAGGAAGAAAAACCAATGTTTTTAACTGCTGAGCCATTTCTTCAGCCCTAAGTAACTTTTTAACTCTTGAGTTTATCCGTATTTTTAGATGAACATTTGACTATACATAAATTTTTAAGGCGAATTTTTAAATAAAGCCTTCAAAATTACAGGCAATATATGCAATTTCCCCCTTCCTATATAAGTTGAAGACTTGGGTCTCACTATGTAGTTCAAGATGCATTTGAATTCTTGGTCCTTGGGTCAGCTCCAGAGTATTACAGGAGTATGCCACTACACTGTAGTTACCCTTGAATTTCTGATAGACATATTACTATTGTGAGATATTTTGATTGCACTGTGATACTCCCTAGATTGCCAGTAAAGTTAAACCCTAAATCAGGAGTGGAGAAATTGACTAGCTGACCAGAATTAGCCATAGAGAGGCTAGGAATCCAGATAGAGAAGACAAAGGAGGAAAGGGCAGGGCTACAGTTTGGCAGTTTTTTCCAGATGAGGAAGCGGTGCATGTCTTGTGTCTCCACCCAAAAGGCAAGGTCAAGCTGGTTGCTTCTTGACTTCTCTATTCTAAAGCAGGTATTCACCCTCATATCTGACTTCCTAGTCTTTTTTGGTAAATAGAATGATACTTAGCTCAAACCTACAGATCACTGGCAGCAGCCTAAGTTGCCAGCAGGCTCTAACTCAGGGTCATGGAGCCATAAACAGTAACTAAAATGTCAGTGGATTCTTTTGCAGCTGCTAAGCTGAGAGAAAAATTACATTGGTGAGGCACCAAATGTAGTCTGTCTTTCTTTTGGGCTACCAACTCACAAATAAGGACACAGGCTTATCAATTATGAAAGCTTTTTCCCAAGTAGCTCTTATAACTTAACGTTTGGTTTGGCTTGGTTTGGTTTGGTTTGGTTTGGTTTGGTTTTATTAACCCACATTCTGCCACATGGCTCAGTTACCTTTTCTCTATATCTTATGACCAACTTCTTCAGTATCTCACTGGCCTCTCCTCTTAATTCACAGAGTCTTTTCCCAGAAGTCCTGCCTATCTCTCCTGCCTATTGGCCAGTCAGCTCTTTATTAAACCAATCAGAAAGTGCCTTAGGCAGAGACACATCTTTACAGTGTACAGAAAGATTATCCTACAACATATTACAGAGGATGTGAGATAGATAATTGAAAACAAGGAAAAAGATAAAGAATCTAGGAAGAGATTCAACTGCATGCCAATTGCTTTAATGATGGGACAGATACATTGGAGCTCCCAAGCACTCAAGCAACCTAATGGAAATTAAACCACAATGATCATATCACAGCAAGTAAAATAATTCCATCAACAGATTTGTAGTTTACACTCAACAAAAGCAATTGCTAATGTTTTAACTGTGTGTGTACTGTCGTGATGGATCGATTATGTAACAGGGTAATGGGTTATTTATATAAGTTCCTAGTTTCGGCATTAAAGAATAATTTTCATAGCTACTATCAAAGGTAGGTTCCATCTTTCAAAAGTTATACTGCAACTGTCAGCAAGCATGTACTCCACTTCTTATACTAAGGAACTGGCTTGCTGGCAAAAGCAGGACATTTGAACATTTATGTCTTCTATATTGCACAGCTAATTTAAGTTGATTTGACCTAAGTAAACCTAGGACATCATGTTTTTAGAACAAGGAAGACCCACCAATCATCCTGTATCCTTCACTGTGTAATAATGTGAAGGATTATTTAATTTAGCAAAAGGAAATATCCAGTTTCTCCAGACCTGAAAAAAAGCTAGTCTTACGGCAAAAGTCATGTATCAACTATTCAGTGAAATGCTTTAAGAAAGTTTGAGAAAGTAAAACCATCAAGAAATAAATGTATTGGAGAAAAAAAAGAAATGTGTTGAACAGCTTAACCAGAGTTTTACTTTATATATTTAAAATCCCATTTGTTTTTTTTTTTTTTAGAAAGGTGTTCTAGGTTTTTCCCTGAATATCTGAAATGTGATATCATGTATCAGATTAATTAAATATACATCCACCAAATGATAGTTACTAACATAGAAAAATGAATTAAGCTGTGTCATTTTTTAATTTCAGAATATGATGCTGTGGCTGAGAAAGCTGGAAAAGTAGAAGCTGAGGTTAAACGATTGCATGATACCATCATAGATATCAACAACCGAAAACTCAAGACCCAACAAAACAAACTGGATATGATAAATAAGCAGCTGGATGAATGTGCTTCTGCTATTACTAAAGCCCAAGTAGCAATCAAGACTGCTGACAGGTAGAGAGTGAACTTCCCCTGCTTGCCCTCACCCGTGCCTGGGCAATACAAAGAGTAGTTGATGTTGCATTGGATGTTAGTTATTAAATTTCACTCCTGTTATCCAGCAATGCTTTGAGAAGGAAAAGGCTTAAAATGAAAATTTATCATTTGACTAATTTAAAAAGAAACAACAAACTGGTAAACAGGGTATGCCTTAGAAAAGTTGGAGTATCATAACCCAATTGTTCAGGGCATAGACATTAGTCTTGTTTCTGTAGCATAGAAAAGTAGATATACCAGAACTAGGTACTAGAAACAGGAAGTGGTAAGAAAAAAAGCTAAATTAAATCTTTTACAATCATTTTTTTATTTATATATTGATTATCTGTTGCTCTATTTGCCTAAAAGTAAGAAACTAGGAAATCATTTGTTAGAAGCAGAAAATATGCTTGAGATAGTTTTAAAAAAGAAACAAACAACTCACTGAGCTGGGCATGGTGGCATGTGCTTGTAATCCCAAGACACCAGAACTCAAAAGACAGAGTAAGGCACATTTCTGTGAGTTTCAAGAGAGACGTTGTTTCAGAAAAAAAACTTTGTTGGATGTCAAGAGAGTTTATTATCTAATAGGTAACTGCAACACTGTCTACTAGATGCTTACATGAGGAGGCTTAATGGAAATTTTTATTTAGTAAAACATACAACTAAGGATGATTTGGTAAATCACAAATTTTAAAGCCACATTAAATATCATAAAATCTTTACTTCTTTAGAAATCTTAAAAAGGCACAAGATTCTGTATTGCGTACAGAAAAAGAAATAAAAGACACTGAGAAAGAAACAAATGACTTAAGAGCAGAACTAAAAAATATTGAAGACAAAGCAGAAGAGGTCATAAAAACTACAAATACTGCAGAGGTAAGCTTTGTTTCTGTGTTGCAGAACAGATGACATTTGAAGCAACAAAAGTGTTGGTGTAAGTTAAAATTTTCATAACTATGAACTTAAAGTGTATAACAAAATAAGAGAGCTTTCTGTTAATCAAAGTTTTTATTAAAGTGAGAAATGAAGAGAAGTTGCTAACAATGTATGTAATGTAAAGACACCCATCGATTTCGCTTGTGGAGATAGTATTTGTCACTATTTTCTTTTTGATTTTTAGGAGTCCCTACCAGAAATCCAGAAAGAACATCGTAATCTACTTCAGGAACTAAAAGTTATTCAAGAAAATGAACATGCTCTTCAGAAAGATGCACTTAGTATTAAGCTGAAACTTGAGCAAATAGATGGCCAGATTGCTGAACATAATTCTAAGATAAAATACTGGCAAAAAGAGGTGAGATTACTGCCATTTAACTAATTTTAGAGCTTTTCTGAGTGCAGGAAAGATAGTTCTGTGATTAAGAACACTTGATGCTCATGTAGAAGACCCAGGTTCAATTCCCTAACACCACGTGGTAGATCACAACCATCTGTAATTCCAGTTCCAAGAAATCTAATACCCTCTCCCATTCTCCTCCTAAGACACCAGGCACACGTGGTGACACGTGGTGCATATACATGCAGACAAACTCTCCTGCCAATTTTTTTTTTAAGCCTTTTGTAGGAGTGGGTGTTTTTTCTGTTTTTGGAGGTATATTATGATTCTTTATTCCTAATTTTCATTTATAAGGAATCTAGTAGATAATTTAAATTTAATAAGTACATTGAAAATTAGTAATCACTAGAATCGTGCAAGTACCTGCTCAGCCCAGTGCTTCTGTCCCAAGTAGTCATGTTTCATTCATCTACTGTTTTTGTGGCTATCATTTTTTATGTTTCACTTAATAAGCTGGGAGCTGGAGCGACAGAGCAATGCACCTGCAGCTTTTGCAGAGGATCTATAGCTTGGTTCCCCACGCCTACATCAAATGGCTTGAAACCAACCACCAAGCTCTTACAGGATCTAATGACCCTCTTCTGGGATCTTTGTCATCTACAAACATGGCATGCACACATACACAAGTAAAAATAAATTCGTCTTGTTTTTATTTTCTCAATTCTCCTTAGAATTCAAAAATAAAATTGCATCCTATAGAAGACAAGCCTGTTGAGATGGTATCAGTTCTAAGCCGGGAGGATCTTGAGGCAATTAAGAATCCAGATTCTATAACAAATCAAATTGCACTTTTGGAAGCACAGTGTCATGAAATGAAACCAAATCTTGGCGCCATTGCAGAATACAAAAAAAAAGTAAGAGGAAATTCTTTCTAATAGGAATTTTGCCTAGTCTTTGATTTTGCATGATGAGAATGCTAATTCTCAGATTTGTGTGTAAAACATTTTTTTACAATCTTCACAGGAAGAATTATATTTGCAAAGAGTAGCAGAATTGGACAAAATTACTTCTGAAAGAGATAGTTTTAGACAAGCATATGAAGATCTTCGAAAACAAAGACTGAATGAATTTATGGCAGGTTTTTATGTAATAACAAATAAATTGAAGGAAAACTACCAGATGCTTACTTTGGGAGGAGATGCTGAACTAGAGCTCGTGGATAGTTTGGATCCTTTTTCTGAAGGAATCCTGTTCAGGTTTGTAAGATTTGAATACTACATATCTTCTAAATCCTTAATACTTCTTGGGAGTATGGTATGAATGTTAGAACTACAAGTTCTTTTATTTGGTGATAAATACTAACTCATTTATGTACTTGAGAGTTTTCAGAATAAAATGTAAATTGTTATACAATGTCTAGTTCATCTTTTTTTAAAAAAAAAAAAGTTCTTTTCAAAGCCAGATGCAATAGTGCAAACATCTTTAATCCTGGTGTAATTATACAGGGAGATGGGAGCAAAAACAGAGCTCACAGGCCAAGTAGCCAGGCTTACGCAGCAGTGAAATGACTGTCAGCCAAGGTAGAAAGGCCTCCATCAACACCAAAAATTTTTTCTCGACCAATTTTGCAATTTAAAAAAAAAAAAAAAAAAAAAAAGCAGCTAGCTTATTGTTTAAATCTTAAAATTATGGTTAGATGTTCCTAATGTCTTCATCTTCAATAACATTTCTGTGAAGTAACTAGGTATAAAAAAGACCAACAGCCAGGCCATAGAGTATGTACATGTACATGTAATCCTCAGCACTCCACTGGTTAGGCAGGAGGATCACAAGTTTTAAGAAAAATAAAAGGTCATTACCTACTGAGATCACCCTCCCTGTTCAGAAAACTAAAATCTAAATATTTGTGAAAAGCCACATACAGATTTAGCCAGAAAAGTGGTTGGTATTAACTATGGGAAACATTGTCTAAGTTTTAGCCATTCATATTTCAGTGTTCGACCACCTAAGAAAAGTTGGAAGAAGATATTTAACCTTTCAGGAGGAGAGAAAACCCTTAGTTCATTGGCTTTAGTGTTTGCTCTGCACCACTACAAACCCACTCCTCTCTACTTCATGGATGAGATCGATGCAGCCCTGGATTTTAAAAATGTGTCTATTGTTGCATTTTACATATATGTAAGTAAACCTGCAAATTTTTTTTATATCTTGCTATCAGGATTTTCATTTTACCCAAATTCCTTTCTATCTCAAACACTTTCATGAGTCCTTGTAATCATTGTTAACCATCTAAGTCAGAATTATTGCCCACAAACTTTGTGAAGTAATGTTTGCCTATTTATTGTGACTTAACTGTTCCTCTTTTTCTTTTTAGGAGCAAACAAAAAATGCCCAGTTCATAATAATTTCTCTTCGGAATAATATGTTTGAGATTTCGGATAGACTTATTGGAATTTACAAAACATACAATATTACAAAAAGTGTTGCAGTGAACCCAAAAGAAATTGCATCTAAAGGACTTTGTTGAACTTGTTTATATTGAAGATTCTTCGAGTTTAATTTACCTTGATCTAGTTTGTCTAGGTGTTTATCTGTAAATAAGTGTTGAATTGTATAAAGTACATTTTTTCTAAGGTGTATGACAAGTGGTTTCTGTTTTATTAGTGATAATGTCTGAAACAATTGTATCCATTTCTATATTATAAAATGAGTCTGGCTGATTTGGTTTTAGTCTTTTGGGGTTTTTTTTAAACATAATTCTTTACCTCCAAGCCCCCCCAAAATTAAAAACAAAACAAAAATAACCATTTTGCTCCTGTGTCCTTCCAACATGTCTTAATTCATCCATCAAGAGCTGCAATGTATCAGTGTACCCTTTTGCCCAGTCAGGCCAACAGCACATTGCAGCAAGTTGTTCTGGTTCAAGGCCTCTGGACACTGAACCCTTACCAGAATTGTTTGTATGGCCTGTCCTTGGGGTTCTGACAGAAACCCTTGGCTGTAACAACAAAAAGCATCCTTTTTAAAGGGCCCTGCCCCCACCCACCCCCTTTGCACATCCCTCTGCCTCTCCTGCCCCCAGAGGCTATCCTCCCTGCTTTTCCCATTCACTTTCCCCCAATAAAAAATCCTCCACCCAAGCTCTGTGTCATGGTGTCTTTTCTCTCACACATTGCTTTTCAAAATTAAAACAAATTTCCTCTTTGCTGTTCCTTGAGTCATGGAGATAACAGTTTTTGTTCTCTAGGACCAATCCCTTCACATGTTCCAGTAGGTCAAATGTGCCAGATGCCTAGGTCTAAGTGATAGCTGATCTGGTAGGTTTAGGTAGGCCACTGGGACTGACCCTCTTCTCGCTGCAGGTAGGGGCAGAGCCAGGTATCTGTAGTCCTAGCCACGCCATTGAAGGCCATCTCTACCATGGGGGACAGGTGTCTAGGAAGGAGCAAGGCCAGTGAGGGTGTTTTGGTTTTGTATTCAGTGTGACCCATCTGACCTCAGGCAGGCCATATATGGATCATGGACTACCTATGTAGACTAATGCATAAACTCCAGTGAAAAGTGAGAAGGCTGTAATCACAGGAATGACAATGTAATCAATGGGAAATTGTTTGCCTATCTAAATTTTGTTCGGTCAGAATACCCCCAATATACTCAGTGTATTGTACAAGTAGATATTAATTGACATTTTCAGAAATTTGAATTTAATGTTATCACCATCTGTCAGAGGCCTAGTCTACTTAGTGAGTTCCTATCTCAAAGTGTTTGCCTTATTAAATTTCTAGGTGCTTATCCCAAGGAATTAGACATGCCTCCTACCATAGAACATGATTCAAAATAAAGCTAACACAAATTAGCATGCTACAAATGATTGTGAAAGTGAATGAAACTACATTTTAATAACTAGTATGATGGAATTCAAAGGTAATTTTTCAAAAAAGACAATCCAGAAGCTGTATGAAAATTCCTAAGGCATTCAGTAAAATAAGTTTATTCAAATATATTGTTACACATAAAGCCCAGAATTTCCAAATGTGTGTACTTTAAATTGTACAACCTCAACCTCCTGGTAAAAATATAACTGAGCATATATAGTTATTCTTACCAGAAAACAAAGGGTTGTATACTAAAAACTGTCAAGCGTATAAGGTAACACTAGGCGTATGTCTGTTTAGATTGGTTTCAGTTAAACATCAGTTTTAGTCTTCTCCAGTTTTTTAAGCAATATACAGAGAAAAATGAGTTCTCCCACCTCCTAACATGGCACTGAATTACTTTGATGTTTCTCCATTTATACAAAGTTGTGAACCCCTTGAACAATCTTAGCTAACATTCTTTGCTTGCTAGCTAATATTTACATTTAAAAGTGTGACATGCATCTGAAGAACTGAACATGGTTTCCCTCCACCTCTGTTACATCTTCCAAACGGCCTCAGGATATAGATACAGTATCTGCTGGGTAAATCTGGTTCTGTTAAATGGACTTAACTTATTCTTAGTGATAAACTTCTCAGCATTGTTCTTTGACTTTTGAATACAGCTTTATAGTGAATCTAAATGGTTAATAGCATTCCATACCATAGTATGGAAATAAGTCCCCAGGAATGGTGGTTGAAAAAAAGCCCATTTGATATTTCTGGATAAAAATTAGTTTGTGTTCAATATTTCAATGGCAGTGAACCAAAGTTACACTGCAGACACACTAGTTCCTGTTAAGAGAATCAAAGGCTCTGCCTTTGTAAGCTCTTATTAAGGCTAGCCAGCAATGTACACTGCAGCTCATACTTGTTATTTACAGAACTTGGGCTACAGAGGACCATTTTCAGACAAATACAGTTTTCATGATACCAGATCTACTAAATGAATCAACATGATTGTGCTAATGTACATTTCATTAGTTTTTATCTAAGAACACCACAAAAGCAAGATATATGCTTATATTACTTTTTGGTGCTAGAGCCAATAGACCTTTTCATTTGGTTGGTTTTGGGCATCTCACTTGATATCCAGGCTGACCCTGACTCAGATTCTCCAGCCATTAAACTCAGCTCCTAAATGCAATCTATATAAAAACAAGTACAATACACTTGATTTATCCAAAAGCAGTAGCTCTATTTGGAATGCATGCTCTTAAAATTTATTAACAGTTATGTTTGGCCAAAAAGATGTTTAGGCAATCCTGGCCTGATTTTTAAAACTTGCCACCTCCATCTACACATTGTAAAGCTTTAAATCATGTCAATCAGGAATGTGGATCTCAAGGCTCTTGTCATTTTTTTAATATAATACCTACATGCACAAAGAACTGCAAAGCTAACTACTGCAGCATATAACATTAGAAAAAAATTGTTAAGCAGAATATAACTGTCAAGCCAATAAAATATTCAAATCAAAAATAATTTTCTAATTTACCTTTCAGATATGTATCATTTCTGACACCATTTCTATCCAACCATGGAAGATTTATCATATTTCTATATAAATTTGCTATTTATGCTACCCTGACTTCCATCTAGCAATAGTCAGCCTCTACAATAAGCCCTCTTACAGCTGTTGATTTGGATTTTCAACGAAAAACTATTTTCCACATGAATTCCTTTAACAAATATAAAGTGTAGCATACCATATTTTTTAAGTCACATAAGTTATTGGATAAACTTTGGTAAACAGACAAAGAGACTTCAGAGAAACATATTGAAGTGATTTCATTTAAGAAGGTGATTATGTGTTGGTTGAAAAAGAGTATCAACATTAATATCACTGAAATTAGTGAAACTATAGCAATATTTAAAATTTTAAAAAATTCGATTTCTTCTTCATCCTTGTCAGACCAGGAACATGGCATCCTTTTTGAAGAAATCCTCATTTCAGGAATGACAGCTTTCTTAATATGTCCAATTTCTGTTCTGCTCCACTCTTCCTTTAATACTTTGCTTACTCGAGGATAAATTTCAACAGGCTGGACCTCAGGAAGTTGTCTTCGTTTCAACATCTGCACACGTTGGCGGACATCATCGATTTTTTCTAGAAATTTAAGTGGAGACTCATCTTGTAAAGATGTAGTCACTGTCATTAACTCAAGTTGTTGTTCCCTTATCTCCTTCACTCTTTCAATCTGTGGAGTGTATTCTTGATTAATCAGCTTGCCAACATCAGACAGAGCTGCCAAAAAAATTTTTTTCTTCTGTTCTAATGTATCAGTAAGCTCCTTAAAATACTGGAGAACAACCTCCTTATCACCTTGAACCATTTTCTCAGAATGACATTTCTGTTCTTCAAGCTTTTCAATCAGATGAGTTATGTCTGTCCAGTGTGTGTCAGTTAACTGTTTAAACAATTTCTGAGGTGTATCTTTTTCTTTCAGGTAGGCACTTTGAAGGTCATCTATAGGATGACCATGATGTTGGCCTATAGTAAGACAATGGCCACAAACTAATTTTTTATCTAGTAGACAATAAACATTTAATGGCTGCCTGTAATGTTCGGGGCAGGTGACAACATCTGGGTGGTCTTCTTGCTGGTACTTTTCAATAATTGCTCTTAATGCAAAATTTACAGGTAAGGATTCTATACCAGTTGAAGCAATTTCAATAATACTTCTGCAGTTTGGACACTTGAGTGGAATTCGCAAAGGTCTCCATATATAAAAGTTCCCAGATGCCTGAAGAACATTTTCCAAACAATTTCTACAAAATGTATGAGAGCATGGTAGTACTCGAGGATCTTCAAAAATACTGTAACAAATGGGACACGTTAACTCATCCTCAAAATTGTGCATTTCCTGTCAAGACAAAAAGAAAAAAAAAAAATAAGTCTACATCTGGCAATGAATGCTAAGTAAGGTTTTAGGCATGATCTTCAAATTAAATGCTATATTTGCCATTTAAAAGAAAAGCAGAGATTTCTTTTTAGATGACTCTTTCTTTGTAAATCAGTGCATCGCCTTAAGAATTTACTCTTATTCCTTTCCAACAAAATACCAACCAATTTGTAATAAAATACTTCAAATCAGTCAAACTGATTTTATGTGATCTACACTTCAGTTGAAATCTACTTAATAATTACAATTATTATACGTAAGTCATTACATTCTAAGATAGCAAAGTACAAAGTACACTGGTGATGCACACCTTTAATTCCAGCACTGGGGAGGCAGAAGCAAGTGATCTCTAAGTTTGAGGCCAGCCTAGTTTACAGAGCAAGTGCCAGGACAGGCTCCAAAGCTACACAGAGAAACCCTGCCTCAAAAAACAAACAAAAAATTTAAGGAATAGGCAAGACTATACAGAGACTTGTATAACACTGGGCTTAGCAAAATGATTCAATTTAAAGTGAGGGGAAAAGGTACCTGTGATCTTTTTGCTTTATACTGAGATAAATGCTAGGATTGCAGGTATGAAGCATCGCAACTGGTTCAATGAGTCTTACGAGTTATATCTGACTTCTCTAGAAACTATTACTATCAATTTAAGATCAGCATATAGCAATTCCTACTTTTTTCCCTCTTTTCCTTTTACCCTTTTTTTGTGTGTGTGTGATACTAATAATCAAACTGAAGGCCTCATACATGTTAGGCAAATACTCAACAATGGGTTACACAACACCAGATCCAGACCTATACTGAGGTTTTCTAAAGTGATAATTTTAACTTGAAGATATGAAAGGGAAAAAAGTTTTAATTATAACTAGCATTGACCATAAAAATAATTTGAAAAAGTTGACTGTGGTGACAAGTCCTGACTGAAAAATGAGAATCTAAAACAAATGGTAAAGAAAATAAAGGATACCATTCATCTCTTTCCTGCACTTGAGAGGATTGGGAGGCTCAGTGTTGGACTACAAACTTGTTCTTCCAGAGTTCAGAATTCAGTTCCCAGCACATAAGAAAGTTCACAAGCACATACAAAATCAGCTCCAGGGTATCCAATACGTTCCCAGTACTTGCAACATACCTGCCCCATAACACGCATGCACACACCCATATTTTTTAAAAATGTATTTCAGGAATATCCCAAAAACAGAAAAAAAGAACCCATCAACTGTTCAGAGACTCAACAGATGATAGACCTCCATAAGCTATGAATATTTCCAACTGAAGCTGGCAGTTCTGCAGCCTATTTTATAGTTTTCCTTTGTATCATTCTCAGCAAGCCATAATCCTCAAAACTGCCTAGCCTTTGGCAGGCAAAAATCAAGTACATCACTGTTTAAAGAACCTTAAACAAATCCTAGGTGTTCTTTTATAAAGAGTATAAAAGCTGTCAGAGCCTACATAAACTAGTTCCAGATTAAAAGTTCTTAACAACAGGGCTATGGATGTAGCTTAGGAGAGAGTAGTATCTAGCATGTATGAAGTCCTGCATTCTGTCTCCAAAATCATCAAAAAGTTTGGAGCAATAGCAACTAAAAGTAACTAATTGTTCTTTAAAAACCCCATTAAATCTGTTTAGCCCTTAGCTCTAACCATCTGAAACTGCTAGATTAAGTGTCTTTGTAAATTTAATTAAAGAGACATTTTACTTTAAGTGCTGAACAAGACTTTATAAGAATGTACCATTTATATTATATATTAGAATGTAAGTCTCCTAAAAGGTCAGAAATAGTATCTAAAAAAAGGCAGTGTTAATAGCGATCTGGGCTTTCTAATAAAATCTGTTAGAAGCAATGAAGAAGTCAACAGAAAATGTATCATGTATTGTCTGACAATATTCAGGACCCAAAGTGAGTCAAGTTGTGGCATGTAGAGAATAAATCTTGACCTGTACAAGATTCCAAGAAACTAATGACTGGGCAACATTACAGAAGGTGACAGTCATTGGAAAGAAATTCAAGTGAATGCACATTTAGAAAAAGCCTTTACAAATTTATCCCACACCCAAAGAGAGGTGTGAAGTCATACAAAAACTACCAAAGAAAAACAAATCTGTTTCTCAGAGTACTTCAATGATGTCAAAATACACAATGAAGAAAAATACAGAGTAGTTATTTGAAAGGAATAAAATTTAAACAATGGACATACATTAAATCCAGATTTAGTATCATTAGCTATTTGGTGTGGAAGTAGCAAAACTGCAAGAAAATTAGATTTTAGAACTAGTTTGCTTACACATCAAATATCTCTAGTATTAAATCTTCAAAGTTCTATTTTAAGTGTCTCAGAGAAAGCTAGAGAAGGGTTGGCTCACTGGGTAAACCATTTACTAATGCAAGCTTGAGGATCTGAGTTTGGATCCCCAGAACCCATGTAAAGCTGGACACAGCACATATCAATAAACCAGGCCCTCAGACAGCAAAATGGAGACAGAAGTGAAAAAAAGATAGTTTCCAAGAAGTTAGAAGGAGGCTGTCCTCTGACCCCCACACATGCCCTGGGAGGGGAGGACAACATACATTTGTACAAACATAAAACACTCAAAAGATTTTTGGGATGGGGGAAAGTGACTATCTTTGAGAATCCATTTAATGACCCTAATAGCTAAACTTTTCAGTTGTAAGAAGTTTCCAAACAAAGTATCAAAGGTACCACTGGACTCACCATAGAGAAATACCAAATATTGATATACTGATTTACCAGTATACTGGGAGGTGGGATGAAAAGAACTAAAATTTTTCTTATTAAAAAAAAAAAAAAAAAAGAACCAAAGCTGGGTGTGGTGGTACCAGCCTTTAATCTCACAACTCAGGATGCAGAGGCAAAGAATCTCTGAGTTTGAGGCCAGCCTGGTCTATAGAGTGAGTTCCAATACAGCCAAAGCTACAGAGAAAACCCTGTCTCAAAGAACCCCCAGGCCCAAAAGAGCCACTTAATAAAAATGTCAAATCGTTACTATTTTGAATGTGTTAGATGTGGGGTATGTGCATATGTGCATCTCAGTGAGCATGCAGTCAGGACATTTGTCTGGCCTTCCTCCATGGCTCCCAATAATTAAACTCTGCTCACCAGCTTATGTCACAAGCACTCAGTAACTAAGCCATCCTGCCAGCCCAAAAACATGGGGGAAGAAATGCAAACACATTAAAGTGAAACTGGGTACAGAGTTGCATGCCTTTCATCCCAAGAACTCAGGGAGCAGAAGCAGCAGGCACCTCTGTTGAGTTCAAGGCCAGCCAGGATCACACATTGAGTTCCAGACAACCAGAGCTACAGAGTGAGAACCCTTCTCAAAAAAAGAAAAAAAGAAAAAAGAAACTAGTGAAAACTAAGAGTGTTAGGAAATGTGATAGGTTTTAAAAAATAGGGAAGAAAAGAAATTATCACCGACTTTAATATTATTTCATTTAATCAACATACAGATAAAAATATAATAAACTCTTAAAAGACAATCAACCCTACAAGTGGCCAGGCAGAAATGCACAATGCAAACCAAGAAACCATCAGCAGCGGGAGATGGCAGGATTTAAAGTTTGCAGCCCGCCTGAGTTATACAGATGAGACCCTATCCAAAAAAAAAAAGCCCCTGAAGATCACAGTTACCCCTTATACATGCTGTTCTGTCATGCAACCTAGATGCTAATGCTTTTATCAAGAGATGAGTCTATCTACCACCACCAGAAAATGTTGTATAGGTCAAATGACTGCTTTGCCAGAAGCAATGCTTTAAGTCCTGGGTATAAACCTGAAGAAGCCAGGTGAATCAAGCTGGGCAATGGTGTCACACACCTTTAATCCCAGCACTAGAAGACAGAGGCAGACATCTCTGTGAGTTTGAGGCCAGCCTGGTCTATAGAGTGAGCTCCAGGATAGCCACAGCTAGACAGAGAAACCCTATCTTGAGGGGGTAGGAGGAGCCATGTGTATTTGTTCCTTTTCTGTTATTATAAAACACCATGACCAAGGCAACATACAGAACAGAGTTTATTCTGGCTTTCAGTTCCAGAGGCTTAGAGGCCAAGACAGCTGGAGTGGGAAACTGAGAGATTCACATCTTTAACAGCAAGCATGGGACAGAGAACTGAAAGTGAGGCAAGGCTTTCAACTCTCAAAGCAAACCTTCCAGAGCAAGTCCCCCAGCAAGGCAACATAATCTCTCCAACAGTGCCACCAACTGGGAACAAAGTGTTCATTTCAAACTCCTAAACCCATTTTTCACTCAAACCATACCTAGCAACTAGCTGCTATGCAAAACATCTAGGCTATCTTAATTTTTAAAAACAGCACTAAGATGGCAGACATTTTAGTAAAAAATGCATTCTTGGAGATAGTTAGCCAAGCTTCCAAATGTTTGTTATACAAAAACAGACAGCCAGAATACATACAAAGCAACAAGGAATGCTGCTGTAGGACAGTATTACAAAATGTCTATATACTCTAGAAAAAAATTCTGTACCTGTGATTTATTCATGTAACAATAAGCAAAACTCTATCATTAAAAAACAATGAAAGTATTATCAAGTAAAAAGAAAGAATATAACAAAGATCCCTCTAAAAAAAATAGTTGTAACTGAGCACAGTGGGACATGCCATGTATCATCCCAGTTGCTCTAGAGGCAATAGGAGGATGATTTGAGCATCACTAAGAACCATTTCCTAAGCCAGCCTGGGAAAAAGAGCCAGAACCTGTTCAAAAGAAAAATCACAGAAAAGCAGAATAAATGGAGAAAATTTAAAGAAACTTATTAGAGTTAAGTAAATAAGTTATTAGCTATAATGCATTGGCAATTCCTATAGGATGGCTGCCAATAACTTCTAGCCCCTTGGGTACTTTCCTAAATCCTCTCCTCTTGAATATGAATTAGACATAGTGATTCCCTTCTGCCATACAAAATACATAAGTAATACAAACTATTTCAAGTATTCATCTTCTCTATCCCTCAAAGAATTCTCCCTACCTAAACATTCCAAGGTCTATTTGGTATGGTAAGAAACTAGAACACTTAAACCTAATGTTTAACAAGGAATGGAAACCAGTAACAAACATGTAAGAACACTTGAGGCCCACGAGTTCACAACTGCAGCAGTAGCAGCTTCACATGAGCGTGACATGTGACACTACACTCATGAACTGGGAATAAAATCACTATGAAGCAATCCATTAACATGCTATCCTAATCAAGAGAGAAAAGGAATACTGCATGCTTTGAGAAGAGGGAAAATATATAGAAAAGGAATAAAAACAAAAAAAAAGCCAAAGTTGTACAGAATATCTTGCATAGGTTCACACTAATATATCTCACGATCTACACAAATGAAGTGTTCAAATTACTGAACAGATCAGTTCAAATGCCTACAACTGACCCAGGAAAATAAAGCAAACTCTATGGGAATTTTTACAAGCTAAATACTATTTTGGGAAGGGGGATGGGGAGGATCAGGACAAGCTTCTATAAGTTCTTTCAAATTGTCATGAATTTCTTGTTCATCTGCCCCAGAATACAAATTAAGTATGCAAATTTCAAGACAATATAGTATGATTGTAAAACTCTGCAGAGATGATTCTAACTAAAAACAGACTAATTTCCAAAACTGGATACTTTATAAAATCCCAAGCACTGTATTAGTAAAAAATGACTACAGGGTACATTAAAAGAAAGCCAGCTCTTCTAAAGAACCGAGATTCAATTCCCAGCACCCACATAGCAGCTCACAACTGTCTGTAACACTTCCATCCTGGCTAATTTGACACCTTCACACAAACATACATGCAGGCAAAACACCAAAGCTCATAAAGTAAAATAAAATATTAGGAAGGAAGGAAGGAAGGAAGGAAGGAAGGAAGGAAGGAAGGAAGGAAGGAAGGAAGGAAGGAAGGAAGGGGGAGGGGGGAGGGAGGGGAGGGAGGGAGGGAGGGAGGGAGGGAGGGAGGGAGGGAGGGAGGGAGGGAGGCAGAGCCTCACGGTTTTGTGGCCCTAACTGATTAAAAAAAAAAAAAAATCTTCATGAAATTAGACTTAAGAACTGCTGCAATTAACCAGGCAAGCACTTGGAAAACAGAAGCAGGCAAGACTCTCTCTGAGTTTGAGGCCAGCCTGATCTACAGAGGTAATTCTAGGACAGCCAAGGCTACACAAAGAAACCCTGTCTTGAAAAACAGAAAAAATAAATTTTTTCAAAGTGAAAATGTACTTGATGGAAAACATTCAGCAATATAATGGTGAAAGGCAATGTCAATATATACATTACCTAACTAAAGTCAAACTTTTATTTTACCAGCCTAAATTCAGTACCTTGGGCCACTAGAAATGGATGTAGATCAATGTAGTGTTGAGCAGAAAAGAACTTGAATAAAAGCAATTTGAATAACAAATGCTGTCTGCAAATGTATAAAATAATACTTTTTGTGTGCATGCCTTCTGTTGTGAAGACATTCTTGCAAAATTTCTATTATATAAAAATAAAAATCTTGCAGGGTAGCAGTGGCAGTGCTAGCCTTTAATCCCAACAGAGTCAGGCAATTCTCAGTGAATTCCAGGCCAGCCTGGTGTACAAAGTGAGTTCCAGAACAGCCAGGGAGCTGTTACCACAGGGAAACTTTGTCTCAAAACACCAAAATACAAGAAAAGAAAAATCTTTTAGCTTGGCAGTGGTGGCATACACCTTTAAACCCAGCACTCCAGGAGGTAGAAGCAGGTGGATCTCTGAGTTCTAGGTCAGCCTGGTCTACAGTGAAAATTCCCGAACAGCCAGGGTTACACTCCAAGAAACTCTGCCTTGGAAAAAAACCCAAAACAACAACAACAAAAGTGAAAATCTTTTAAGTCAATGAGCTTTTTTATTTTTCACATTACACTTCCTCCATGAAATGGTTAGAATTTTATACATCACTAATACACATCTTTTTTCAAGATATTTTAAAAGTTACATCATAGCCCAGATCACACACTGTAAAAATGTACTGAGTTTTCTTCATATATACAGTTAACTTCCCAGCACTTACCTGGTTTGTTGATTTCCTGATCTGGATACTGAATATACTTTATCTTCTCCAACTTTTCCAAGTTCTTTTGTTATTCTAAAATTAAAACAATTAAGTGTTTCAGATTTTGTAAAGAAAAAAAAGGGGGGGAGAGAATTACATAGGGATGGATGGTTGTTCTCTTAACTGCGGCTCATCTACCCTATAGCTTGATGGTTGGTTGGGTGTTTTCTTGTTTTTCAGAAAGTTAGAGACATAAACAGCCACTATAGCCCGCAGTATATCTCACTTCATCTTGAAAAATCTCAAAAATTTTGACACACAAAGGGCTCTTTTTTACAACATAAAACATCCGTGAGTCCGAACAATTTTAACCAACACAATAATGGAAACTGAGCACTCATAATCCCGCTTGTGTCTCTGCTCCCTAAGGACGTGGACTCCATAGTTCACCAGAATGGCCTTGCCCTCGCAGAAGATCGGGCTGTGTCCCGCGCTGGGATCACAGGTGAGCACTACCAGGCCCAGCTACAAAGTTTGGGTTGTTTCAGCTCGGCAAGACCACGAGAAACATCCACGCGCATCGATTCCAGCTAACTACTGACCTAAGTCATTGCCATCGGCACGCCTGCCCGCGCCCCAGGTCTGTCCCTGGAATGCTGTGGGTCTCTCGCTCACTCTGACCTATGGAGGTTCGCATCTGTAAAATGGGCATAAGTTCGACGTGAACGCCAAACAAAGCGGTAGCTCAAGATGGCAGACGACCCGGCCCTAACCGCCCCGCCCCCGGGTGCTGCGGGGGGCCCTCTGGGCTCACGCACCGGCCGGGAAGGGCCGCGGGAGGGCCCGCCTGCAGCTCCACGCCGCCGCTCCACCCGCGCGCGTGGGGCCGGAGCACGCCCGCAGGAGCCCAGCCCGCCTCCCGCTGCCCCAGCCCCGGGCGGACGCAGCCGTGCAGCCGTGCAGCGGGGCTCGGAGCTCCCTCCTCGGGGCCGACGCGAGCGCGCGTACTCACCGCGAGCGAGGCTGGCGACGACGCGGACGGCGGAGGCTCCCGGGCTGGCTGGGGCGGACACTGCGCGCCGCTCGCACGAGTCTTCAGGTGCCCGGGAGGGGAGGAGCCTCGCGGCGCCACAGCCGCCTCCGGGCGACTTTCAACCGCGCCGCCTCCGCCAATGAGAGTGCGCGGGCGGCCTTTGAAAGTCAACGGCCGCGGGCGACGCGCCTGCGCACTGCGCGTGCGGCGCCGAAGCGCTTCAGAGCCCCGCCGCCGGGTCCGACGCGCCTCCGGGGCCGGGGTCGCGCCTCGGCCGGGCCAGAGCGGGGCGGGGTGGCGCCAGGGTCCCGGGAGGGCGGGGCCGAGCGGCCGGCCGGCCTGCTATTACTGCCACCACGCCCGCGCGGCTGGCATGCAGCTGGCCGCGCCGAGACTCCCATTGTTACCTCACAGGTTCCTCGCCGCGGCCCGAGTCTCCACCGCCCGCCGCTCTGACGCTTCGGGTCCGGGTGTCCCGGGGTGGGGGCCGGGACCCTTGCCCTGCAGGCGGTTACGTGCTCAAGACACGGTGTGCACGGTGTCCCCCACTGGCCGCCTTCGTCAGCTTTCCTGTGTCGCCCCTCTCCCACGGGGGACCGCAAAACACAGTAGTAGTTTTCACTTTCACGGAGGAACTCCATTCCACAGGCGAGACACGCTCCCGGGCCCCGACTCCCGCCTCGAGTGCACTTAAAAGCCACTCTCCTGTGTTAGGGACACAGGGCTCCGCGCATCCGCCGCAGCCAGAACATTCAAGGCTTAGGCTTTGATCCGGTAGATTACAGAAAAACATTAAGAAAACAGAAACCAAGACATTAGTGGAGACCTGAGACATCCCGGCGTCTTCAATTCAGCTACCTAAGAAGTTGGCAGCACACCCACAGATAGCTTTATGCGTTTCGGATTTACAGATGCGTTTTAAACATTGAAGTCAGCCTGAAGGCTTCTTAACTTCTCCGAAATGGTATGCTGGGACATCTTCCATAGCAATACATGCACTACACTTACACTTACTATTTTTTCCCTTGAGAAAGTGTAGTGGTGGCCTGGGGAGGTGGCCCAACCATGAAGAACACTTGCTTCTCTTGCACAGGACTGGGGGGTTGGGTTCCCAGTACCCACAAGGCAGCTTACAGCCTTCAGTAACTCCAGTTCCTGGAAACCTATGCAGCCTTCTGCCCACCAACCACTTGGCTGGCAACAGGCATGCATTTGGTGCATACACATACAGGCAGGTCAACACACGCAGATTTTTAAAAGACTGGAAAATCATTTAAACGTGTAATCGCTTCTAGAATTAATGCGGCCGAGTTTTGATAACTGGTGATGTTTTGAGCTGTAATTTGTGCCACCTGTTTTACCTCAGCGCTTCCCTACTGCAAGAAGGCGGAAGCTGCCTTGACTGGCTGTCGTTTCCCCAAAAGCTCTAATATGTGAAGGAGTAGAATGAATGCTTGAGAGAAGCAGAAAGAAAAAGTAGCAGAGTCCCAAAACAGAGGTGCACAGAGATCAGACAGATGCACGGAAGGAAGAAAGTTCCATTATCTAAGATGATTGTGGCAGGAAGAGTCCCAATTACAGGCCAGTGTGGGCTGCATAGCTACTTCCAAGCTAACCTAAGATACACAGCAAGACCTTATCTCAGAGGCAGGATGGAAGAGAGGGAAGGAGGGAGGGAGGAAGAAAATGCTACAGTTGTGCCTTCTCAAGGCTGCCAAAGATGTCTGTAACTGAACATGTGGGACCGGCAGAGAGGTCGAGGAGCCTTAGAGACAGTGCAGCTCCACAGGGGCCAGCATGACACATTCGGGTTTATGGATCATGACATGCACTCTATAGATGGTAGTAGTGGCCTGGAAAAGAGAGACCAGAGAATTAAACTAATTAAGAGATTCAAACAAATAAAGATCAAAACTTAAAGGCAATAAACCAAAAAAAAAAAAAAAAAAAAATCCCATGTGGAGGTGCTTGGGCCTCACAAAAACTTGGTCTCCGAAACAGTTCCACTGCTTTGGGTCTTTTTCTAGATTATACTTCTATCATGACATATGTACTCCCAACAATCCTTTTGTAATAGAATATTGGGAAAAAGATGAAAGATGGTAAAGGTTTGCATTTGTTACAGGTATATCAGGAGATGATATAAAACGAATTCTGGACAGGGAATGTAGCTCAATTACAGTGCTTACCTGGTGTGTTCGGTCCCCAACACTGACAAGCAAATCAGTGTTGTTTGTGTTCACTTCTTGGTACCTGACAGACTACTTGCTTGACACCTTCTGTCTTCAGCACTGAAGCAGGAGGCCTCCATCCAGAGGACAGGGTCCAATCCCACCCCCAGCATGGCAGCTCACAACCGCACAGGGGACCTGATGCTCTCTTCTGACCCCCACGATCACAGGCATGCATATGGCACACTCATACATGCATGTTACAAAGCACACCGGAACATTAAGTAAACAGATAAATAGGCTTGGGTTGGTTTTTGTTTTGTGGTCATTACTGTTTTTGTCTGATCAGAGGTAACTCAGATGTTAAGAGCCCTTACCATTCTTCCCAATTACCTGAGTTCAGTGCCCAGCATGGAAGTGGACCCTTCACAACTCACTGTAACTCCAGCTCCAGGGATCCCACGATGTCACCTGGCTCTGTGGACACCCACACCATATGGCACATACTTAAACTGACAATCACTCATACACAGAAATAAAAGTGATAGGAAGCTTGTATCCTTTCTTAGACAAAGAACAATACATTTGTGAAGGAATGACAGGGCAAACATGTACTTGTATTAGAAGGCCAATCCTAGAGCTGTTACTAAAAGAAATGGGTACAGGTAGGACCCTGTAGAAGCTAAAGATTGCCTCAAAGAACTTGTTTGTCTGAGTTCATTGTAGCCCCAACTAGCAGTCTCAGGCCAATAAGTCCTCTTTCTGGTCTTTATACCTGAAAGAGATCCTTCCCACAAGAATCTGTTTACTGCAGAGAGAAAAACACAGGCCCAGTGACCCATCTAAGTCAGAGTTCCTCAAGTGTTTTTCAGTTGGTAGTCATCAACATACCATTCCAACCTAGTTTGAGGTGGCACTTACACTGTGAGAGTTAGCATGAACCATTGTGTGCCTTAGAATGTACATGTCAAATGTGGTGGTTCACATCTGTAATCCCAGTATTTGGGAGCCTAAGGCAGGAGAATCACTGCCAAGGTAGAGGCCAGCATAGACTGTATGGTGAGTTTGAAGACAGCCTGAACTACAAGGTGGGAACTTTATCTCCAAACAAACACACAGAAAAAGAATGTTCTTCACCTGTAATGCTTTTCATCAGAATTGTGGTGGGAAAACATTTAATAGTATATGCCTGCAATGTCAGCACTCAAACTCAGGCAAGAAGACAGCCATGAATTAGCAAACAGCTTGGATGCCAATGAGACCCTGACTCTAAATAGATAAATAAATAACCATGGTTAAAAAAAAAACCAAACAAGCAAAAAAACAAAAAAACAAAAAACAAAACAAAACAAAAAAAACAGTGTCATTGTATCTTTGGGACCAATTGAAGATTTTAGACCCAGGGAAAATGTTTCTTTTGCTTGTTCTGTTTTCTGGGGAGCCTTGAAGGTCACACTATAACAACTTTGTTGCCAGCTCCTAAGGAATTGGGTACAAATCTTATCAAGCTCTGCCTTTCCAGGATACATTGCTTAAAACAATTTTAGCCACAGCTTCAAGATGGAAGATTTCCAACAGCAAGTGAATTGTGAGGCAGGCAGATCACAGTAAAACACAGGCACTCAAGCCAGGCATTTGTGGCTCAAGCCTTTAATCCTAGCACTCAAGAGGAAGTACATGGCAGATCTCTGTGAGTTTGAGGCCAGCCGAGTCTACAGAGCAAGTTCCAGGACAGGTTCCAAAATAATACAGGGAAACCCTGTCTTGAAAAACAAAACAAAACAAAAACAAAAAAACTCTTCTTTAGATATATGTAAATATATATAATGTACAGAAACTATTTACCTTTGCTCATACGCACATGTGTCCAAAGCTCACTACTTGGAATTATGCAATAAGTTTATGTAGGAATTCATCTCCGGAGGAAATTGATTCTCCCTCTCTCAGTAGCCATTGACCACAAGTAGGTGTTCATGTAGGTATGGGACCATGTGGAATTTCCTTGTCTGCATTGGCATATCAATTAGGATGGTTATTATGCCATTGTTGTTTAGGCAACTACATTGGTGAAAGTTTATGGATGCATTGTCCTTGTTATATCTAGGGGACACAATCTCACAGCTGACTTCCAGGACCTCTGGTTCTTACAACCTTTCTGCCCACTCTATAAAAATTTTCCCTGAGCCTTAAGTGTAGGTGCTACTTTGCAGATGTATCAGTTGGGATGGGGGGGACCCCCACAGTTACTTATTCTCTACATTTTGACTATCTGTGGCTCTCTGTAGTAGTCTCTATCTGCTGCAAAAGAAGCTTCTTTGACAAGGGATAAGAGCTACACTTTCCTGTGGGTAAGGATAAGTCCTGTGTCTAAAGTGTGTGGCATCTTGAGCAATAGACTCTTATAAAATTCTGAGAGGCAACCAAGGGGAACCACATTAGCTTATATTGGTTTGTGGATCTCTTGGACTCCCTTAAGCAACAGCTCAAGAAGAGGCTACTCATGCCTGGTACTTGGGGTTTTGTTAGATAGCCTATAGCTCATGGAAGAGAGTAATTTAAATTATATAAGTATGTATATACATACATATGTGTATATATTATAGGTAATTTTAGATAAACATAAATTATTATTCCTTAATTCTTTTTCAAATATCCTTAGTGATTTATAGCCCTCCTTTCTCCTCTTCCCTCTTTTACTATGTAGGTTTTAAAGGGACAGTTGAAGAAGAAAATCAACTTGCTATATAATTGGTATGTCCTTGTTCAAACTACCACTTACTTACTGGATTGAAAACAAGTCACAATTTCAACCACCTGCCAATGAACAATTGGAGGTCTATTACCCTTAAACAAAAGGATGTTTGTTACAGCCAGACAATGTTGGCAGAGATGAGTCCTGTCTTGTGATGGCTTCATCACCACACACTGCCATTCCTCCCTCCTCCCCCACACTCCCCACCAGAGTAAAGCACAGTCTATTTGCTTTTCCATATAGAGCAGCTCAGCATTTCTTGAATTAGCTCCTAACTCACAAAATCAAGCTGCTTTCACTAAAACAAAGAAGGTCCTTCTCTAATAATAACCAAAGTGGGGGAAAAGATGCTATTTTCTTAATACTAACAGAAAAGATGGCCTTGGCAGTTTGTATGCTTATAAATATAACTCTCCTTTTCAGTAAAAATTGTGCATACCTTTGATCCCAGCTCTTGGTAGGAAGAGGCAGGCAGATCTCAGTAAATTCAAGGCTAGCCTGGTCTACAAAGTGAGTTCCAGGACAGCCAGGACTGTGACACAGAGGAACCCTGCCTTGAAAAACTAAAAACCAAACAAACAAACAAACAAAAAAAAAAAAACTGATGGAGCAAATAATGCCAAGTTAATAGCAAGTCTGTTGGCAAGGTTGTGATGACACTTCTGGCATGTCATGAACTGGAAAACTGTTTAAAGCTGTGCAGAGAACGGATGTTCTGCTATGTGAGAAATTAGTGACGGAGTTTCTATAACTCATGATCAGAGATTATGTGGAATGACACCATTTTCCAATGGCAAGGGATTTGCCATGGGGGTGGAGGGGAAAACATGATTAAAACTTTTCTAAGTCTGATTGAAAGCATCCAGCATAGGTCTAGCAAGATGGCTTAGTGGATAAGTGTGGTTGCTATCAAGCCTGATGACCAGAGTTTAAGCCCAGGAGTCCAGTTGTAGAAGGAGAGGAGAAGCTTCCAAAAGTGCTGCTCTGCCCTCCCATGTGCTTCCTGGCAGGCTACCCCCAATAAAGGTAAAAAATTAAATCCCAGAATATTTTTTAGATTCCCAAACATTGTTATACATTTTCAAAATACTTCTCAGCACATTTAGTAACCCACAACACCAGAATATTTTTTAAAGTCCCAAACACTATAAAGTTATAAATTTTCAAAATATTTTTCAGCATATTCAGTAATTTTAGTTTCTAAAATATATATGAGTAAGTTATAATTACAAGGTAAGCAAGATTTAGTAGAGTTAGTCTATGAAATAAAAATAAATAAAATAAAAAGTCATTAATCTCATGGGTCTATTTATAATTACAAGACAAAAAGCATATTCTGGGATCTAGAGAGATGACCCAGGCTCTAGAATCAAGGCAATTGGTTACTGGTGCAAGAACCAAGCACTGGAATAAAATAGAGCACAAATTAGCAAGCTACAGGTTACAATTATTTGCTTTTTGTAAATAAAGTGGTGTTGGAACACCTATGCATTTACTATCTGTGGCAACATTTGGTGGCCTAAATATAGTAAATATATAGGCTTGCAAGCCATACAGTTTCTGGTGTGGAGTGATTTACAGGATATAAAAAGCAAAGAGAAAAAGAAATCTCATAACATGTTATTTTAATTAAGAAGAGTCTGTAGTATGCAACTTTTTAAAAAATTAAATTTATTTCATGAGCATTGGCATTTTGCCTTCATACATAATATATGTGTGTCTGCATGATGGTGTCAGATCCCCTGGAACTGGAGTTAACAGACATTTGTGAGCCATCATGTGGGTGCTAGGAATTGAACCTCGTCCTTTGGAAGAGCAACAAATGCTCTTATCTACTGAACCATCTCTCTACCCCTAGTGCAACACTTTTAATTTGTATAAAAAGAAACAGGAAATGGGTCCAAACCTAGATGTTGACTGGTCATCTGAGAATGAATAAGACCGGGATGAATGAGACATTTGTATAATTTAGTGATAACGAAGCAAAATATCAGAACCAATGTGGATACTTACAAGATAACTTGGAAAATTTGGATTTGAAGGAGCTAGGACTATAAACATAAGTTTTAGCTTTGGTCCCTGGTTAAGCTGGATTTGTATATGTTAACTGAAGCTGGAGCCATACTGCATGAATAACTTGGAATGCCACTCAGTGTCCTACCATTTGTTAGCAACCAGTCCTCTGAACTAGTGAAGTCCGCGTATGCGCCCACAGAGTGAAACTATCATGTGATGGGTAATTTTAGTTGTCAGCTTGGCAGGATGTTTAATCACCTGGGTAGAGTTTCAATGAAGGACTGTTTAAATTAGGTTGGACTTCAGACATATCTGTGAGGGATTTCCTTAATTAGGTTCACTGCAGTGAGACCAACCCTAAATGTGAGTGACAGCATTCCATGGGCTGTGCCCTGGACTGGATGAAAAGGACAGAGCAGCAGCGGAGCCTGCAGTGTCCTTCTTTGCTTTTGACTAAGATGCAATGTGCACAGATTCCTCCTTCCTGTTCCTGGTGCCCTCGACTTCTCCACCATGAGAGACTACGACCTTGATCTATGAGCTGAAATAAGCTTTTTCTCATCTAAATTGCTTCTCATTGGAGTATTTTACCACCACAACTGGGGAAAATAAAAAAACTAAGACATATTACCCAGTGAAGCCTGTCCACCCACACAGCTGAATTCATCACAAACTTGTGCTGGAAGCTTGTTAAAATAAATTTGTTACAAGACAGGTTAGTTCAGTTCAATTTCAAATACACACTAACAAGGTCATGGTCTCTGTTCACTATCAGCATAGTAAAGTTTAATTCTGTCCCTATTTTCATCTTTAAATTTTTTATTTAATTTTTATTGGGGGGGGGCAACAAGGGCCACAGCACTCATGTGAAGGTCAGAGGAAAACACTAAGGAGTTGGTTCTCTTCTTCAACCTGTGGCACTTGGGGACCAGGTCCTTAGACTTGACAATGTGGGCTTTTACCTGCGGAGCTGGCTCATCAGCCTTTTATTTTCATCTTTACTGCACAATCATGATAACCTTATTCCTCTCTCTCTCTCTCTCTCTCTCTCTCTCTCTCACACACACACACACACACACACACACACACACACACACACACACATCCTATCCATTCATGAAGCAATTGAAACTAAAGTATTAAATAAAGTCTGTCTTCAAAAAGTGTTTTTTAATTGAAAAAGTAATGAGTATAGTGGCATCGGCTTTTAATTCTAGCACCTGGCAGGCAGAAAAACCTGAGTTCAAGGACAGCCTGATCTACAAACTGAGTTCCAGAATAGCCAGGCCTATACAGAGAGAGCCCGTCTCAAGAAGGGGGAAAAGGGGGAGGAATAAAGGGAAGGAGGGAGGGAAGGAGGGAGGGAGGAAAGGACGGACGGATGGACGGAGAGGGAGAGAGAGAAAGAGAGAGAGAGAAGTTGCAATAAAACTTTAAAACAAAGCCATCAGTATAAAAAAGAGGAGAAATTTTAATAATACTAATTTTTAGAGGCAACCACTGTTCCTGGTGAGATGTACAGGAAAGTAAGATAGGAGAAGCAGAACCAAAGAGTTAGGGGCTAGCTTGGAAAATACAGCAAGACCCTGCCCCAAGGGGAAAGGCACAACAGGATGATTTGGTGGGGAAAGTACTTGCTGTCAAGCCTGATGATCTGAGTTTGGTTCTTGGAATCCAAATGGTAGGAGGGAGCTGATTCCAGAAGTTGTTCTCTGATCTCCACACAAGTGTCATGGCATGCAAGCATCTATCAAAAGCACAGACAGGAAACAAATAAATAAATGCAAAAAAAAAAAAAAAAAAAAAAAGTTTAAAGCCAGGCAGTAGAGCCAGGGGATGACAGCATAAGCCTTTAATCCCAGCACTCTAGAGGCAGAGGCAGGGGGATCTCTGTGAGTTTAAGGCCAGCCTGGTCTACTGAGCAAGTTCCAGGGCAGCCTCCAAAGCTACAGAGAAACCCCCCAAAAACAGCTGGGCAGTGGTGGCACAAACCTTTAATCCCAGCACTTGGGAGGCAGAGGCAAGCAGATCTCTGTGTGTTTGAGATTAGCCTTGCCTACAGAGTAAGTTCCAGGACTACACAGAGAAATCCTGTCTTTAAAAAAAAAAAAAAAAAAAAAAAAAGATTTAAAAATGTTTTATGGGGGGGGAACTGTTTATACATAGAAATTACCTCTACATACAAAGATTGGAAATAAGGGGAAAGTCGCAGTACAGTAGAATGAATTTTTGTCCTCCCAGTCATGGGGGAGGTTAGTGACCCTAGCAGTCTCGTCACCCTAGACTTAGTAACACATGCATTACATACTCTCTAAATCCTTGAAAACTGTTTTAATGCTAAAGTTCTGTCTTCCCAGGTTTCCCCACATACTGCTGATGTCTGGTAGATGCGTAACTACCTTACCAAAGTGAGATGTGAACATTTGTCTTCCCCGTACTCCTGATGACATGAGCACAGATATCAACAGAGATACACAAATCTCACTCTGCCCACTTTTTACTTATTTATTTGCTTACTTAATCCTCAACTTTCATTTCACTTATTTTGATTTTGTAGTTTGGAAACAGGGTTTCTCTGTGTAGCCCTGGCTATCCTAGAACTCTGTAGACTACCTGCCTCTGCCTCTCAGGTGCTGGGCTTATTCCTTGAATTTTAAAGTTCAACTCCTTTGTTTTAACGTTTTTGGAATAGAATCTCACTATGTAACCCTGCATAGCCTCAAATTTATCATCCTCCTGCCTTCATTTCCTTGGTGCTGGAATACTAGGCATTTACCACTAACTGGCTGGAATTCTTGTAACACAACCTCCACCAAATAAGTGAATGCTTTCCCTAAGAGTTCTAATAATTCCCATGAGTTCCTGTTTCATTTGTGGCATGAGTGTTATCTGTTCCATGCTCATGTCGTCCCAGAAGGCAGAGCTGAAGCCCATGCCTAGGCTCCTTAAAGAACCCCTTCACCCCAAACATAACCTGTTTCAAGCCTTTACCAAAGCCTGGGGATCATATCACTGGCACCTAGCATTCATGTTACTTTCTTCTTTGCCTCCAGGAAACCCTTTCTGTAATACCAAATTCTTCCCATTGCTTGCTGGAGTAGTATCTTCTGTTTTGTAAACAAGGAGTTCTCAAAATGCTATGTGGAAACCTGCAGCATCTGCTCCAACCAGAAGTGTGTGCAAACTCTTGAGCTGTACCCAAACCCAGTGAGTCAGGAACTCTGGGGGATGGTGGCAGTGAGATGTCTACATGGATCAGCCAGAGAGGTTTTGATGTATACTAAGGTTCAAAACTATCTGCACTAACACCCAGACTTAAACCCTGCCCAGGGCTGTCAAGATGGCTCAGCAGGTAAAGTTGATGATTGCCTTCAAGCATCACAACCTGAGTTTGAGCCACAGGATCCACAGAGAGCAAGAGCAGACTGCTGGAGAGATGTGTGGGGCCCAGTCACGTGTTCTGACCCAGATGCACACACCCCTCACATTCACAACACATACACACAAATAAATAAATAAATGCAATTAAAAAATTTATCCTATGTCTGCCCTTACAAAGGAGCCTTCCAAAGAGAAATGTTAGCAACACCTACAAAGAAAATATGACTCAAGCTTGCTTTGTTTCCTTTACCCATTTGTTTCTTGCTTTGTTGTTGTTGGTGTTGTTGTTCCTTCTCTCTGATAAAAACCTCTTCCTTTCCTTGCTATGAAGTATAGAAATAGTGCCAGTGGCTAACCACAGCCCTTTAGCCACACTCTTATCGACTGACTTGCCAAGCCACTCTCAGTAACTTGGGTGGGCCCAGCCTGTGAGTACCTGATATGCAGGGAAGTCACCATAGCACAGTTAGGTCTGTACATGTAATAGCATGTGAGGATGGCAAGTGCGGTATTAGCAAACATCGAATGCTAAGATGATGAGATGAATAAAAATAGTCACACTACATCTGTAGACGTTGACGTATTAGGCAAAGCAGTGTTGTCAACAAAGCTAGCAGACTCCAGTCATGGATAAATGTTCCATTCCACAGAAGACACTCCACTCTGTGGAACCTCCACCTTTCCCAAGATTGGCTCAAGATCTGGGACTTCTTGAGGCTAAGGTCCCCTTAAAGCACAGCAGATTCTGCATGTGATCTGACCTGCTCTCTGTCACCACCCTACTTCACTCTTTCTCAAAGTCCTAATGTCCCTTGCTGGCTGCAGAGTCAGGGCTCAACTTCTTATTTCCTTGATAATATTCTAACAACTCCAAATTCCTCTCAAATTTCCTTTCCAGCTGGACATTTAGACTTTTATTTCTAAGAAAGCAAAACCATCTTTTCTTGGAAGCTTTCCTCTATTCCAGGAAGTGGGCTTTACCCTGAGGAGCCCAGTCTCCTGGAAGCTCTTTCCAAAATGCATGTTACTCTTCCTCCCACACCCAAGCACCCAAATGGCCTAGTCCCACCAGCTGTGGACACAGAAGCTGTCCAGCAATTTGACCATGTTCCTTGGCTCCTACCACCAGCAACAACTAGGCCCTAATCTTTCTCTATGATAAATTGCAGCCACAGGGAGTGATCACATATGCCCTTGCTCCCCTATAGAAATTCTACAGAGAATACTACCTCTATAAGCCAAGGGAGGCTGTTCCTGACGCTGATCCAACTGGTCAACAGGGGTCCTAGGTGTTGCTTGAAATGAGGCCTAGCCCTGTGGTGGTAGTGTACTCCTGTAATCTCAGGACTCAGAAGGCAGAGGCAGGTGGATCAAGTTCAAGGCCTGTCTGGTCTACAGAGCTAGTTTCGGGACAGCCAAGGTTATTATACAGTGAAACCCTGTCTCAAAGAGAGAGAGACACACAGAGAAAGAGAGAAAAGAAACAAAAGAAAGGAAGAAAGAAAGGAGGAAGGGAGGGAGAGAGGGAAGGTAGAAGAAAGGAAGGAAGCAAGGAGGGAAGGAAGGAAGGAAGGAAGCAAGGAAGGAAGGAAGGAAGGAAGGAAGGAAGGAAGGAAGGAAGGGTGAGCCTCAAGAAGCCCTTGGTTCACTCCCCAGGACACATCTGTCCTTTAGACCTCCAAGTCTCAAGTTCCTCATTAGTCAGGAACTACAGCTTCTGTCTGTATCTGTTTCATTCCCTTCATCTTAGTCTCTTTCATACACCCAGGCAGCAAGGCCTGTCTCCCTTTCCAGCCTCAAACAGTTAACATCATGGAAGCATATCAACAATATAAACGGATTCCAGAGACTGGGGGTTACTGAGCTCCACTCAGCTTTCCATCTCTAACTCTTTTTCTGGTCTTAGAAAGGTTTTAGCCACTTCAGCTAGTTACTCTCAGTATCTGGAAGAGCTCCAGGGTCTTCTTTCATCTCTGGCCACATTTCCTCTTTGGGAAACGAAGGGAGGCTCGGCTTTGCTTAGCGGTAGAGTATCAGCTTAGCATGTGCAAGAGGCTGGTTTTAATTCCCCATGAGAGAGGGGATCCAGAATCATTAGGCCCTGATCTCTTGGCTTGTGCCAAGGACTGGCTTGGAATTCCTACCTAGTCAATTTCTCACCTGCAGTTTTGCTTTCTTCCAAGACAGTGTTCCACTCTGTTTCTCATTATAGTGTGTCCAGAAGATGACAGCTTTGCACCTCAAATGGACTTGAAGCTCCTGAGGAGGCCACCATATTCAGCCTATGACCCTAGAAGCTATCTTGACTCAAAGCCACACTAGCAATATTTTTTCACCTTCCCATAGCCATAGAGGTCTGTTACCCTCCCTTTCTCCCAGTCGCCAGAGCTGGGGATCACACTCAAGGCTTTGTGCAAGTCAGGCAAGTATTCTACCACTATATCTGCCCAGAGCCCAGAGCAGTCTTCCTCTAGTATAGAATTTGCCAGGTCTCTGTCTTGCTCAGGGTCTTTTTCTGGCTCCCAACCAGCTTAAACATCTCTTCAAGTCCTAACTCCACACCCCTCTCTAGCCTCCATACTCTTTCTTGCCTTTACTTCCCACTTTCTCTCCATGTTCTAGACAGGCTTCTACAGAGGCCCTTGAGGTCGATAAGATGTTCTCACTCTTCTCCCGGCACCCTGTACTTTTCCTGTACTGTACTTGCCATTTGTCTCACCAGAAATTACTGAGGCTAGACCTGTGCCTGAACTATGTATGCACAGAGTGATACCCTAAATGGTTTTTGAAGAATGGCCAAGGTGGCCCTCTGCTCTTACTGACCTGCTCTGTATACCTCTGTTTGGGCCTCTGTTCTTCCTCACCCAACACATGGGAGCATCAATTCCCAGTGCTAAGGAGCTGCTCTGCCAGGTTCCATGGACCCTAGGAGTTCTTTAGAAATCAATGAATGTATGAGAATTGCTGCACATTCGCATCAGCAAGCACATACAGAAGCAGCTATTTAAAAATTTCTTCATTTTGAGAATGAAGAGCCCTTCTCCTTCCCCACTTCTGCTAGCAGAGGTCAAGGACATCACTCTGGAGGATGGAGGGTTTGTGAGTCACTGTGCCCTCCCTTCTTTCTGCCTTCATTGTGTGTCCTCCCTCCTCCGCCACCATTCATTAGAGTCAAGAAAAGAACAGATACACTGTTTGTTTCAAAGGTAGGAAACAGGGCTGGAAGGTGGTTGAGAGGTGAATACCCAAGGCCCGACAGGCAAGCTCTTTAATCCATCCTTTCAAGATTGTACTGCTCTTCCCAGACTATAGTCACCAAGCAAAAATTGCTTTAGTCATCGTAAGGAAAATGGGTTATGTGAATTCTGTACTTTATATTGCATAGTGACTCTAAATGAAAGCGATGCTAATAAATGATCCAATCTAAGAAGAAAGAGAAGAGACAATTTTCCCACTGAAAAGAGCGTAAGAAAACTTAGTCAGTGTTACACCTTTTTATCCTGAAATTCTGTTGCTGTGTTGAAGTTTAAAACAAAGCCACAAACCAAAATGTTGCTCCAATTAAGGTTCTTGTCTGGAAGAGGGTTTTACAGTTCAAAGTCCTGCTAATAACTGGTAGTCATATTAATGTTAGCCATCAGTGGCTGACTATTAAGGCGTTGCGTACATTGTGGGCAAAGTAAAGCTTATGCTACCTTAATCTTTCCCATGCATCTATTTTTTCTTCAGTTTGAGGGAAGCTGTCATGAAAGTAAACACACACACACACACACACACACACACACACACACACACACGGACGCACACACACATGCACACACGCACATGCACATCTTACCCTGTACATAATCTAAATCCATACACGCATTGCTATTTCTGTTTCTGTGGCTCTTCCTCTCCTGCAAAAGTCTTTCTTTAAAAAGAAATATTTAAATAATTTGTTATTATTATTTTAATTTAATTTAACCTATTTTTGTTTTATTTTTTGACACAAGGTTTCTCTTTGTAACCCTGGGTGGCCTGTAACTCATTAAAATCCACTTACCTCAGCCTTCCAAGTGCTGGTATTAAAGACATGTGCTTTGACACTTGGCCTATTTTATTATTTTAAATTGTGTGTGTGTGTGTGTGTGTGTGTGTGTGTGTGTGTGTGTGTGTGTGTAAGCCAGAGGTATCAGATCACCTGGAACTGGAAATACAGACAGTTGTAAGGCAGCAGAATTTGGTGCTGAGTACTGAACTTAGTCCTTTGCAAGACCAATTAAGAGTTCTTAACTGCTGAAACACCCTCTAGTCCCAAGTTTTGTGTGTGTGTCTGTGTCTGTGTGCACTCACTTTGTAGACCAAGCTGCCTTTGAATTCAGAGAGGTCCACCTGCCTCTACCCCCCCAAGTGCTGGGATTAAAGGTCTGTGCCACCACTGCTTGGCTCTTATTGTTATGTCCACATTATCCCTAATATAGGAAGTGGATGTCAAGATTTGATGGCCTGAGAGACACAGAAGCATGCCAATTTTAGAGTGGGAGAAGACAATGCAGAATGACTAGAAAAGAAGTAGATGAAAGCAGAATGAAAGTTAAAACAAGTTTGCATTCTCCCCAGCAATGAAGGAGTGTTCCCTTGCTCCACATCCTTGCTAGCAAAAGCTGTTGCTTGTGTTATTGATCTTAGCCATTCTGACAGGTGTAAGAGGAGCTCTTAAAGTCTTTTTGATTTGTATTTCCCTGGTGGATGAGGATGTTTCTCAGTCAAGATTCATCTACTATGAGGAATTCTGTTTAGGTGTGTACCTCAATTTTTAATTGGATTATGTGGTTTGTTGAGTTTCTTGAGTACTTTATGTATTTTGGATATTACCCTCTATTGAATATGGAATTGGTTGAGATCTTTTTCCATTCTGTAGGCTGCCATTTTTTCCTATTGATAATGTCCTTTGCCATACAGAAGCTTTTCAATTTTATCAGTTTTATTAATTGTTGATTTGTTTTGTTTATTTTGTTTTTCAAGACAGACTTTCTTTGTGTAACAGCCCTCTCTTTTGGAACTTGCTTTGTAGACTAGGCTGGCCTTAAACTCACAGAGATCTGCCTGCCTCTGTTGCCTAAGAGCTGGGATTAGAGCATGCACCACCACACAAGCTTAATTATTGATCTTAGTGCCTAGGCTGTTGTTGTTCTGTTCAGGAAGTCATCTCCTATGCCAATGCATTCAAGGCTGTTTACTACTTTCTCTTCTATCAGGTTCAGTGTATCTGGTTTGATGTTGAGATCTTTGATCCACTTGGATTTGAGTTTTGTTCAGAATGATAGATATAGATTTGCATTCTTCTACATCCAGTTAGACCAGCACTGATTGTTGAAGATGCTTTCCATCGTGTATTTTCCATTGTGTATTCCTGGCTTCTTTATCAAGATTCAAGTGTCCACGTGTGTGGGTTTATATCTGGGTCTTCAATTCAATTCCATTGATGATCATGTATATGTTTATGCCAGTACTATGAAGTTTTTATTACTAAAGCTCTACAGTTTAAAACCAGGGTCAGTGATACCTCCAGAAGTTCCATTATTGTTCAGGATTGTTTTAACTATTCTGGGTTTTTTTTCCATTTAAAGTTGAGTCTATAAAGAATTGTGTTGGAATTTTGATGAGGATTGCATTGCATATGTAGATTGCTTTTGGTAGAATGGTCATTTTTTACTGTTAATTCTTCCTATCCATGAATATGGAAGGTCTTTCCATATTCTGATATCTTCTCCAATTTATTTTTCTTTTTTCAGGATTATTATGTCTGCAGATCTTCTCCAATTTCTTTCTGTGAAGTTTTTATCATACAGGTCTTTCACTTGCTTGGTTAGAATTACCCCCAAGATAGTCTATATTATTGTAAAGAATGCTGTTTCCTTGATTTCTTTCTCAGTCCATTTGTCATTTGTAGATAGTGGGGTTGTTGATTTTTTTTTTTTTTTAGTTTATCTTGTTGTATTCAGCCACTTTGATGAAGGCATTTATCAGCCATAGAAGAAGTTCCCTGGTAGAATTTTCTACCTGAGTTGAGTGCTGGCATTTAGCAACAAGGAAGGGTCACTTATGTATACTGAAAGGGGTAAACTAATAAAGGGACCAGACCCTCACTCAGTTCCCTGCTTTAGCTACAGAAAAGACAGGTAGGCCTCTGACTCAGCACATGACAAAAGAAACTTCAGATCACCTGTCCTCCCTGAGCCTAGGGCCAAAACTGAACACAAAGAAAGTCCAGACACCCCACCTCCACCCCGCCAGCTTCCTAGATGTTTGGTTCCTGGGAGCTGTTTGGCCACAAAAGAAACCCCAGAGACTGTAGTCTCCAGGATACAATTCTTAAAACTATTGGTATCTGTGTACAACAGGCCACCTACAAGTAACAAAGCCATAGGAACCACAGAATGTTCCCTCTCAGCACTGACCAATGAGAATAATTGACACAGGTATTTCATGCCAAAATATGACTTTAAGAAATTCTCCTGATTGTTCCCCAAATGTCAACCAATCAGAAACCAACCTGTACCTACTGATGCAATCCTGTGATTTTTGCCTTTAAAAACCTGACAGTAGACAGGAAATTCACTTCCTCTGGTGGCTGCTGCGTCAGCCAACTAGACGAGGTCCCTGTCATAGATGGATGAACAATAAACCTTTTGCATTTGCATCAGTGGGTCTGTTTCTCCATAGTGGTCTTTGGGGATCCTCATGACTTAGGCACAACATATACTATCATATTATCTGAAAATAATAATATACTGACTTCTTCCTTTCCAATTAGTTTCCTCTTGAGCTCCTATAGTTGTCTTAGTGCACTAGCTAAAACTTGAAGTGCTATATTGAATAGATATGAAGAGAATGGACAGTCTTATCTTCTTCCTGATTTTAATGGAATTGCTTTGAGTTTCTCTCCATTTAATTTGATGTTGACTATTGACTTCATGTAAATTGCCTTTATTATATTTAGGTATGTTCCTGGTATCCCTGATCTCTCCAGGACTTTTATCATGAAAAGGTGTTGAATTTTGTGGAAGGCTTTTTCAGCAACTGATGAGATGATCATGTGATTTTTTTTCTTTCAGTTTTGTTTATATGGTAGATTACATTGATTGATTTCATACGTTGAACCATCACTGCATCTCTGGGATGAAGCCTACTTGGTCAGTTGTGGAGGATAATTTTTTTGAAGTATTCTTGGATTCAGTTTACAAGTATTTTATTGAGTATTTTTGCATCTATGTTCATAAGTGAAATTGGTAATTCTCTTTTTTCACTGGGTCTTGGTGTGGTTTGGGTATCAGAGTGACTGTAGTCTCATAAAATGAATTTGGCAATGTTCCTTCTGTTTCAATTTTGTGGAACAATTTGAGGAGTATTGGTGTTAGCTTTTCTTTGAAAGTCTGGTAAAATTCTGTGCTAAAACTGTCTGGCCCTCAGCTTTTGTGATTGGGAGACTCCCCACCCTCTGACAGTGTTTCACTGTGGAGCCCTGGATGTCCAGGAACTCACTCTGTAGACCAGTCTGGCCTCAAATTCACTGAGATCCATCTGCCTCTGCCTCCCGAATGCTGAGATTAAAGATGACAACCACCACTGCTTAGCTGCCTTTTTTTTTTTTTTTTTTTTTTTTTTTTTAATGTGCTTAACACTGCTTTCATTGTGTTCCATAGGTTTGGGAATGCTGTGTATTCATCTTCAATGAGCTCCAGAAAGTCATTATTTTCTTTATTTCTGTTTTGACCCATGTTTTCATTCAGAGGAAAGTTGTTCCATTTCCATGAATTTGTAAGCTTTCTGTTGTTTCTATGTTTGTTATCTAGCTTTACTCCATGGTGGTATGATAGGATATAGGGGATTATTTCAATTTGTCTTATATCTATTGAGCCTTGCTTTGTGACCAATTTTGGAGAAATTGTGGTCAATTTTGGAGAAAGTTCTGTGAGGTGCTGAGAATAAGGTATATTCTTTTGTGTTTGGGTGAAATGTTCTGTAAATAGATATGTTTGGTCCATTGGTTTATAATGTGTGTTAGCTCCAGTATTTCTGTTTAGTTTTTGGCTGGATGACCTGTGCATTGGTGACAGTAGAGTATTGAAGTCTCTCACTAGCAATATGTGAGGGTCAATGTGTGACTTAAGCTTTAGTGAACTTTTTAAAATGTGGGTACCCTTGCATTGAGGCATACATGTTAAAAACTGAAATGTCATCTTGGTGGATTTTTCCTTTGATGAGTATTAAATGTCCTTCCCTTTCTTTTTTGGTTAATTTTGGTCTGAAATCTATTTTCTTAGATATTAAAATGGCTACACTAGCTTAGATATTAAAATGGTTACATTTTCTTGGAAAATCTTTTTTCAACCCTTTACTCTGAGGTGATGTTTATCTTTGGTATTAAGGAGTGGTTTTTTTGGTTTTGTTTTGTTTTGTTGTTTTGTATGTAGTACAAGGGTGGATGTAATGAGTATGTTTTCCCCGCTGGCCACCTGGTCCCACTGCCACGCCAGCCCCAAATAACACACTGATACTCTATATTTGATATAATGCTGTTGGCCTGTTACTTGTTTTTTATTGGCTAGCTCTGTCTTAATGATTAACCCATTTCTACTATTCTAAGTATTTCCACGTGGCTCATCTTACCGGAGATCGGTGGCTGGGTGTGCTGTTCTCTTAGGGCTCTCCATGCTGACTCCTCCCAACTACTTCCTCTTTCCTTCTAGTCTCCTAGCCCCGCCTATCTTTCTTTCCTATTGGCGAACAGTGCTTTATTCATTAACCAGTATGAGGAACATATTTACAGAATAACATCTCCCATCAGGTGGATCCTGTTTTTTTATGCATTGCTAGTCTGTGTCTTTTTATTGAACAATTTAATCCATTCATATTGAGAGATATTGATAACCAAGGCCTATTAATTCCTGCTATTTTGGTGGTGGTGGTGGTGGTGGTGGTGTGTGTGTGTGTTTCCCCTTTTGGTTTTTCTGATGTGCGATTATTTCCTGTGTTTTGTGGGTGTAGTTAACCTTGGGCTGGAGGCTTCTACAGGGCTGGACATTGTTTAGATATTGTTTAATTTTTAAACAATAATTTAGATATTGTTTAAATTTGACTTTATCATAGACTATATTGTTTTATCTAGGGATTGAAAGTTTTGCTGGATATAGTAGTCTGGGCTGGCTTAGGTGGTCTCTAAGAGTTTGTAGGACATAAATCCAGGACCTTCTGACTTAGATTCTCCATTGAGAATTTGGGTGTGATTCTAAAAAGTCTGCCTTTATGTGGTCTTTTTCTCTTGCAGCTCTTACTATTCTTTGTTCTGTGTTGTGGAATATTTGTTTAACTAGGCAAAGATGTTACATTTTTTTTTATGTTGCATTTGTTAACTAGCTAAAGATGTGTTGCATTTGTGCTAATTAAATAAAATTAACCTGGGTTCAGAGAGACAGGATTAGCAACTAGTTGACAGGAAGTATCAAGGAGGGAGAAGCATAGTCTGGATTTTGTTACTTGTGGTGGTGTGGAAGGAGAGTGGCTTCCAGGACACCAGCAAAGAGAGAGCTTAGTCAGTTGCTACTCTAACTCTCTGAGCTCACAGGTTTTCACCCTAGCCTTTGAATCTTAGTTTTATAAGAATAATAGAGATTTAGTTATAGATACCTTTAGTAGCAGCAATAAAGCCATTGTCTGGGGGAACAGAATTTCCTCCATGCTATGGCCTTAATAGCCCAGCTGCTAGTAGTTTAAAGGGCAGCCACTGTGATGAAGGGAAAAATCTGTATTAGTGTTTTGATTATTTGGTGGCAAGAGGAATTTCTTTTCTGGTCCAATCTACCTGGTGTTCTGTATGCATCTTATAGTCATCTCCTTCTTTAGGTTAGGAATTTTTAAATGATTTTTTATTTTTATAAGGATTTGTGTTTTGCCTGCATGTATGTCTGTGTGGTGGTATCTCTGGTGTTATATTATTTATGATTTGTTAAAGCTTGCCTGAAAATTCAGAAAGCAAAACAAGTCTCAAGCTATAGAGATTAGGCAGTGGTGGTACATACCTTTAATCCCAGGACTCAAGACAAAGGCAGATGGATCTCTGAGTCCAAGACAAGACCACTCTGGTCTTCCAGAGAGTGAATCAGAGACCACACCTTTAATCCCATGATTTGAGAGGTACAATAGGTAGAAGGATTCAGTCTGAGAATTAGTTGCTAGCCACATGAGGAGAGCATAGCAGTCTGAGTGAATCTGAGGAGCAGTGAGGTCAGAAGCAGTCTGAGACTTGCCCCTTGGTCTGAACTGAGGTAGAGTTAAGAGCTAGTGGCTGGCTGCTTTGCTTTTCTGATCTTCAGCTTGAAACTTGAACCCCAATGTCTGTTTCTCAGTCTTTTATTTATCATGTTACAAGTATCAGATCCTTTGGAACTGATACCATACATAGTCATAAGCTATCATGTGAGTTCAGGGATTTGAACCCAGGTCCTTTGGAAGAGCAACCAATACTCTCAACTGCTGAGCCATCTCTTCAGCCCCAAATTTTTCTTCTATGGTTTTGTTGAAAATATTTCTGGGCCTTTGGGCTGGGATTCTTCTTCCTATTATTCTTAGGTTTGGTTTTTTCATAGTCCCAGGTTTCGTGGATGTTTTGTATCAGGAATTTAGCATTTTCTTTGATTGGTGTATTCATTTCTTCTATTGTATCTTCAACTCCCAAGATCCTCTCTCCCACCTCTTGTATTCTGTTGGTGAAACTTGCCTCAGTAGTTCATGCTTGCTTACCTAGATTTTTCATTTCCAGAATTCCCTCAATTTTTATTTTATTTATGGCTTTTATTTCCATTTCCAGGTCTTTAACAGTTTTGTTTCTTTCAACTGTTTGGTTTTTTTCCTTTGCTTTATTTAAGCAATTTATTCATTGCTTAATTCATTATCCAATATTTTAGTCTTATCCTTATTCCTTTAAGTCATTTTCTTATTTCCTCTCTAATCTCTCTAAGGACCTATGTCATTTTCATAAATTTGGTTTTAAGGTATTTCTTTTGTGCTTCAGATATGCTGGAATATTCAGATCTTGCAGTAGGAGGATAGATGGACTCTGGTGGTGACATAATCCTTGGCTGTTGTGTTCTTACTCTGGTGTCTAGGCATCTGGTTTGGAGAGATTATAGGTCTAGGTGCTGATTTCTGAGTTTGTCTTTGTTAGGTCAGTTTTTTTTTTTTTTTTTTTTTTTTTTCCTTGATTTGTTTCTTCTTAGGTCTTTTGGCCAGTATGGCCTGTGGTTAATGCCTGCATGCCAGAAGAGGTCACTAGATCTCATTATAGATGGCTGTTATCAAAAGAGGACTCCCTAAGCATAGTGGTACATGCCTGTAACTAACCTCTCTCAAGACCATCCTCAAGGGAGAATGATCCAAAGTTCAAAGCCACCCTCAGTCACATACTAAACCAAGAAGGAGAGATAACATCAAAAACACATTGGATTTCCTGGAGTTACAGTCATTAGCTGTTGATGTGGATGTTTTGCAAGAGCAGCAAATGTTAGCCATTAAGCAGTATCTCCAGTCTCAGAAAGTTTTATTTTTTAATCCAAAGCTGTTCCATCTATTATCTTCAGTACTATCAATTTTTGTTTTGCTTTATTTCTTTGAAATAGTCTCTTGTAGACTAGGGCTGGCTTCAAACTCAGGTAGTATTTGAGCCTTTTGTATAGCCATCAATCTGAACTACAAAGATTTGAATGGCAATGTATTCCAAGACCCTGTTTTGACTCACACAGTTACAGATAATTTGGGAGATGGGTTGAATGGAAAAACCAATCTTTAATCCTCATGTATATGTATGTATGGTGTGCATGTGTGCTAGCCAGCTAGCTTTATGTCAACTTGACACAACCTAAAGGTCATTTTGGAAGAGGGAACCTCAGTTGAGAAATGCCTCTGCCTGATTGTTCTGTGGTGTGTCTTCTTGATTGGTGAGTGATATGGGAGGGCCCACTGATGGGGAATGACCTTTTGTATACATGTTTATCTTCTTGGTTGATGAATAAAACAATTTGGCCAGTAGCCAGGCAAGACGGACAGGTGGGGCTATCAGGCCAGGAGAAGGCTGGGGAGAAGAAGCCATGAAGAGATGCCATGCTGCAGGAGTAACATGCCAGATCACGGGTAAGCCACAGCCTTGTGGCAACACGCAGATTAATAGAAATGGGTTAGTAATTAAGACAGAGCTAGCCAATAAGAAGCCTGACCCATTGACCAAACTTTTTATACTTAATATATGTCTTGGTATGCTTATTTGGGGCTAAATGGCTTTGGGACCAGTCGGGACAGAAACCTCCATCTACAGTCCACTGAGAGGGTCCATCCTTCAGCTTGGGGTCCTATGTGCTATAAGAAATCAGACTGCAAAAGCCATGAAGAATGAGCCAGGAAGTCACAATTCTACTCTTTCCATCAGTTTCTATCTCCATGTTGCTGTTCTGTGCTGGTCTACAGAATGAGTTCCAGGACTGGCTTCATAGCTACTAAAAAACAAACAAACAAACAAACAAGCGAAAAGCACCAAAACAAAACAAAACAAAACAAAAAAACCAACCCCAAATCAAACAAGTAGAAAAAGGGAAACCACCAGGAAATGAAAAGCCAATTTGTGTAAGATTTACCATCAGTAATATTAGGGGCCAGCAGATAGAGAATAATTTCTGCAGATCCTGTAAATTCTATATTTGAATGCAGCATTCTTGTACAAATTCAAGTGAAGTAAAACAAAGGAGGAAAAAAATCAACATGGACTATTTCTGAAAAGATTATCTGAGGTTAAATGTTTAAAAGACAGTGAACAAATGAGAAAACCATATGATTCAATAATGTTTTAGGTGGTAAAATGGCACTTATTTGTAATCCCAGCACTAAGGAAGAGGAAGAAGAATCTTAACCTTGAGCCAGCCTGGACTATATAGTCAAACTCTGTCTCCAAAACCAAACAAAATCTTAAGAAATTCACTAATTCCGATTACTGTGTAATAAGGCCACATTGCATCAGAAGGCTGGAAGGCTCTGATACATATACATATGTGTGCATATTCATACAGACACACATATACTTACATACATACGGCATATACGGAGATTGTGTGCCATAAACAGAAGGGCTAGACTGGGTAAATCTGGAGAAATGCTAAGTATATACTTTTGTGTACATAATTACAAACTCAAGGGAAAAGAAAATCCACATACAATGAAAATTTAAGCATGGCAAGATTTTGCAGAAGTAATGGAATTTAAAAGAAATGGACCATTTGTCACTTGCCCTTGCTACTGAAAGTAGCACAGGTCTGCTGTGGAATATTACTTTAAAGTGTGTTACATTTCTTCCTACTGCTTTTGTTTACAATGCAAACACATGTTCCATTTGTTTGGTGAGGACAACTAGCTGACAGGAAGTGGTAGAGAGGAACCAGGTCTAGTGCGTGCACTTTCCTGGAAGCCCAGCAGACGGTCTCCTGAGTTTTTGGGAGACTCGAGCAAGGAGAGGTTAGCTACTTACTATTCAATCTCTGTGAGTGAGTGGAATTTTACCTCAACCCTTGAATCCTCAGTTCTACAGAGGAGCAGAGATGTAGATAAAGTTTGCCTTAGTGGCTGAGAGCTGGTGTGTGAAGGTACAGAAATTCCCGCTGGATGTGGTCCTTGCATTGGAACATTGTCAGCAGTGGAGTTGCAGTTGCTGATTAAGACAGCAGTTGCTTAAGGGTGAAATTGGGTGAATTCAATGAATTGGGTGAAAAACAACACAGGCCTTGTGATAATAAATTTATAGAGCTGTAAATACATATGATCTGGACATAGTAAGAATTCTTGCTCTAATAGATAACAGGTTCAGTTTGCACAACTCCAAACACACTACAAACCACAGAATTATGTACTTCAAGTAGGTGAATTTCATGTCATTCCAATATTGTTTTTCCTTCAGTTTTAAAAAGCAATGCAAATAAAATCTGAGAGACAGAAAAGGAGAAAGTAGTGAGAAAATGAGGATACCCTGTTTACATGCCCAGGAGTTCAGAGATAACAACAACAAAAACTGGTATCATAGATATAAAGGGTTAAATGTGAAGAGTACTGGCCTGGAGATAGAGTTTATGACTGCATGCTGGCATAGCAGGCTCAAGACCCTGGTTTTGATCCGGAGATCCCCCACCCCAGAAAGAATAAGGAAAAAAAAAGGAACCAATAAAAATACTTTAAAAAATACCCAGTAAACATTTTAAGAATGGGAGTGGAAAATGTTATAATGAGCTCAATTTTTGTTTTTTTTTTTTCATGCTACAGTTAAAGCATAATATCACAAGTTGGTAAAAATCAGCAGCATAAAAAGAAAAAATGAGCCAGGTGTGTTGATACATGTCTTTAACCCCAACACCTGGGAGGGAGAGGCAGTTAAAGCTCTGAGTTCGAGGCCAGCCTGGTCTACAGAGCTGGGGCTACACAAAAATCCCATTAAAAAAAAAAAAAGGACAAGAAAGAAAACAAACAAAAAACCCCAACAACAACAACAACAACAACAACAACAACAACAACAAGCCACAAACTAAAGAGAAGTAAAGCTGCCATATTTGGTGGCACACATATTTAACTCCAGCACAGGAGGCAGAGGCAAAATTAACTATAGGGAGACATTGGTAAATAATTTACAAAGCTTTGGATGTAGCCTTGTAGGCAATGAAAGTGGGAGTAAGAAGAAGGCTGAGGCAGTTCCTTACTACCTTTCAGACTGCTTCTCTTTCCTCACATGGGTCTGTAGTTCTTTAGTGAATAAAGTAAAAACCAACAAATCAGATAATAAAGATACAATTAGGAAATAAAATATTCAAAATGCTATCTTGTATGCAGATATATTTTACATGTTTTCAATCCCCAGTTGAGTTCTTGGAAAATACAAGCAAAATAACAAGTCAGGGGGACACATTTGCAAAAACGTGTTTCTATAAATCCTTTAATACTGCCACCTTGTGGTGGGCAAAATAACTATGGAAGAAAACTACACAAAACACTTGGATGAACCAAAATTTAAAAACTGCTTTCTGCTGTGTAGTGATGCATGCCTATAATCCCAGCAGCAGGAAGGCAGAAGAAGGAGGATGGTTTCAAGTTAGAGGCCAGTTTGGTGTACATAATGAATTCTAGGCCAACATAGAGACCCTATCTCCAAAAGTCAAAACCAAATAAAAGATTGAGTATAATCCCCGTCCTTCACAATTCCTGTTTCTCTTTAAACATCTATGTAAAATTGACCTATGTATTAAATGTGTTTAAAGAGCTGTTTAACCATTCACTTTAAATACCATTTCTGTTCACCCCCCTTCCAGTATGAAGTCTAAGGCAAGTGAGCTATGCTTGAGCTACCCTTCAGTCCCCCAAAGCAGCATCTTAAAAACGGAAGTCATGTTGTAATTGCAGCGTATGATGGGGCACTGCCAAAAGATTGAGATCAGCCTAGTGAAGCCTTGTCTCAAAAAACAGCAAAAAAGTAATGATGCAATTAACTCCTCACTATGAATTCACTAGTTCTATGAATTAGAAAAGGAAATAATTGTTAAAACACAACCATCAAAATGAATTCATCCATTTTCCCTCAGGGTTCCTATAGACACCCCACAGTCATTTACTTCTACTTTCCTACCACATGGCAACCACTCACTGCTCAGTGTTTTTAAGTTTTGCCTGTTGCAGCTTATCTTACTACAGTGTGATGGCATCTAAGTAGCACAGTGTGATGTCTTTGGACCTGGCTTCCTCCACCCAGCTAACCTTTCTTGAAATGTACTGTTGTATCTCTTTCTTCTTACAGGAGAGTGCTAGTTGATTATATTGTCTCACCAACTTAATAAACTGTTTTCAGTTGGACCAACTGCAAACAGCAAGGATTCAAACAGGTTTTTTTTTTTTTTTTTTTTTTGGTTGTTTTTAAACACGGTAGTTTTCAACCCTCTTGAACACATATCTTGGAGTGGGAGGGACTGCTTGGTTTCAAGGTAAAGTGCATATGTAATTTCCTAAGAAACTGCAATACTATTTTCATTCAAGGTGAATGTAGTATTCCATCAGGCATGTGTGAACCCCAGTAGGCATCCTTAGTAGCAGCCAGACATTTTAATGGCAGGAGTATCTAACAATTTTTGCACTTATTTCTTGTTATTAAAGATGTTGAGCATCATCTACAATACATGAAACACGTATTTTCTGCTCACATCTTTCCTAAGGTTATCTGTTCGAAGTGTTGGTCATTTGAATTGGTTTTCTAGTTGCATTTGTATATTGAGATTTCACCAATTTCTGGGCATCAACATTTAAAATTTTTCTGCCTTAATTTGGAATGTGAAGTTAGAAGTTAGTCCTTGCACAAAGTCTGTAAATATTTTTACCACTTCTGTAGGACACCCAGCAGAAATGGTTGCAAGTGCTCTGAAATTAAGAAAGCACGGCCTGAAAGCACAGGAGGTGATACCCCAGGGCCACTGGGTTCCAGTGATGACAAAAAAAATGGACAGCCAGAGCTCCCAAGTGGCATTCAAACAGTCCTGTCATGTCACTTTAGAGCCAGGATAAAGCTTAACAGTGAGCCAGCTTATGAAGGAAAAAGTGTTAATGATACCTAAATAGGACAGACTGGATTCGGAGCTTTGAGATAAAACTTGCTGACAACTTCATACCGCCTTACTTGGGTCCACAGTCAGGATGGACCCAAGCTCTAAAAGCTTCCTCTCCAGTTTTTGTCTCCATTCTTGTCTCAGCAACACCCTACAACTCAGATGACAAATTTATTTAAAGGACCAAATTGCTAACCTTCACTTGAGGCTCCCAAGTATCATTTATTGCTCAGCCTAGGTCTGTCCCACTGTTCCTGCTGTCAGCTTTTAGGCTCACTTGACTTCATCTAAATCCTAACTCCTCTACTTCATGTCTGGGCTAATTAAATACCCTTTCCTCTCCATATATTAGTTCATTAAAAAGTATATGTAGGGCTGTGGGTGTGGCTAAGTGGTAGAGCACTTGTTAGCAGATTGAAGGCCCTGAGTTTGTTTTGCAGCCATAATGAGGCAAATAATGAAGACCCCCCCTCAAAAAAAAAATTGAAGAATGAAGAATGTTTTATGTTCCTGGCAATAGACTGCACTATTCCCACTATTTATCAGCAATATACTAACCCCTCACCAACTCCCAACATGGTCTCATGTAACTCTGGCTGTCTTGGAACTCACCATGTAGACCAGATTGGTCTTGAACTCAAGAGATCTATTTGACTCTGCCCCCAAAGTTCTGTATTGAAGGCATGCATACTCAAAGAAATTCTGCAAGACTTATTTCCTATTTTTGGTAGGGGGTACTGAATTCAGGGCCTTGTGCATATGCATACACACACACATGTAATATACATGTACATATATAATTTTATGTGAGTGCCCTATCTGCATGCATGCCTCTATGACAAAAGAGGGCATCTGATCCCACTAGAGATGGTTGTGAGTCACCATGTGGTTGCTGGGAATTGAACTCAGGACCTCTAGAAGAGCAACCACTGCTCTTAACTGCTGAGCCACCTCCCCAGCCTTGTACATATTAATTAATGCTCTGTCATTGAAGTACAACTATGTTATGCATTTCCTTTTCTATTTCACAAAAAGTGGGGGGCAGAAGTTGGGTTTGATACTGTACACCTGTAATCCTAGCACTTGGGAGGTGGAGGAAGGTTCTCAACTTAAGACCATTTTGAGTCACAAAGCAAGACCTTATCTAAGACAAAGCTGGAAAGCCACTCAACTGAAACAGAGAAGCAGTGTGTTTAAGTGGCTACAGAGGCAGAGAGGTCAGGGATACTGGTTACTTGTGCATTGCTGTCCAGGCAAACCGGTAATTATTCGGTGATGGGGTCAATCAGCAGGACATCACCAATCAATTTCATACTCTACCAATTACTCACCTTCATGATTTGGGTTTTGTGCAAAATATATAACAATGGAAAATTACTTCAATAAATGATACTTCAAAAACTGAGCTGTGCCATTAGTTTTAGAACACATGAGGTTGCCTGTTTCATAGTACAGAAAGTAGAATTTGTAAAGCACACAAGGAGTTATTTCCATATTCAGTAAATGGCAGACACCCTGGTTGGACACAGAAAAAAGGAAACAAGCAATCACCTGTCAAGGGCTTCCTACAGAAAGTCTCCTAGACTTTAGGGGTAGTGAAGCAAAATTTAAAAATTCCAAGTTGAAAAGACTTTTAAGTAGTCATGTGAGAAGTTGCATCATTATCACACACTTTTATTGAGTGCCATAGAATTCACGGCACATTCATGGTGTTTACAAAGTTTTGCTGTTATGCTGACCTTGCCCTTAAGGAGCTTACAATCTAGCGGGAGAAAGACAAGAAACGCAGGTGTGAAAGCAATGAGTGAACAGACACTATAGACTGAAAAATCACCATCAACATAAAACACATATTGCAAAATGAGTCAATGGGGATGGGAAGGATGGTAGAATATAGCCTTGGCGGTGTTCCTGACTTCCTGAAGGACACCGGCTTAAAATATGCAAGGGACAAGACTGAAGTTAAAAAAAACCCAGGACACAAATGAGATAAGTTCTCCATTTCTCCCTATACCCAGGAGCACAAGAACTATAGGGATGATAATGGACAGGCAGTTTGCAGTATTCTTAGCACCTCTAACCACAGTGGATTTGGATGAGAACAAAGCTATTTAGACAACAATCTTGAACTGGTTCAAAGGAGAATAAGAAAGTTTTTCTGTACTAGCTCTATTACATTTGTAATGCTTCAGGTTAAATGTTTAAGATAGCCAGAGATGCCACTATGTTAAAGAGACCAGTAGGCAAGCTATGGAAACACAGATGTGGCACAACTGTAGGAGTTGCATACGTGATGTATCTGCAATACTGGGAGCTAATAGATTTGTTGAAGACTTTGCCTGTTCATGAAGGCAGTACATTGGCAAATCAAAAGGGAAACAGAGGTAGAAGCTATGTTTTATGTAGAGTTGAATAGAAGTAAAACCCTTAATACTATAGGAGAGGTTATCTAGTACAATGAGTTAAATTATGAAAACTTTCCATTTTTCTTTGGAAAAAAAGACTTTTTAGTCAAGCTGGAAGAGTTAGACAGTATTACTATATTCCCAAACAGTAAAAAGGCAGGTTTGGGATGTAGCTCAGTGGTGTTCCACATGCTCAACACACATACACCCGAGCACACACACAATAAAAATATATTAATGAAGGGCTCAGAGGGATGGAGAGGGGCACTGAGGTAATTATCTGGAAGGCAAGCCAACTACAGACTGATTTCATCATAAAAACATGTAGATTAACTTAGATATTCCTAACAGCTATTTCTAATTAGGAGTAAAAGCAGATTGGAGGAATCTTTGGGTAAAATTAGCAATTATAGTTTTAACCCCAGCAGAGGCAGGCAGATCTCTGTGAGTTCAAGGTCAGCCTGGTCTACAGAGTGAGTTCCAGGACAGGCTCCAAAGCTACAGAGGAACTCTGCTTTGGGGGAAGTAGGGAGTAATTATAGTCCAAGAGTGTATTAGCTACTGCTATTGTTTGTATCTCTTAAGCCTTTAGCCATTCAGAGGAATTAAGGTTGACAACTTAATTCATCAGTGGTATTTATAGTTGGAGTATTGGAACATAAGACTAGACAAAGTCATTAGGGCCTCCATGATCCAATGTTTGTGGTCTAACAAGGTATCAGGCCAAAGAGCATATATATTCATTATATTCATGTAAGTGCTCTACCTCTTGTCATGTGAAACTTTTGATCACCAGAGGATGACCATCATTAGATGCAGCCCTTTGGACCCAAGGTAAAACTTTTCAAAAACTTACCCAGTTTGAGGTATTCAATTATTCAGAGAAAATAAAAACTAGATCAACATAGCTATTAAATCAGAACTCAAATACAGTTAGGAAAAATAAGAATACAGGCTTTAAGAGTTACAGAAAAAAAAATATAAATATATATTCTATTGTGTGGGGGCATTCATGGAGGTCAGAGGTCAACTTTTGAGAGTTTTTTTCCTTCCACCAAGTTGGTTTCAGGCTTTGGTGTTAAGCCATCTCAACAGGCCCCAAATTTCTTTACAAAGATTATAAGTACAAGAACCAACAGTTTGAAAAAGCTAAGTAACTTGGAGTAGGCAGTATACTTTGAGATACAGGGGAGATGAAATCTGTGGAGAAAAGGCAAGAAACCGAGCAGAGAGCATCAGGAGCAACAAGGGACAGTGGCAGGCCACGGTGGGAGGCACTTTTTATATACTCAGCTCGTCTCAGAGCACAAGCTATTAAACTAATGTCAGAAAAAAGGACAGCATGACAGTCATCCAGAGCAAAATTTGTTATTTAAAGGCTCTGTTATTTTTAGAACTATTCAGGTTTAATGGAATTGCTAGAAAAACCTGTTAATTCTATTTTCCCCATGACTAATGTATTAAAAAAAAAAAGTCCAGGAGACAACTACTTCTGGTCACAGTGCTAGGTTTTACAGCATTCTTTATTGAAGAATTAATGTGCATTACACAGGAAAATGTAGTGGCATATGCCTGTAAGCTCAGCTTCTGTGGAGGCTTAGGCATAAAGATAGTATGAGCAGAAAAAGAGACAGAGGTCTGTCTTAGCAACATAGTGAGAACTCTTTTTTTTTTAAAGTTTTTCTATGGCCACCACTGTGCACTGTGGTTTAGACCTATGTAGCAACATTTATCTGTGTATTTTAAATAAAGAACACACACACACACACACACCCCTCTCTTTCTCATACATACATTTGCAGTGCTAGGATAATATCCAAGAATCATCACATGCCAGCCAAGAGTCATAAAACTCAACAGTACTCCCAACTCTAAAAACATGTTCTAGTAATGTGTTATTTGAGAAGCTTAAGGTGTTCAGTTTTTTCAGGCATGGTTTTTTTAGTAAAGCATTTGAGTAAGACTGAATAGTCATCTGAGTTTTCTAATATTAAATTATTGGGTAACATTTAATATATCTTGCCAAGAAGTAACCTAGTAAAAATAGTGCAAGAGTACTCAGATATCTAGGTTTCTAACACAGCAAGAACTTAAAAATAAAATTTACACATTAAAAAGGTTTGACTAAAGCTAAGTTTTATTTGCATCAGCTTCTTTTTTATTGGCTTACAAATTTAAACAGTTAATTGAAAACACTGCATGATAGTGGAAGTAAAGAATCTAGGCCTTAACCTGGTCCTTGTGATTTTGGACAACTCCTTTACCTAACTCTAGATGGTTAGGACACATTATTTTACTCTATAATTTAGGAACTCCTACAAATTCCAACACCACTACATGCAAACTGCATGTATATGTACTTTTGGGGATAAGCTGAACTAAAGTTTTTGGTGATAACCTTAATGAATGAAGACTATAGCTTGTACTGTGTGGGAGTAATCACTTCTAAATTATTCCAACTCTGATACTTTGTAGTCTTTTTTTTTTTTTTTTTTTTTGACATGTGGAATGTACAAAGGCCTCCAACACTACCTGATATATATATACTTTGTACAATATCTTCCAGCTATTAGAGGGTAGGATCTGTCAATCTAATGGCAATTCCTCTTGGAACGGACCAGAATGCATCAAATGTGAAAGGATTTTGAAACTGTAATAAAGATAGTTTGGTTTAACTGGGGTTTAGTCAAAGGGAACTTACCCTGGGGAATGAGGGACCTGACCTTATCAAGCCAGCCCTTTAAGAGGGCACGGGCCTCCCCTGAGATCCGAAAGTCTCCTGGTAGTCTGGAAGCAGCCAGGAGCTCTACTGCTATAAGGAAAGGGTGTGTTACATGAGCGTACAGAACAAGAGTCCTGAACAGAGAGACCTAGCCAAATGAATGCTGACCCACACAAACTGTGAAACAACAAACATATGTCATGATCTGGGGCAACAAGCTTGAGGTAAGTAGTTATACCTTAAAAGACACAACTTCATTTATTTCTAGTGCTTTTGTTGAAGCTGAAACAGAGAATCAGAAAAAGAGTGTACTTTAAGTTATACTGATGATACAACAAATCCAATCATGTCAGACTTTTAAAGAATCAAAAAGTACCTTCACTCTATGAAGTTAAAGTAAACCTAACTAATCTCTTACAGGTACAATTCAATGATTTGTGTAGATAGCTTCAAATATAGAAATGCTCTAGGTTTGACCTAGCGCAATACGAAAAATATCAGCTCCACTAGATCACACAATTACTAACGCCTTTCAAAAATTCTAAAATAATACATAAAAGTAAAATTGAGGCAGGGTTTCTCTGTGTAGCTAGTACCGGAGTTCATCCTTTATACCAGGCTGGCCTCCTGAGCTCCTCCCCCTGCCTCTGCTGGGATTAACAGCACGCACCACCATGTCTGGCTATGATAAACAGTACTTTTAAAGTGTATTTTATATGTTAGACTAGGGTTACTGACACACCTTAGCGCAAAATTTTTATTTTTGTAGCACTTGAGAAGGACTTGGTTTGGTGTCATAAATGGCAGTTTAAGAACATGAAAAAATAATTAACATTTAGCTTATTAGACTTATTACTCTATTTCCCTCTTATCAGATATAATGGTTTTTGCTAAAACTAAATCAATTTCCTAGATCACTGGAGAATTTTTAAAAAGTTGTGTTTACACGGGACAAATTTCAGACATAAAAAAGCACACCACAGAATTCTAGAAAAATCAATGTCCCAAAGCGATCATAATTAGAAACAAGTATTTAGACCTTCAGGTAGCCCTTAGAAGCGAAAATGTTGTTTCCACACACTTTGTGTTAATTCCTAAAGCAGGGTTTCGTAACAATATAGCCTGGCTTTGAACTTGGTGATTCTCTTGAGCTTTCTGAGAGCTGGGATTGCAGGCCTATGACATTATGCTCAGGTACCTACCAGGGTATAATATATAATATATATATTATACCTGACCTATTATAAGCTCACTGATTACTTTAAAAAAAAAAAAAAACAAAAAAACAAACAGTAATTATATATGGTAGTATATGCTCACCTACCCAGAATTCACGCTTTTTGCAAAAAACAGACCTTGTATGCAATCTATCATTTGGAGTCTCATGTTGGCTATGTCAATATTTAAAATACCACTCAAGCTGTCTCTTAATCCTGTTACTTGGGAAACTGAAGGCAGGTCAAAATCTTGTCAACCTCCCTGTCAACAGGAAGAAAGTACAATTGGGGATGATGCCAACTGAACATTCTGTGGATTGAAATACTAACATGCTCAGAATGAAATTACAGTTTATGACATGTCTCATGTTGGCTCTAGGAAAAAGGCTTAATACAGACAAAAAGATAACAGAAGCCACTGAGGTATAACTTAATATTAGATAGAAAAAGAAATCCACACACCACACACACCCCATGTAAAACATTGCTTTAAGTTTTAATGTTTATTTCCCCAAGACAGCCTAGCCTGTAGTCTACTTGGATAAATTTTACAAGCTAGTTTTATGCTGCTTCTAGTTTTAAACTTTAACCATGTTTTTGATGACAAGGAATGCTGCAAAAATACTCTAGTTCAACAAAGAGTTATGATCACAAAATAATTTTTATCCATTCTACAGTGTTTCTGAATTACCAGTTGATTTTTAAACACAAAGTAGATATAGATGCTAATGGTGGCTAACCTGGTATGTTTCTTATAGCAAACTGTTGTTCATGCAACACTTGTGCTCAAAGGGGAAGGCACAGGATTTCCTACAATGAGCCACCTTATAAAGAGTTCTTTTTGTACAAATTAATTTATGACATATTTAATTTAGTGTGCATAACCTCAAAACTGAGGTATTATTCCAATTTATAAAAACCACTTGCATAACTTTTATGCAAGTTTTAAAAATACAAAGTTTTCTCCCTAAAGTGGCTCAAAATAGATTGTTCATGGCTGCCTACATCTAAGATAAAAAGATTCTAAAACAATTAAACAGATTAGGCATATTATTAAAGGTGTTCAAACCATTACTTGATTTGTACATCTACTCAAACCTCTTCATCGGTCTTTATTCAGCAGTACATATGCACCAAATTCCATTTTAGAAGTTTCCATATCATTTTCATAGAAAACAAAGTTTGAAAACAAGTTAACATTTAAACACAGCACGGTATTCTATCACAACTGAAACTTTTCTTCTTTACAGGACTCAACAAAATCTAAAAATGAACTATGCTGTAATTTACCTCATGCAAAGATCTTTATGTTATCTCTGAAAATGAAAAGAATGGCTTTTAAAGCACATTTTATACTATTATGGCAACTTGTGTACTGCAACACAGTCTATTGTGAGGGAAATTTATGATTTTTTTTCATGCAAAAAATCTACACAAATTAGTTTTGATGATATGGAAAGCTTTTCATAGCATCAAACACTCATCTGGTGCAAATGCACAGGGAAACCTTCCTGAAGTTTTCTGACTTGAGAAGCAACTAAAAAAGCAGTACGTACTAGGTAAAGTAAATAAAAACTAAATTAAAAAAGGGGCAGGGGAAGGTAGAGGGAGAATAGAAAACACAGGCTGCAGAGTAAACCAATGTCTGCTGCTAAACCGGTCTTTGTTTTCATGTCCAGTGTACATTAACACTTGTGATCTCACTTTGATGATCTACTAGGTTTGTTAACAGCCGCCTGAAGGCGAATCAAGCTTGCATGCGTCCACATACAGCACTACAACCACACTCTCGTACACAGTCACTCCAGGACTAGGAGTCTGCTTCATGCGTGAAGAGCCCTAGATTTGAAAGATGAACCTGGCTCTCTACCACGGAGCCAGACATTCATTCAACACTGTCCATTCACACACTGCTTCACAGCAAGGCCTGGGCTCATCGTCCTTGACTTATATGGGCATCACTTTTATGCTTATAAGGCTTGATGATGACAGCACTTCACTTCCCCTCAATTGATAGAGTAAGTCAATGCTCCTGCTCAGGTGCTGAAGACCTGTGACCTGTAGCCCTTTTACTCTCAACCTAAATAAGCATTCATGTCAAGTTCTCCTTACATTGCCACTCACTCTCACTCGCACCCACTCGCCACCTTGACCTCATTTGGGCATTTCCTGTGATTCCAAATGAAATCTTCACATTTTCTCTCCCGATTTAATGCAGCAGCAGATCCCATGAGCCAAGCTTGATGGATCAAACCTTTTTATATATATGTGTAAATATATATATGTCTCAGTGCTGCATTGTACCTAACTTCCACAATATCTTTCTAAAACTGGAACCCCTCTGTTGGTACATTGGCAGATGAATTGAAACCAAATGTTCCACCTTGAACTGCCTCTGGAACAAGGCTAGGATCTTCATCAATCTGAAGGAAAAGAGGGGGGGGGAGGGGAAACATTGTGATGATTAGCTTTAAGGTATACAGAAATTTAATTACAGTAGTATTTCTTTTATCCTCTAGAAATGTACACCACATCTAAGTGATGAGTGACTGCCAGCAATGTACTACCATTCTTTAGAAAGCTGAAATTTTTTTTTTTTTTTTTTTTTTTTGGTTTTTTGAGACAGGGTTTTTCTGTATTACTTTGGAGCCTGTCCTGGTACTTGCTCAGCAGACCACAGAGATCCACCTGTCTCTGCCTCCCAAGTGCTGAGATTAAAAAAAGGCATGCACCACCAATGACGGACAATAGAAAGCTGAAATATTTTGCACAAACAAGAATGGCCTCAGACCCCAAACCAAGAGGGTAAACAGTGGGACTTAATGTAATTTTTTTCATACTTAGGAAAGCAATGATGCTGGCTCACTTACATTAAACAATTAAGAAGAAAAGGTTTCAGGCATGGTGGCACAATCTGTGACTTTAGAGCTTGGGAAGGGAAGGCAGAAGGACTATAGTGCACTTTTTGCTTCTTCTATATATACAATGAGTTCTGGGTCAGTCAGAAACCACACGAAAGAAAAACTCTGTGTCTCAAAAACCAAAACCAAAACCCTCAATCAAACAAACATTAGCAGAAAGTAAATGTTCTAATTATACTTTTGGAATGTATAAGTTGTGTTATTCCTAACTACAAATTGGGACCTCCAAACTTTCAATTTTAAGACACAGTTAGCTGGATGGTGGTGGTCCACGCCTTTAATCCCAGCACTTGGAAGGACCAGGTAGGTGGATCTCTGAGAGTCTGAGGCCAGCCTGGTCTACACAAAGGGACCCTGCCTGGAGGGGGGAGAGGGAGATCATGATTAAAGTTATCTATCTGTAAGGATATATTCCTTATGGAGTATGCTTTTTTCTGGATTTTATTTCTGATGTATTTTGAGTATTTAAGTAGGATTTAGTGTAGACATTTCTTTTACTATCCTTCCTTCCTTTCTTTCTTTCTCTTTTGTTTTTGTTTTTCTGAGACAGGGTTTCTCTGTGTATCTCTGGCTGCCCTGGAACTTGCTCTGTAGACCAGGCTGGCCTAGAACTCACAGAGATAAGCCTGGCTCTGCTTCCCCAGTGCTGGGATTAAAAGCACCAGCCATCACCACCTGGCAAGTTAATGTGCCGCACCACGTGGTTCCACTGAAGCTCCAGCCCAGAACCTTCTTTAAGCAGATGTGATAACCGCTACACTATGGAACCGCATCATTTTCTATTTGTTTAGGTTATCATGTGGGTACTAGAAATCAAACCTGGGTTAACTATAAAAGCAACAAGGGCTCTAAACTGCTGAGTGAACTCTCCCACCTGTTTTTCTATATTGGCATTAATTATTTATTTGTTTATTGTGTGTGTGTGTGGGGGGCATTTTCCAATGGAGTCAGAGGGCAACTGGGAGAGTTAGTGCTCTCCTTTTATCACACAGGCTGATTCTGAAACTGAGTTCAGATTGTCAGGCTTCCCCTATGAACCAACCACTCATTAGTCCTAGTGAGGACATCTCAAAATGGCCTCTGAATTTCTTTTTTCTAATACTTGACTCTTTTTGGTAATGTGGAAATGTGGTATGAAACTTAGTTCTTAAAATAAAAATCAAATACTATAGCTGGGTTGCACACTCCTTTAATCCCAGCACTTCAGAGGCTGAGGCAGGAGGATCTCTGTGAATTGGAGGCCAGCCTTGTCTATAGAGAAACCCTATCTCAAAAACGAACAAACAAACAAACAAACAAAAAAAGCATGAGAACTAGAAAGAAATTAGCTTATCCAGTGTAACAAAATTTGTCTTTTTGCTATTGATATAAACACTGAAATTTGTTTTTCAGAGAAAGGAAGACTACTGTTCCATCTATGTTAAGCCTATTGTAAAAAAGTATACACACAAATATATCCTAGTTTACTACATTCTTTCATCCAGATTTGCTTAGCATAGAAAACTAGAAACATATTAAGTATAAGTACATCATCTGAAGAGAAGAACTGGTCAATGATCTCATAGGCCAATTTGTAGATGTCTTCATTTTCATGATTCTGAAGTTGTTCAATTTTCTCCAATCCTGCAACAAAATTTATAAAGTGAACAATGGCAATTAATGTGCCAGAAATAACAATAACCTTGAAACACACAATGCAATCTTCATACTGTAAAATTGCTGGGTCTACTGCACTGGTAAATTCTGAGATTTCACATACAAAGACAGGATACATTTACCTTAAAGAGACTAACAATTGAGTAACTGTTAAGTTTTGAGACTTCATATACAAAGACAGGCTATATTTACCTTAAAAAGACTAACAATCTAAGCAACAGTATGCAAAGGTGTAAATTAATGTGATATCTATTAGATTATAGACACAACATTCACAAAAATAGTGTAAAATTATTTTTAATTATTAAACATAGATAAGCACATCTTCCCATTTCTAGCATCTACCCAGTTTTTTCTGAGTTAATATATGAGAAAAAAACTGAAGATCCTGGCAATAAATATAGTGATTCTGTGACACTCAACTAAAAACAATCAAGTCAACCACAGTATCTCAGGGAAGGAGCACTAACTGAACCTTAGTAGGTTTACTAAAATCATAGGCAGGACATTAAAAAGTGCATATACTAAACTTACTGGTCTACTTTATAGAAGTGATGATTTTAAGAGTGCTGAAATGAAGAGAAGTTATTTTCCCCCATGAAGTATTCCTCTACTTATTCCTGTAGAGCAAGTTCTTTTGGGAGCTTTTCACATCTCACTCTCCTATTGCTGTTTCTTCCATTAAAAACTTTAGTTACTACATACAGACCAAAATTCAAATGCCTGCATAATTCCACAAGGACATTTGAAAGAATTCTAAAACTCAAACTATCTGAAACACAATCATTACTTGTCTCTTTCAGTAATAAACAATATCTTGGGATCTAAGAAAGCTTGGGTCGGTCCCTTCCCCTCAATCTACGTCAAAAACTTCACAAAATCATTCTGGAGTCCTACTGTCCTTCCTTTGTCAACATTATAATTTTATTGCCTTCACTTATTGTAGCCTGTCCACTATGTACTTTGCTAACTTGTTTCTATGCCTCTTTTCTCCAAAGGCCCCATGTGCCAGACATCCATTTGAACACATCATATCCGTTTAGATAAAGTGTACCAAGGGTCTGTCATTCTTTATGGAAGAATCCACTGAAATTTATAAAACACAGACTCCTTACCACGGTTGTGACAAATAATGCTCAAAAATTCTTAAAATTTTAATACACAAAATGACTCATTAAAATGTTTATATGGTAAATCAAGTAGTAAAATAATTTTCTTAACATGGTTTTACTAATTACTTTTCTATCCTATTCCCTATGTCCTCTTCCCACTTTGATTGCTACTACACTATTTTTTCTTCTATTTATCATGTTAGCAATTCTAATATGCCTATTTCTTATTGCATTAACAAGATAGTATTCAATATGTTTCTATTTTTTCTTCTTCATTATGTTTTACAGGGGTGAGGAGACACAGACTGAGGATTGAACACAGTGCTTCTAGCACTTACAGAGCCAGTGTCCTAATGCCTATTGCACACACAGACTGAGGATTGAACACAGTGCTTCAAGCACTTACAGAGCCAGTGTCCTAATGCCTATTGCACACACAGACTGAGGATTGAACACAGTGCTTCAAGCACTTACAGAGCCAGTGTCCTAATGCCTATTGCATTTGTTTTCCAGTTTCTAGGTTTCTTACTTAACTTCTCTGTGGCTTTGGAGCCTGTCCTGGAACTAGCTCTTGTAGACCAGGCTGGTCTCAAACTCACAGAGATCTACCTGCTTCTGCCTCCTGAGTGCTGGGAACAAAGGCATGCACTACCACCACCTGGCTCCCAGTTAACTTTTATAGGTTCTACTTTTTCATTCATGTTCCAACTTGAGTCAGACATTCATTTTATGCTTATTCAGGTTTACACTCACATTTTCTTCCACAGGCACCTAAATTTTTTGCCTAGATGTTAACTTTAAGAGTTAAAAAGTATTGTGCTGTTCATGTTCTATGTGGCTCTGGTTCAAAGCCAGATTTGGTGACTATTGTCATGCAGAATAAAGTATTTGCTGTTCGAAAAAGCTCTTAACTTCCTAGGCTCTGATCACTGGCTACTTCTTGAGCTTTAACTCAGGGCTGTTACCAACTCTGTGATTCAGCAATACTGAAATATTTATAATTTGTTGAATGCTATTTCTCAACTCAGACTTTGCTCACGTTGTTATCTCTGCCTGGAACACTGTTCATCCCTTTTTACTTTATTAATCCTATTCATTTCTCACAATCCAGTTCAAGTGTCATTTCCTGCTTCTTTCAGAATGGATTACTTATCCCATTTTGTTCTATTAGAGTAATTAGCACACTAAATCAGTTCATGTTTAAGTCTAAACTACATGATTTGAGGGCTGTTTGTTTACCACTGTCTTTCTACTACCTAAGCAGGGTGCCTTCACGATACAGCAACAACTCAGTTACCTACGAATTTACAGACTATACATACAGAATGCAGTACATTTTATTGTTACTTGCTTGTCTACCACAGAAAAACACAGAAATGATTGATGTATTACTCAGAAAATAAAGGCAGTCACAAAAACAACATTAAAATGTATACAACAACTCAAACTTACCACCACATTCTTCTATGAGATTGGCTATGGTTTCTGCTTCATCTTCAGCCATTTTTAATATATTACTTAGTCCATCAAGTACTACTTGCACCACTTGTGCATCTTTTACAGTCAGCAAATTGCAAAAAGGTGGAATAACATTTTGTTGGATAAGATAGGCTACCTGAAAAATAAGGATAGCATGAATTGACAAAAATAAGGATCAACTATTTTATTTATTTCTGGAATAATGTTGACTTCCAAACAGAGTATGAAAATATGAATTCCCCTCTCCCATGTTAATTAGATTCCATTGTTAATCAAATAACCTCTTTTTAATACAGCAAGTTTATTTTCAAGGCAACAGAGAAAGACATGAGGTGTACTAATTTATTACTCTATTCCCTTGGAGCTCAACATTGTTCACTGAAGCTGGAAGATCCTCCTGTCTCCCCCTGCCCATAGCACTGGAATTACAGGTGCAAGCAGCAATACCTGGCTATTACAAGGGTATTGGAGTTCTGAAATCAGGGCCTCATGCTGTGTGTAACAAGTTTCTTTCCCACAGAGTTATCTCTTTAGCACTCATGTTTGCACTTAAATTGAGCTTTCTTTAAAATAATGAATTATCACTTGCCACTTGGCTCCTTATATACCTTTATTGCTTGTTTTATGGATAAGCACGGAGACCTTTAGAGCCAGTGTTGCTTCCCATGTGTGCACAATCTAAGTTCTGCCATTTATATTATCCATTGGGACATGTTAATGTGCTCCTCACATTCTTCACCCTGTTTTCTAGTCCCAGCTATGTGACCGAGTTTAATTTCTCCTTTGCTTTTCTGCTAGTGAATCTGTTTGCAGTTATGCTTTTTATCTTTTTCCTTTCCTTTTTTTTTTTTTTAAAGGAGAATCTCTAAGTAATTTCATTCTGCCATATTAATTTTGAATTTGATTTAGTGGGTAACACTTTGCCATTCATAAAGCTTTAGGGTCAATGCCCAGCAATGTAACCACTAGAAAAACACACCTTTCTTTAAAAACACAAGTAAATAAAAGTTAAGAAGATACTTTTATATTTAAAAAAAAAAAAAATCACAGAACAGAGTTGGGAGGTGTATCTCAGTAGTAGAGGCTTAGCATATGGACTCAATCTTTGGCATGTGTGACATGCATCCACACATAAACACAGATGTCATACATAACCTAAAACCAAAACCAATGCACACAATATAGTATTCTATTATTTTATGTAAAGATTCACTTAAATATAAAGATATAATTATCTATACTGTCATTTTTACAGGTTTTGAAAAATAAAAGTCAACTTACTTGGTCTTTCCTCCCACTAATTGTTAAGTTACTTATGGCCCAAGCAGCTTCTTTCTGTGTGCCAAAATCTCCCTTAAAAACAAAATAAAGCAAAAAGAAAAGAAAAAAATTACAGGGTAAATTTGAAAAGATATTTTCTAAAATGTTTTTCAGTTGCTTATTTTTAAATTTCTTTGGAGGCATATTTATACATATGTAATTTTATTTACCAGTAAGTCTTGAACCATAACCAATCCATGCTGAAGAAATAAAAATTACTTTCTATAAACTCTTTGGGTGGGGAATGACAATATTACTATTCAAAATCGGAGTAAATGAAAGTCAAATGCAATTTCATTAAAAACAAAACAAAAAAACAAACTGAAAATGTTTAAAAAGTCATATGTAGAATCCTGTAATCTCATCTCTGAGATTCTACCAGAAAAATAATTTAATAATGTACATCTTTCTACATATTGCTACCGCACAGTAATGGCCAAAAAGCAGACTCAGTTAACATTTTCAGCAAGCATATAATTTCTACAGTAAATTTTCAAAGTGAAATAATAACCTAAGCCATTAAAAATCAAGACTTGATGCCTAGAAAGAATGTTACATTAAGGAAAAAAAAATATATGTAAGTAATTAAAAAGTCAGAGATAGACATTGGGGTTAAAGCTGAAGATAAGAGAAGCAAAACAGCCGGCCACTAGCTCTTACCTCGACCTCAGACTGAAAGGGTGATCCTGTCCTCATTGCGACTCTAGGAAGCTGCTCCTCAGACTCCCTGATTACTACATGAGACCCTGAGCCCCTATTTTACATTGCTCTCTAGTGCTGGATCAAAGGTGTACATCACCACCGCCCAGCCTCTATGACTGTAGCTAGCTTTCCCTTCTGGTCTTCAGGCAAGCTTTATTAGATCACAAACAAAATATCATCACAAACATTCATAAATAAGGAATCTAAATTAGAATGGAAATAAGACACAAGGAAATCTAAGTATCTGTGAGGCAGATAATGGTGCAAATGAGTACTATCTTGCAGAGCTGAAAAGGAATTATGAAGCAACATTTTCCTATTTACCCAGCTATGCTAAATATAACCTGGGGAAAAACAGGATCTCCAAAGCTAGCCCAGGCTAGCCTTATTCTGTGTCTGCCGTTAGAATACTGGGATGATGCTACCATGACTCACAAGCTATTCTTTACAATACCACTAATTTTAACAGTGAAACTCAGGAACAACATAAATGTCATCAATAACAGATTGACTAAATGTCCAATCAATAGGCGAGATGAGTAGAATAAGAAACAAAAATCTCTCATTAGGTACCACCCTAAAATGACAGGATAGAAAAAGTATCCTAAGCAAATGGTGTTAGGAAGCAAGCAGGTGTTGCCATGTTAATCTGACAAAATAGACTTCAGACTAAAACTAATCAGAAGAGACAAAGAATTGTAATCAAGGAGACAACTAACCAAAGTGACATTACTATCCTAAACATACATGCACCATGAAAGCACACTATTGGAATTAAACAGATTAACACCAAACCCAGTAATACCAGTAAGAAATTTCTAGTATTACAGATTTTTCTCTTACTTTCTCAGATATTAACATCTGGATAAAAAATTAACAGGAGGAACTTCAATATTAAATGTCACTTTACATCAAATGGACCTAACGTATCTACAGAATATTCCACTCAAACACCAATGAATACATTCTACTCAGCAGCCAATGGAAACTTCTCTAAAACAGACCCACAGACTCAAAACAAATCTTAACAAATTCAGAAAAATTGAAATAAATTCTGTATTATTATCCTAAAACAAAATCCACAGTAAACAAATCTCTAGGAAGTGTATAAATGCATGGAAATTAAACAAGTTGCCACTGAATGGAGTAAAGAAGAAATAAATAAAAAATTCCTGGAACTAAATGAAAACACAACAAAACTTCTCCAACACATTAAAAGTAGCTCTAACAGAGAAATCTAAAGTCCTAAGTTTCTACACTGAAAAATCAGAAAGAGCACGCATAAATGCTTAATAGTACAACTCAAGTATTTGGAAAAAGAACATATCAAACCACAATCGAGAAATAACTAGAAACAACTAGAAATAACTTGTTAAAAATTCAAAGAAAGATTTAATGAAACAGAAACAAAGGAAATGATGCAAGGAATCAATGAGCCGAGTAAGATCTGGTTCTAAGAATACAAACAAGATTGACAAACCTTCGCCCAATCAAGAGATGACCCAAATTGGCCCAGGGCAGTGGTGGTGCATACCATTTGGCAAAGGCAGGAAGATCTCTCTAAATTTGAGGCCAGCCTGGTCTACAGAGTAAGTTCCAAAACAGTCAGGGCTGTTACACTGAGAAACCCTGTCTCAAAAAACAACAACAACAAAAACAACAACAACAAAAAAAAAGAGATTACCCAAATTAACAGAATCAGAAATGAACACAGAAAACATTACAACAGACACCAAGGAAATTCAAATATGAGAGAATATGTTAAAAACCTGTACTCCATTAAGCTGGAAAACCTAATAGAAATGGGTAAATTTCTAGACTCAATCAAAACACCAAAACTGAACTAAGAAGTTAACAACTTAAAGAGATTCATAACAAATGTGATTGAAATAGTAATAAAAACCTTCTGATCAAAACAACAAAACCTGAGCCCAAATGGATCCACAGAGAATTATACCAATACTCTTTAAATTATTTTCAAAAAGGAAAAGAAACAGAGGAGCAGCCCCAAGCTCATTCTATGAAGCCAAATACAGGTAAAGACAAAACGAAACAAACAAAAACGTTACAGACCAATTTCCAAAGGACACAGACTCAATATTCCTCAAAAAATTCTAGTAAACCAAACACAGGATCATCTACCATAACTAAATTTGCTTTATTCTGGAAGTAAATGTAGGATGAGTCAACAAACATCATTTATATGACTTATTTAATTAAGTCATATAAATATAAATCACATCATCTTAATATATGAAGAAATACCTCTGATAATACCCAACATGTCTTGACAATAAAAACCACAGAAAGCAGAGCTGGAGGGAACATACTTCAACTTAGAAAGCCTACATAGGACAAACCCACAGAGAATATTACCCTAAATGGAGAATATCTTCAAGCAATGTCATTAAGACATGGAATGAGACAGGCCTGTCCATTATCCTTCTCTTAGCCCCTGCCTTTTCAATATAGCACTCGAAGCACTAGCTGGACCAATAAAGCAAAAGAAGGAAATTAAAGGTATACAAAGAGGAAAAAAAGTCAAATTTCTGTATTTGCAGAAGAGCTGATATTCTATATAAGAGATTCCCAACATTCCACCAAGAAACTTCTAGAAACAATCAAATTTCAGCAAGTGGCAGAATACAAAACCAACTTACAACATCAGTAGCCTTTCTATACCCCACTAACAATCATGCTAAAATAATAAGAGATCATGGATACAATCCCATTGATAATAGCTTCAAAGACAATACAATGTTGTGAAAATTAACCAAGAAACCTTGTCAAAAACAACAAAAACCAAACAAACACAAAACTAACCAAAAGAGGTGAAAGACTACCACACACACAAATCAAATTTCTGGCGGGGGGGGGGGGATTGACAAAGATACTAGAAAATGAAAAAACATTCCATATTCATAGACTAGTAGAATATTGTGAAAATGATCATCCCATCAAAAGCAACTGAAAACAAATGCTGGTGAGGATGCTGGAAAGTGAACCTTCATTCATTGATAGAAATGCAAACTGTTGCAGCCACTCTAGAAATAATCAGTACAGATAACCCTCAAAAAGCTAAAGAGAAATCTACCATAATGCCCAGAAGACTTGTCATCCTACTTGGGACAGATACTTGCTCAGCAATGTTCACTGATACCCTATTCACACTATCAAGGAAATGAAAACAAATGTATTTCAACAGATGAAATGTTGTACATATGCACTATGGAATTCTATTCAGCTGTAAAGTAAAATGAAATTATGAGAAATTATGAATGTTGAAGGTAAATGGATGAAAAAAACTAGAAAATATTATACTGAGTAAGGTAACCCAGACCCAGAAAGGCAAAAGCTTTATGTCCTCTCTTATCAGCAGTTCCTACCTCTAAATCCTCAGACTGAGTATACAACATGGAGTATACCAGGAAATCGTAAGGACTAGGATAGGGGATGAGAGGAGAATAACGGGATACAGTTAATATGAAAGGGGAAATGGGAAAAAATGGGGAGGAGAGACTTCAAAACAGAAGGAGAAAGTTACTGGATCTAACCTGAATGCCTCCTTTCTTGTGGTTTAGCTTCCATAGTACTAGAAAGTACAAGAGAAAAGCAATCAACAGTCCTATCCAGCCATGTGGTACCTATGAACCACAACAATAACCAGCATGGTAAGAGATCCTTCAATGTACAACAACAGTATTCAAATGTTGGTAGTAACCAGCAGCTATCTAATTAGACTTAAGGCCTGTTAACAGGAGGAAATCATGCTGGGTACTAGAAATCTAGCCAACTACCCAGGACTAGTGATCATAGAACTTAACTACTGTCACCTCACTAGACCAGCACAATTCATGCATTTATATATGTAACAATAATAAAGAGATCATCAATCTGTGACTCATGTGAATGTGATTACATTCTAAAACATATTTTTATAGCCACAGGTAAGCATAGCTCTTACCCCTCAAAAAAGCCTCTTCACAGCAAATGGAGACCAACACAGAAAACCACAATTGGTCATAACGTGGAGATGGGGTGTCTAGCTCCAAGAAATATATATAAAACACAAACCCTGTACCTTAGGTTCAAGGAATATCATGTTATTACGGTTAGAAAGACTAAGAGTCTGAGAACCAGAAAGTCTGCTGGGAGGTTATGTATCCTAGAAATGACAGGCAAGTTATACCCATGAAACCTGAACACTGGCAGTTTGAATACACCTAGATAAGACCTATATCACGTTATGTTAATGCAAAAGGTTGACATTTCATGGGGTCCCACCCCCAAAGAACTACAGGCAACAAATGACAGCTGAGACACAGAAAATTAGTCTATCCTAGGGATGACCTTCCTAATTGGTTACCCAATACAAAACATTCAGCTCTGAAATTGTATATACACAAGCAACAAAAAATGGATTTAGCATTCTGTGTTTATGTATTTACATAAAGAGGTTGTCAATTTGTGATAGCATAGGAGGAATGGAAGAGGAGGACATGGAAGGCTGGAGGGAGGAAAGAGGGAAAGTGATGTAATTATATTGTAATTTAAAAAAAAAGAAAAAGAAAAGCTAAAGAACTGTGCACAATACACAAAGAATGGGAAAACTAGAAAGTCATCATTTTGTCACTCTTTAAATAATGCATCTAAGAAATAATCAAAGACTATCTGAAAACAAAATAGTATTTCTTCCAAATCTTAGTGAATATAAGGAATGAAATGGCACACAATAAATAACACAATCACTGGATTTTGGACAAGTGGTTCATCTGTCAAGTGGAGATAAACTCCTGTGTTGGACAATCTGTGAGGAGGAGGCTCGTCTCTCCTTCCTCCAACTAGGTCCCAGAGATAACACTAAGAACCCCAGGCTCATGGGCAGCTCCCTGTTGACCAGCTTACATATTTCATAGTGCAGTGAGTGTCTTATTAAACAGAAAAATATTTGTCACATGATATCATCATTATTTTCTTACCTTATCTAAAAGGTGTATTATCATTGGTACAAGATTGGCATCAATTACTGCCTGAACCTGCTGTTGATTTCCTGCGGTGATGTTGGAGAGGAACCAAACAGCTTCCTGTGAAACAAGATGCTTTCATTATTTCTTTCTAAAAAATAGAACCTATGTCTGAACTATGAAAAAGTATCCACCAACTAGTGTACCAATTATTTTATTACTGAATGAGTTCTATAATAAAAAAATCTTAGAAATTTCAATTCTACATATATATGTAAATATATATATTTGATTAAAAGCTATTTCTTGTTTTCTTTCTTTTTTTTTTAATAAAGAAAAGGTCTCATTGTGTAGCCCTGGATGACCTGGAACTCCTAGAGATACACTTGCTTCTTCTGTCTCCCAAGTGCTGAAATTAAAGGTGTGAGCTACCATGCCTAGCTCACCACACTTAATTTTCTATATAACAATATAGTTTACACATTAACTAATACTTTTCTTTGGATAAGTCACTACTGGCTTCTAATTCAAGTCACATTGAGCTAATTCTTCTAAAGAATTTTTATAGGCAATGTTGTCTGAAAACAGTATGGCTTAAAAGAAGTTTGGCTGAACAAATACAAGGAAGATGTCATAAACTATACATCCTAAAACTATTGCAAATGAGATCCAGTACCCTTTTCTCAAATAAGATATTTTATCCTATTCTCTCTAGTCTACCTTAACAATCCTATCCCAGCAGATAAATCTCAATTAACCATGACAATGAAGACCATCAAAAATGCAAGTGGGTCCTTTTAGTGTCCTCATTTATAGTAGTCATTCATTGTACCAGTTCTCTCAAGAGCTACACATGGAACTAGTTGTTGGTTTGCAAGATTGGTCTATTTTAATGACCTTTGAATGCTTCTCTTAACACCACAAAGATGCTATGCTATTGCTAGGAAGATAGTGATCACAGTGTATCACAAGTTTCAAAGATAATAAATGCATTACTAGGGGGCTGGAGAGATGGCTCAGAGGTTAAGAGCACTGACTGCTCCTGGAGAGGTCCTGAGTTCAATTCCCAGCAACCACATGGTGACTCACACCATCTGTAATGAAATCTGGTGCTCTCTTCTGGCCTGTAGGCATACACTCAGACAGAACACTGTATACATAATAATAAATAAATCTTTAAAACAAAATAAATTCATTATTGAAATCCAAGTTAGCAACAACAACAACAACACCAACAAAATGTTTACCATCCTATGAAGGATGTTATTAGAATTTACCAAATTTAAAATTCACCAATTTACTAATTAGTATTGTAAACACTAGCATAACTAGACTCTCTGGATCAGATCACAGGACATTTAATGAGCCTGTTAGAGATTTTAGGGTGTTGGGCTACTTAGGTGAGCTGTTTTTGGGTTATAATCATCGGCAATATTGTAATTAACAACCCATGTTATTTCTACAACAGCCTCAGATGCACTCCAATATCAGCATCACCATTCAGTGCCCCCTTTCATAGCCACTACACACACACACACATTCACGCACTCAGACTATTAAGTATAAATAAAACATTAAACTATGAGAACTAATCTACGAATTAAAAGTTTCCATTCACAACAACATTCAACACCCAAGTATCTCTATTTCATCATTTCCAAGAGAGCCTAAAGTGTAATTTGTTGGTGATGGTTATAATATAACTCAGGGTAGAGCATGTAATTAGCAAGTCAAAGTTTGAATCCAGAATCCTATGAGCATCTTATAAAATGTGAGATATTTTCTCTTGAAACCTTTAACAGCATATATTAAAAGTCAATGCTATAAAGACATTCCTTGTAACCTAACTTCATAAACAAAAACTTCCATTTTTATTAATAATTTTTAAAATACTTACTTTATTAATTTTTTCTTTGGGATGAGTGAGGAGTGCTGGGAAGTGTGAAAGAGCATCACAGTTTAAAACTACTTGTGTTTGCTCATCAGTTCCAGTGACAATGTTGCCCACAGCTCGAAGTGCAGCAGTCTGAAATGAAAGACTCAATGAGATGTTCAACGTGAAGTACTTTTATCAATCAGTGTCAGGCAACTTGAGTCAGATTCATTCCTTCACACAAATCTCTCACTGCAACTAACTTATCCCTTTTGAGCACTCACTCTATGTCAGGAACAATAGTAATCTAAAAACAACAGTGGAAATATGTAAATTCTAGGCCTTAGGTGGCTTAAGTTATTTCAAGAGAAGTGATACCAATAAACAGGCAATTTTAAATAGTAATTACTACCATAAAGGAAATAAGTAATTTTCATTTTCTGTCTATTTTTCCTCCCTATTAGATAAATGATCCAGCTGTTTAGATACACAAATTTATTCTTTCAAGAACAGGCAATTTAGTACTTACTAGGGTATTCCAAGCTGCACAACCAATATCAACATCAAATTACAAACATTTTTATTATAACCCAAAGAACATATGGATTTATTAACTGTCGTCAACATTGTCCTCAATCCCAGGTCCCTGACAACCACCATCCCTATATGTCTACTAATCTGTATATTCTGCACATTTCATATAAACAGAAACAAGTTCATGTCATGGCACCTAGTGGTACTCATTCCTTTTGGTGGCCAAGTAATAATCTGTTAAGTGGTTGGTAACAACTTACTTTTGTTTTGGGGTTACTATGAAAAATGCTGTAATAGACATTGTTTTCAAGTTTTTTCATGAACAAATGCATATCCATAATCTTGGATATACAGAACAGTAAGAATATTAGGTCACAATTGTGTATTTCACTTTTAAGAATACTATCCTCTAGGCTACTATAAGCAGTGTAATCCCCTTTTTCTGCATTGTTGCCATTTTAACTATAGTCATTCTGAATGTGAATGACTTTCTAATAATCCAACTCACATTTCTTTAATTACTAATGTTATTGAACATTTTTTTTTTCAGGTGCTCACTGACCATTTGTACTTCTTAGAAAACTGTGCAAATCTTTTGCCCATTTTTGTTTGTTTGTTTTTAATGTATGTGGGTATTTTGCTTGCATGTAGGTCTGTGTACCACACATATGCCTGGAACCTGAAGAGGCCAGAAGGTGTAGGATCCTCTGGAACCGGAACTACAAATGATTGTGAGCTGCAATGTGAGTGCTCAGAATCAAACCTGGGTCCACTGGAAAAGCAGTTAGCACTCTTACCTTATGAGCCATCTCCCCAGCCTTGTTTTTAAAAAGTCTTAATTTTAGAAAATGTAAGATAGATGAAACAATATGCTACACAAGATTATAATTATGTCTAAATTTTAGGTGGAGTAGGGATATAGATGAAGTCTACATGGGGACTGGTTACACTATTTTTTAAGAATTCTGACATGAAAGTTGAAAAGCTTTAAGAATGTCTGTTAGTTATCTGAAAAGTATAAAGCATTAACTTTCTCTAAGGACTGACTAAAAGAAAACTCTAAGCCTAACACTTTCAAGCCACAATTCTAAGGCCAGTATTAAAACTAAAGAAGTACACTCTGACTTTTTTTTTGGAGGGGGTGCGGGGAGGGGGGGGAGTAGAATATGTGAATGCAGGGTTTCATGAAGCTAAGGCTAGCTGTGTGATCTTCCTATTACCTCTACCTTGAAAGTGCCCAATGTGAAGTAAAAATAAAATAAAACCAACAAACTTATCTAATGTAAATTTGGGGTTGGGGTAATGGCTCAGTAGGTGAGAGCTGCTAAAGCAAATCGCCAGAGACCTTGTTAAAGAGCCAGCTGTGTTCATGTGTCCACCTGCAACCCTAGTACAGTAGGGATGGAATGGAGGACACCCAATGTCCTCCTCTGGTTTCTGGATGCATACCTGTCGCACATACACATGTGCATATACCACACACATATATAAAGACAAGCAAATGTTTAATAATAAATGTATAACAAAGACATAATAAACACACATTTATTTAAAAAATAACTGTTGGTCAAATCTTTCTGAATTAGGTATTTCCTTTTATAAAAAGTGTTTTAATTTTAAAAAGCAAACCTTTTATTTTTATTTAGTTTGGGTATATATGTACAGAAGCTTGAGAGAGCAATGTTACGTGTTTTTCTCTATTGCTTGTCACTTTTTTTTTTTTGCCAAAGTTTCTCACTGAACCTGGAGTTCCCTGGCATACAGGGATCTTACCCTACCTCCCTAGTGCTGGGGTGATAGACACAAAATGCCACACGAACATTTATGTGGATGCTGAGGATCTGAACTCAGGCCCTCATGCCTGCCCTTTAAGTTCATGTATCTCCATAGTTAACTACAGACAAGTTTCACTTGAAGAACTAGCTTAAATATGTAGGAAATATAATGGCTATAATGGTTTTATTTAATCTCTAGGGGCTATGGAAGAAAAAAATTTTTTAAAGTTTTTTTTAAATTTAAATTAAATTAAGAACTTAATTTAAATTTAAGCTTCATGGTTGATTTCAATGTCCAGCTAAGGGCAAGAATAAGTAACTAATGCAAACAGCTTTCCTTTAAAACTCATTCTTTACCTTAGAAAGGTATATGTGGGTATTGTGTGCTTGCTTAATCTCCTTTATCACTGCAGTTTGACTATCTCTGTGTGTGGGGGAAGGGGGGAGGACTAGAGGCTGAACTTTGCACAAGTAAGGCAAGTGCTGAGCTATAACTTTTCCCCCACTTGTTATACACAGAGTATCACTGGGAAGGAGTATATGAAAGGACTTAAACTAGAGAAACCATTAGGAAGCCCTTAAACTGCACATTTCAGTTCAAATCCTTTATCTCAGAATCAGTAAAACAGTATTAACCAAACTTGTTAACAAGAATGGTTTCAGATGCCACCCAAGGTACTACATAAAAGCATGCTTCTCTAGAGTAGAAATCAGCTCTTCATAGTAGAGTCTCCCTGTTTGGCAGGGTAAGGAAGGTTCTTAGTGAACTGGAGTGCTCTTACCTCGTTTCCTCCACTTTAAAATTAGGATAAAATAACTCACTTTTCCCCATCAAAGACACATTACATTGTTAGGTGAATAATATGCTTTACATTTTTGAAACTGGTAATCTTTAAATGTCATGCTCAATTAGTGTTGAGGAAAACCCATCTTAATCAAAATAAACTTACTTGAACTTTAACTTCCTGGTGGCTGAGTAGAGGAACCAAATGAGGAACTATCCCGGAGTCTATTACCATTTGTATCTGTTCATTGCCAGCATCCGTAAGGTAAGAGAGGGCCCAGACAGTATCTACCAGTATCTAATAAGTAAAATAGAAGTTCAAATCTTAAGTATTTTCTCATTAATATTTCTTTTCTTATTTTTTTGGGGGGGGCAGTTCAAAATAGGGTTTCTCTATGTAGCTCTAGCTGCCCTGGAACTAGCTCTGTAGAACAGGCTGGTTCTTAAGAGATTCATCTGCCCCTGTCTCCCAATTGCTGGGATTAAAGGTAGACGTCACCACTTGGCCATTTTAATAATTCCTAACCACAAAACCAATCCGAAATATTTCCTTCTTGTTTCAACTCACGAGAACATCAATTTCTTCTCTGTATCTTTAACTACATTTAGGATGTATAAATTAATTATGGTTCTAATCTCTGATCAGTATCGAATCTTAATGCAGCAAACTACACAGCACATTAAACAGAAAAATCAACCACACATACAAACACCAACATTTTTTTCTTAGATATTCATAATACAGTATGATAGGCCCAAGGACATTGTAGCTAATGTATATAGTTAGAAATATACACAGCCATCCACCAACACCCAAGCAACATGCACAGTGGTTTATAATACTTAGGACAGGTCAAATATTTTAAAATGCCTCTAATACTGTTAGTTCCATGCAGGTATGCATACTACTACTACTGCCTGGGAACATTACTGAAGAAGTGGAAGGGAAGGTTTATGACTCTAAATTCTTAGCATGACATGATTTTATTCTTGAACTCAAGAGTAGTTGTGCATAATTCTGGGCCTGCCAATACCCTGTTAATGGGAGAGGGACTCATGGGGCATATACTCTCTCTTGAGCAGTTAAAGGTTCACAGGAGAAGGAGGGACATTTTCTTCACTGGTATAGCAACTAGAAAGATGCTTCTAACTCCTGTAAGCACTCCCTCATGCATGCTTTTCCTGTAAGCAACTCCAATGAAGCTCACTGGGTCACATATGTACACACTACAGACATGAAAATTGAAGGACCTCAAATTCAAAACAGGAAGGAGATTATCAGGACAAAAGAGACTATGTGAGCATGTGTGAGTGTAAGAGAGAGACAGAGATCAAAATACATTATGTACAAGTGTGAAAATGGCACAATAAAACCCATTACTATGTATAACTGATAGATGCTAAGAAAAAAATATAAAACAAACAATGAGGGTAAGCTGGGCCACAAGTTTGTAATCTCATCTGTTTCAGAGGATGAGATTTAAGATCATAAGCTCAAGGCTAGCCTGGGCTACAGAATTGAGTTCAAAGACAACTTGAGACACTACATGAGATCCTGTTTCAAAATGAAAAGTAAAAACAGGGCTAGGGATAAATATAGCTTAGTGGTTAAGTATTTGTCTAGTATTTATAAGGTCCTAGGTTTAATTCTCAATGCCACAAACAACACCAACAAGAAAACACTACAGGCAATTTCTTAGACGTTCCCCACAGATTAAGATCAGGGCAATAAATATGTAAAAACAGTAATTCCTTAAAAATATATATTTCATATAACTATGGGAGAGACTTTGTGATAACTTATAATAATAATGATGCTTTGACACACTGCAAGTCATGTGCTTTATATTTTTTGTATTTAAAGCCCTACTTTGAACTACAGCCAAAGGACAGTACGGAAAACAAATATCAAAATACAGTATATAACTAACACAACTGTTTGCCAAAACAAAAACAAAAACTCCCTCAGGAATAGCAACTACATCTAGAACTCCAAGCCTTTTTGAACTCTGTATTAAAAAGCAGAGAAGATTAACTTCTCCCCCAATTCCTAACCAATATTATGATTAAAACACCCAAGGTGTCACAAAAAGGAAAACAGCATTGTCACAGTTCCTTTATAAATTTATGGTAGTGCAAACCTATAATCAAAGTGAGGGAGAGAGGGAGAGAAGGAGAGAGGGAGGGAGAGAGAGGGAGAGAGGAAAAAAGGGAGAGAGAGAGAGAGAGAGAGAGAGAGAGAGAGAGAGAGAGAGAGAGAGAGGGAGGGAGGGGGGGGAACACCAAATAAAAGAATTTATACAAAATGAAATTAACACATGTAAAACAATTACATCTCAATTTGCAAATATCAGGATCTTCTGAAGTTTCATTATAGGCTAGTTTATTGATAAATGCAAAAAAATTTAATAATTTAAAGTTTTCTTTTGGCCATGACATGTGTAAATACTGTATACATTCTTTAAAGGCCTAATGATAACAATATACCCAGATCCAAATTCTACTTCAAATCAAATCTTATATGTCCGTATCTGACAAAATTTATACTGTAAAATAACTTTCTCATTTTGTTTCTTTGAGGTCTGATTTAAGAGTGACTAGTTCTAACTTAACAAGGAAATACATACAGTAAATACTATTTAGTAAATGATATTATTCGTGAAAAATAGACCTAAAAAGAATAAGTCAAATGAGAAATGAATATTCAGGATTCATTAAAAGTTTAAAAAAAAAAAAAAACTCAATCTCATCTATAGGTGGATAAACAAGTGGAAAGAAAAACAGCAAAGTGGTTTTATATTCTAATAGTTACAAATGTTACTACAAATCTTTGAAAAACAGAACACTGAAATTTAATCAAAGGACTCTGCTACAACTGGAGAGATAACCCTGAAAAACAGAGCTGAAGAGCAACAGGTTTTCATAATTTGGCATATGTATATAAATACAAATTCTTATATTTAAGCTAAGTATTAATTTATGTCTCAAAATACAAAAATACCACCATATACTCTCAGATAGGTTACTCTCAGATAGGGTAAACACAGAGGTCATAAGTAATCAATAATGACAGTGAAAGATGACTAACTACATCTTTTTGACAGGCTTGATTCTTCACTGAAACTACAGATAAAGGAAGCAGAGTAAATGTATATGTAACAAACATACCTCAATTCTTGAAATAGTAAAGTATGAGAGAATACAAGTACATATTTTTCATTTCTCTCCTATCATAGAATGAGTCTAATACATTATGTATACACACATACATATATAAATATACAAGATAATTTACTCACATTTACATCTGTGTGATGAATTAATACACAAAGAGCTGGAAGAATCTGAGGAGAGAAATATGTACAATTCAAAACATACACAGATTTTAAAAATACACAAAATGGTATCTAAGTATTTTTCTTTGGTTTACCTCCTGAATCGTTTCCATTGGTGGCGGTGGGTCTTTGTGGCGACATAAATTGACCATAACCCAAGTAACATTTCTTAAGAATGTTATAGGAATAGATGGACTTATGAATGAAAGCAGAGGTTTTACAACTCCAAGACTTATCACATAATCTCTACACTGAGGCCCATCACCTGTAGAAGGATTAATTTAATAAGATAAATCAACAGTAAGTGTTTTCAGAAAACATAAAGCACTGGCTACTTTCATAAGATCTCTTTAGTTTTATATAAAGGTTTAGGAACTTAACAAGTAGGAATTCTAGGTCTTTGAGCCAAGACAAACAATGCAAGTCACATGCTCCTATTAATCAAATCTGTGCCTTTATAAGCTGCTCACTCACAGGATGTATCTATGCCTCAAGTGTGGCAGACCAAGAATACTTTTATACACCTTAAGCAGATATTGTTACCTCAATGACTCTTTCAGTTTAACAAACTTTCAAATTAATATAAGATATAGCAAATAACTACTGAGAAAATGTACACAGGATTCAGAGTTATGATCCAATATTAAAGTATAGTGTGGTGGCACAAGTCTACAATCCTATCATTTTGGAGGTGGAGTCAGAAGACTGAGTCAAGACTGGCTTTAGCTACACAATGAATTCAAAGTCAACCTAGGTTACATGAGACCCATCATTAAAGCAAAACTAAACAACCCATAAGAAAAACTTTCATGCATGATAATATTTGGTGATGTATTTGGAATTAAAAGCAAAACAAAACACCAAACACTATGATGTTCCTTTAACATAGCAGTTCTCAATTTGTAGTCTTAACCCCTTTGGAGGTCAAATATCAGATATCCTGTATATCAGATATTTACATTACAATTTATAACAGTAGCAAAATGACAGTTATAAAGTAGCAATGAAATAATTTTATAGTTGGGGGGTCACTACAACATGAATAACTGTATTAGAGGATTACAACATTAAGAACGTTGAGAACCATTACTTTAGTAGTTTTATACATAAACCTTGTGTAAGAGCAAAAAGGAGGGAGGCACCTGGATGTGCAACATCATTTTTAAAGGTATGTACTCTGTATCAGTAGTAAGTTTACAGAGCAAGCATCCCACAAAAACTCTCCATAACATTTTCATGCTAGACGGACAAGGGAACAATAAAGAGATATCAGAACAATACTAATACTTACATGCAACCAATTGTGGTGACACACACCAGTAAACCCCAGAATTAAAGAGGCTGTTAAGGTAGGAAAATTGGTCTGAGTTCAATGCAACCTGGGCTACATAGTGAGTTCAAGGTCAGCCTAAGAAATATATGCTGCCTTACACGCATGCACAAATGAAATGCCATCATTTAAAAAGTCTCCAGAATCCTCCTTTATCAAAGTAACAAGACCTCTAAAAAGGGATTTTCAAGCCCTCATCCTCCATAGTTGAGGTCTCTGAGCTATAGCAGGCATACCATAACTCAAGATATTCCAGAATTTTTCCAATTACTGGTTCCCTGATTTTTTTCAGACAGGCTATGTAGTATAGGCTAGCCTTGAACTCACAGCAATTCTCCTGCCTCAACTTCCTGAGTTCTGGGACTAGTTCTTTGAATTTAAAAGTTTGGGTTATTCTATCCTCCAGTAAATAGACATGGTGGTGAATAGCTGCAATCCCAGCACGCACATGCGTGTGTGCATGTGTTTGTGTGTGTAACAATAATGGTATTATATATTTCATACATTACTAAATTGTAATGTCTTATGTAAAGTTTTATTTTAGACTTTTCAAGTGTGCTATAAAGGGAAAAATTATCAATTTAAAATTTTGACTATTATTCTTAAATGGAGAAAGTTAATAAAGTGGGAATTAATGAAAAAAATCAATAATTTATAATCTTATAATCCTTTAAGTAAGAGTTGACTAACAACAAAAAAAATATGGCAATTGAAGTCACAAACATGTTCTTTCTGCTTACTGTTGCTTTACACTTATGGTTATACAATTAAAATTTCTCTGCTAATTTCACAAAAACTGGAAATGACAAGAAATTGCTTTTCAACTACTAGCAGTCATTTTTATTGGACAGTGTATGATTTATCTAACTTATTGGGTTAGCATTCTAAGTTTTATACAAACCTATGATATTTCCCAATGCCCACACTGCCTGCTCACAGACATTCTGATGGGATGAACGCAGAAGCCTCAGGAAGAGTGGTACAGCATCTGAAAGAGGAAAATACAGAACAATTAAAGATGAAGACAATATAAACCCCCATTTTTTTTTGACTGAGACCCCACAAAACATAATACAAACTATCAAAACTATTTTAAAACATCACTTTGTTAAATAATTTTTGTGGAAACCATCAAAGTAAAATTTAATATACAAACAATTCCAAATTAAATTCCCTGTTTCATTCATAATTAAACTTGGACTTAGTTATAATTGTTTGGCACCAGACTGAACCTAGGATACTCATACGTTGTCCTTACGTTCTACCATTGCACTATGGCTCTAGCTCAGACAGAATTCCAATTTCAAGATTAATTCCTTATAGAGTATTACCTTCAAACTCAGTGAAAAAGCCCAATGTTTTAAGCAAGTTCTGCTTTTTAAATTTTTTTTTTAAATAATATTTCGAGACTGTGTGTGTGTGGGGGGGGTATAATGTGTATATGTGGTGTGCATGGTGTGTGTGGTATATATAAGTACATGTGTGTGGTGTATATGTGTTAATGTTGTAGTTGAGGATATGTGGTATGTATGGCTGTATATGGGTGTACTCGTGAGTGTGTATGGGTATGTATAAGTCAGAGGCTGGTTTGCAGAAGCCAATTCTTTCTTTCTACCATCAGGGTCCCAAGCAGTAAACTCAGAACATAAGGCTTGGCAGCAAGCACTTTTCCTGCTGAGCCATCTCACCTGCCTTGCTTAAACAACTTTTGGATAGGGAAATTTAAAATAACACTTATCTGAGTTCTTAGGCTAATGATTCTGTTGCTAAAGTGGATAGCAAACACAGAAACAGGTCTCCACATACCTAAGCAGGCTAAAATGTATTGGCTTTTCTTCCTGTTTTTAACAGAACTCTGAAGAACACTACATAATTTACATGCATGCAGATCAATCATGTTCACGGTTATCTATTATTTTTGGATACTACACAAGATAGCAATGATCAACATATCCAAAGTAAAAAATACCTGTTTTCCTACGACTTAGATGAAGGCTGGAAGCAGGAAGATTAGCAGTTCAAAGCTAGCCTACCTACATATTGAGTTTAAGACCAGCCTGGGTTACTTGAGACCTTAACAAAACAAAAAACACAACTCAGTCTCTTCCTAGTCATTAAGAACTATATAAAAGATGTATTAAGGAAAAAAAAAAAAAAAAAAAAAAGCAAACGTGGGGCTGGAGAGATGGTGCAGCTGTTAAGAGCACTGGCTGCTCTTTGAGAAAGCCTTGGTTCAATTGCCAGCACCCACATGGTAGTTCACAACTGCCTGTACCTCCTGCTCCGGAGAATTTGATGCCCCCACACAGACACACCTGTAGGCCAAAAGCCAATGTACATAAAATAAACTTAAAACATAACAAAGGAAGTAAAACAAAAAGTGAAAAAGAACATGACTCTGTGATAGGATCATAAAATCTACCCAACCTGTCAATTCTACACATAAAACAAAACCAGTTTTAGTAGGATTTAAGGTAATTTCTAACTAATATTGCCTGTACCAAGATGTAAAATGCTTACCAGTAGGAATAATATATCTGCCCTCCTCTCTAAATCATTCAGAAAGGATTCAAAGCAATCAAAAGGATTTTGGCAAATGGGTTTTATCAGTCAATAGAACAAGATGAGTAAGGTATACTCAAGGCAGCTGTTTCAACAACCCTGTCTTACCCGGTAAATACTATTTTATAATATAGTTGTATCTTTTAGGAGGATCTATAGATTTATTTATTTATAAGATGAGGCCTCAAACTCATGATCCTTCTGTCAGCCAATCAAGGCCTGGGATTAAAAACATATGCCACTATGCCTGGTCATCACAATTTATTTTTTAACCAAGGGAGGAAGGAGGGGAGAGGTGGGTGGGAGGGTCACAATTTTAATTAACAACTTACTGGACTGAACCACTGCTTGCGTCTGTTCAGATGTTCCAGATGCAATGTTTGTCAAAGCCCATGCAGCTTCAAACTGTAAAGAAGGACTACCAAAGAACAAGAGATTTTAAATCACATTTTACTTCACCCAACTATCTACCAACCATTTCTTCCCTTCAGTATTTAAAATGTTGCTCATTTATTTATCTACCTAAACTTAAAATGTAACAACCCAATCATTTCATTATGAAATTCAGACATGTCCCCCACACGCCCTTCTTAGCCCTCTTATTTATATCTTTACTGAAACAGACATTTTCATATTATTCATCAATTTTCAAATACTTATCTTGCCATTTTCAAAGTTCACACATTAAAAAATCATTTTCAAATTTGTTTTTGGTTCTTACCTTGATTTTAACTTTCAATTCTATCCTATACCATTTTTCTTTCTATTTTTAAAAGACAATCTCTCCACAAAGCCCGGACTGGCTTTGAACTGAAACTTCCAAAGTTTTCAGATTAAAAGCATATATCACCATGCTTGGTTTATATTTCTGAGAAAGGGTCTCTAGTCCAGATTGTCCTGAACTCATTATGTATAGCCCAGGATCACTTTCAACTTCTGACTTTCCTGCCTCTCCACCTCTTGAGTGTTTTTCCTTTAAAAGATTAAACTAGAAAATCTACCCTTTCAAAAGAACACATTCTAGTTTAAAATAATAATTATATACTTACTTGTCATCTCTTTCAAGACAATGAACTAAAATAGGCAATATTCCAGATTTTATTAAGTCATCAATTGGTGGATTTCGATCACTGGACAAAAGCTTCCTGTAATATAAATACCTCTTGTAAAACTTAATGACATATATTATTATAACTAAATTCAAATTCACATTGAATATATAGGTACTGTTGTAAATCTGAAGAGATGTCATAAGTATACACTTTGAAAGTTACTTCTTATACTTCATGTAATGCAATCATTTTCTTTATGAAAAAATTGTTAATAAATTTATGAATAGGGCCAGTAACTAGAAAAATATGGTAGGCATCTTGCCACTTCTATTAATACACTATCCCCTCTACAGTTCTGAATATAGTAACAAAAAAGAAAACAATTTTTTTTTAAGACAGGTTCTTACTATGTAGTCCTGGCTTCTGCCTCTAAATGCTGGGACTAAAGGTAAGACAGTTAAAGTTTTTATATGTACTGTGTTTGAGTTAATTTTATGCTCAGAGAACAGGTAGACAAATTTCAACATAACATTTACTTTGCTAAAAAAGGAATACATTTTCAAAATATCCAAAATTATGCATACCAGGCCATACAAAGGATAAAAGTCCAAAAGGTGGTATGTTTAAAGTGATCACCGTGTTCAATTCAACCCACTTTATACATTATAAAATATCAAAAAAGCCCAACAACAATGACTAACATAAATCTTCTTACTGTAATTTGATGTACAACTATATAAAGATAAGGTTTAAGAAAGTCTTATCAGAGCATCACCCTATATGTAAGGAACAGCTATTTACTATCTTATGAATATAAAACTCCTTGCCTTACCTTTCAACTGTTCCATCACTGAACCTAACTGAAGCCTGGTACCACTGTGATCTCATCTCTAAGCACTTTGTTACCCTACTCGCCTCAATAGGAATGGCTAGCCATCTATTTATTTCAGGTTCCATACCACCTCTCATGTATAGTATGTGTACAGCGTGGTCTCACACTTGCTGCTGGATGTCACTATTTATAAGAGCTTTATTTATTACATATTCAGTATTCTGCCAGTACTTTTAGATAGTTCTGCATTCTTTATTACATTCTAAACAATTACCACCACCACCACCACCACCACCACCACCACCACCACCACCACCACCACCACCACCACTACTACTGTTTCTCTCTTTTTCTCTTTAAGACAGGTTCTCATATATACAAGGCTAACTTCAAACTACCTATGTGGCTAAGAATGATCATATATTTCCGATCCTCCTTATTCTATCTCCCAAGAACTGTTGATTACAAGTGTGTGAAAATATACCAGTTTTACACAGAGCTGGCTATCAAATCTGTAGGCACCAGGTAAGCATTCTACCAACTGAGCTATATACCCTCAGGCCAGAATCTAAACTTCATAAGGAGAGAATTATACCTTGCTAGAGGGACATAAATTCCAATCTGGAACTGACCCAGAAATTTCCTCTGTATTTGCTACTTTTCATAGTGTGGGAAGGACACTATAAGGGATTGGTGGGGAAGAACAGACACCAATGGCTGTAATCAGCACTGGATCCAGTATGGGACAATATTGACATGCCAAGAAAGACGTACTCAATAGTGCGATGGTAGCCTGCCTGTTAACAAGGGCAACCAATTACTTGGATTTGAGTCCTGTTCCACAGAAGAAATTCATACCATGCACCACAAACTTGGTCAAAACCTAATGGTTAGGGAGGTGACAGTTCTTAAGCAAACTTAAAATTGCAGTTCAGCTAAATCATCATGTTGCCAAACTGCCTTCTATTTATTTATGTTTATACCCACAGATTTGTGCTTGGTCAAAAGTATTTTTGTAATGGTTAATACAGAGACCTATAGCTGCTCAATGTATTAAGATAAGTGATTGTAATGTGCTCAACCCAAAATGATACATTTTTATCAATATGTTCTCTCTTCAAGGATTAGTGCACATCACAGAAGCAGGTAAAGAAAGTATATAAGAGCTGGAGGACTGAGAACAGTGCTGTGAATACTGTCTTCAGGATATAACATGGCCATGGCACTCAAGAACTCAAAAGAGGTATGGTTACCTTCACAACACCAAGCTTTCCAGCATGGATTAGGGAGGGGTTCACAAGGCCTCACTCCTAGCTAAGGGGTTGTTGGCAGTTGATGGCTACTGAGAGGCAGTCATTTCTCTTTGGAGGTGTGGCCACTGGTAGGTTGCCCAAGCCCCAGTGGATGGAAAGCATTAATTAAACTCAGTAGGTTAAAAGACCTCTTTAAAAGGGAAGACATGAAGTTAGAAAGGGGATCTGTTGGGAGGGAAATCAGGGAAGGTAGCTACGGTAAAATACATGGTATGTATGCAAGAAATTTTCCTATAAAGAATATTCTGTTAAAATCAAGACAATACTATTGCATAGTATTTTCACACTGCTACTGTCTATAATTCATAGAACAGTGCTTAGCACAAGTGTAAATAAAATCAGGGGCTTTTATCTTATATTTTAAAAAGATTTATTTGTTTTATGTATATGAGTTTTTTGCTTGTATGTGTGTCTGTGCATTACATGTGTGCCTCATAGCCAAGGAAGTCAAAAGGTGTCAGGTTCTCTAAAATTGGGAGTTATGGATAGTTGTGAACTACCATGCGAGCTGTGGGTGCTGGGAACTGAACCCAAATCTTCTGGTTAAAAACAGCAAATGTTTTTAACCACTGAGCCATATCTTCAGACCCTACTATTCTTCTTTGACAATAAAGTGTACAATATTTTTAAAATAGAGTAGGTTGCCAGGGTCTTTATTTGTATTAAGGCTCTAAAAGTCTTGCCTGTAGTTATTTTTGCAGGTACATTGTTTAATAAATCCTAAAATTATTTTAAAATCATTTTGGTCTTACATATCCCTGAAATTGTCTCCAGATTTCCCTGGAACCCACATAATCTACATCTTAATCATCTTTCTCACAAATATGAATTTACTGTTTCAAAATGTAGTCTCTCCTATATCAAACTCTAAGTAGTTCTTTAGCCTATGGGATACAATAATATAGTGCTACATTTTCCCTATCTGTCTTAGTTAGGGTAAATACACATAAGTAGGACATGTAATAAAATATAAAAGATTCACACATTTTGATAATATTACACAAATCTGCAAAAAAATTTTGCCTTTGACATCTTATCAACTATAACCAGTATCTTGTTTAAATATTTCTGTATGAACAGTCCTTCTGTATTTATAAATCAACCTTCTAATTTATAAAGCAACCATTATAATACAACCATATCTTCCTCAATATACTAAGTAGTTAATTCAGAGATCTTTCTCAATAATAAATTGGTATGTGTGTGTATGTGTGCATGCACATATATGTGAAAGCCAGAGGTCAACCTCAGAATCCATTCCTCACGAGCTACCCACCTTGTTTTGAGACAGAGTTTCTCACTGGCCCAGGGCTCACCAAGTCAGCTATGTTGCCTGGCCAGGGGAGCCCCAAGGATAGGTCTATTCTCCACTTCAGTGCTAGGATTACAGGCCAGCACTACATGTTCAGCTTTTTACATGGGTTCTGGGGACTTAACTTGGGTCCTCGAGCTTGCACTGCAAGCACTTTCCAGGTGGAGCTATCTCCTCAGCTCCTCACTAAGTTTTTCTGGCTTTTTCCTAAAAATATGACAACACAAGGTTTCACTACTGAAATGTACAAAAGACTTGGCATTTCCGGCTTAGAAAAATATTAGTGTGTATGCAGCAATATATACTTAATGTATACTTGTTATACAGGATACCTTATGCTTTTAACTCAATTTACAGCTTTGACTAATGTATGCACTAATACAAGCACTTAGCTACCTAAAATAGGGCCTAAAGAAATTCAATTTAGTCATTTAACTCACCTAGCAGCTTGAACTGCACTTAATTGAATTCCTTGGTTATCACTTGAAGCATTCTACAAAAAAAAAAAAAAAAAAAAGGAAACCAATTTATTACATGGATACACAGTATTTAGTTGTTTAGTTTAGAAAATACAAAGAGAGGTAAATAAAACCCAACTTACTTGAACAATAGCTTCTAGAGAGGTATTTTGCTGGCAAGAAATTAAAGAGAAAAAGTTAAAAGGTCATCTTTAAGTACTATGTTCATAAAAATCTTCTACTGGAAGTCTTTGGATACCAGAATAAAATAACTTACCACTCTATAATCACCATCTATATCAGAATCTTCACAGATATCTTCATGTGGTACATTCCTTCTTTTTAAGAGATGTTCATCTCTTTTATTCTTTAAGAAAAAAGGTCAAACAATTTCAGGTAAGCAAAAGAAAAACAGTTAACTATTTTCAAATAAAAGTTAAGCAATCCTGTTCTTACAAACTAAAATAATGAAGCACCTTTTAAATGTAAAAACAAATGCAAAAAGAGTCCCAAATCACAAACACTATTCATTTCTAATGAACTGTAAACTACTGTAAAAACTAAAGAAAATAGTTTTACTAAAATGGCTAGTGTACAGTTTAGAACTCACACAAGTAGTAAATTATTTTATACATCATCTAAAAGGGTCTATTATCTAAAAGCAGAGTCAAAGCAAAAGCTGGGCAGTTCAAAATTAGGCAAAAATAAATAAAAATCAAGGACCACTTCAACTTTACTTGAAATGTTTGGGGCAACTAAAAAATTATATTCTTAACTCTAGTCTACTTCAATATTTGAAAAGTTGATAAAAGTAGTATGTAACAAATTATCAAAGTAGAACTACTACCTATTAATAGCAAAATCATTTAGATTAAGAGTATCTCTATGGCTTAGACTTTACATAAATCATTAAAAGTTACAAAAAGTAAACTTGTTCATATCTGTTAGTGGAAAGTGGGCAAATTGTATCTTGCCAATTTCAATAGTTATATAGACTTAGTAAAAAACAAAACAAAACAAAAAAAAAAAAAAAAAACAAGCCAGGCAGCGGTGGCACATGTCTTTAAACACAGCACTCAGAAGGTAAAAAGCAGGCAGGTTTCAGTGAGTTCCAGCCAGCCTGGTCTACAAAGTTTCAAGACAGGCTCCAAAGCTACAAAGAAACCCTGTCTCAAAAAACCAAAATAGAAATGTTGAGCACTTGAGATTGAAAAAGAGTAACTATGTTCAATAAATACAATTTCATTACAACAATACAATTTAATTCTCAACAGGTAGTATATTTAACAAGATATAATTCTTAATATTTTCTATATTAAGAACTATTTCTCATAATACCAATAGTAAACCATACTTACCTTCCTTAATTCAACTACAACTTCATTTCGTTGTCTTCTCATAGTCTACAAAAAAAAAAAATAATAATAAACTTTTTCTTGTTTTCACCTGTCTATACACTAAACTTTCTCAAACTTTCACCCAAAACTGCATTGTTATCTTTCACAAACATACTCCAACTCCATCTTAATAAATGGTTGATCCATCCTTCCATTTGCAGATACAAAAACATGGAGCCATGTTTTCATATATTATACATTCATTCACTTATCTAAACTCTTACTACTTTTTATTATCTCCTCTGTAACTCTTCTGATCCAATTTGTCTTTTTCTCTTTGAGACCACTGCAAATGCCTCCTAATGTTATCTCTCTTGCTCTTCTTTTAAAAAATAGTTTATTTTCTGTGTATGTGTGTGCATGTGCACCTGAGTGTGTATGTGTACCACTTGTGTGTAGGAGCCCAGGGAGGTAGGAAGATGGCACCAGATCTCTCAGAATCAAGTAAAGGCAGCTGTAAGCTGCCAAGTAGGCACTAGGAATAGAACCTAAGTCCTTTATAAGAGTAAGTGCTCTTAACCACTGGACTATGTCTTCTGACCGCCTCTCTCTCTTGCTTGTCCATCTTCTTTCCTCTTGTCTACTCTTATGAGAGCAATCCCAATAATCTTCATCACTTTAATTTTTATATACTATGTACAGACTCCTTTGGCAACTTGGCAAAAATCAAACTGTAATCTTCCCATATAGTATTTTTAAGCAAATACATACACACACACACACACACACACACACACACACACACACACACACTTGGTATGTAGTATTTATTTCCCAAGAAGGATCAGGGTTCAGTTTTTAGACTCAGTACCTCTCTATACTTCAACTTCCTCATCAACAAAATGGTAGGATAGGGTCCCCCCATCCCCATTTTTTGATGGGTGAATTTTTTCTTAATTTAAATTTTAAACAAGCTTGTTTTACATATCGTTCCCAGTTCCCTCACCCTACCCTCCTCCCCTGTCCCCCCCAACCCCAACCCACCCCATCTCCTTTCTGTTCCCCAGGGAATGTGAGGCCTCCCATGGGGAAATTTCAAAGTCTGTCATATCATTTGGATCAGGGCTTAGGACCTCTTGGTGGATGGATTTTTGCAACAGGATCTCATTAGTCTTGGCTAGCCTGGAACTCATAATGTTGACCAGGCTGGCCTAGAATTTGTTAAGCACTACAAATACAAAAATGGACCAGGTGCATAGTATATCCATACCCTCAAGAAGAGAGATGATTCAGGGGAAATTCATTTGCCAAAGACTTGAGTTTGATCCCTGGGACCCACATATGGAAGGAAAGATCAATCTCTACAAGCTAGAAGTGGTATGGTGTGTATGTGTGTATACATACACACATACACTGTAATGAATAAAAAAGTACTTTAAAAACAAGGTTATACTCTAATGACAGAGTGTTGAGACAGTCTCTTACTATGTAATCTTGACTGACCTGGAGCTCACTATGTGGAACCAGGCTGGCCTTGAACTCCTAAGAAACTGACCTGCCTCTTCTTATCAAGTGCTGTCATTAAAGATATGTTACCATGCCTGGCCTAAAAGACAGGAAGCCAAATTCTTGACAGAATCAAAAGTAATATAAAGAAGACATTTGTAGCTAAGAGTGGTGGTACACACTTGTAATCCCAGTATTGAGGAAGCTGGAGGCTTAGCTGATCTTTCAATTCAACACTTTGTGGGCATCATAGAGAGAAACCATATCTCAAATGAGGAACTACACATAGATAAAACAATCAACATCCTCAACTACCATGGATGCAAAGTTACAGAAATCAAAGTTACATTGGGATTCCATCTCATTCCAGGCAGAGTGGCTATCAACAAGAGAACCAATAGCAAAAGTTGATTAAGATGTTATAGAACACTTAATACATTGTTGGTGAGAATGTTAATTAACTGTAATTATGAAGGAGAATGGAGAGATGGTTGAGCTGTTAAGAGTACTGGCTGCTCCTCCAGAGAATCCAGGCTCATTTCCCAGCACCCATGTGGCAATATGTCTATGACTCCAGTTCCAGGACTCCCGGCACCCTAACACAGACATATATGCAGGCAAAATGATAATACACATATAATTTTAAAAGAATTAAAAAAGAAACAAAACTGTCATTGTGGAAATCAGTATGGAGGCTCTACAAAACAAAACAAACAAACAAACAAAACACAAGCCAGGTGGTGGTGCACTCTTTTAATCTTAGCACTTGGAGGCAGGTGGATCTTTGTCAGTTCAAGGCTAGTCTGGTCTACAGAGTTAGCGCCAGGATAGCTAGGGCTGTTTCACAGGCAAACTGTCTTGAAAATCCCAAATTCAAAACAAAACACAGACACAGACACACAGACACACACAGACACACACAGACACACACACACACTCCTGTTATATAATCTAGCTACACTATATACTATTGATGTTAATATATCCACAAGAATCGAAGTTAGCTTACTAACAATACCTGCATACCCATGTTCACTGCTGTACTTCCACCAAATGCCTAGTCACAGAATCAGCTTCAATATCATCTACAGATGAAGCCAATATGGTACACATAGCCAATAGAGTTTGAGCCAAAGAAGAATGAAATCATATTGTTTGCAGAAAAATGAGTAGAACTAAACATTTTATTATATGAACTAAGCCAATCTCACAAATGACAATATTACATGTTTATTATCTGTTATTATCTGTGGAATTTAGGACAGAAGGAAAGGGAAATGAAATTCAAAAGGGTAAAACATTATGGGGTATGGAAGAGCAAAGTCAAAAGATTAAAAAAAAAGATAGTAGCAAATGCAATTAATGTATGTATATACATTATGAAAATGAATGAAGCCTACTGCTTTTACAATTAATATACACTATTTTTTAAAAGGTGCTATGTACAGGATCTATGGAAGAACGTCAGAAGAATGGAGGGGTAAACCAAGAGTCCCATCAATTTTAAAAATGTCAACTATACTTTGTTTTAATCGCATATTTTAGCTGAAGTAAGTACCACAACCTAAGACTACTTGGTAGGTGCAAATTATTTAGCCCAATTAATATTGTAAGAAAGAGTTGAAGACACAGCAGTAACAGATTGTTTTTGATGTCTATAATTATGGCTTCCTGCAATGAAAAAGCTGGTTACTTATGCAAGCTCCATGTATCATTTCACTTAAACTGAGAGAAGAAACTTGAATCTGATGCTCATCATCAGTAGTATGTACTAACTAGAACTTATTACCTGATAGGAGATGTCATTCTGTAAATATGTTAATGAATAAAGCACTGTTGGGCAATTGGAAAGCAAGATAGGTGGGAATAGGAGACTAGGAGGAGAGGGGAGTAGTAGGGAGGAGATCCAAGATGGAGGACAGAGAGAGAAGAACGCCAGCCCCTCTCTCTGGTAAGATAAGACCATGTGAAAATACTTAGATTAATAGAAAGGGGTTAATAGTTAAAACAGAGCTAGCCGATAAGAAACTAGTAACTGGCCAACAGAATTATATCAAATACAGAGTCTCTGTGTGTTATTTGGGGCTGTCGCGGTGGTGGGACCAGACCGGCTGGCGGGGAAAAAAACTATCCTAACAATTACCTTTACCAATAAACACTATCTTTGAGAAATTAGACTATGGTTTGAAAATAAGAACCATACTTTTTCCTCATTGAATTTTCTTAGTGAAGGGTTACAGTGGGAGTTTTCCCACAGTAGCTATCACTTACCCACCAGAGTATACATTTAACACTATTTGGAACTTTAAATACTGTGTTGGCTGCTGTTGGAGAAACTGAAAAGTGGACATGAAAGCAATGGCAGTGACTGAGGACAACAAAGAAATTTACCATAATAAACAAAGTAGGCTACGTAGATTAAAGTGACTAATTACTGCCTGCAAGAATATTCCTGTTTCAGCCGGGTGTTGGTGGTGCCTTTAGTCCCAGCACTAGGTAGGCAGAAGCAGGTGGATCCCTGTGAGTTCAAGGTCAGCCTGGTCTACAGAATGAGTTCCAGGACAGGTTTACAGAGAGCCTATACAGAGAAACCCTATCTCCTTGAAACTTTTCATGTTTGCAACAGGAGAACAAAAAGTTGAGGAATTATGGATGACTGGATAAAGAAAACAACCCATGGGAAAAGACAGAGGGAAAAATTAGAAAATGAAATCAGATTTGAGCAAATTAAAGAAAACAGCAAAATCAGGCATTTACAAGACTGGGGAAGTCTAATTTTTCTGCTGATATTCTCAGGTGAGAAAAACAATTAAAAAAGAAAAAAGGAAAATTTAAACTGGGCATGACAGCTCATACCTATAATCTCAGTACTAGGGAAGATGAGGCAGAAAGATTGCCCTTGAGGTCAAGGCTAGTCTGGACAACATATTAAGACTGCCTTTAAAAAAAAAAGGATCTGGAAATGGAGAGATGACTCATCCATTTACAGCACTGGTAGAGAACTCTGGTTTGGTTCCCAGCACCCACATTATCTCACAATCACCCTAACTGCAGTTTGTAGAAACACAATGTCATCTCCTGACTTCCACAGGCACTAGGCACATCCATGCTGCACAGATACACAACAAATAAATCAAAACAAAGAAATAAAAATAACCCACTTAAAAAAAGTCAGGTATGACTGCATAATCCCAGCTCTTAGAAGGCAGAGGCAAGAGAATCATACAAGGTGATGCCAGTCTGGTTTTCTTGAGGTCCAGGATAAAAGGGCTACACAAGACCCCATCACAAAAGAGTCCCTCACCAAGAAAAATGAAATAAAAGTAAAAATACAAAATTCAAGACATTAAGAGTGCTCTCTCTCTCTCTCTCTCTCTCTCTCTCTCTCTCTCTCTCTCTCTCTCTCTCTCTCTCTTCCCCCCCCTTTCTGGTTTTTAAAAACAGGGTTTCTCTGTATTGTTTTGGAGCCTGTCCTAGAACTAGCTCTGTAGAAGAGGCTGGCCTCGAACTCACAGATCCACATGCCTCTGCCTCCTGAAGTGCTGGGATTAAAGGCGTGTGCCAATGTCTGGCAAGAATGCTTTCTTTCTATGTTATAAGAACAAAATAAACTTAAATTCATGATTTTCTTATGAAAACTTTTTTTTTTAATTATCTATTGCTTTAACACATTCAGAGCTGGGAAACAGCAAAGTGTCCTTCTATAGATCCTGCCGTTTTATTTATTTATTTTTAAAATGAATCAATACATTTAATAAAATCAATAAAGGCATGTAAAAGGAAAGAAATGAAGCCCCCCCCCAAAAAAAAACTCACATTAGCAACTTGTGGGCCAGATACTGAGGAGATTAATTTTACAAGGTATCCCTGGTAGCTGCTCTAATCTCCAGGGGCCATTTCAACCCACGTTTCTCTAGATGGAACAAACTGATAAAATGCCAACTACATGGAAGAATGTTTCATGGATACCCTACTGTTTCCTCCTTGGGCTTCTGGCTTTTGCACTCATTCTATCCCTGCAAGTAGAGTTCCTGGGCAAAGCTGCTTGTCTCCTTGGATAGTCCTTTGAAGTTGTTCAGAAGGGGCTGTCAGAGTGGTTTTTCCTTCCTATTGTTTCTATTCATTTTTTTTCATGCAAAATGATTTTAATTTAAAAAATTGACTATTTTATGTGTATGGATGTTTGTCCGCACATCACTTTCCCATCTGTTGCCCATGTAGATGAGCATTGGGTGTCTGACTACTTAGAACTGGAGTAACAGATCGCTGTGGGACACCATGGGTGCTGTGAATTGAACCTGGGTTCTCTAGAAGAACAGCCAGTACTCCTAACTACTGACCTATCTCTCCAGCTCCTCTAAAAGTTTTAAACAAATAACAGTGCAGGATTTTGTAACTGAAAAGAATAAAAGTCATTTACTTTAAATTATTTCATCTTAGAGACAAGAACTGAGGTCAAGTGACTTTCTTAACAATTTCTGCAAGGCATAATGGCTCATGCCTTGAATACCAGCACATAGGAGGCAGAGGCAGAGGCAGAGGCAGAGAGGCAGAGGCAGAGAGGCAGAGAGGCAGAGAGGCAGAGAGGCAGAGAGGCAGAGAGGCAGAGAGGCAGAGAGGCAGAGAGGCAGAGGCAGAGGCAGAGGCAGGCAGAACTCTGTTAGTTTTGAGGCCAGACTGGTCTACCGTGAGATCTAGGACAGCCAGGGCTACAGAGAAACGAAGGAAGGAAGGGAGGGAGGGAGGGAGGGAGGGAGGGAGGGAGGGAGGGAGGGAGGGAGGAGGGAGGGAGGGAGGAAGGAAGGAAGGGAGGGAGGGAGGGAGGGAGGGAGGGAGGAAGGAAGGAAGGAAGGAAGGAAGGAAGGAAGGAAGGAAGGAAGGAAAAATATCTAGCTTTTGTGTTAACAATATACCATAACTGTAACATTTTTATGGAAGAGACTGGAGTGGAATCAAAGGTCTAAATGTGTGTGTGTGTGTGTGTGTGTGTGTGTGTGTGTGTGTGTGTGTGTGTGTGTTTAAACCTACAAAATTTATTGCACTAAACAAGACATAAATGTAATGAGATGAAGACACTAAGGTTTTGAAAAGCTCAAGCAACTGAAGGACAGAAGTGTCATTTATTGAGATAGGACAGTTTGAATGATTATCAGGTAGGTACAGGGAGCTAGATGGGTTATGTCATTTACTTAAGTTTAAAATGCTTACAATGTATAAAACAACACAGCAAAATAGCCAAATGAATCTGGACTTCAATCAAGTTGGGATTAGCCAGGCATAACAGTGCCTGCTTGCATTCCCAGCACTCAGAAGGCTGAGGTAGGACTATGAATTCCACGCCAGCCCCCCCCCAAGCCATTATATATGTAGTGAGACCATGTCTCAAAATTTGAAAGTAAAAACGAACACAAAACAAAATGAAGAAAGGAAGAAGGGGAAGATATCAATTTAGAAAGCTGTCATTACAAAAATGCAAGACCAGATGACCTGATGAAATCACCTATGGTACAAATACAGCACTAGAGACCCCTAAGAAATAGAAGACTAAAGAAGGAAGTCAATGAGACAGAACACAGGAATCTGGAGCCACTTGGGGGAAGAGAGACTTCTCAAGGGAGCATAATTATATTAAGCAATCATTGATGAAGACTATGAGGTGGCTCAGTAGGGAAAGGCACTTAACATACAAGCCTGACAACCTCAGCTAGTTCCCTGGAACCCACAGAAAAGTGGAAGGACAATCTCCACAGCACTGTCCTTTAACTTCCATATGCATGTATGTGTGAAGTGTGTGTGCATACACACTGTGCACACACACATCTCACATACACACACACAATAATGCTTTAAAAATAAAAAAGGTGAAGGCTGAAGACTACTCACACACATGAAAAACAACAAAATAGTTAACAACAGTCACCACAAGAATAAAGACTCCAAACCCTTCATCTACTATGAGATATGGCCTATTTCTGTTATCATTTATTCCTACCACTAGACATTCAATTCACTTAAAATACTGCTTAGTACTTAAAGAGTTGCTAACTCACATCTCATTTACTATGCCACGGTATTATAACTGAATTAATTAGTGAATAAAGCTTAGGTATCTAAAGTTTCTCAATGAAAACACCCCTTTCACTTTCCAGCCCTCCTTTGCTTTCTTGGAACCAGAGTGCAAGCAGAGTCTCATTTTTGACAAAATCTCAGCATTTTATTTTAAGAGTTCCCCTCTACCAATGCAGTCAAAGGGTAGCTACCACACTTAGTATCTAATTTCTACTTAGCCATTTTATCCATTAAAGGACATTTTGACCCTTTGGATATTGTAATGGATTTGACCCTTTGGCACTGCTATGGATACGGGTATACAGAAGTTCCAGTCTATCTCAGCATATATACCTAGAAGCAGGATTGGTATATGATAATTTTAATTTGAGAAACACCACTTTTCCAAAGCACCTGCACCATGTTTTATTCTCATCAATAGTGCACAAAGATTTCAAATTTTCTATAACTTTACCAACATAATTTTCTTTTTTGTTCCTTTAAAAAAAATGTATCCAAGTTTATGTTTTATTCCTTTGTTTTATTATTTGTTACACTTTATATGCATAGGCATGTGAGCATGAAATAGAAGGCTATGTGTAGAGATCAGAGCACAACTTATGGGCATTGGTTGTCTCCTCTACCACACAGAAACTCACAGTCATTAGGCCTGCTGCTGAGCCATGCCATAAGACATTACTTTGCCTTTTACAGCAGCAATCCCGGCTTGTTCAAGTCCCTATGGGTATCCATCTGTAAATTCTGCACCTTACTGTTATTTTAAATAATAAAGATCCTTTCCAATTTTGGTAGAGAGATGTGTCGAGACGGATTTCAGGTAATCAGGTTCTTTAATTACACTGGCTACTTGCAGCAGGAGAAACTAAAAGAGGAGATCCAACAGCAACCCCAGTTGTTCCTTTAATCATGGTCACTGCTATGGATGGGTGTGTCTAACTACTTATGTCTTTGTTAAATGTTTAACACTGAACTGCTACAAAATTTAGATATGTTAGTATTCTGTTTGTAATCTGTACTGAAATCCACACATACATCTTTGCGTCATAGTAGAAGCTTTTGAAATGATTTTGGTTAAAAGCATGAATACTCTTTAAGGCAAGCTCAGAGAGGACAGAAACCTTCTGTGGAGCAAAAAAGCTCACCTGATAGTGATTTTTTTTTTTTAGTACAAATAGACTGGAAGAGGCTTCTTCCCTCTAGCCAGAAGACTGGATGTATATAGATTAGACAAATATTTAAGCACAATCAGAAATACTTTCAAGTTTATACTTAGAATACAACCAAAGGACATTAAAAATCTTAAGATTGTAACTACAATAAACTAAGCCATACAAAAGCATCCTGCAATATTCTATAATGGTGTGCTTGTCTCCCCAAGAAAAGTCCTATTTGGAACTTGTGGCCCTTCATTAACATATGACTGGTGCCTATTAACTTGTCAAGGTCAATGCTAGCCCCTACCCTCCCTCAGTGCCTGCTCACAAGCCCCAGCTGACCAGTTCCATTTAACCCTGAAAAGCTTTGCCCTGTCACTTCTAGGTTTCAGCATTAAAAAAGTGGAACTAATAAAATAAAAAGAAAAGAACATAATTACTCCTAGGTATGGTGAAAGACAAAGTTTATTATAGCTATGTAGGAGATCACAGCCAGAGGCAGGGACATCTAGGAGAGTCCAGAGTGGACATGACCAAACTGAGCTGGGTCATGTGTGTCTTGCCATGCACACTCGCACACATGTGTATTGGTGGGGCAGATACAGCAGCCAGAGGTCAAGGGTCCAAGAGAGGGCAGGTAACTAAGTGTACTGGGAAAAGTCTCTGGGGAAAGAGCAGTCCCTGTGCCCCCCAGAGTTCGGGATAGAGGTCAGTGTGTGTCAGGCTTACCCTGTAATAGGTAAGGATTGAGGGATACTGAGAGCCAGACTTAGTTAGCATCCAGGTCTGCTTTGATATGTTACATAGGCACCTCAGCCACTTGTCCTAGGTTTCAAGCTTAAAACTTAAAACATGCTGTTAGGCGAGCATTCACTCACCACTGAGTACTCCTCAGCCTGGATTTTTACTTTATTTAAACTTTTTCTTTCTTTTTTTAATTATGTTCATTGGTGTTTTGCCTGCATGTATGTCTGTATGGGGGGTGTCCGATCCACTGGAAGTTGAGTTACAGGCAATTGTGAATTGCCATATGGATGCTGGAAATGGAACTCAGGTGCTCTGGAATAGCAAGCAGCCAGTACTCTTAACTGCTGAGCCATCTCTCCAGCCTGATTTACTTATCCTGGCTATTTTTGTAATTGAAGAGTGGCAATCTCAAAACAAATAATCCCTTTGTAAAGAGCTAATAATGATCTGCAACACTGTCAGATGTATCAGGAAGGAAAGAATGAAACACTGCTATAGTAGCAACCTTTTCTAAAAGAAACTGCTTTTTATTGATGCTTTCTGAAGGTTCCTTATGTGAGATGCTCCCTGTGGAACTAAATGACAGGGAACAGGAACTAGGAGAAAAGCATCCAATGGTCCAAAAAAAAAAAAAAAAAAAAAAGGTTGGTTTGTCTGCTTTAGCTTGGGCTGTTTATAAGCTCAGGTAAATTATCTTCAGTAACTTAACACATATTAACTTAATACCAAAACTAAGATAGAAGCTAGGGAAAAAAAAAAAAAAAAAAAAAAAAAGAGTAGCTCACTTGGCAGCAAGTAAGCTGTATGATAAAAATCCATGAGTTTTCACAAAGACAATCATACCTTCAGTATCATAGATAATGTGAAAACTGGCCTGGTAACTTTCTCAATAGCCTACTCGATTTGACCCTAATCTAAATAAAGGAGGGCTCCCTGTTACTGCTAAAAGCTTATTTCAAAACAAGTACTCACAAAGGTGGGATTTTAATTTTTTAGATGCAGAAGTTAAGGCTGAAAACATTAAACTTTCCTAATGGAGTGTAGCTAATGAGAGGCAACCCTAAATCTTCTAACTCTAGAGATCAAGCTTTTCTATTCAAGGGAAGAGTTAAATAGAAAACACTTAGGATTGCCTTTCCCTTCAAACTGAAGGTTTGTTTAGAGCATAAGCTCACAACAGTTAGATCTTGCCACACGGTCAGCCTAAGGCCAGGCTCTGAGAGTTCTTGACCTGGTACAATAGAAATTCAACCTACACTGTTCATTGTTTTGCACTCATGCTTATAACAGGATCTCAGACACAGATGTTAAATAAATATCTGCAGAACAAATGCATGAAATTTAAAGGTAAGTGTAGAAGTACAATTCAGTGACAAAGAGCAGCTTGCACAAATTCAACTGTCACGACTGGGTAGTGGAAATTGGTCATGGCCCCAAATAATTCTTTTAACTAACCTTTGTTGTCACCATACTAGTATCACTGAAATATAATGCACATACCATTCAACTTACTTACCTAAATACAATGCAGTGAGTTTTTATAATGACTGCTACCCTCTAATTCCAAACAGCCCTATACCTAAAGCATTTCCCCCATTTCCTTTTTTCTTTCATCCTAACTCTTAGCAACCAGTAATTACTTTGTTTCCATTGAGTTACTTATTCCAGATGTTTAACACTATGATATTACAACCCCCCCCCAACGCATCTTTCAAAATCTTTAGAAGCCAGGAGTGGTGGCATTTACCATACCTATAACCCAGCAACCAGGTGGCTGTGTTATGAACGCTGTTAAGTTTATAAACTAGAGGCTAGCCTGGGCTACAAAGGGAAGGAGACTGCTCAAAAACAGTGTCAGCCAGGTGTGGTGGCACAGGTCTTTTAAGTGCAACAGGAGGATCTTTGTGAGTTCAAGGCCAACCTGGTCTACAAAGCAATTCCAGGACAGCAGGAGCTACACAGAGAGACCTTATTTCAAAACAACAACAAACACCAAACCAGCAAGAAAAAAAAAATGCCATTAGAATGATTCTAAGATGAGTGTCTGGGGAGCCCTATGGTGAGCATAATTGAAGAACTGGGGCTTAACTATCATTACTATTATTGTTAAACCCAGAGCTTTATATATAGCTTTGTCCCAGTCACAGGGCAGACAGAGCCTTTTCATCTTTAGCTCCCAACCTCTCTCTGGACAAGAGAGAATGCTGAAGCAATTACCAACCACTAATACTTAATCATGTCTATGTAAATGACGTCTATAAAACAACCTGCACCCTAACAACAACTATCTTGTATGTTTTCGGAGCTGAATGTGTAGCAGTACCTGGAGGGTAGCACACTGGGAGATGTCATGGAAGTTCTGTGGCCCTTCCCACACAACTCTTCTATTTGGCTGTTCAATTTTAGTCTTTTAGTATTTGTAATTGTTTCCCTGAAATCTGTGTGCTACTAAAGTTATTCAATCAGAGGGGGGTAGTCTGAATTTACAGCTAGCTGATCAATCAGAAGGTTACAACCTGTGCCTGCAAACAGCATAGGGAAAGTGGCGAGCAACCTTGTGGGACTAAATCCTAGACAGCTTCTGAAACTGATTTAGAGGACACCTAGCTGATAACTACTTAAAAAAAAAAAAATGCTTGAGAGAGTAACTAAAACTTCCCCCCTCCAATTTGGAGGAAATGCCCCAAATCTGGTGTCAGAAGTATTGCATGTAGAGTGTTTTGCCATATAGTATATTTGTAAATGGGATTTTTTTAACTGACTTCTTACAGGAAATATAATGTTTTTAAGGTTATATCCATATTGTTAATTATGTCAGCAGTCATCCCTAGATTATGACTCTAATGAAAATCCCAGCTGTTGCTTTGAATTTATCTGATTATAACATCAAGATTTCCCATTCATTAGGGTGGAACTATTTTGAGCTGGGTCAGTTCTCTAAAGCAACTACACAATCTAAAATCAGCTCCTTCTGTTTGTAAGTTATCAGTCAACTTTCAATTTTAACATCATCAAAAAAAGGCCACAGTAGCCTTCTAACCAATATACAGCCCAAAAAACAAAACAAACAAAAAAAAAAAACTTGGGTTTCCATAATATGGTAAACATAACTATGTAAAAATATTAGATTAACATTTTGCTTCTTTTTCTGTACTACCAAAACTTAAAAGTGGTTAGAGGCAGGGCAAGTAGTAACAAGATAGGACTACACAGGAACCACTCAATGTAGACTTCCAGGGTACAACTCTCAAAGTAAATAGATTACAGAATTGCTCCTTGGAGGAACCACAAACACAGCATTAAACCAAAGCAGGCATTAGGAACAGTAACAGTGCTTGCTAGCTAACACAACTTAGCAGGGACAGCAATAATGGAAAGACACTAAGACAGTATACAATGTCTTCCATTTTCGTAATATTCAGGAAGAGTTTGCTTTGGTTCAAGGTCCTAGAGATACAATCTGCCATAACAGCATGATGGTTAGAATAGAGCCAGTAGGTAACAAGAAAATTTACTTTTTAATATTGGAAAGTTTATCCATAATCAAATTAGTAAACACGTTATTACCATAAGATTCTGGCTTTTGTTAATAAAAATTCAATGAATTTCCAAGTAAAATGTAAAACAAAATATTGTATATCTCAGGTTGGCTTCAATATGCTCCTGTCTTTGGTCTCCTGAGTACTGAGATTATAGGTGTGCAAATCACAAAGAGTTTACATTAAGTTTAAAGTAAATTAAATTTGCAGTAAAAGTGGCAAGTGACCAACTTTTGTTCTGGTACTATCTAATATAAAAAGTTTAACATTTTCAATGGTCAATCTATTTATACTGTCAACAAATGTCTATGACCTGAAAATCATTATGGATACTAAACTGAATTATAAGTTAAGAGCACCAGCTGATTTTCTACCCAGTTTAAATTCCCATCACCTACATGGCTGCTCACAGCCATCTGTAACTCCAGTGCCAGGCAATCTCATGGCCTTTTCTGGCTTCTGCAGACACTAACACATGTGGCACACAGGCTATGTGCAGTCAAAACACCCATACACATAAAATGAAATACAAAACCATTTCCTGGTTAAACTTACAATCTTGTGGGAAAGCAGAGACAAAATCTACATAAAATACTCCCTGCATTACTCCCTGCGGTGGTGGCTCACACCTATAATCCCAGCACATCCAGGCAGAAGCAGGTGTGGGTCTGGTCTATAGAAGAGAGTTACAGGACAGTAAGGGTTACAGAGAAACCCTGTTTAGAAAAAAACAAAACAGCCTGATGATCTGAGTCTGATTCTTCAAACCTACATGGTAGAAAGAATCAACTCTTTCATTGACCTTACATTCCTGTTATGGTGAACATGCACTCTTGTATACATGTACTCACACAATATAGAGGTAAAGATTGTTTTTCATAAGAGTCGGTAGCAATTATAAGTGATAGTTATCTGTAACAAAAGCAATGTTAATAAACTACAACCATGCTAAGAGTGTGGTTCATGGGGTTAGGGGTCTTCAGATTTCCAATTAAGAGATCCACTCGTCTCTGCCTCTCCAGTGCTGGGATAAAATACATGGGCCACCATGCTTAGTGAGACATTTTAAAAAGAATTTTCAAGGTTAAACTATCTTCCTTTAAAAAAAAAAAAGGTTAATAATGTGAATGTGTGTGTTGATGCATGAGTGTACATATACATGTTAACACTGCATTGATGTAAAGGGGTTAAAATCGCTAGTGTTCTAGCATGAATTAGGTTAAACCAGCATTATGCTGAGATAGTATTTCAGTTAGGCCAAGTTACTGAAGAATGTCATTGGGGCTGGACAGATAGATGACTCAGCATTTAACTCTAGCTGTACTTCCAGAGTAATTGGGTTCAATTCTCAGCACCCACACAGCTGCTTACAACCATCTACAACTCCAGCCCAGAGGATCCAACACCCGATTTTGGCCTTCCACAGCACCAGGCATGCATAGCACACAGACATACATGCAGACAAAACACCCACATTCCTTGTTGCCAGGCATGGTGGTGCATACCTTTGAGCTCTGTACTTGGACCGTGAGGTCAACCTGGTCTACATAGTGAGTTCTAGGCCAATGACTGTTACACAAGTTATAAGCCAGCCAAGACTACACAGTGAGAAACCTGCCTCAATAAATAAATAAATGTGTAAATAAGCATACACATGCAGAACAGTTATCAATTAAATATTGACATTTTCTTTTGAATTATGTGGCAGGAGTATACATAAATGACTCCTGCAGTAATATTAACTTCTATAATCAGATGTAGAAAAAAGTACTTGGACAATTAAGTTGTGAATTGAACTAACCATTTTTTCAAGAAACAGCATTTTCACTTGAAAGAATGACAGAGAAATTATGGTTATTTTGATTCAGCGTCTGGCAGTTGTTTTTAAAAATGAGCAAAGTAAGCCTGTGGCTTAAAGGAAAACAATTTACAGTATTTAATGCTAATGATAAAATTTGGGCTTTCAAGTAAAAATTAGTTTTTGAAAACTGTGTCCATCACCATGAGCTTGACATGTTTCCCTCACTATAATGATTTTGTACTTATTAGCAAGTTTCTTTCTTTCTTTTTTTTTTTTAAATCTCTTTAGGTTGGAAGAAAACCTTTTCTTGCATAACAAACTGTGTCAGCATTTGGAAGATCCAAATAACTTTAGTTTGGTTTTGTCAGTGGAATACAGCCCCAGTTTTCCTGGGGCTGTATTATATATAGTATCTTCAATTAAGTATCCTGAAAAGGTAAATGCCTTTTTTCAAACACTTATCTATAAGCTAAATCCAGAAACTGATACAGAAATTCAACTGTCTTCTCTTGTTTAAGAGACATTAAAGAGATATGAAAAAATGTCAAATATGCACATTCTTCTCATTAAATAATTTTGGTTTGGGAAAGCAAGTTATCCATTAAAAATTTTATAGTAATACAAAACAACTTTGAGAGGCTGTTTCTCTTTTCCACCATGTGGGTCTCAGGGATTGAACCCATGTCATCAGGCTTGGTAGCAAATACTTCTGCCTGCCCACTTTCCTTGCCAACCCAACATTTAAAAAAAAAGTGCTGATTTTACCTGGCCATGGCCTTTAATCCCAACAGTTTTCAAGGTCAGCCTGGACAACAGACCCAGTTCCAGAACAACCAGGGTTACACAAAAAGAAGCCCGGTCTCAAAAAACCATCACACACACACACACACACACACACACACACACACACACACACACACACACACACACTTTAAATTCCCACAAGAGATACACAAATAAAAACTAAGAACCCATAATGAGTCTCAAACATCTGCAGACTTTTGAACTAAAACACTTATTGTTAGAGCTGGAGAGCTAGCTCAGAGGTTAAGAGCACTGGTTGCTTTTCCAGAGGACCTGGGTTCAATTCCCAGCACCCACATAGCAGCTCACAAATGTCTGTAACTCCAGTTCCAGGGACTCCGGCACCCTCACACAGACATACATGCAGGCAAAACACCAATGCATATAAAAATAAGTAATCTTTTAAAATATATATATATATATATATATATATAATAAATAGAACAAAAAGTCCCCCACATACTGCCCCCCTTTCCCTTTCTTTCTCTCTCTCTCTTTCCTGGTCTCACTGCAGCCCAGGATAACCCATGGTAATTCTCCTGCCTCAGCCTAATTTGTTGAAAACAGGGAATCAGATTGCCTAGGACTGGAATTACAAATGACTGTGAGGAGCCATGTAGGTAACAGGAACTCGGTGCTCTTAATCACTGAGCCATCACTCCAGCCTCAGAAAATACTTCTAATTCACACTGATTAGCATGCATAAAGACTTTCAGGTCACAGACATTTGCCAGTAATATGAGCAGCCTGACTACTGAAAAGGTTAATTTTATATGGGATTCTATGTATGTGCCACCATGGCCCAGCTCTGTCATATTTTGTAGATGCCACTCAAAAAAAAATTCTCACAGTAGTGACTAGTAGATGAAAGCAGTCTCACTGAACACTGACTTCACCAAATGTAAATGGAGACAGGGTGTGTTTTTTATAGTGTTAAAAGTTCCAAGTGACACAAAATTCCAAAATTCTGTGCAGAAAGAGCAGTAATGACTAACCTATAGAATAGGCTAGTAATGCTTTGAACCAAAACCTCTTGACCAAAATTGAGATCTGTATTAGGCTGAGAAGAATTAAGATAGTAGAGTATAAAAAACACAGAGGGCTTTGATACACCCAAGATAAAACCACTCCCTTGACTGTTGTTAGAAGCAGTTTCTTTTTAATTTCTAAGATTGAGATAAAGAATTAGACATACCTGTAATAATTGCTCAAAAAGCTCCTTCAAATATATTCCTGCCTCTGTGCCAAAACTAAACCAGAAGGCCCCCAAAATAATGCAAGTCAAAATGAGTATGTGCTCTCATTTAGTACAGAAAACAATGAAAATATCTTAATTAACCACAACCACTGTCAGGGATCAATATTTTACAACTACCAATGGAGCTGGAGAGATGGCTCAGCAACTAAGAGCATTAGCTGCTCTTTCAGAGGACCCGGTTGATTCCTAGCACCCACATAATGGCTCACAGTAACTTGTAAATCCAGATCCAGAGGATCTGACACCCTCTTCTGGCCTCTGCAAACAAGAGGCACGCATATGGTGCACAGCCATACTTACAGGCAAAACATCCATACACATAAAATAAAAATATTTTTAAAAATTCCAACTATTGTTAAGTAAGATATAATGGTGCAAATCCTTAATCCCAGCACTTCAGAGGTTGAAGCAGGCAGATCTTTTCTAGTTTAAGGGTAGTCTGGTTTACATAGTAAATTCCACATCAGCTAGGGGTTACACAGTGAAATATTGTATTAAAAATAAAAACACCCTCCAAACAAATGATTATTTCAATTGCCTACAAAAACTAAACTAAAACAAACTACCTATGCATTTTTTCCTAAAGCTGTTTCATTCTTCCAAAAATCACTCATAAATTCTTCCCAATAGTGCATAAATTTTAAAATTTATTTTATGTGCATTGGTCTTTTTCCTGGAGTGTTGGGTCCCCTGGAATTGGAATTACAGACAGTTGTGAACTGCCATGTAGATGGTCCTCTGGAAGAGCAGTCAGTGCTCTTAAACACTGAGCCATCTCTCCAGCCCCTTGACCGTTCAAGAAGTTATCAATGAAGCAGTTCTGAAGCCAGTTGCCTTATAAACCAGAAAAACTGATAGGAGGCTGAAACACTAATTTAAATCCTAGGGCTATTTCTATCAGATCTCTATTATTGTTTCATGCTTGGACTATTATTTGAAGAATCAGACAGTAGTTATTTTAAGCACAGTAAATATGTTCCAAGATTTGTGATGAGAGAGGTCAGTCTCTAAAGTTACTAAGACTTAGTAGCTTAGCAATGTTTTTCACTCTGTACACTTTGAATCAACAAGCTATTACCCGAAAACAAAACAGCCCATTACTGTTACTTTTTCAACAGGACTTCATATTTTATACTCAAAATTATGTTGTATTTCAATACTCATAATTAGCATAAGTTGTTTTCACAAACATTTACACTCTCTTTGAACCTGAAAACTTTTAGAATTTTTATATAAACTGTGAAAGTTTATTTAAAATGCTACAAAAGAGTCTACTGCCAAACTTAAAGCAGCTTAACTTGCTTGTTCTTGATAAACCTCAGTGACAGTTTGGTCACTACCCACTTTCTATATTGTACTGTGTATGTATAGCCTTCTCTGTTACTACCTTCAAACTGGCCCTGGACGATCCTCTATCACACTACAGGAAGAAGTCAAGCTTTGATAGACATCATTTAGTAACTCCTTAAAAATTACTTCAAATAGACAGACACATCCTTTGACTTCTGTACTTTCAAGAAAGCATGACTATTTTTGGAGGAGTTAGCATGATATACTGAAAGGTACTAATGAATTCTAGATAGAAATCTTGTGAATCATAAAATTATGACTTCACAAGTGTCACATCATTATGCCTAAATTGTCCTCCAATAAGCAATTCCCCATTGACTCTTCAATGTAACATAAAGTACAAAGTAACATAAGTTATATATACACACACAGAAAGAAAAAAAAAACCAACTAAAAAACCACATACAGCTAAGTAAGGGAGCAAGAGATTCAATCACACTGAACCCTGAACTAACTAACAGTTTTGTAGGTGCAAAGAATCCTAAGATTTAAAAATGATTCTTCCAAGGTCACACATGGTTACAGATAAAGTAAAAATAAATGTAGCAGGCAGATTTTGTACTCATTATTTCTAACCAACCCTGTCCAAATGGAACAATAATCTCACTCTATATGTTGTTGTATATTTAACATACACTGTCTAATAAGATAGCTATCAGCCATGTGAGACTATTAAACACTCAAGATACAGTTGATCTGAACAGAAATATTGTAAAGGTAAAATGGAAATTGGATTTTGAAAATTTAGTAAGAAAGGAACTATGTGAAATATTTCATTTTTAAAGCACAGATTAAATGTTAAAATGGCATTTAGGATTAGGATATACTGGCCTAAAAGCAATAGCCCTGCCTCCCTTAAAACATAAATCTTAAGACCAAACCAAAAAGCAGTAATTTCTTACTATTTGCTATATTCTACATGCATTGCATATAAAACACAGTGCAGTACTATATCTAGAGGGGGGAAAATGTACATACATGTTTTTAAATGATCCAGGCATACAAGTAGCAAACAGAATAAACATACCTTCTAAAAGCAATAAAAGATATTTTTGTCTTATTACAAGTACACATAATTTTTGTTTTCTTTTGTGTAATGGAGATCAAACTCAAGGCCTCATACATACTATAATTCACCACCAAATTACACCCACTTATGTGATTTTGAGTAAGTCACACAAATAAAATTATTTACTTAGTCATGTCATATTTGTAGATGGAAAAATGAAAATATTCTAGCTTCTAATACATATGCATTGATTCAGAGTTATTATAATTATGATCCCAAAATATATCTAATATGCATTAACATATAGTTTTAAATTATCATAGTGGCCAGGTAGATTCAATATTTAATCTGTTAGAGATTACAGAAGAAAAAAATACATAGAAAGGATTTTTTTTTTAAAAAAAATGAATAATTATAAAACAAGGCAGGGTGGCACATGTCTGCAATCCCAGCACTTGGGAGAGTAGCAGGGCCAACCACACACAAAAATAAAATACAACAGTGTGGGTGTAGGTTGGACATAGTGGCACATACCTGTAGTTTTAGCATTCTCCAGGATGAGGGAGAAGGATTGAGAGTGTAAGGGCTATCCTGAGCTACACAGCTACATAGTGAGACCCTGTCCAATGGGGGGGGGGAAGCAAAAGGTAGAGCTGGAGAGATGACTCAGCAGTTAAGAGCATTGGCTAATCTTCCAGAAGACCTGGGTTCAATTCCCAGCTCCCACATGGCAGCTCACAACTGTCCAGTTCCAGGGGATCTATCACCTAAACACCAACGCACATAAAATGAATTGAAGTAAATTATTTTAAAAAAACAACAAAAGGGAGGGTTGGAAAGGGAGAAAGTAAGTCTGGCAACCCTATAAAAAGTTAGATGTAAGGTTTCAGTATCATAGTATCTATCTCTTAGTTTGTAATCAAAAGAAATAAACCTATTACACAAGAATGTGTACATAAATGTTCATAGCAGTATGTAACTGATAAAATGGGCTAACAATGTATCCATGAAGATGAACTACTAAACACAATGGTGTGAACTATATGCAGAAATATTATTCAGCCCTACTCTTGTTACAGCATGGCTGGACCTTCAAGGCAGGTAGCCACAAAGTATCATCAAATGTATATTCCATGTATACAAACTGTTCAGAATAGGCAAACAAAATATCACTTGGGGCTGGAGTAGCTGATAAAGAGAATCACTGCTAATGACTATGTCAGGGGTTCTTTAAAGAGTAATAAACATACTAAGATTGACTTTGGTGCTGAATGCACAACTATGTGAGCGTATTAAAAACCATTTTATATGGCCCAATTGTATATTATGTGAATCACATTTCAACAATCTGTAAAAAAAAAAAAAAAAAAAGGTAGCAAAGAAAGGAATTAGAAGCTATGTATGGAGGCACATGCCTTAGAGGCAAAGGCAGGTGGACCTCTGAGTTTGTGCAAACAAAACAAAACAAAAAAACAAAACAAACAAAAAAAAAAGACAAGCAAAACAGGAATTAGACACTGGCTGGTTACCTGATACTTTTCTGAATGTCTAAACTTTGTGGTATTTATCAGTTTTAGTTTCCTAATTTGTGATTTTTTTCCCATTCTAAGCATTCATATTACTTTAAAAAAAATCCATGTGTAAATTTAATGACAACTATGAATTGTACATTTAAAAGATTGACTTTTATGACATATAAATTACTCCAATAAAGATGTTAAATTTGGGAACTGAGGAGATGGTTCAGTGGTTTGGTTCCAAGCACCGGCAAGCAGAGCAGCTCACAGAACTAGGGGATCCTACACCCTCCTCTGGCCTCCCTGGACACCGGGCACACACGTGGTGTACATAAACACATGAATATGAAACACACCTACAAATAAACTTTAAAAAGATTTTAAGTTTCTTTCACTATAAAAATTATACCAAAAATAAGCTTTATTAACCTTCAAACAATGTCTAAACAGCCACACACACCCTGGGACATACAGTCCTAACTACTACAATCAGCTGAAACAGCCCAAACTACATTAAAAGAGTGAAGGGCACTGTAAAAAGTAAACGAAAGTTGCTAACTCAAGTTCAGACACAGACTACAGCAATAAGAAGATCGGTTACAAAAAACATATAGGAGGAAATAAGACATTTTACCACTGTCTCTTAAAAGCTAAATTCTTGACCCAGAATGGTTCGTGTTAAAAAAAAAATGTAGGCACCTAAAAAATTCCCAAAATAAAGAAAAGGGTTTATTAATGCGCGCGCACACACACAATGGGGAGAATCTGTGTGTTTAACACATCAAACCTTGGAAGCAGCTGTGTCTAAGACAATGAAGCCTTCTTCCCCTCTTTAAAAATACGTGATGGTGTCAGTCCACGGACCACCCGGTTCCTCACTGCCACTATACCACCAGGAGGTGGAGGAGGGAAAGGATACCATAGACTAGATAGAGGATGACAGCTTTGTAAAACCCTTTGGGTTTTCTATGTACGAACTCCGCTAGGAGTCTCTTCTTAGAAGAGGTGTAAAGAGATTTATGGTCAAACTCAAATACGGGGGATCGCACACCGTGAGCCACATCTTGAATCAGCTAGGACCAGAGTGAAAGCCAGGCCGCTGGAAGGCACTGTTAGCATCACCAGGACCGTCTCTCGTAGCGCGGGTGTCTTTTTCAACCGACAAGTTGACTCCTGTAGTTTAGACGTTGGGGCAAAACAGGAGTCGGGGACATCAGGCGCCGCAGGCCGGGGGGGAAGTTATGAGGTGGCCGCTGGCTCCCCGCGCCGCCCTCCGCCCGCAACGCCCGGCGTCGGGGCCCCGAGACCAGCCGGAGCCTTCGCAGCGGCCGAGCCTGCGCGCGGCTGACCCCGAGGCCGCCCGCACCCGCGTCCAGCCGGCTCGACAGGGCAGGCCTAGGCCGCACCCGGCGGGCCCGGGCGCTGTCGCCGGCGGAGGCGGAGCAGGCCCGGCACAAACTTCCCGGCGCGGCGCCCGCGTCACGGCGGCCCGCCCGCCTGCCCAGCGCCATGCCGGCCGCCGCGCCCGCCCGACTCCGCACGCACCCCGCTTCCCGCTGGGGCCGGAGGCCGCGGACCTCACTGTACCTCTAAGTCGCGGCCTTTGTTCTTGAAATTCTTGAGCCGTTGGTTGTCCAATTTCTCGTTGTCCGCCATGGCCGGGCCGGCGACTCTTCCCCCCCCCAGCCCGGGCCCCGCGGGATCCGCCCCAACCACCGCGCCGCACCGACGCTCCCAGGAAGCCGGCCGCCGCCTGCGCCCGCCTGTCCGCTCCTTCCTCTCGCCCGGACTCCGCGGCCTCCGCTCTCCAGCCGGCCGCCCCCTCCTGTTCTGAGCCCGGGCACCACAGCAGCACCGGCGAAGACAACCGCGGGGCCGGCGGCGGCAACGGCGGCGGAATGCGCTGCCGGCTGAGAAGGGGAGGCAGCCTCGATCTGAGGGCCCGGCTCCGCGGCCACGCCCATCGCCGCCAGCTCGGTCCGCCGATTGGCCGGCCAGGCTCCGGCGCGCTTGGCCAATCAAAAGGGGCGATGGAAAGCGGGGGGCGGAAGCGCAAAAGGAAAGGGGAAGGGAAAGTCTAAGGCAGGAAAGGGCCCGGGGCGGAGGGGCTCGGGAGGGGAGGGGCCTCGCGCGGAGGGAGAAACTCGAGGAAGCCGTGGGCGGGATGATAGGCAGGCTGTAGTCGTCCTGTGTGTGGCGGCACGGTTGTCCGGGTAGCCCTGGAGGTCGGGATTCGGGGCTCCCTTATTTTCTCTTTCGATGTTGCTTGAGCGCTTCATTGACTTTGGAGGGCAAAGTAGGTGTGTCCAAGCTCCACGCGGGGTCCCAAACCCTTAGCCTTGTTCTAGGGGCGTGCTGGGACTGACTGGGGAGGTGTGCATTCCGAAAGCGAGAGGGATAGAGGAAAAGAAAAGGGACCTCTGAACAAGTGCCCGCAACAGGTAGAAACTTAGGGGAGACTTGACACTTCTGTGATACCCCTTTTTGAGTATTTCGTCTTGGAAAGTTAAACTGCTTGATCACAAAGTACTACTGTATAAGACTTTGATGCTTGACATAGCAAATGCAACATTGTAACTTTCGATAAAGGAAGTTAGTCTCAAAGATACCATCTTAACCAGGAACATTGTAACCAAAGGCGGAAGTAAAACAAGATACAAAAGAGCCTCTCAAAATTTTCAGAAGAGGTGACGACTGATGACATGGTTTGTAATCTTAGCTATTGGGATGAGGGGAGCAGCTGAAGTAAGAGGATCCCAGGTGCAAGTCCCGCCTGGACTAGAGAATTCAAAGCCACTCTGAGCAGTTTAGTGACATCCCCCCCTCCCCGCGCGCGCATGCATCTCAAGATAAAAAGTACAGAGATACTGGCAGAGGATAAGTATGCTGGAGGCCCTTGGTTCAGAAAAGAGAATAAGGAAATGTTTTCAAAATTATATTTAAGCCGAGCGTGGTGGTCCGTGCCTTAAATCCACCACTTGCGAAGAAGCAGGTGATCTCTGGAGTTTGAGGTCAGCCCGAGCCACATCGTGATACCCTGTCTAAAAACAAACTAACTCTCTCTCTCTCTCTCTCTCTCTCTCTCTCTCTCTCTCTCTCTCTCTCTCTCTCTCTCTCTCTCTCTCTCTCTCTCTCTCTCTCTCTCTCTCTCTCTCTCTCTCTCTCTCTCTCTCTGTCTCTCTCTCTCTCCCTCCCTCCCTCTCTCCCTCCCTCCTCGTGTGTGTGTGTGTGTGTGTGTGTGTGTGTGTGTGTGCGCGCGCGTGTTTTTTTTTGCCAACTAATAGTTCCTCAAATGTGTGCGAATTTGTAGGGCAGTAGTAACTGAAAGAAGTAAGGGATGGAGAAGTGTGTTTAAACTTGGCAAGAGACCCTATTACAAACTCCTTTGGGAATTGTCAGCTTCTGATTTTTTCTGGTATAGTTTGTTTGGGCAGAACCACATGCAGAAATGAATTTAAGATGCAAATACTTCACAAACACTTTTAAAGTCAAAGAAGGGTGTTTTTAAAAATATAATACGATAGCGATGGGTTTAGACAGGATGAAGGGTTGAGTTCTTTCAGGAATGAGGGATAAGGAGAGCTTTGGAACTATAGTAGTTGCTTGAAGATTGCTTATAAAGGGAGGAATGGTGGAAACAAAACCCTTTAGACACAGCAATGCCTTTCAAGTAAGTCTGGTATTTTGTATACTTTGTTCTGGGCTTGGCTTAGCAAACAATCTCTTTGGAAGTAATTCACACTGAATGTAAATTGAATTCAGATCCTAAAATTCAGATTAAGTTCATTATGTGTATGTTGAGGGATGTATGGTGCATGAACATGTTTAGGTATGCACATCCTTGTGCAAAAGAGGCCAGAGAAGGGTGTCCCACATTGTTATTTCTCTCTCCCTTATGGCCCTGAGACAGGGTTTCTTACTGAACCAAAAGTTCACCATCTGGAATATGCTGGCTTGTCATCTCAGGATCCTGCTGCCTCCACCTCCCAGTGCTGGAATTACAGGCATGCACACCTAGACTGGATTTGCTGGAGATCAAACTCAAATCCTCATACTTGAAGACCCTTTCCCTAATATATTTTTATTCTCCAAAGCCTCATTGTGTTTGCATGCTGGGTTACTATTATATTTTAAAGTATGATTAAACCGGGTATGGTGGTGTATGCTCTAATTTCAGATTTAGGAGACTTAAACTGTAAGTTCTAGAATTCTGAAGCCAGTCTGGGCATATCAAGGGATCCTGTGTTCCAAAGCAAAACAATGAGATCTAGGTGTGGCAAATCATGCCTGTAATCCTAGCACTTGGATGCCTGAATCTGAGTTCTAGGCAAGACAATGCTATAGAGACTCTGTCTCAAAAAAACAAAAACAAAAACAAAAAACAAAAAAAAAAAAACAAAAAACAAAAAACAAAACAAAAAAAGAATGAAATGGGTGGGCCTAGGATAAGAAAATTTTGGTATAAAGATGGAGAAAGAGAACAGGTGGATTTGGTTTGTGTGATTGCTTGAGCAAAAATGGTACATAGTATTGAATAAAGAAAAGAAGGAATTTTATACATTGCTAGAACTTACTAAAATATAATTTGTGTTATAATTGGGATGGTTCTTTCTGGAGAGAAAAACACTGATTCATAGGCACTTACTATAGTTTGTTGAATGTCCATGTATTGAAGCTTGGTTTCAGGCTCAGAGGAATTCTAGGAAAGGGTTAAAATAGTTCTTGTGGAACCCTTTGTTACTTCTCAAGATAGAGTTGTTACAATAAAGGACATGCCTCACTGGTCAATTTTTTTTGGTTGCCTGTGTAACCATAACTTTGCCATACAGGAGGTGAGTTGCCAGAGTCAGCACTGTGCTATTTGAACAACTCCAAAACTGTGAACCACCTTTTCTTTAGAAAGTAACCAGGCTAAAATGGTCTGTTACAGTAACAACAAATGGATTAATGTAGTAGCATCCTTGGGGGGAAAATGCCAGGCATGGGGGACTTTATGCTGGCCTTCTTATTACCAGGAGATTCTTACTTACAGCTTGCACAGTCTGAAGAAAATAACTTTTTGTTTTGAAATTGATATGAATTTTGTTGAGGGAGGAAAAAGATCTAGTTTTTTGTTTGTTTGACCTAGCATTGCATCTAGTCCAACCTGACCTTAATTTTTTTTTTTTTTTTAAATGGAGAAAAAGCTGGCCTTGAACTCCTGATTCTCCTGCCTGTCTCTCCAGTGCTGGCATTACTTGTCTATGCCACTATACCAGGATAACTTATTTCTCAAACTTAGTTTTGACGATTTGACTATTTAATCAAAGAAAATGTTTAATTTTAGGCTCAACCTTCATCCTAATACTTCCCACTTCAGGCAAGTTCCCTGCCTTAATTTTTTAAACTTTTTTTATTTTTAAGAAATTACAAATTTATAAGAATTACAACAAAAAGGTACTGTGTGATTTTGCTTCCCTTTTTTCCATTGCTTCCAATGGTATACCTTATATAACTATACTATCAAAATTAGGCATTTGGAACTGGAGAGAGGCTCAGCAGGTAAGAATACTTGCTGCTCTTGCAGAGGACCCAAGTTCAAATACCAACACTCAGGTTGGGTGGCTCACCATTATCTGTAAAACTCCACCTCCAAGAGATCTGACACTCTCTCTGATCTCCAAGGGCATTGTATATATGTGACACTCTCTCTGATCTCCAAGGACATTGTATATACGTGGTACACCTATATGCATACACACAGGAAGCAATCATATACATTTAATAAAAATAAATCTCTTAAAGGTAATTAATTTTGATAAAATCCACAAAAGCTACTTAGAAGATAGAAAAGATAGTAGATAGTAAACAATTTAAGGTTTCTATAATCATAATGATAACATCAGATATTGAGCTGGTATTATAAAATAGCACTTATCCAGCACTATGTGACAGTCTTTATTTTTTTGGACAAGGTCTCACTATGTAGCTAAGGTTTACCTGTAATTCATAACCCTCCACTTTCAGCCTCCTGAATGCTAAGATTACAGACATACCACCATGCCTGGCCAAGACAGCCTTCTAAACATCAGTTGTTACAGGGTCTCTCTCAGGTTAGAGTAAGCTGGCCTCTGACTTGCTGTGTAGCCAAGAGTAGCCTTGAGTTCCTAATCCTCCTGCCTCTTCCTCTCTAATGCTTAGATTGTGGGAGTGAGTCACCACATCTAGCTGTATATAAATGCATTGAGTTCTTACAATGATGCTATGAAGTAATTGTATTCACTGTACAAAGCAGAAAATTGAACCATAGAGATGTGTAGTAATTGATGTAAGTACACAGTGAATGTTCGCACAGGCATTTTCTCACTAATCCTGACACCAGAGCCCCCTGGGAAGGACTTAAGGTCAGTATTCATGGTGCACTTCGAAGGGAGCTATTATTTCCATTTCCTGTATGAAAAGCCTAAGGTTTGGTGCAGTTACATAATCTTCTCAAGGCCTCACACAACCTGCAGGTTCTGGAGCTTCAAGTATATGCCTAGCTCTAAACACCACACTCTTGGTAGATGAACTCTCCGTTTCCCTGGCATCACACACAGACCTGAACTATACCACTGAAGTCTAGCTCTAAAATGCAGGAGACAAAGCTTCTCCACCTTCAATTACATCAAAATCACCTGGGATGAATAAACCCCGCATTGGTGGGCCCTTCCCCAGGCTTTCTGCTTTAGAAAGTCCGATCCCCTGAATAAATAAGTATTCTGCTCCGTGGAACGACTCTGAGGTCTACAGGATCTGTCATGATAGCCAATTTTAAGATTGTTTCAACCTTAAGATCAGAAAAAAAATTAAAATAACGGCAACACATGGCCATAATGGGTCATATGTCATGCAAAACAAAGTTAGTAAAAGCCAGCTTGATATTGTTGAGTGGATTGATGTTGTATTTGTCTGGATTCCTTTCTACAGCTAGTTTTTCTCTTGAGTTTCCACCAATGGCATTCTTTGTTTGTTTTTCTAGATAGGGTTTCACTGTGTAGCTTTGGAGCCTGTCCTGAAACTCCAGAGGCAAGAGGATGGAAAGTTCAAGGCCATTCTGGGAAATTTAGGGGGAACCTTGTCTTAAAGTGGAAAACAAAATAAGAAATGGCTGGCGACAGCTCAGTAGAAAGTACTTGCCCAGCATATATATAAGCCCTAAGTTCCATCACACACACACACACACACACACACACAAGGTATTTGTCAAACACTTGTGTGCTTGATACGATCATTTAAAAGAAAATGTCATGCCCAGACTTGGTGGTTCATGTCTTTAATCCCAGCACTTGGAAGGCAGCAGCAGGTGGATTTCTATAAGTTTTAGGCTATCCTTTTCTCCATACTGAATTTCAGGCAGGGCTACATAGGGAGAATATGCTTTTTTAAAAAGAAAAGAAAATGTTATTTTTTTTTTTAAGGAAAAAAACAGTTAAGAATTTGTGGAAATAAAAATGGTGGATTATTAACTGTTTCTCTCTGTTTCTGCCCTTCTCTGTCACTGCCCTCCCTCAGTGTCTGTGTGTGTGTGTGTGTGTGTGTGTGTGTGTGTGTGTGTGTGTGTGTCTGTGTGTCTGTGTGTGTGTGTGTGTGTGTGTGTGTGTGTGTGATTCTTAAAGAAAAAAAAACAGTTAAGATTTGTAGAAATGAAAGGGATAGATGTATTAACTGTCTCTTTGTCTTTCTCTGTCACCCTTCGTGTGTGTGTGTGTGTGTGTGTGTGTGTGTGTGTGTGTGTGTGTGTGGTTGTGAATGTGATAGGCCCTATTTTCAGAGATGTCTTTCATTTGAATTATATATTTTGTTTTGAAACGGAGAACAAACCGCCGATAGGCTGATGGAAAAACAGCCAATAGGCCTGGTAGAGAGTCAAAGTCTCTCAAGAAGGAGTGTCTTCAATGGCATGAGTGAAAACAGACTGGTATCCTGAAGCAGGTCGCTGCTTTGTATAATCACATATAAGTAAGACATTAGTTTAAGGCATTTGTCAGTTTTTGTTTGTATGAATGAGCATAGACTATATGTGAATATGGTACTCTGTATACACATTTAATTATCAAAAATTAAAGACAATACTATCAAGGTATGTAAATTAATCTTGAAATACACACCTCATAGGATTTACCAGTACTCTGTTTATAGTTTGTCCACATGTCACACAAGACCCTGAAGTCTCTTGGACGCCTTCTCTAATGAAGTTTCAGCGGATTCTTCAGATGCTTCCAGAGTCAAAGGTCTGGAGCTCCTGATGTTCTGGATAATCTTGGTCACTGAAGATCACCTTATAATAGACCAGAAAAATTTTTGGTGAATCTCTTGACTTTTAAATGCTGGAAAACTCCATCCTTTTACCCACACACTTATTCTAGAACTCATTAGGACCTGCAAATGGTTGTTCAATGTATAACTGGGAATACAAACCTGGGAAGTGTTAGATCATCTTATTTAGAACAATAAACATGAGAATGTCTTGTACTCCTGTCTTCTGGCTACAGCCTTGAGATCTGTCTATTCAGATCTTGTGTTCTCCATGGCAGAACATATGCTACTGTACTAATCCCAAATTAGACTTCCCAGGTATTAGTTATACTGAGAAATAGCAGCATCAGAGAAAACATTTACCAATCAAAGCACTTGGGAGGCAGATTTAGGCAGGTGTCTGTGAGTTCAAGACCAGCCAGGTCTATATAGAGAATCAGGTCAACGAAGGCTATATTGTGAGACCCATGGTAAAGGGTAGTTCCATTTGCTACATTTGAGTGTAAAAATTCCCTGTGGGGTTATAAGAATGTGCTAACATGTCAGGTTCTTGGTGGTTTGGGAGATTGAGCCTAGGGCTTTTATACATGGTAGATAAGCACTCTGTCAACTGGCCTATATATCCAGACCTCCTTTTATTGTTTTGCTTCATCTGGTTTTGTTTCTGAGATAATATCACACTACCAGGCTGTCCTGGAACTCCTGTCTTGGCATCTGAAGATGGTATTCCCAAACCCAGCAGAAATCTCTTTGAAGAGCCACCCATATCTGATTTCTTCATTTCTGGCAATTCTCTTGGAGGTACTCTTATGAAGTGATCAAGAGGTATGCTGGCAGATGGCTAATTTCACCACTCATTTGCGACCTGTTTGTAGGAACAATTTAAATGTGCTCTGTATATCCCATATTACAAACTATATTGCCTTTGTCACAATCCCTAAAATAAGACAATAGAGGGGGTCACAAAGAGACCACATATATATTCCAATTCACCCCATATAGAACCATTTAGTGTAATGTATATGTTATTGGGTGCTGTATAGTGTAACATGTAATAATATGTAGTGTAGTATAATACTGTGTGTATTTTCTGGGTTGGCTGATACAGTTATATAAGGCCTCATACTTAGTTGAATGCTCTATTGTCACGTCTTGAAATTTTTCAACAAGGGCTCCACATTTTCATTGTGTATTGGTTCTTGCAAATTATGTCGTCTGCCTGGTATGGTATAGAGTATAATCTTTTGAAATTATTACAACTTTTTCTATGCATTGCTTTAATTTTTTAAAAAATGCCTATACAGTGGTTCTATTTTAAATGTAAATAAGCACTATAAATGCAAATAGGATCATATTGTGTACCATTTTGCAAGCTGCCTTTTCATTTAATGACATTTCTCCCTATCCATATATTTCATACTTTGCAATGGCTAAAAAATGCTCTGTTATGTGGGTAAGCCATAACTTGTTTAATCAATCTAGCAGTTCCCTACCGATGTGCCTTTGATAATTAGTTATGACAAACAGCAAGCACACAATAGCATGTGTGACAAAGAGCAAACAACTTTAGTTCGTGGTGTGTACTTGCCTCACTAACTCCCTAGGATACATTTCTGAAAGTAGAGTTGCTGAGTCAAAGGATATGATTGTGAATCATGGGACCTGATTGTCTTTCAGGAAGATTATACCAGGTTAGACCACTCCAGTCCCACCAGCAGTACACAATCATGATTGTCAACCTGTACACTAACTGGCCACAGTAACCCAACTTCAACTCTATGGGTCTTTTTACTGCCTCCTCTTTCTAATGATCTTAGCTTGCTAGGATACACTGATTCTCCTAACCATATCCAGATTTCTTCTGCTCATTAAATTCTTACTTTGCAATGCTTTCGGATTGTAAAGAACAGCAGAGTGTTCCCCTGCACTGTTCACCAGTATTCCCCAGACCCTGACATCGTATTAGTCAGCTTTCACATCCCCACTTGCTCTGGACTCTGAGAATACATTGTTTACATCCCTATTGAGTCACTTTTCTTTTAGGGATAATTTACTGCAAATGTTTCAACTCATAATCATAGAACAAAGAAACAAATTATTCTGTTTGTGCATTATTTAAATTTTATCATTTTCCCAAGTTTATTCAACAAAGATGGGAAAAAAAATCTGATCAAGGGTTCAAACAAGGGCCACTGGCTTTAGTAGTATGTGCTTGCCTGCCTCCCCTTTTTTGAGTCATAGTGTTGTGGAATATTAGTTGAAGATGTGTTAACATTAATTTATGCCATGGGATGTTTGTCGCATTCTTTTATGTTGCATTTGTTTAATTCTGTAAAGCTGTATTACTGTGCCTGTCTAAACCACATGATTGATCTAATAAAGAGCTGAATGGCCAATACCTAGACAGGAGAAGGACAGGAAGGGCTGCAAGGTAGAGAGAATAAATAGGGAAAAAATCTAAGCTTGAGAAATGAGCGAGAAAAGGAGAAAAGAGGAGAACACAAGGGTCAGCCACCTGGCCAGCCATGGATTAAGAAGTAAAGAAAGACATATAGAATAGAGAAAGTTAAAAGCCCAGAGGCAAAAGGTAGGTGGGATAATTTAAGAAAAGCTGGCTAGAAATAAGCCAAGGTAAATCTAGGCATTCATAAGTAAGAATAAGTCTCCATGGGCTAGAGAGATGGCTCAGAGATGGCTAAGAGCACTGTCTGCTCTTCCAGAAGACCCAGGTTCAATTCTCAGTACCCACATGGCAGCTCACAACTGTCTGAAACTCTAGTTCCAGGGGATCCATTGCCCTCACACAGATACACATGTAGGTAAAACACCAATGCACATAAAATAATAAGTTATTAAAAACAAAATATGTTTCCATGTGTTTATTTGGGAGCTGAGTGTTGGGCCCCAAAGAGGTAAAAAATAAGCAAGCAAGCAAACAAACAAACAAAAAACCCAGCTACATCATAATTTTTCAAATAAGTCATAGAATGGTGTAAAGAGATACTTTGGCAACTGACAACCACAAACCTGGTTTGGTTAGGTTTTTGTTTGTTCCAGTTGCATATTTGTTTTTGTGTTTACATGTCTAAAATGAATCAAAGGTTGTTTTTCAAAGGAAAAAATAAGGCCCAACAAGTTAGAGAAGTAGTATTTAACTATGGATAATTTATTTATATTTAACAGCTGAAGTTTATTGAAGCATAATAACATGGCATCCAAAGAGACAGACTCCTCTCAAGGGGCAGGGCAGAAGTGAAACTCCTTTGTTCATTTGTTTATTTATTTAGACAGGCTCTCACATAGCCCAAGCTGGACCCAAGTGACTATGTAGTTGAGGCTGGCCTTGATCCCTCTCCTTCTACCTCTTGAGTACAGGTGTGCACTATAACAGACAGTCAAAAACCATATGTAAATGCCCTGGACTTATCTTTCAGAGCCTAAAGAGATTGTTTCTCCTCTTTCCTAATGGGGGATTATGTTGGATTATGTGCAAATAAAGTTAGCCTTCCTCAGTTAGAAAAGGACAGTGAACGCTTTGGAGTGAAACCCTTCCTACTCAGTGCTAGAAATTGCATCATCTGTGTGCTTAGAAGGATCACACTATGCAAACATCTTTCTCTTGGCTCTTTTATTGGAAACCAAAGCTGAGTTGGATTGTTCATAGAGTAAATTAAAGCTTTAGCTGCTAAGGCACAACATGGACTCCTGAGGAACCAAGTGGATCAACTGACCAGAGCTTGCACACCCTCAAGCTGAGTGGGTATCTTATTAATCTCGAGTATTCAAAAAAGCTCAAGTGTTAAGAGTTTTCTACTCTTCTCAGGAAAACCCCTTGACCCATTCCAATTCCTTCTTCCTTTTCCTATTTTACACTGAAGAAAAGGAACCCTGGGATCTGTCCAAGGTCCCAACAGCTAGCCAGCAGCACAGGTAGGAAATGGCTCTCCAAGGAGGCCAACTGCCGTCTGCATACTTTAGTCCTAGGCATTTTGCAAGTGACCCACAGTTTTGTTTACTCCAGGTTGGGATCTTACACTGAGGAGGCAGTCAAAACTCAGTAGGACAGACACTGGGAAAGGAGAGAAGGTGGGAGGAGGAACAAAGCCAGGAACCAAAGCTGCCATTGTTTTAAAAAAAAAAAAAATATATATATATATATATATATATAATATATATATATATATATATATATTGTGTGTGTGTGTGTGTGTGTGTGTGTGTGTGTGTGTAGGTCAGAGGACAGTTCACACAAGTCCATCCTCTGCTTCCACTTTGTGTATCCTAGAGATTGAACCTGGGTCATCAGGCTGAGCAGCAAGGCTCCTGAGCTATCTTGCCAGTCCCAAAGCTGTAGTAATAGTAATAATAATAATAATAATAATAATAATAATAATAAAAAATCAGGTTTATTGTCTTATTGCATGAGTGTGTGCTGGGGCTCTTTGTGCCCAGAAGATTTCAGATCCCTTGGCTTAGAGTTACAGAGCATTATGAAACCCCATGTGGGTGCTGGGGATAGAACCTGGGTCCTCTGCTGAGCATCAAGTGTTCTCAACTGGTGAGCCAAGCCTCCAAATGCAGCTTTCGTATTTTTTTTTAAAGCAAAGTTCTTCCTGAAGTCCAGGAAAAAATAAATTCACATAAAAATCTAACTTATGAAATTATTACAAGGAAAAAGAATACATTATAAACCAACATCCACAAAGTCAATGAAGCTATGCCAGAAAAGCAGTCAAAAAGCAGTTCTAGCATGTTCATTGTATTTCAAAAATGAGATGAAAGATATTGAGAAAGTTATATAAGAAATGAGAGAACCAAGACTTCCAAGGCAAGGTGATAGAAATCAAGACACTTTTACATAGCAGAGTTTGACATGGGTTTTTGTAGCAGCTGTTGGCATGGCTAATGGAGCTGGGTTATTACATGGTCATCCCCGGCCCCCATAGCTCTTTTACTTAAAATCTTATTATTGATGGTGGCGTGTTTATGTAGGCACGTGTGCCACAGCACACCTGTGGAAGTCAGAGAACAACTTTGTAAAGTCGACCTTCGTGTACTGTACATCAGCATACTCTATGGGAACAGAATGAGTGGGATGAATACATATACATACATATGCATGCACATAACATTCACACGCACATATTCATAAGGCCAGAATCATGCCTGGGAGCTGAGAACGCAGTGTTCACTCAGTCTTGGAGGCTGAGTGCCCCAACAGATTGAGTAGTCCCACATGGCTGTCTCTCACTGAGGCATGGCCCAACACCCACAGTTTCTCAGTCCACAGTTTCTCATCCTTACAGGTGCCTATCTGACACAGAAGCCACTGGACCCTAGTCCACAATGAAAGCTGGAAACGCTGGTTCTGATACCAGCGGAGGTATTTGCGCAGCAGCAGCAGCAGCAAGGCAGATTACCTCAGAAGCAAGAGAGAAAGCCAAGCAATCTGGAGGTGGATAACTTCCAGTCTGCCACGCCAGGAGATGCTGCACACAGGGGTCTCCACACACCATACAAGGCAATCAGAACAGTTCTTCAGGTAAGGCCCCCTCTGCAGGTGATACTAATTTGTGGCAAGTTGACATTAAAATCAACCACAATACACTAGGGAGCAAACTCAGGTCCACGAAAGCTACCCAGGAAACCATCACACTGGCCACTCTATACTTTTCATTCAGAAAAAAGAAAAAAAAAAATCAGTCCAGCTGTGTACACATGCTGGCCTGAAATTTGCACTACTGCTCCTTCAGTCTGAGTGCTGGAATTATAGGTGTCCATCACTGAAACTGGATTTAAATCTCTTGATTTATAAAAGTGAAATTAACAGAGGGTGGGAGAGAGTGGATCTAAAATAACCAGTGTTGAGTGGTTTTATATATGAAGCCGACTTAAAGGGCAAATTGTCCACTTTAGAATGTTGTGACTGCTTCAAGTAGAGAATTAAGCCAAAATCTCAGATCCTGGGTTTTCAATCCAGACTAAAGTGTTTTACATTAACTATGAAATTGTGAAAGAGGGCAAATTATTTTTTAGAAGCCCAAATCACAAAGTTAATTTCACAAGTGGCAGCAAGTATCACTATACTATGGAGACATTATGTACATGTGGAAACTCACCCACAATTTATTGGAACAGTTTTTTTTAATAGCATGTATGCATTACAATATATTAGAATTTCACCATTATGAGTTTGAGGAATAAATATGTCTAAGAAATGAACATTGAGGGATAGAGAGATGACTCAGCGGTTAAGAGCACTTGCTGATCTTCCAGAGGACCCAGGTTCAGTTTCTGCATCCATATGGTGACTCATAACCATTTATAGCTCCAGTTCCAGGGGAACCAATGCCCTCTTCTGAACTCTGAAGTTCCCAGGCAAGTGGGTGGTGCACATACACACCTGCAAGCAAAACACTCATACATGTAAAATAAAACTAAAAAGGATTTTTTAAAAAGAAAAGACTACTGTAGCAGGATAATTGGATGTAAACTTAAAACAGTCTTCTACAAGGTGTGTAACTTTTAAAAGCTTGTTTAAATGACTATTGTTTTTCTAATACAAAGTAAAGACAAATCAAGCTTGGCAAAACCTACCCTGTTGGTTCATATGTTCTATTGTGAATCCATTGATGAGGCTAAGGCTGAATCTGCCTGTCCCTTAAAACTCTTAGAGCTGTACTCTTGCGCCTGTTCACCCACCTGGGTTCACTCTCAGAACACTTCACCATGGTTAAGCATTACCTGTGGCTTGTATAAAAACTCTTTAATCTTTTCAGTGTGGCCTAAATGTTTATCATGGAGGTCTTTTTTTTCTGACTTGGCCCCTTCAGAAACCTTAAAAAAAAATAAATAACTCTTTACTCTGTTAAAAGCAACTTAAGGATGTTGGTTAGAGTGAGTTTAATGTTTGTTTTTATTGTTAGTAAATACTGATGGTCACCTTTCCTGTCTAGTCTCTTTAGTGTCTCTAATACCCCTTAGTAGTAATTTGGGGAAATTTTGAAGAGGAGACGAAAAAGAGGCATATCTGCCAGAATTGGTGCTCTACTACTGACCTCCCCCAGAACACTGGGCAACTTGATAATCAGCCTCAGTCTCTTACTAGAAAAGAACCCTTCCTTCCTTCCTTTCCTCCCTCCCTCCCTCCCTCCTTCCTTCCTTCTTTCTTTCTTTCTTTCTTTCTTTCTTTCTTTCTTTCTTTTTTTTTCTTCTAGACAGAGTTTCTCTGTGGCTTTAGAGGCTGTCCTGGAACTAGCTCTGTAGAACAGACTGATTTCAAACTCACAGAGATCCACCTGCTTCTGCTTCCCGAGTACTGGGACTAAAGGTGTGCACCACCACTGCCTGCTATAGGAGTTCCCTGGTCGAATTTTTAATATCACTTACATATACTATCTTATCATCTACAGATGCTGATACTTTGACTTCTTCTTTTCCAATTTGTATCTCCTTGATCTCTTTCAGTTGTCTAATTGTTCTAGATAAAACTTCATGTACCTTATCCAATAGATATGGAGAGAGTGGGCAACCTTGTCTTGTTCCTGATTTTAGTGGAATTGCTTTGAGTTTCTCTCCATTTAATTTGATGTTGGCTATGGGCTTTCTGTAAGTTGACTTTATTATGTTGAGGAATGTCCCTTGTTTCCCTAATCTCTCCTGGACATTTATCATGAAGGGCTGTTGGATTTTGTCAAAGGCCTTTTCTGCATCTAATGAGATTATTATGTGATTTTTCTTTCAGTTTGTTTATATGTTATATTACATTACTGGTTTCATATATTGAACCATTTCTGCATCTTTGGGATGAAATCTACTTGATTGTAGGGGATGATCTTTTTGATCTTCTTGGATTATTCAGTTTCCAAGCATCTTTGCATCAATGTTCATGAGAGAAATTGGTCTGCAATTCTCCCTTTTTCTCTTCCTTCCTTCCTTCCTTCCTTCCTTCCTTCCTTCCTTCCTTCCTTCCTTCCTTCTTTCCTTTCTTTCTTTTCTTTTTCCTTTTTTTCTTTTTCTTTTTTTGTTGTTGAGCCTTTATGTGGTTTGGGTATCAGTGTAACTGTGGTCTCATAAAATGAACTGGGCAATGTTCCTTCTTTTTCTCTTTTGTGAAACAATTTAAGGAGTATTGGTATTAGCTCTTCTTCAAAGTTATAGTAGAATCCTGCTCACAAACCATCAGAAAAAAGAAAAATTATTTCTATCTAGAAACTGGGCTAGGCTGGGTAGTGGTGGCACAGCTCTTTAATCCAAGCACTTGAGAGGCAGAGGCAGAGGCAGGCAGACTTCTGTAAGTTTGGGGCCAGCCTGGGCTATAGAGTGAGTTCCAGGGCAGCCAGTGCTGCACAGTGAAACCCTGTCTTGAAAATAGAAAACAAAAGAAGATGAAGATAAAGGAGAAGAGAATGAGAAGGAGAAGCATGAAAAGAAGAAAAGAAGAGCCTGAGCTGAGCTTCCTAGCCAGGTTGTGGTGGCACATTCCTTTAATTTCCAGAACCTGGGAGATAGAAGCAGGCGAATCTCTGAGTTTCAGGCTAGCCTGGTCTACAGAGGGAGTTCAAGGAGCCTCTGGCTCTGGAATGCTGACATTATTTTTTTTTTCTTTTTTAAAATACAGTACACCTCAACTTAGACTAGCCATGCTTCAGAGGTTACAGAGGACAGCCAAACCCTGTCTTGAAAAACAAAAACAAAACAAAACACCGATAAGAGAAACAAACAAAACCTGGACTTGCCTTTTAACACCACACCTTAGAGGCAGAAGCATGCTAATCTCTGTGAATTTGAGGTCAGCTCAGTCAACACAGAGAGGTCTAGGTCAGCCAAGGGTATATAGTGAGACTCTGTCTTAAAAAGAAGAGAAAAACTGGAAATTTTTGTTCTTTTCCCTCTTTGCTGGATTGTTTGAAAAATATTAACTAAATCAGCCATAATATGATGTAGGCATGATGATACAGACTTACAATCCCAACACTGGGGAGGTGGAGGCAGGAGGATCACAAGGAAACTACAAAGTAAGGCCCTGCATCAAAAAGGAAGCAATAAACAAAACAAAATGTTCTTACTACAGAGGATTTGGGCACCACTGGAACACCTTTCCTTAATTTTTAATCCTGAACTAGTGTCTTACTGTGTAGGACAAGTCTATGCGATTTACCTATATAAGCCTGGATAATATCTTTCATCTGAGAGTGTGGGGAAAGGAGGAAGATCTTGTTTACATGTATGTGATTGTGTAAGCTAAGATCAGGACATCTGTCTTGGTGAGGTATGTTAAGTTTAAAGAAGCAAACTACTATGCTGTGTACTTCCCTGTGAAGAGAATCATGTGGCAGGAAACTGAGGGTCACAGTCTGTCATCCCAAAGATGATTGAATGATGCTACCTGCCATCCTGCCCCTGCTTCCGCTTCTGGAGTGCTTTTTTTTTTTTTTTTTTTTTTTTAATACAGTGCACTGTGCACCTCAACTTAGACCAGTCATGCTTCAGATGCTTGGTAACAACATGTAGCTGGTCAGCTAACATCACACAGTCATATGAGCACATTAAAGATGGTATGCAATCATTCACATAAAAGTTTACTGGAGGCAGCTTGAGTTTCCCCTTTTAAAAAAAGATTTATTTTAATGTGTGTGCATGTGTGTGTTCACTCATCAGAGGAGAACATGTATTGGATCCCATGGAGGTGGTCTTACAAGTGGTTGTAAGCCAGACATGGGTGCTGGGAACTGAACTCTGGGACTCTAGAAAAGCAGCAAGACCTTAAATATTGAGCCATCTCTCCATTCTCTAGCTCAGGTTTTCTAGACTGAAAATAGAGGCCAGGAGCTAGAACAACAGCTCAGTGGTTGAGAGCACCTACTGTGTTTTCCTGAGGACTGAAGTGTAGTAGTGATTTCTAGCATCCTCACCAGCCATCCTCTACCATCTGTAACTTCAGCTCCAGGAGGTCCCAAGCCTCTAGCTTCTAACAGCAACAGCAATGGTGTGCCCATGCCCACATGAAAACACACATTTACACATAATTTTTAAAAATATATGATTATTACCATTATTATTTTTTTTGAGATAGGGTCCCTCTATGTGGTCCTGGCTGTCCTGGAACTATCTATGTAGACTTGGCTGGTTTTGAACTCACAGAGATCCTCCTGTCTTTGTCTCTCAAGCACTGGGACTAAAGGTGTGCATCATCAGACCCAGCTAAAACATATCTCTAAAAAAATGCAAGGCTGGGCATGATGGTGCATGCATCCCAGCACTCAGGAGGCAGAACCTGGTGGATCACTGTAAATTTGAGGCCAGAGAGAACTACATAGTAAGGTCAGTGAGAAACCTTGTATCAAAAATAAGTCAGAGATTGGTTGAGGCTCAGTCACTTTTTTCATTTATGTTTGTGTCATGTTTTGGAGAAATCTCATCTAATGAACACTCGGGTCATGTTCACATAGATAGGGACTCCTTGGCCAGTATCATCTTTGATGGAATTCATGAGAGAGCAGTAAGGCTGGATTGGCTCCTCCCACCTGACTCTGCATAAGCCAAGATCACCATGTTATGCCCCACTTACTGATAGTTTTCATCACAGCATCCTACAGTTTCTCGTGTTCTGGATATGTTCTCTTAATGGTGTTCATTAATATTGTTTAATGAGCTAAGTGGAAAATTCTAAGCTTAATTTAATAAATTATTCCTTCCAGAAAGTTCTGTTTTAAAGTTCTCTGAAGGAGAATTGAAAGGCCTTGACTTGGGGCTGTTTAAGCCACTTCCTCAGAGTCACAAGGATGTTAGTGTTTCCCAGTGCTTATGCAGTCACAGCTTCACTTCCTTCTTGATGTAAAAGACCCATGTCACCCCTGACAGTCTCATTTTAGTGGTAAGCATGTACATGTCTGTTTTGTTATGTCTTAAGTATGTTTTCAATATCTGCAATTTAAAAACTAACTTTAAGGGGAAATATGTCATACAACCTGTTCTCTGATTTCTATCTCAGGAATAAACTCCTCCAGCCCCAATCTCAGCATTATTTATCTAGGGTTTTTGTTTGTTTTGTTTTTTGGGTTTTGAGACAGAACCTTGTGTAGTCCAAGTTGGCAATGGACTCACTGTGTTGCTGAGAATAAACATGAACTCCTCGGCTTCCTGTCTCTACTGATGAATGCTGGGCTAGCGGAGTACCACCAAGCATGGTTTAAGTGTTGTTGTTGGTTTTTAAAAAATGCGTTTATTCGTTTATGTTTTGAAAGGGTCTTGCTAGGTATCCTTGATAACCTAGAATCACTATGTAGACCAAGCTGGCCTATGAACAGTACAGGATGACACATGTATAAGACAACTTGCAGTTAGCACCATGGATAATTCTGAGTGCTGCTGTACACATTAGGACATCTGGCCTCTCTGTTCTGTTCATCAGATAACACAATCTAATGGCTGTCCATTCATTTTTGTTCCCACAGTCATTACTTATTTTGGGCCCTCATCGCCTCTTATTCCAATGTTGCATCAGCCTGTCTTAGGCTCCCATTGCTGTAATAAAGCATCATAACCAACAGCAGCTTTTGGAGTAAAAGGTTTATTTCAGCTTATGGTTCCACATTACAGTCCACCACTGAAAAAAGCCAGAGCCCCTCAGTCTGCTTTCTTAATACTGGGCTCGTCAGGACCACTAGCCCACTACCTACATCAATCATCAATCAAGAAAATGTACCACAGGCTTGCCCACCAGCCAATCTTGTGGGGGAATTTCTCAATGGATGTTTCTTCCCAGAGGACTCTAGCTTGAGTCAAATTAACATAAAATTAGGCAGCACAGCCTTTACACTAGCCGCTTTCTTCCCTTTATCTTGACAATACACCCTATCTAGGGCTATAAAAATAACACCTGCGACCTATCTAGCAGTACCCTGTGAATTTGATTTCTTTTGTCAGTCATGTCTAGTCTGCGCTGATGAACTTGAATCAAACAAACGTTGAGTGACATGCCCAAAGTGGTTCTGCTGTGGGTACAAGACTCAAATTTAGGTCTGTTTAGCCTCAACGACTGTGATCTTTATACATCACATTGTGTAATACATGGCATGTCCCTAAAACAGGAATAATTCTTACCTCCTTTCCACATATATTCAGTGGCTTCTCAGTGCATGCCTCAGGCTGACCTTCAATGCAGTGTGACCTACCTATTCCTTTTACCTCATTCTCCCATTAAGCTTTTAATGCATACGTACTACTGCTACTACTATTACTATTTTGGAGACAAGGTCTCACTACATAGCCCCAACTGTCCTGGAACTCTCTCTGTAGATCAGGCTGGCTTCAAACTCACAGAGATCCACCTGCTTCTGCCTCCCAAGTGCTGGGGTTAAAGGTGTGTGCCTCACTGTATTCTTATCTCACCTGACTGTGTGGCTGTCTCCACACTTTCTGTGGTGGAAATCTTAGTCTCCTCTAATTCATATGTTGAAATCTTAACTGTCTAGATGAGAGCATTAGGAGATGGGACATTTGAAGGGTGATTTGGTGGCAGTACTCTTGCTGAAGAGGCTACACCAGCTTTCCACCATGTATGGGCACACTGAAAGTTGCCACCTATAAGCCAGAATACAAGCCCTTATCAGAACCTGAATTTGCCAGTGCCTTAAACTTGTGCTTGCCCAAGTCCAGAACTGTAAGGAATCTCTCTCTTGCCAGGTGGTGGTTGTTCCTAACTTTAAGCCTAGCACTCCAGGCAGAGGCAGGTGGATCTCTGTGAGTTCGAGGCCAGCCTGGTCTACAAAGTGAGTTCCAGGACATCCAGGACTGTAATATAGAGAAACCCTGTCTTAGAACCCCCTCCCCCCACAAAAAGAAAGAAAGAAAAAAACAACTGTTTTTGAGCAAAGTCTTTCTGTGAAGCCCTGGCTGTCCTGGAACTCACAGAGATCCACCTGCCTCTGCCTCCTGAGTGCTTAAAGATGTTAATACCTGCTGAGGGACTAAAGATGTCCACAACCGTGCCTGACTCCCAGTTTCTTTCTTACAGTCACCTGTTTTAGAATATCTTCTTTTGACAATCTGAAAGGGCTAAGATGCTTCTCATACCTGCTCTTGTTCTCATTCTTTGCACACAGTGTTTCCTCAACTTAAGTGTGCCTTCCATCGTCTTTCTTCTCTGACACGCTGATTTCATCTGACAGAACTCGCCTTAAATGTCTGATTACTACTGCTTGCTTTCCCTAGTGAACTTGTTCTGCTCTGACCACCGTTAGTTGTTTGTTTTGCTTTCAGAGTGTATTACCAGTTGCATATAGTTAGTTTTCCTCTCTGTTACTGAGTGCTTCACTGCTGTCTATAGATATGGCAAGGCAGGGATCACTTGCTGTTTTGATTTAAAGGACGATCGCTGGAGCTTGGTCCTGCCTCAACTTGATATGCCAGGTTTTGTTGACTCCCCATGGGAGGCCTTACCCTTTCTGAGGAGTAGATGGGGGTGGTATAAAGGGGGGGGGAGGGAACAGGAGGAAAAGAAGGAGGAGAAACTATGGTTGGATTGTAAAACAAATAAAATTTAATCTTAAATTTAAAACAAAAAAATTTTTTTAAATGTGATTGTATGCATATGTCTGTGTGTGGGTGTCTATGAAGGAGATCAGAGGTGTTAGATTCCACTAGAGCTGGAGTTATAGGCAGTTGTGAGCTACCCAATGTGGATGTTAGCAACTAAATTCAAGTCCTCTGTAACAATAGTATGTGTTCTTGTCTCCTAGGCCATCTGCTTAGCCATAAGAACCTACCTTAACAATATGGAAGGGAAGGACTGATTCCCAAAAGTTGTCCTCTTACCTCATGTGTACCACGACACAAATGTGTGTATTCATACCAACATGCATGGGCATATGTACATACACATGCTATTTATACTAGGCCAGGTATGGTGGTGTATGATTTTAATCTGAACACTTGGGAAACAGAGACATGTAGATTTCTCTCCCACTCCTTCACCCATGAGTCAAAACCAGCCTGGGCCATATAAAGAGTTCCAGGATAGCCAGGGCTACAAAGTGAGACCCTGTCTCAAAAACAATAACAACAAAAATTATATTTAAAAGCACATAGGCTTAAGGTTGTTTGCCTGCACTGGCACTAATTTACAAGGCATGAATATTCAACATATTTGCTGCATTGACCAATCCCTAAACCTCCAAGATCCAGCTACCACCCTTACAAAATCAGCTACCACCCTTACAAAATCAAGCAGTCATCAAGTGGCAGGTTGATTGCACAGCTATATTTCCAAGGTGATGGCAGCAACCTGTCTTTCTGTAGCATGTGCTTCCTACAGATAGACGTTTATTTTTTCCAGATTCTTACTCCCATCAATATAGACCTCCTAAATGCCTAATTCTCTGCTATCTTTTTTACCATGCTTCTGACCTGGGACTATATTACTATGAATGAAGTACCAAACTACACTGTTGTGAATCACCCAGCAGTGTATGGATGTGTAGGTCCTTTGGGATACCCAGTTAACATGCCATCTGAGAAACTACAGCTTGTGAGGTTGTAACAATATCAGTCTGAATGTAACCAGTGAATATCTTCCAAGACCACAGTAATAGGTTCAGAACCAATACACATGAACTGTGAATAACACTCACCAGTACACCTCATAACTCACTTCTAAAACTTTGGCTTCCTACCCTGCAAGTTTTTTTTTTATTGTTGTTTGTTTTTGCTTTTGTTTATTGAGACAGAATATCATTGTATAGCCATGGCTGGCCTGGAACTTGTTGAGTAGAGCAGGCATGGCCTCAAACTCACAGAGATCTGCCTGCTTCTGCCTCTGAGTCCTGAGGTTAAAGATGTATGTCACCACATCTGTTTTGTCCTAACAACCTTGCTACCAAAGTGAGGAATATTCCTTTAGGACACACAAGAGCAGTCTCATTGCACTGGGTTTTGAGGCTGATCTGATCCTTTTGAATTTCTCATGCCTCATGAACAAGGGAAGAAACAGATTATGTATTTTAGGCCAGCAAAATGGCCCAGCAGATGAAGCACCTGCCATCCAGGACTGACCTGAATATGACCCCTGGAACTCATGCAAAAGTAGAAGGGAAGAACTGACTTCACAAAGTTGCCCTCTGACCTCCACATGAATGTGGTGGCAAAGTGAATCCCAACATATCATCCATGCACAATAAACAATGGCAAATTATAGAATTTATTGTGTATATTATCATAGATGCACAATCTGATTTTAAGTGGGGAGATACGTTTCTGTTGTACATAGAAGTGGGCAAGAGAATATTTGGGCCTTAGAGCGCCCTTTATCTTTGACGAGTCTAGTTTGGAGGGTTGGGGGAGGTGACCATACAAAACCTCAGAGGTGGTCTACATGTCAAGTCACAAAAGGCTCAGATCCTTTGGGAGGGAAGGTTAGGTCATCTCATCAGGTCGACGATGCCAACCATTTAAGCATCTGGCGGAGGGTGTGGGCAGTATTGCCTAAATCCTGGAGGAAGGAAGTTATAAGGACAGCCATAGCCACATTGCTTTTGTTTTTCTCTTTTTTTCCCCCTTTTTACTTGCAGCTAACCTCACAACTTAGTGAGGGTATCACTACTTAGTTGTGACAGATGAGGAAAAACATTCATTACCTAAAGATAAAGTTTTTGATGAGGTTCTGTATCTCACAGAGAGTAGGTACATGGAGTTTCTTGTCTGTCTTTTCTTTCTTCCCTTCTTTTTTTCTTCCTTCCTTCCTTCCTTCCTTCCTTCCTTCCTTCCTTTCTTTCTTTCTTTTCTTTCTATTTTGGTTTTTTGAGACAGGGTTTCTCTGTATTGTTTTGGAACCTGTCCTGCAACTATCTCTGTAGACCAGGCTGACTTCGAACTCACAGAGATTTGCCTCCCGAGTGCTGGGATTAAAGGTGAGCCCCCACAAAGCCCTGCGATGGAGTTTCTTATGTAACAGGGATAATTGCTTAACAAGAGGCAAGACCATGTTGCTATATTTGTAATTTGTGGTTTGTAATTTTAGCATGGTAAGGGGGTGAACAGATCCTTAATCTGAAAAGTATACTGGGAGTTGACTGGGAAGAGTGATCTCAATTGAGCCTCCAACAGCTTGACCCATAGGTAACTCTGTAAGGCAATTTCTTGATTAATGATTGATGTGGGAAGATCCACCCCACTGTGGGTGGTGCCAACCCTGGGCAACTGGTCCTGTACTGTATAAGGAAGCAGCTCAATAAGCCATAAGAAACAAGTCAGTAAGCAGCACTCATCCATGGCCTTCAGCTCCTGCCTCCCAGTTCTTGTCTTGAGTTCCTGCTCTTACTTCTCTAGATGCTAGACTGTAATCTATGAGGTAAAATAAACCCTTTCTTCCCCCACGATGCTTCAGTTATGGCCTTTATTACAGCAACAGAAAGCAAACTAGAAGAAAAAGAGGTAGACAGTGGCGAATATTGTCATTGACTCTTCACAAATCTCTAATCTCATTGTAGCTTGGTTTTCTGAGCTTTAAAAGCTGAGAAGCTAAAGAAATACACTTCCTGCAGGGCTGTGGTGGCTCATGCCTTCAATATCAGCACTCTGGAGGCAGAGGCAGGCGGATCTCTGTGAGTTTGAGGCCACCATGGTCTACAGTGTGAGTTCTGGCACAGCCAGGACTGTTTCACAGAGAAACCCTGTCTTCAAAAACAAAACAAAACAACAGCAACAAAAAAGAACTACATGTCCCTCATAGTGTAGCTAAGGGTCATGCTGCTTGCCATGCAGACAGAACCCTGCAGGTTCTGTAGGTGGGGTGGGCATGGTGCAGAAGCCATATGGCCCTTCTGGGAGGCATGGTCACAGAGGCTTCTGCTTTTTCTATGCAGCTGGTATAGAGGTTCTGCTGACCTGATCCTAGAGCCATGGGTGCCCAGCAGGATAAGGTGACAGCAGCAGGACATATCTGCTAGAGAGGTCCTATGGCATGGTTAGTCATTTCTCCTAACTGTGTGGTCAATGGCTGTACAAAAGGTAAGCTGTCATTCTTGGACCTTCAGAGTCATGCTGAGAGTTAACCAATGCCCTGTAGGAAGTCCCTTTATAATTAAAGTGAGCGGGTGCTCTGCTGTCTAAACCTAGGATATTAATTGATCTGTTTCTAAATTAACAAAAGAACCAGGCTGCACAGTTTTGAGGCACAGGAGTGGGTGGATGTTTGAGAGTTAGACAAACATTTGGCCTTCAATCCAAGTTAGTTTAATCTCTGAAACTTGGTGAATACGTCTCTGCTGAATTTTTGTTCTTTTTATTTTTGTTCTTTTTGTTGTTGTTGTTGTTATTTTAGTATATGTGTAAGAGTGTTTTCTTACATCTATTTATGTGCACCATGTTCATGCCTGGTACCCACAGAGGCCAAACATAGTTTTCAGATGCCCAAGGTCCAGAGGTACACACAGCTGAGAGCCTTCACCTGGGTGCTGGAAACCAAACCTGGGTCCTCTCTCTGCAAGAGCCACGAGCGCCTCATGCCGAACCATCTCTCCAGGGCCTTGCTGTGTTTCCCTGACTGGCCTGAGCCTTACTATGTAGTGCAGGCTGGTCTCGAATTCACAAAGCTCTGTTTGCCTCTGACTTGGCAGCACTGGGGTAAACGTTGTAGTGCTGCTTTGGTGAAGATGATGAAGACTTCCAGATGTGACCTCTTGGCAGCTTTAGATACCGTTTCCTGATTCTAGCTGGAAGACGTCTCTTCTTTAAGCTTCTGTGTATATACATTCTTGTGACTTCCTTCTTTCTGTGTTCTCCCTCCCTGCTCTTTGTGGGCACTCATTCTCTGCTGCTCATCCTTTACTGAAGAGAACACCTTGGTGTTCTGAACTCAATCTTCTTCTCACTCTGCATCATTCAAGGGAGGGATTATAGATGCCCTCTGTCCCTATGGTAGTTCATATCTATACAACACTGGCTTCTAGATCAGTTTCCTCAAGTCACCTCTCCTGAGGACCAACTATAGACCCAACATCCCCACTTCAACATTTCATGGGCACTCAGAGACACAGCATGGATAAAACAGAGTTGGATTCCCACCTGTCATCTGTGCAGGTGAACGACACCACAGTCTACAGGTTCCTGAAGCCAGCGCTGAGCCCTAGCTGTTGTTCATCTTTCCTTTGCTCAGCTGACTAGTCTTGCCACTCCTGAGAATTGCTCAACTTTCATCTCCGCTGCTTTAGTTTAAATACCATCATCAACAGCCTGGTTGCTGCAACAGCCTTCCAGCCAGTCTGTCCTCCTTAATCTTGCCTCCTCTTTCTTCTCCTTTCTTCTCGCTGAGCGCAGATGAACACATCTAAGATATGTGGTGTCATGCCTTTCTCCTGCCTAGGAATGACATTGTAAGCCCAGCACGGGGCTCAGAGGGTCTCCCCTCAGTTGGTTCCTCTCACATCTGTATAAGTTAGTGATGGAGAGGAAGATATGGTGGCAGATTTTTGTAACCGCCATACTTACAAAGCTGAGGCAGGAGGGCAGTGAGTTTAAGGCTGGCTCTAACAATACAAAACAAACAAGTAATGACTGGCTGGGGAGATGGCTTAATGGGTAAGGCACTTGCTGTTCAAGCATGACCACCTGAGTTTGGACTGGCGTGGGAGCAGGCCTATAATCCCAAGAGGAGACAGGAGGATCCCAGGGACTCACTAGCCAGCCAGTCTAGCCAATTGGTAAACTCTAGGTTTCAGTAAAAGACTATCAAAACTAAGGTGGAGAGTAATTGGTTGAGGAAGATACTGTTATTGCCCTCTGTCCTCCATTCGTGTACACACACAAGATATGCACATGCATGTAAACTTCCTTAGTTACTTTTCTATTGCTGTGATAAAATGCCCCCATCAAAAGCAACTTGGGGAAGAAAGAGTTTGTTTCACCTCACAGGTCACAGTCCATCAAAGGAAGTGAGAGCAGGAACTCAAGGCAGGAACCCAAAGGCTGTCGTGGATACAGAGAACCCAGGGGGATGCTGCTTACTGCTTGCTCCCCATGTCTTGCCCTCCTGCCTCAGCATTCTAAGTATGAGGATTGCAAGAATCTGCCACCATATCTTCTTCTCCATCACTAACTTACAAGAAAGCATCCAAATCTAAAATTGAAAGCTTGATTAATTTTTAACCGATAGCCACCTATGTAGTCACTACTCAGATCGATGGTTAGAATGTTTTCAATATCACATAAGGCACCCTTGGTCAGTCTTCCAGTCAGAATTGTTCAAAAGGCAACACCAGTATTTTAACCTCTGTTAATTGTTTGACTAACTTCAAAGTCCACATAATGAAATTATGAACTATTTGCTTTTTTCCCTTTCTCATCTCTAATTCTTTCATTTTATTATTTTTCTCCATACAATATATTTTGGTCTTGTTTCCTCCTCCCCAACATCTTTCAGATCCTCCTCACCTCCCGATTCTGCTAGGATGGCTAGTTTTATGTCAGCTTGACACAATCTAGGTCATCTGAAAGGAGGAAAACTCAATTGAGAAAATCCCACCATAATATACAGCTGTAGAGCACTTTCTTAATTAGTGATTGACATGGGAGGGCCCAGCCCATTGTGGGTGGGGTGGCCCCTGGGCTCGTGGTCCTGGGTTCTATAAGATAGAAGGTTGAGTATAAGGAGAAAGCCAGGATGCAGTACCTCTCCACCTCTGCATCAGCTCCTGCCACCAGGTTCCAGCCCTGTGGGGGTCTTCGCAATATTCATAGGCAGCAGATAGATGAGCCATCGAAATATGACTTGGTTGGCGGTGTTGGTTCAAATTTCAGGAGTCTGATCTGAGTTGTTTATTATAGGCATGTTTAAGCAGCACAATCTTGTGGAAACTATTCTTGTGAAGATTAACTCAGTCCCATGTGCACAACAAAACATACGTAAATCTCTTTAAGAAACAACATAAGCTAAATACAGATGATGTGTGACTACGTGGAACTCTTTAAAGTACATGTGGCCCTTCATAAGAATAAGTTCTGTAGACAGACAGAGAAACAGACTTACTGGAAGGGTATAGTGCCGAAAAGTCTTCAGACACGCAGATTGCACAAAGGTCACCAGGCTAGAAAGCACTCTAGCCTTCTGGGCAGAAAACAGGTTTCACATTCCTTCCCTTAAAGAAACAGTCAGTGGGCTTACCATTCCAGGTTCCCCTAGTGCCGGTCTGTGAACACAAGGACCTCTCTCGGTACCTCTTACACTGCCCTGCTTGAGTTCCTGTCCTCACTGACTTGGTGATGAACCATCATATGGGACTGTGAAGGAAATAAACACTTACCCTTCCCAGTTGCTTTTGCTCTTGGTGTTTGGCGTTTCATCACAGCAATAATAACCCTACAACAATATCCCAACTTAATATTTTCTCTCTCTCTAAACTACCTGATTCTTATTCTTAGATTCCTTTATTCAACATGCAATCGACGAGACTGATCATTTTCATTCCTATATTCATCCCCCCTCATGAACACGCTATATCATGTCAGAGGGCATTTGGATTGCTTCATTTTGGGTTAACATGAATGAAGCCATTACGAATATTCTTGCATATGGGTCTTGGTAAATGCTAGCTTAATTGCAGTTGGGTTTATAGCTAGAAGCAGAGTTGCTATATTGTAGAATGTGCATACAGTTATCGTATGTGGATACTCTAACAACATTTTACCAAAATCTATTGTTAGTATTCAGGCAGCTATACTAGATTGCCCTTGGGGTTCTGACAGAATACTCCTTCAGCTGCAGCCAGTAAGAGCACCACCTGTGCACATTTGTTATGTTCCCTCTTAGAAAGGGTCTTGCCTACCTCCCATCTTTTCCTCTTTTTTTCCTGCTTCTCTTCCTGTCTCTCTGTCCCCCCCCCATCTTTTCTCTTCTATTCCCAGAGACTGGTCTCCCCTTCCTCCTTTTCCCATTCACTTTCCCCCAATAAAACCCCTCCACTCAAACTCTGTTAAATGGTGTCTTTCTCTTGTGTGCCACTTTTAAAATTACAACAATTATACCCATTTATACTTCCACCAGTAAATGCTTATGTATCCAATTATTCCATGTCTTTGATATTGCTTCATATCATTGCTAGACAACTTATATAAATGTACACAATCATCTGAGATGAACACTGAAATTATAAATTGCTGCAATACTGGATGCAAAAAGCATCCAAAATTGGCTTCCTGAGGTTGGTGAGTTTTCAGAGACACAATAATAAAAACTAGTAACATTCCCTGACTATTGCTGCTTGCCAGACACATTCTAGGCACTTGAGGTGGTTGTCTTATTTAATTATAGCACAATATGAAGGAAGCATTCTTATCCTCATTATATGATTGAGAAATTTGAGGCATAGAAAGACATATAATTAATATATAGATGTGAGCTAGCTAGGAGTACCTATGCTGGGAGCACCTGTGCTGGGGGCACCTGTGCTGGGGCACCTATGCTGGGAGCACCTGTACTGGGAACACCTGTACTGGGGCACCTGTGCTGGAGGCACCTGTGTTGGGAGCATTTGTGCTGGGGGCACCTGTGCTGGGGCACCTATGCTGGGAGCACCTGTACTGGGAGCACTTGTGCTGGGAGCATTTGTGCTGGGAGCACCTATTCTGGGAGCATCTGTACTGGGAGCACCTGTACAGGGGCACCTGTACTGGGGTACCTGTGCTGGGAGCACCTATGCTGGGAGCACCTGTTCAGATTACTACAAATAACTGCTCTTTACTCTGATCATCCTACCCAGAAAGCATTTTTATGAAAGATAAAAGAAATTTAGATTAAAGGTCATCATGGTAGGATACTCATTTAATCCCAGCACTCAAGAGTCACAAGCAGGTGGATCTCTCTATGAGTTCAAGGCCAGCTTCCTCTACATAGAGAGTTCCAGCCCAACCAAGTTTACATTAGTGAGACTCTGGGGGGGGGGAAGAGAGAGAGAGAGAGAGAGAGAGAGAGAGAGAGAGAGAGAGAGAGAGAGAGAGAGAGAGAGAGAGAGAGACTGATTCATTCCTATTAGGACTTAGTACTGTGATTTTGGTTTGTGGAATAGTTTTACCAAGTTCTAAAATAATTTACAGAGTTATCAAGTAAGATCCCATAGGGAAAAAATTACATTTAATGGAACTAAAACCCAATGTGATTTTGGGGAAAGACCATAAAGTTGTCTTAATTTTCTAAGTATTACAAAGTGAATACATTACTAAGGCCTAGTGGTAGATAGCTTCCAACTATGAAGAATCCCCTTCATTATTTCTAGTGCCTGTTATTCATGACCTCATACAGTTCCTCTTATGTACTGAGTCAGTGTTGTATTTTACCAATGGAATGCAGTAGAACTGTGAGTGAGTCACTTCCGAGGCTAGGATATAGAAACATCATCAACCCCATCTCTCTCTCGGGACATTCACTCTGGGGAAACCCAGTTACCATGTTATAAGAACACTCAAAATAAGCACAGAGAAAGAAATGATACCTCTAGCCCAAGATCATGTGAGCCATTTTAAGAATGGGTGTTCCAGCCCTGGTCAGGCCTGCAGGTAACTGCAGCTCTGACTGATAGCTTTTCAAGCTACTGAGATAGCCCAGTACAAACCACCTAGGGAATCTGCTCCATCCTCAATTCTTACAAATGGCATGAGAAAAATAAATTTATTGTTTTAAACTCCTGTGTTTAAAGTAACTTGTTATGAAGAAACCGGTGATCATGGCCTGCAGATGCAGCCTAGTTGGTAGAGTGTTTGGCAAACATGCACAACGCCCGGGGTCTGATTCCTATCACCATATAAACTGGGCCTGGTGGTACAAGCCTATAGTTCCAGCACTTGAGAGGTGGAGATAAAAGGATCAGAAGTTCAAGGTCATCCTTGGTTACTTAGCAAGTTTAAGGCCAACCTGATACATCTGAGACCAACCCCTACCATTCTCTAAAACAAATAAAAATAAAAAGGAAGAAAGAAAGAAAAGGAAAAAAGAAAGCATGGAAGGAAGAGAGAAAAGAAAGGAAGGAAGGAAGGAAGGGAGGGAGGGAGGGAGGGAGGGAGGGAGGGAAGGAAGGAAAGAAACTATGGGGTCAGTAACACTTGGGTTCAATCCCTACCACCCCCTATGGAGGGAGAGAACTAGGCCCTGTACGTTTTCCTCCGACTTTCCCACAGTGCTGTGGCACATGAGCATCTGCATTCCCATAAGTGCATATCACATCCACATCCACATATAATAATACATAATAATAATATAGTAAAAAAAAAGAAATAGGTAATTGATGCAGACTCCCCATGGAATCTTATGAGAGCTACACTAGTGAGAGGCCCTAAGCATGAAGTTTCTGTCTTGGAGCATTGTCATAACTGACCTCTGCCCTTAGCTGAGACTCTTAGGTAGTTATAGCACAAAGGACTAGTTTGGTTTTTTAAAAATTAATATTTGTCATCAAACTTCCCTGCACCCATCACAAGGCCATGCCTATTGGGTTCACTTTCTATTACTGAAAGAAAAGCCTGAGGTAGTCCACTTAGAGAAGTTTGTTTGGGCTCACGCTTTTGAAGGCTTGAACCCATGATTACTTGGCCCTGTTGCTCTGGGCTTGTGATGAAACTTCATGGCTGAAGCTTGTGATGGAGCAAGACTAGTCCCTAATGGCATGGAAGGAATAGAGAGAAGAGAAAGCTGAGTATTAAGGTGCCTGGAGAGGCCTTGGATTTGATCTGCAACAGCACAGGGCAAAGACGAGAGAGACCCAGAATCCCCTTCGAGTGCATATGCCCAAGACCCCACCTCTGGTAGTTCTATAACCTCTCAGGAGTGCCAAGCTGTGAACCAAGCCTTTAGCACATAAGCCTTTGACAGATATAGATCTGAACTGTAGTGCCTATCGAGCCTCCACCACATTGCTGAACTTTCCTTGCAGCTGTTTCACAAAAGCAGAACTACGGCCCATCTGGGCTGTGCTTTCACAAGATGTGTGATTGTGATGCTCCCCTTGCCTTACAGGCCAGGCTTGGGGTGTACCAAAGGGCCTTGGTGACCACATGTTGCAGATAGCAAGGACCTCTATCCTAGAGTTCCAGATGGCTTTACAGAACACCAACTCCGCTCTTGAGTCGAATCTGACAGACCATTTTGCTTTACAGAAATTACTTCATTTTGAGTTCAAATGGTGATCTCTTAAGATCTATGGATTGGGAGCAAGCTGGTTTGCTTCTAAACAATTACAGTTTCCATCTTCTAGCTTGAGATTCCCTACTTTTCTTCCAGAGTCTGGCTTTGATTAGGGCAGGAGTCACAAGTCATGACACATGTGCAGAGGTCAGAGTGTAACTTCTTGGAGTCATAAGCTCTCGGGATCAAACTGCAGTTGCCAGGTTGCGTGGCAAATGCCATCACCTACTGATTTATCTTACCATTTCTGTTTCATCATTTGTTTTGCTCCTTTATTAGCATTTTAGTCTCTGGACTGCAAACACATGTAGACAAACTTAAATAATGCCCCATATGCTCATAGCTCAACCTCAATATTTGTGCTGAGGCCATTCCATTGCCATGTATATTTATGCCCTTTTCCTACATATCTACCCTTTGCTCTTTTAAAGCAAATGCCAAGGTCTCAAACATCATATCATTTTGTTGTTGTTGTTGTTGAAAAAGTTTTGAATGTCGTGTAAGAAACTTCCTTTACCTTCCCTGGATTCCAGTGTTTGTTGTGAGGCTGCAAAAGAAGCTAGTCCCTATTGCTTCATAACACAAAGCCAGGCAACACTGTAAGGGAGGACTCGCTGCTCCTGGGTGAAAGTACACCCACTCCCTTGAACTTTCAAAACCTCTAAAATGACGGTGGGTGCCAGGCAAGCTGAGACTCCCGACGGCCAGCATGGAAACAATGGGAAGCAATAGATAGGGTCATGAATTGACACCATCTTGGCTTAGCTAGTTATATGCCCTTGGACTATTAGTTGAATTACTCACATCTTTATATCTTCTCATTTATAAAAGATATAGTACCTATTCTGTGTGATTCATTGGATCAATGTGACAAAGGAAGCAGCTAAGATTTTTAAACCTTAAATACTGGGCTAAGCATGTAGCTTGCATAGCATGAATAAGGCACTAGGTTCGATCCCCAGCACCTCATAAAACTAGTTGTGGTGGCTCATCCTGGAAGTGGAGGCAGAAGTATCAGGAATTCAAGGTCATTTTCATGTATATGTAGAGTTCAAGACCAACCAGGAATACATCTCAACTAAATATAATTATATAATTATCAGTTTTTAACATTGAAGGGGATAGAAACTATGCTTTTAATTCTTATTTAATGTTTGCCTATAGGGTACTGTTTGAGGTCACTTAAACTGTAAGGATTGTTAAAAATCAGTCCTAACAACAGGAGTGATTTTTTTTTTCCAGGTAGTTTTTGAGTGCCAATCAGTCCCACCATCCATGAGGGAAATTGGCCTTGCAGTGTATATATTTCTAAACATGTTTTATTTGAGAAAATCAGTTGGCACTGTGGTTCTAGAAGGAAAGGGGACATGGGTTCTTACCTAAATTTTCCCAAGTAGCTTAGCTTCTTTCCACTCCCCACTGGCCAGATTTGATCCAGACAGCAGGAGAACCTGTGATGGGAGCGGGGAAGGGGGTGTTGCATTTTCAGACTTCAGTGGCTCCCTTCAGACATCAGAATGTGTCTTTCTGGATTCCTAAACTCAATACCTACTAGACCAGACTGTCAGGAATGTGGCTGTCGCCAGAGAAAGAGGCAGAGCAGTCTACCTCATTTCAGGCAGGCCCTCAGCTTGCTGTGCCTGCTCTGCAGCTGGAAAGGTGCACCCTGGCAATCTTCCTCTAACCTCACCCTCTTACTCTTTATCCTCTGCCTTCTCTGCTCATTTACCACACTTCAGCACCATCATCATAGAAGTTTGGCTTTTTTTTTTTTTTTTTTTTAAGGATCTGTACAATAAATAACATGGAAAATAAGCAATTTATGTGTGTGTGTGTGTGTGTGTGTGTGTGTGTGTGTGTGTACACAAAGACAGACAGAGACAGAGTCAGGGAGACGCAGAAAGAGTGTGATGAGCACAGATGTACACACAGACCAGCAGAGGATCAGGCGCTCTGATTTACTGTCTTGACAAAGTATTTCTCACTGACCCTGGAGATAGCCTGATGGCCAACAAGCCCCAACAATCTTCCTGTCTCTGTCTGCACAGCCCTGGAGCTACAGGGAACAGTCCACCATGCCCCATGTTTTACCTGGGTTCTGGGATTTGAACTCAGATCCCTATGTTTGTACAACAAGCAGTCTTACCCCTGAGCCATGTCCCTAACCTTAGATACAGACTTTATTTTGTTTTGTTTTCTGAGACAGAGTCTCACTATTCTAGCCCAGGCTGGCCTTGAATTTGCCACCTTTTCACTAGACTAATAACTGTAAAATATCTCTTTGTAATTTATGATAAGCATTGACTTACTACATTTTAAATTTTGATAGGTACTAATTTAACACTGTAAAAATTTAAGATTTATTTTTGTTATTTTTAGATTATGTGTGTATCTTTGTGGAGGTATGCATATGTCTGTGGAAGGTCAGAGGATGCTGGCTCTCCCTGGAGCTGGAGTTACGTGCTGTGAGCCACCTGACACAGGTGCTAGGGTCCAAACTCAGGTCCTCTGTGAGAGAAATACACATTCCTAACCACTCAGCCATCTCTCAAGCTCCAACACTGTAAATTTATTAACTCCCGTTATTCTGGGTTAACCTATACATCCACTTACTGTTGTAAGTATAAAAACCACTCAACTGTTGCAGTGGCCTCTAGGTCACAAAGCTGAAATAACCTGCTCTTTCTTGATAAAGAAAATGACAAAGGACAGATGCCCCTGATTTAATTTGTGAGTAGCTAAGGAGAAGAATTTTCAATTAATTCTGTAAGGACTTTGAAGCTCTACTCAGTCTGATAATTAAGTGTAAGTGTCCAATTAATGTGGCCTTTCAAAGTTATATTCAAATGGAAGGTAACCCTAAGCAGATTTCCAGGATATACAGAGGTTAAGATGGCTGACTTTTGGGGTTCAGTTGTTTTAGGAATGAAGAGTTCTATAGTACTGCATTTATTGACTCCTAAAAAAGTGAACATTTTTTTTTTTTGCAAATGGGGAGGGAATGTCTTGACTATGAAAGCAAATACCACAACTCTTAAGTTCTATTATACAATATATATATATATATATATATATATATATATATATATATATATTCTGTGCTGTCTGATTTGAAAACTTGCCCTGTCTTCAAAGACAGAAATCAGTTAGCAGGCAGAAGATTCCCAATTTAATCCCAGAGCTAGAAAATAAAAAGTGTAAGAGAGTTCATGGGGCTACCACAGGCAGGCTACATTCTCTTTGCCTTCATACCTGTGGGAACTAGTTTCAGAGGTAGTTCTCAGTGGTAGTCCCTTGCACCACAGCGGGCTGAACTCCAGTCTCAGGGAACCTGGTACCTTTTCCTGCCTCCATAGGCATCAGGCAAGATGTGGTGCACAGACTCACATCCAGGCAAAGCATTCAGAGACAAAACAACAAAATGGATTTTAATTTAAATTTTTATTGCATTTTGTTTAGTGTGTGCATATATGTACATGCATGTGAGTGTATGAATGGAGGTCAGAGAGAAACTTGCTAGAGTCACGTCTCTTTCTACCATATGTGTTCCAGGGACAGAACTCAAGCCCTCAGACTTGGTGAAAAGTGACTTCACCCATTGAGCCATTTTGCCAGACCCAAATTTCATTCTTCTTCATGGCTGAACACAGTTCCACTGTGTATATACAACATGTTTTCTTTTTTAAGATTTTTGTTATTAATTTTTAAGTTTTTCACATACAATGAAAAAGGAAAGCTACACAGAGAGAAAGGCACCATCCAGAGAGGTGCTTGAATTTCTGATGACAACTCTCATAAAGACCAGAAAATATCCAGGCTAAGGGCTGCAATGAGGGCTCAGAGGTTAACAGCACTTGCTCTTGCAAAGGACCCAGGTTTGGTTTCTAGAACTCACTTTTAACTACCTTTAACTCAAGTGCCAGGGGATCCAATACCTTCTTTTGAAGGCACAGGTCCTAATCCCACTGCTAGGAGTCCCACAGTTAGACCAAGCTGCACAACTGTCACACATATGTAGAGGCCTAGGCTGGTTCCATGCAAGCTCCCTAGTTGTTGGTCTAGAGTCTGTGAACCCAGGTTAGTTGTTTCTGTGGTAACCCATACATTGTATGTAACCAGACTGATGTCTAGTATAATTGTCATTAGAGATGCTTCATCCAGCATCTGATAGGAGCAGATGCAGAGACCTACAGCTAAACATTAGGCAGAGCTCTGAAGAAGAGAGCAAGGAGGGATTGCAGGAGCCAGAGGGGTCAAGACGCCACAAGAAAACAGCCCACAGAATCAACTAACCATGGCCCATAGGGGCTCACAGAGACTGAACTGACAAGAGGGAGGCTGCATGGGACTGACCTAGGCCCTCTGCATATTTGTTATGGTTGTATGACTTGGGGTTCCTGTGGTAATACTAACAGTGGGAGTGAGGCCTGTCTCTGACTCTTTTGCCTACTTTTGGTACCTTTTTCCTTCTACTGGGTTGCCTCATCCAGCCTTAATATGAGATGATGTGCATAGTTTTATTATAAACTGATGTGCCATGTTTGGCTGATATTCCTGGGAGGCAAGAGGAAGGAGGAGGAGCGGATCTGGGTCAGAGAGAATGTTGGGATCAGGCAGGGCTGGGAGGAGAGGAAAAAGGGGTAAAGAAAACAAGAAACAGCAACAACAACAAAACTGTGATCCAGCCCATTTCAAGCAGAAATTGTGCTGTTTTTATAAAACCCCAAGTTAAAGGCCCTCCTCCCCCAAGCTCCAGAACTGTTACTTGTAATGATCAGGGCTGGCTACCCTAACTCTGACATTGTAGTGATCAGGGCTGGCTACACTAACTCTGACATTGTAATGATCAGGGCTGGCTACCCTAACTCTGACATTGTAGTGATCAAGGCTGGCTACACTAACTCTGACATTGTAATGATCAGGGCTGGCTACCCTAACTCTGACATTGTAGTGATCAGGGCTGGCAACACTAACTCTGACATTGTAATGATCAGGGCTGGCTACACTAACTGACAGTTGCAGTTCCTAATTGCCAGAAGAGACCAGGTGGCTCTGGCAGGAGGCACTCCATTGTTCTGTCTAGAATAGTGCCTCTTAGTGACAGTGACTCCAGGCAAGAAGTGATGCTCATTACAGTGAGAGTCCCCCACAAGGAATAGGATGTCACAATTAGTATCTCGTCTTTCAAAATGAAAGGAGTGTGTAATTTGTGAGAGGTAATCTCACATAGTGAGTTTTTTAAGGTTTCTATGCTCTCAAGCAGGGCTGGCCAGATGGTTCGGTGGATAAAGGTGCCTGCCACCAGCCGGAGGACTTCAAGTCTGATGCCTCACACACACAAGGATTCCCAATTTAATCCCAGAGCTAGAAAATAAAAAGTGTAAGAGAGTTCACCGGGCTATCACAGGCAGGCTACATTCTCTTTGCCTTCATACCTGTGGGGACTAGTTTCAGAGGTAGTTCTCAGTAGTGTATGCAGTGTGTGTGCATTATGTGTAGTGTGTGTGCCTGTGTGTGCAGTGTATGTGCATGTGTGTACAGTGTGTGTGCAAGGTCTGTGCATGTGTGTTCAGTGTGTGTGTGTGCATGTGTGTGTACAGTGTGTGTGTAATGTGTGTGCAGTGTGTGTGCGTGTGTGCAGTGTGTGCATGTGTGTATGCAGTGTGTATAGTGTGTATGTATAGTGTGTGCAGTGTGTGTGCGGGTGTGTCTGTGTCTGTGCAGGTGCTCACAGAAGCCAGAAGAGAGCACTGGGCCTCCTGAAACCACAGGTAAAAGGAGTCGGGAGCCACCCATAGTGGTGCTGGGAATCAAACACTAGTCCTGTGAAAAAGCAGAGAGGGCCCTTAACCACTGAGCAGCCTCTTTAGCCCCCTTTGTTTCGAGACAGGGTTTCTCTGTATTGCTTTAGAGCCTGTCCTGGAACTAGCTCTGTAGACCAGGCTGACCTTGAATTTACAGAGATCTGCCTGCTTCTGCCTCCCGAGTGCTGGGATTAAAGGCGTGGGCCACCAACACCAGGTGAGCAATTGTATTTTAGAAGTTCAAAGAAAGGCAATTAGGAAGGGCAGAACCAAAATGTAAGCCTGACCTTGACGAAGGATGGTGTTTGGTTAGCCAGACAACAGGGAGTCTATGTTTCAGACAAAGGCAGCAGGTTTGAGGTCTCTAGTTTTTACTACATCATCAATACTGGGCTTTCATTGGGACTCCTCTTGGTTACCCTGTTGTCCTGTGTCATGAAGATCCTGCAGCTTTGGATCTACAGGACCAGCCCCTTCACATGCTCCAGCAGGTCACAGATGGGGTGGATGTTGGGGTGGGACAACTCACAGCCCTGGCTCTGGACCTGGGTGTTTGCTGGGTTGGTCAGCCTGCCAGCTCTACTTCATCCTCAACACCAGGGTGAATTCTCCAGCACTGCCCTGGCAAGCTGGCCTTATGTAGTAAGCAGCAAGGGGTGGGGCCGATTCTTCTGCTCTCATTTCCTCCAGTTGGCTAGCCATCACCTACACCACCAGGGACAGCTCTGGTGCCCTGTGTTGCCCAGGTGAGGTGGGGGGTGCTGGGGGGAGATGGGGACACTCTGCCCTTTGCTAGGAGCTGGTGAGAGGCCTTTATCACAATTTTTAAGACCTCTCTTTTGTTTGGACTGATTCTTTCCTTTTTATTTTTTTGCTTGGGGGTTGCCCCAGAAGCCTTCAGTGTCTCATTCTCAATTAAGAGTCTGCAGTCATTGATATCATTGCAATAGAAGCAGCCAGAGACAGCTCAGATCATGGACTTACACAGGGTTTCCAGTGTTTCTTAAACTTTCAAAATTCACTTTCATTGTTTCTATAAGCTTGAGGTAGTAATTGTAGTATTAGTTTCCCAGCTAGTCTTTAGAGTGTGTAAGTACATTTTATTTGGGGTGCTGGGAGCCCGTGGTGCACAGCTGGAGGTCAGAGAGCAACCTGCAGTCTGTTCCCTCCTTCCACCATACCCGTTTCTGGGCTTGAACTTGAGTCTCAGACTTTGCTCATGGAGCTATCTCACCGGCTTACCAGCTAGTCATTAATTTCCTTGTACCACCCCTCATTCTCGTCCCTCCATGCCTTTTCATTCCTTCCTCAGTACCTTCTCCTCACTGGATCATCTAAACCTAAACTAGCTGTATGGGTAATTTTTCCCCATCTATCTTAGATTACAGGTATTTTCTTTTGCCTGCTGATCAAACTAGAACACACAGTGACAGAAGACTTTTCTCCCAGTGTTGCTGCTGTAAGAGCCACGAGAGCATGGTCCCTCGCGCTCCCACTCAGGAAAGGCGCCCCCCCCATCACTCACGAGAAGCGGTCTTGATGCAAACGCATAAGGTTCTTTATATTCCAGTATACTGGGGCCGTCAGCCACACACCATGCATGGTAGAGGGCTCAGCAACAATCCCTAGCACAGAATTGAGACAGCTTTTATAGGGTTACAGCAAAGCCCGCACATCGTGAACCAATCACCTCATAGCATCCAGTGCAGACCAATTACTTTAAAGTATCCAACCCCGCCTTTAGCCCAGGAAGTCTGCTTTCACACAGGCAGGCTTCTGGGTGTTCATTCCCTACCGTAAACATTAAAGTAGGTGACCGTCAGCTTGGGATTTAAGACTCCCAGCTTCCTGGGTTTTCTGGGGAATTAGGCTAAATTTTTCCATCCTAACACTGCCACTCAGTTTATCTCACATGTGACTCATAGATGGTTTCAGAATTACAAGCAGGATGCATTCCTCATCTGAAGAAGGGGAGAGTAACACTACCCCCTATGTTCTGTGTGTAATCCATGTTTCTCAGCATGTGTCTCAGTCTTCTCCAGGGACGTATAAAGGCCAGGGTAGACCCTTCTATGGGAGTCTGCTGCATAGCATGCTTTCCTGGATCCCTGGCATGCCACCACATGGTTTCCACTGTCCCCACATGCTCTCCTCTCCTCACACTGGTGTGTTCATGGTTGCTTCTTCTTCCCCTCCTCCTCCTTCATTTTAATTTTTCAAGGCAGGGGTTCTCTGTGTAGATTTGGAGCCTATCCTGGAACTCACTCTGTAGACCAGGCTGGTCTCGAACTCACAGAGATCCGCCTGCCTCTGCCTCCCAAGTGTTGGAATTAGAGGCGTGTGCCACCACCGCCTGGTTCATTTCTTCTTAACTCAGTTCTCAAAGACTAGATCACGCCACCCTTGTCTCTCTGCTTGCCCTCTTCCTTGGCCACCAAGTGATGTGCTGGTGCTCTGTGGGGGTGAGCAGTTGTGCTGGTGCTCTGTGATCTGTGGGTGCTCTGTTCTTTATTGTTGCTCATCTCCAGAAGCAAAGCTCAAGCCCAGAGGTTGATCTGGGCAGTGATCACAGGGACACACATTGGGCTGCCATTGCCCCCTCTCTTTGATCTCTTCCTGGTGCCACAAATCAAACGACTACACCCTCCATATGGGAACAAACAGAATCTAGCTCTACACTGCATTATTTATCTAGGTAAGTTTTGATATTGTTGACATTTTCAGGCATGTATATAATACATTTTTATATTTGCTTCCTTTGTTCTCCCACACTCCCACTGACTTTCTCTTCTCTCCATCCCCACATGCCATATGTGTTTGTGCATGAAAGTACACGCATGTGCATTAGTATGTGTGGTGGGATATTTGTACCCTGTGTGAAAATATATTGCCATGATTGGAGTAATAAAAAGCTGAACAGCCATAGCAAGGCAGGAGGTACAGGCAGGACTTCTGGGCAGAGAACTCTGGGAAGAAGAAAGGCAGAGTCTCAAGCCAGACACAAAGAGGAAACAGAAGATCCAAGATGGAAGAGAGGTAACACCACATGGCAGAACGTAGGTTAATATAAATGGGTTATTTTAAATAATGAGAGACAGTTGAGACAAGCATACGCTAAGGCCAAGCTTTCATAATTAATAAGTCTCTGTGAGCTGGTGGCTGGTGGAAAAGCTTGCTAGAAGTGTGTGATTCCTAATGAGTTTAATTAGGATTGCATATATGAACATAGGCGAGGAGCTATTTACCAAAGTCTAGGCAACTTTCCAGATGAAATGTTTCCTACTCCCCCTCTCTAGCTGGTTTTGTAAACTTTGGGCAGATTTAACCGCTTCTACAAATTTTGGGGAAGTTTGGAAATGACAGCAGTAAATTTTCCTCCTGTGTCTCTCCCTCCCCCACAGTGGCCTAATGTGGTTTCCCGGGGGGGGGGGGGGGGGGTCTTCATTCAAACACATCAGTTATGTCAGCACTTAAAAACCATCACAATACCAAAGCATTCAGAACACACGGGTGGCACTCTCTCCATTCACTGAAAACATTTCTGATCACATGCTTGGTGCCAAACAATGCTGTAAGCGCTTGGATTTATAGCAGTGAGCAAGGCAGACCAAAGCTCTGTATGCACTCACAGATGAGAAAGCAAATAAGCAAACACACAATTTCAGAGACTGATAAGTGTTACTGTATTAATTAGGGCTCCCTGGGGGAACAGGATGAATAGAAAGAATATGTTTATAATTACATAAGGAGGTTGGTTGTATTGACTTATATGATTAGAGGCTGAACGATCCCTCAACGGCCATCTGCATGCTGCATAGCTGCTCAGTTCAACAAGCTGAAGGCCTCAAAAAAGACAGCCAATGACACAGTTCCGAGTTAAAGCTGAAGAGAGTTTGTCTGTGCACTGGTGCCAGGAGCACCAACCGGCCCATCGCTCAGGAAGAATGCAGCTTGCTCATGTTACCTAGTTTCCACCTTCCTCCACTCCATCAGCTTTCAGCCTTCAGGGCCCTGCAAAGGCCCCGGAGGCACCTTGAGAAGCCCAAAGCCAGAACTCCTTTGCCCCAAAGCTGTTATTGGTACTCTTCCTGTTTTGATAACACACACCTTATCATAATACACACCTCATGGGGAGGAGCTAAGCCCACACCTCATGGGCAGGAGCTAAGCCTAAAAATCCTGTTATTTTCCACTATGCTGTAAGTCAGTATTTAAGCCCATTCCATCCCCTCAATAAGCGGCATTCGGCATATGGTGTTTGGACATTGCCATTGAATGAATGACCCACTGTCTTGTCTCTTTATTTCAATCTCTAGGCCTTTGCCTGATTCGTGGAACAGATCGTAGCATGATCGCTACAAGTGGAGGTCCCACTGGGATGGGGAAAGAAAGGATCACCTAAGAGATCGCTCTCTGAGGCAGGCTGCCAACAAAGTCAGTGAATGAGGGTGTATTGAAGGATGGGTGCCAGCAACTCTAAGGAAATACTTAGGGGGGAATTAGTGGCCCTATTGAAAAGACAGGGCACTGGAATTAAAACAAGACAGCTAAAGAATTCATTGCCATAAAGTGAAAGAAAAAATGGCAGAGATGATTAGGGCTTTTGAGGAACTACGAGATGATAGAATCTGTGAAATTTATCAGAGAACAAGAAGGATTTCAACTAGGAGATGATAGTTCACTGTAACTGATGAAGAAGATACTTTGAAAGCAGAATTTGAACAATTAAGACAAATTTCTGAAGCTTATGAGCACAAATGCCATCTTGTATGTATGTACGTATGCATCTATTTCTATATGTATGGTGTGGCCACACATATGTGTGTTTGAAGTGTGATTATGAATGTGTGAATCCTAACAAAAGGTACTAATTAAATTGCTTGGGATAAAGTCAAAAAAAGACATCACCAGGTCAGTTGGCAATCTGTGTCCCCCACAACTGGCCTCCAGAGCGGGCCAGCGGGAAATGGCCAAAGCCAGCAGGGCCTAAGAGCCAAAGGAATCTGTATGAGGATTCAATAGCCTTTAGCATAGGAGTGTGTACTGCTGTGACCCCAGAATGTGGTACTCAGCTTCTTAAATGGTCAGATGATGAAGGACATACAGGTCTTTTTCAACCTTTTGTGTTAAGTCATATCCTTGTTAATCTTTGGGGAAGAGATGTGCTTCAGGCCATGGGGGCGGTCCTTACTACTGAGACTGTTAAAAATATGCTGGCTGACCAAGGTTATGTACAAGGAAGAGGACTGGGTAAATTCCTATAAGGTGACCCTCAGTCTGTTGCATCCAAAAATTTAATTATCAAAAGAGCCAGAGATCGCTCTGGGTTGGGAAATTTTCCTTAGGGGCTATTGCTGAGCAGCCTGTTCCCATTCCTATTATCTGGAAACTGATAACCCAGTCTGGGTGGAGCAATGACCCTTACCTATTGAGATATTAAAGGCTGCACATCAATTTGTAAAGGAACAATTAGAGGTATATCGTTCCTTCCACTTCCCCATGAATTACACCCATTTTTGTTGTAAAGAAAAAATCTGGAAAATGGAGACTCCTACAAGATCTCCGAGCTGTTAATGATTATATGCAGATTATGGAAGCCACACAACCTGGCTTACCTTCCCCTGTAGGTATTCCTCAAGGCTATCATTTATTAGTTATAGGCCTAAAGGATCGCTTTTTTTTTAGCGTTCCCTTGCATCCTCAGGATAGTGAGCAATTTACATTTAGCATTCCTTCTATCAATTTTAAAGAGCCCTAAAAGAGATATCAATGGGTGGTGTTGCCTCAAGGAATGGCCTATACTCCCACTATTTGTCAAATTTATGTATCTTTGGCCATTGTCCCCATTAGGGAGAAATTTTAATCCCTGTATATTATACATTATATGGATGATATTCTTTTAGCCAGCCCAGATCCTGAGGAAATAAATGAGGCTTTTGGGGAATTGCAACATAATCTTCAACTAGCTGGCTTAAGAATAGCCCCAGAAAAGGTACAACAAGAATTTCCCTATCAATATCTGGGTCATCAATTGTTATATTCTGGTATCTGTCCTCAAAAGATTACTTTAAGGCTGGATAGACTGACCACCCTTAGTGATATTCAAAAATTATTAGGAGATATAAATTGGGTTTGATCTAGTTTGACCTTAACCACTGGGCAGCTTAGACCCTTATTTGATATTTTACAAGGAGATTCTGATCCCACTTCTCTGCGCACCTTAACCCTTTCTGCTGGAGAATGCATACAACTTGTGCAAAAATGCCTCCAATCTGCACATTTAAATTATATTGACTATTCTCAATACTTGTTGTTATTAGTTTTTGCTTCAGCATATTACCTACTGCAGTGTTTTGGCAAACTGGTCCTATATTATGGGTGCATGAGCATGCATCCCCAGGAAAGACAGTTAAATCTTATCCCCAGGCAATACTTTCCATTATTTAAAAGGTATACAAAACGAGACTTCAAGTTTTTGGCAAGATCCCTGATATAATTGTCACTCCCTATACTCAACAACATATACAATGGCTTCAACAGTTTGATGAAGATCGGGCACATTTCTTGTGTTCCACACCCTGCCACTTTGATAGCCATTTTCCTTCCAATAAATTAGCTATTTTTTTTAATCACCCTGTGTGTTTCCCCAAGATTATTTCCAAAAATCCTTTGAAGGGGGCCCACAATGTATTTACAGACGGCTCCTCAAATGGTTGTGTAGTGTACTTTCCTTTCCCATTATTAAACTTAAAGTGAAATCTGCACAATTTGCTGAACTAGCTGCAGTACAATTAGCCCTTCAACATTTTTCTGATGAGCCATTTAACTTGTACATGGACAGTAAATATGTGTAACATATATCGGCTTCCTTAGAAACTGCTGCTTACATAGCTCTGGTCTCTAGTGTACAGGAACATTTACTAGCAATACAAAGCCTACCATGGAGGTGCTCTCATCCAATTTTTGTAGGACATCTCCGAGCACATTCTGATTTGCCCAGCCCTTTGAGTGAAGGAAATGCCATTGCCAATTTTAATACTAACACAGATAGTGCCGTCATGATGTTGAGAGTCTGGTTATGAAGCAGCCTTCAAAACCCATACAACCTTTCACCTTAATGCAGGGTCACTTAAATTCCATTTTAAAATTACTAGAGGCCAAGCTATTAATATTGTTAACAATTGTCCCCTATGTGCGGAATTCTTACCTGTTCCACACCTTGAAGTTAACTCCTGGGGTGTCACGCCTAATGATATCTGGCAGAAGGATGTTACCCGTATTCCTTCCTTGGGCTGACTACAATTTGTTCATGTATCTGTGGATACCCATTCTCTTCTCATATTTGCCTCTGCCCATATTGGAGAAAGGCTTAAGGATGTTAAGAGCCATTGTTTACAAGCCTTTGCTTCTATGTGAATGCCCAGATAATTAAAAACTGATAATGGCCCTGGTTTCAACTCTTTTTGCAATTTTTTTTTTTTTATCTCGCATAAGACAGGCATCCCTTACAATCCTCAAGGTCAGACCATGGTGGAGGGTGAACACTGAACAATTAAAGCCTATCTTCATAAAACAAAAAAAGGGGGGGAATTTATAAGGTCTCCTCATAATCACCTTTCTCTTGTCCTTTATATTTAAAACTTTTAAACTATTGATGGTACTGCTTGATCTGTGGCTGACAGGCTTTGGCGCCCTCTGACTATGGCTCAGTTATGTGGAAGAATGTCACTACTGGACGATGGTGTGGCCCAAACCCAGTTCTAGTATGGGTCCAAGGGTCAGTTTGTGTCTTTCCACAAGACACAAATAACCCTGTTTGGGTGCCTGAGCATCTGGTTCACCATATGGAGAGGGATCATGATTGTAGCAGCCAAAGAGGTCTGATGGGCCTTCATCAAGAATCTACCCATTCTGATGCCTGTGGGTCTGAGTAGCCCTGTGTGCCCCCCTTTTCCTGACCACTAATTATAATTTGGGTAAAGTAGCTATAAACTTACACTTTGATCCAAAGGACAAGAATTTCACCTTCATTTCAGGCACTTGTGTTCTGGCTCCCTTCTTTTTTGTTGTAAGTAATGCTACTAATTTTGGAGGAAGTTTCAATTGTTCTCAGAAGGTGCGCTGACTGGTTACCTGCTAGACATATGAAGCAACAACTGTCGTGGGCCACGTACCCCAGGTGGTACCTATGCCAGAGACCTCTACAGATGACCAACTTGTGCACCAGAGAAGAAAGGAGATTTCGGGATCACGGCTGCAAGCACAGTGGATCAACTATCAGGTGATTTGGCTAAAGCCTCAGCCACCCAAACTATCTAGTACAAATTGGCATTTTTAAACTAAATCTACAAACTAGCCTCCTATATATGAACACTTGAATTTTTGTGAGAGGCTCATATGGCTTCTTGTTCTCTGTCTTTCACACAAACTGTGTTAATGCATCATTTTCCTCCAGGGATCCTGGAGAGATCAACGTTTTTAAATTATACACATGCTTTAGCCATGCACGTCATTAGCATCAATGATACCTGAGTACTACCTGCCAGTGCAGAAGACCTTTTACAAGGACTGCAATTTGCAGGCAGATTACTCGGGTTCGTAACTCTTACACTTGGAGCTACTTTACCACAACACTGACATGCCCAGGCCAACTTTCAAACAAGACAGATTCTACTGTCTTTGGCTCAAGAGAAAATGCCTCTGCCCACATGTGGCTGACAAACTAATCGCCAGAAATGGGTAAGGCAGAAGGGGGCAAATATCCAACTTTAGACAGGAAGGTTCAGTGACAGGTAAGAAATTATGCTGATGACCTCTGCCACCTAAGACAGGTGTTAGTTTATATTAAAAGAAAGGGGGACCTGTAGGGCTCTGTATGGACCCCAGAGGCACCTTGAGCAAGCCTGAAGCTGTTGGCCAGAACTCCTTGCCCCAAAGCTGTTATTGGTACTCTTCCTGTTTTGATAACACACACCTTGTCATAATACACACCTCATGGGGAGGAGCTAAGCCCACACCTCATGGGGAGGAGCTAAGCCTAAAAATCCTTTTATTTTCCACTATGCTGTAAGTCAGTATTTAAGCCCATTCCATCCCTCAATAAGCGGCATTTGGCATACGGTGTTCGGACATTGCCATTGAATGAATGACCCACTGTCTTGTCTCTTTATTTGAATCTCTTTGCCTGATTCGTGGAACAGATCGTAGCGCGGGTGCTACATCAGCCTAGTGGGTGGTGCCACCCACACGGATGTTGCATCTTCCCTCACCTCAGCTACTGTGCTCATGCCAACACCCAGTCTACCACACACTTAGGGTGCACTTTCCTAAACTCCTGGGCATCTTTGGATCCAATCGAATTGACAACCAAGATCAGCCATAATAACTACACAGATAGAAATACAGTATGAGAGCCAGTGATGGGACTAGTTAGTGGGGCCTCTCAAAAGATGTTGACAGTGATGGGAGGTCTCTGTGACATGAAAGAAGGCAGCCATAAGAAGCCTGGTGTAGCTAATGCTCCAGGCAGGAGGGGAAATACTAAGTGTGAAGACATGAGTTGGAAGTGAAAGCCCATGATGCCATGCCCGCAGGCGGAAGGGAATAGGATCCACTGAACCTGGACTTAGAGACAGTTGTGAGCAATTGTGTGTGCTGGGAACAAAACCTCACTCTTCTGTAAGAGCAGCGGTGTTCTTCACCACTCAGCAGTCTTTCCAGCCCCCTCTTAATGATATTTTAAAACTGGGAGATATAATTCCCATAACATAATCTCCCACTTTCATTAGTTTCTTCTGGATTTTTTTTTTTGTTGGATTTTTGTTCTAGCATTTCATCATGGGCACAGCTACAAGCACAAATTCCAGGACATTTCCATGAGAAATCCTGTCCCTGTTGGCAGTTATTCCTCCTTCCTTCAGCTCCTGCCAGCCACTAGTTTACTGCCCATCTGTGTGGATTTATGTGTCGTGGGCTTTTCAGGTGATAAACACTGGCCAAAACCAACTTGGGGAAGGAAAGAATTTACTTGGCTCACAGGTTACAATCTATCAAACAGGGAAGCCAAGGCAGGAACCTGCGGGCAGGAACTGATGCAGAGAGCATGGAGGGATGCTGCTTTGAGTTGCTCTCCATGGCTTTCCTCAGCCTGCTTTCTTACACAGCCCACCTGCTCAGGAAAGGTACACCCAGTGGTCTGTGCCCTCCCTCATCAATTATTAATCAGGAAAACTACCTTCGTGGACATGCCCTCAGGCCAATATGATGGCGGCAACTCCTGTACTGAGTTCCCTCTCCCCAGGTGTGTATAGATTTGTATCAAGTTGACAAAATCTAAGCAGCACAGACTTTCTAGTCTCCTACCCAGCAGAAGGCTTTATTTGGTTTTATGCACACAAGTGTTTTGTCTGAATGCATGTCTGTGCACCACTTGTATGCCCATAGTGTTGGATCCCAAGAACTGGAGTTTTAGACAATGGTGAGTGGCCATGTTGTTGTTTGGAATCAAACATGGTTTCTATGGAAGAGTAGCCAGTGCTCTTAACCACTGAGCCATCTTTCCAGCCCTGAGCATGGTGTTTTTAAGGTTCATCTATGTCACAGCATATAGTAGTACTTTATTCTTATTTAAGGCAGAGTGATATTTTAGTGTATATATATATTATATTATATTTCTCCATTGATGAGCTTATGAGCATTTGGACTGTTGCACACCTTGTCTATTGTAAACATGACTATGGACATTCTGAAAGGATTTTATTTTCTCTCTGTAACTATGGGTAATTAATAGGTTGTATGGTAACTGCATGTTTAACTTTTTAAGCATCTGTTAATCTCTTTTCCAAAATGGCCGTATCAATTTATGTTCCCAGAACAATGGAAGAAGATTCCAACACCCTGGCACATTATTTTCTGCTTTTGTGATTTGTAGCCATTACAGTGGTATGAGAAAACATGTTATTGTCGTTTTAGCTTACTGTTAGTTTGTATCAATTTGGCTCAATCTGGAGTCACCTAGGGAGAGGGAATCTCAGTTGAGGAATTGCCTCCATTAGAATGGCCTGTGAACATGTGTGTGTGTGGGGGGGGGATATTTTCTTGATTAATGATTGATGTAGGAGAGTCCAGCCCACTGTAGGCAATGCCATCCCTAGGCTGCTGGACCTGGGCTGTATAAGAAAGGTGGCTGAGCAGGTGGAGGGGACAAACCAATAAGTAATGTTCCCTAGTGGTCTCTGCTTCAGGCCCTGTCCTTAGTTCTTGCCTTGGTTTTCCTCAATGATTGACTGTAAGCAGAAAGCCAAGTAAATTTTCCCCTTCTCCAGTTGCTTTTGGTCATGGTGATTATCATGGCAACATACATAACACACGCATTTCTCCAGTGGCTAGCAATGCTCATAGGCCATTTGTACATCTTTTTCTGAAAAGAGTCCCTACAGTCTCTTGCCTGACTTAAAATTTTGGGGAAAAAATTCTTTTATTGTTGAGTTACAAATATATTTAAGGTTCTTGACACCTACCAGATAACCAGATATATTGTTTTTAAAAATTAGTTCTTTCTTTTCTTTTTTTCTTAAAACAGTGTTTATCTATGTAGCTCTAACTGGCCTTAAATTCCTCCTGCCTTTGCTTCTGGTGTGCTGGGATTAAAGGTGTTTGCCACTATGCTTAGCTTAAAAACGAATTCTTTCATTATGAGCTGTTTTAAAAATGTCTTCGCAGTATCCTTTGACCTTCTTCTGTAAGTTGCTTTTCCCTTTTTGAAACAGAGATGTGTTATGTAGTTGGGTCTTCCCCAAACCTGTCAAGCAAAGGGAAACAGGTTTGACTTCTGACAGGAAGTCAAAAACTACCCCATGGTCATTCCCCTGCTGTGGCCTCCTGAGTGCTGAGATTACTGACATGAGACACCATACTTAAACTATGCAAATTTGTTTTAAAAAGCCACTCACAGATATGTAGAAGATTCACTATTAGGTGAGGTATGGTGGTGAGGAGACAATGTAGAAACTACTGCAATGATCCAAGCAGCAGTTAGCA